>OY747131.1:18378276-19050776 GCA_963556465.1 Berberis vulgaris
CAACTTACTCGGTTTAGAAGTTTGAACTAAATAGAAATGCATATGAAAAAAAAACACGGGAAAAAAATGGTTTTTTGCTTACTTTGTCAGCAATCGTCAAGTACTCCAGTAATGCAGTATGTATGATAGAATGATCCACTATTCCTTTTTCCAAAATTGGTTGAATTACAGAATACATGTGCCTAAGAACTGAAGGTTTACTCAGACCCAGTTTAGAAATTACATCTACCAACCTGAAAAGACGAGACAAATAAAAATCCAAACAGGGAAATGAACTATCAAAAAACAGAAGCTACCAGTACCAGAGGAAGTATTTTGGGTAAGAAAGTATTTAGGTGCAAAAGTTTAATGATGAAGTAGTAAGTTGACCAATGTTTCCATTATTTACATTCTATGTTAGGAAAGGTCAATGTGAGCTCTGAATATGTGTTCTTTTTCTTTTTAACACCAGTAAAATATCCACCGACTCAAGGAGAAAAGAATCATTGTTCCAGATCTGAGGTTTAGATCTTTATTTTTTATTTTCTAATCAATCCGAGGTATAGATGATAACATGACACATACCGAGCGCAATCTATCGAGTGAGAGCTGAGCAATGGCCATGCATACTAGGATACAACTCACGGAAACTGATGAGACTCTATTTGATAATAAGTCACTTATTATCATTTATTATAAAAGAAGAAACAAGCAGTCAAACAGATGAACTTGTACTAGGAGAGTTTATCAAAACTTTGTATAGAAGATTGCGGGAGACTGGGGTTTCTTTTGTGTTTTCGACTGAACCATCATGTACAAGAAGGATTGGACCAAGCAGTGACTGTCTTTTGTAGGAATCCCAGTCTCAGCTTTTCCTAAATCGTAGTGGTGTTCTTAGAAAAACTCCTAAACTAATCACACAGATGTAAAGAGGACGGAAGGATATGCTTGAACCAAACCTTTTTTCTTTAGATGAAGCCAAATCCCTAAACAACTGAAACTCCGTTGAATACAACTCAAACAATAGATTTTGTCTCTGAGATGCATTTCCCAATTGGTAGGCATGTTCAACAACTGCCAAACAGGAATCATTAGGCAATATTCAAACATCTCAACAAAATATACACATACAAGTAACAGGGAAATGTAGAATACTATCACAAGAAAACTTTTTTTTCAGAAGAAACTTTGGGCCCCTCTTTTCCCCAAGCAAATTAAGGATCCACCATACCCCAAGTTTACTCAAACTTTAGCAATCCTTGGATGTATTTAACAAATAATGCAACAGAGTTCACAAAGAATAAAAATACAAGAAAAGTTACATTGCTGTAAACTGAATCATTTATAACATACCAACAGATCCAACCATATGACGAAGGAGAGAGGCAACATGCCCATGGAGGGCAGAGATGAAACCTTCCAACTGTTTTTTTGAGGCTGCAGCATCATGAAGAAAAAACAAAATCAGAAAGAAGAAAACCAGGATTTTTCAATGGCCTAAATCTCCACTCAACATTATTCTCACAACTTTTCAAATGTTCCACTTTTGCGGCAGAAACTTAACCATTGTCTAACATCTTCTTCACTAGGTGAACTGAATATGCATTGCGTGCAAGTGTAAGAAGATCTGGCTGGAGCTCCTTAAATATGGCATCTCTTTCAGGTTGGGTACAGTACTTGACACAAGTCTAACATGAAACAAACAAAGCCACTGCAGTTAACGGTAAATCAAACAAAAATGGAACAGAAATCAGCAAGAGAAGAATATTTACCTGCAAAACTCGAGAAGATACATGGGACATGGCAATTTCAGGTATTTTCCCCTTCATCTTCTGTACAGCTTCACTCACCATTCTTAAAATACAAAAAAAGAACAAAGTTAGCCATGTTGCTAAAAGATTTCTACAAAGAACCCCATTATTAATAAGTAAATTTCTTACTTGGATCTGTCTTCTTTAGCAATATTGCGACGCCTCATTTTCTCCCATAGGGCTGCAAGCTCCTACACAACCCAAATATGAAATGAAACAAATATATGTGTGTTTTTTGGTAAATCATTCTTTTTATCAATAAATCACTAAATAAATTGAAAAAAAAAGGAACTTGGTTTTTGATAAACCTTTAACCAATCGACAAAGTCTAAAAACCCTAAAAGAACTCGGTGCTTACATGCTGAAGATCATAGTTTTTCTTCCTCTTCTTCTTCTTTGCCTCCGTTTCTGCCTACAATAAGTTAAAACCAAAAAGATGATGCATAGCACTGAAATTACCCAAATCTCCATTACCAAGAAATAGCATAATCTCCCATAGGACATTTTTATGAAGATTATGTCACAGCTCCACAATTATAAAAAAAAAATTGAAATAAAATAGTACATGAACTCCAATGAACAGAGAAACATCTCCTTTGTAAATAATATTTATCCTTTTGCAGCTTGTGCAGGAGTCAAAAGTTATAATTGCAAAAAAAATTAAAAATTAAAAATAAATTGAAAATCTGGTAAACTAAAGGTACAGGCTATTTTCAGACTAGAGACCACCCATCAATGAAAACGCATTAACATTAATTCCAAAAAATAGTTATTATTAATATGTTATAAAATATCTTGTTGATAAAAAATGAATCTAGCCATCCATTTCCAACATATTTAATGATAACAGTAACAATGTGAAAAGGAACTGACCTTGCTCTGAAGACGTGCTTCTCGTTTAGATTTCGGCTCATTTGGCTTCTCTGATTGTTCTTTATGCTTGGAGGGGGACTTAAAGGTTTTCATTAATTCCTTCTTTGGAAAATTCGTGTATTTTGATTGAACAGACTTTGGCTTCTTGAAAGTGGACTTCTCTACTCCTCTTTCTGCATTTGGAATCTGTTTTCTTTTCTTGGATTGACTGTTCCTTTGCTCCTTCTCCCCCATGGAAACAAGTCAATGATTTTCTTCTGAATGTTTATGGTAAAAAATGACAGCAATGTCTATCTGTAAGAAAGTACATGTTAAATTTTCCCTTTCTGCTTGGCATAAAGTCGAAGAATTAAAACTTGTGTTTGATATTAATAACTTAAGAAACTAAAACCAACGAAATCTTTGATATTTATAATTTATGAATCAAAGGCCAAAGAAATTTGTTAGTACTCTCGCTATACCACTTCATGGCCTTCAATTAGCATCCACATAAAAAATTTGGTGTTCTTTCCAGTTCACAGTACAGTAGAGTATGAGGAGGATGGGAAATCAATATAAGATTTCTCAGCTACTGTCTGAATGATCTTCACAGGTCTTTTCTAAATCTTTAGGACTGTTAAAAGCACTCTTTGTTGGGTAGGCATGAAAACATAGAAAACGTCTTTACTAGGTCTCACTGAATCTTTCATAGATGCATATGAAATTAGATTTTGTAATGCATAGCAAGAACCTTTTTTATCATGTTCATAGAGAATAACCTTAAGAAGAATTGAAAGGAACTTCGACAAAAAGTGAATGATCAGGCTAAATAGTATTGATATCTATTTCTAGGAGACTAGGAACATCCTTACAACCTCATCCTAACTCTTTAAGTACCAACCACAAGGTTTCGTCCAGTATTTCCTATCAAACACTATGAATGGGTAACAGCCGATGCACTAATCGTGTTTCCATTCCTAGCATCTAAAACAGACTGAACCTACTAACAGTGAAAAAAAAATGAGAGGAAAGTCCACAATCTTGATTGTTCTAACCCTTAATTCAATTTTTTATTCATGAGAACAAAAATTGTTTTCAATAATATGAAATGAAAGCCACATTATTTCGGCAGCTCTCTAAACACCGACTAGTTTATACATAAACTTCTCTCTCTATATATCTATCCCTCTTTCGATGATATACAAAATAACTCCATTTTTCCCCACTTTCCGAATTAACTCCCTATTTTACATGAATTTATAACCTTTACATTGGTCAATAGAAATGAACATAAGAAACTGGCCATCTCTCTCTTTATCCTTTCAAGCTCGTTATCGACAACTTTACACGAGCTATTGAATAAGAATACTTACATGGATTCCATCGAACAAGTGAGATGCACTACATTCTAAAGTTACTGTACCTTCAATCAATTTTGAGGTTCAATTCACTCAAAGACATAAACACTGGTGAGAACTTCAAATCAATAAGATGGCAGAGAAACCAAGAGCGAGAAAATGTAAGAAAAAAAACGCTATTTGTTTGAAGACTCACCACCTCTTTGAAGAAGATGAGCTCAAGCACCTTGTTGTTCGTTCTCCACGACGAGAGACGAGAGTGAGGGAGGGCGGGTTCGTTCTATGGTTAGGGTTTATGCATAGAGGTTTTCTATGTACAGCGCGTGCGTGGCTTAGGCCTCTTGGGTACTCAAAATGGCCCATTACTTTCGCGAGCCCAAGCTTTGGATCCTCAAAGTGGCCCACTTGTAACGGAAATTGACACGTGTCCTTTTAATCTTTAGAACAACGCATCTCATTCATCGGCTCGCACTTCGCCAAAATGTGGTTTGGCGGGCATCAGAATAATAATAGTACGAGGCGCCCAGCCGGAATAGGATAGATATAAGCCATAATCATGGCAACTATTTCGATATACACTGACCGAGCCAGGATTTTTGTCGAAGGGGTGGAGTGATGAATCATATTTAATTAATTACTAAAAGCATAATAATCAATTAGATTAACATGATTTTTGTAAAAATTTGAACAATATATAAATATATACAAAACACCAATTGCTAAACAAAACTCCATCTAATCTATGGGGGAGAAAAATTAATCCAACAAGCTACTTTGTAGGGGCACAAAAGATAAATATGTGGGGGATAAATCAAATTGGTGTATAAAGTTAAGGGCCAAAAAATATTTTCAAATGTAAAATTATATGTTTACAACAAAATATTGGGTTATTTGCGATTTTTTTTTATCAATAATAGCTAACTAGGGGATACTCTCAACATTAATCACTATTGCAGTCTCTCCCAAGACTAGCAGTCGACATCCGTTGGTTGTCAAAAGACTCACGTTGACTATCAAAATATCATTCAAACAATAACCCACAGATGAATCTCGAGATACAAACATGTATCTTGAAGAAAAACTAATGGGTCAATTTTTCATGTATCTCCAGATAAATTATATGTATAAAATACAAAACAAGACTTCGATATACGAGTTCATCTCGAGAAAATACTTAAAAAATCTTCTTCATCCTCAAAGCAAACAAAAGGGGTTGGGGTTGCAGATGGCTGGTGGCGATGGTGGGAAAGGAAAATAAATTAAACAAAGAGGAAAAGAAACGAAGAGAGAGGAGGCGAGGCGGTTGTCAGTCTCACGGTAAACAAATAGAGGATAAAAACGAAGAAAGGGGCGGGGCAAAATCGTTGTTGTCGCATAGAATAGAGGGAGAAAGGAAATGGTGGGGCGGGATGGTGTCGTCGGCATCGCAGTATCAGCAAATAAAAAAAAATCAAAAATCAAAAGCCAGTGGGGGCAAGTGCCCCTCATTTGACCCCCTAGATATGTGTTTGACGATAGAAAGATGTGACAAAGTAACAAGATGCTAAAGCATAACTCTCTTACGTAACCAATATAGTAACAGGATAAATAATAATAATAATAATAATAATAATAATAATAATAATAATAATAATAATAATAATAATAATAATAATAAGGCCATGTGTCAGGGATTTTGTAAGAAAGTATTGTTACTTTAACGCTCTCTTACATTATAGTTAGTCAATCGTTTCCAATATTATCTGATTGTTTCACTCACCAAACACAATTAAGTACTCACCTAGCCATTTGATGTTAGATGTCATGGGCTTAATATGGATACCAACGTGCTTTCATTATTAAAACTAATGATGTACCCCAACCCCTCACACTTACCTAATTCTAAATTATTAAAGCATCCACGGTAAGCACAAGTTTAGGTGTGGGTGCGCAAATTTTCACACCCAAACACCCATAGTAGCATATTTGAGTGTTCTAATTTGACACTTAGTTGGCATGTGTGCATAGTGATTGCATCATCTCATATAGTGTGAAAAACTTTGTCAACTTGTCTCTTTGTCATTATCACATCTTCAATCAATCAACTCATCTACTTGAGCCTTCCTCTTCATTTATTTAATCGATTGAATCAGTCTGTTTTGACGCACACAGTAACTGAGTGTGAATCGTTGGCTTCGTCTCGCAACAACTTTAGTTGAAGAACAAAGAACACTAATGATGAACACCTAATAAAAGATTGTTAAGGCCATGGAGGATTGTCATTATTGTGTCAATGGGTTCGGGAATGCTAAGCATTGGATTATCAGAAGGATTTGCTCGAGTTTTTTAGTTTGTGGTTTTTGGCTCATTCCCATGAAGTTTTCCTTGTAATTTGAACTTCATAGTCATGTATCATCCATGTTGGAAGTTCAAATAGGCGAAGCTTGAAAGGAGCGAACGTAATTGTATTTCTAATTCTTATTTTTCTTCCAATGAGTTTTAAATAAATTGATGCCAAAAAAATTGCTTGCAACAAAATACAATCTTCCTATCTTTTTTATTTTTATTTTTATATATCAAATATCTAGGACACTAAATTGGTTGAGACTCTTATGCAAAATTGTACGATTCTCATCACCATGAAATTATACACCATAGTTTTAGGTGCAAATACCCTAAAACCTATAACTATGAAATTTAACTTTAAAAAAAAAGAAAAAAAAAACCACTGCGATAACCCTAAGATTAAATATTATGAAATTTATAAAATGTGAAAATCAATTTTCAGAACTACAAACTCTGACAAAGGTCTACGCTCTAGCAAGTTACATATGTCTTTAATATTTCGAAGCATCGCAAGGATGACCATTTTGTTGAAAATGTATATACCAAAAACTAGGGCTAGGCATTTTAGACTGAAAAATCAGACCGAACCGGGAACCCTCAAGCCAATTTTTAAAATAATATTTTAACCTTCGGTCCTAAAAATCGGACCAAACCAAAATTCTCGGGGTCGGTATTCGGTTCCAATTATCAAAACTCGTCGGTTAACCAACATGACCCCAATATTTTTCAAAAATAAATAATTACAATTTTGAGCACAACCTCGGCTCGGCCCAACCCAAATGTTTTTTTTTTAACTCTAAAACTCAAGCCCAAATTCTGCTAAGCCCAATTGACCTCTCAAAACCCTATTCTTCTTCTTTTTCTTATTTTTCTTCTTCTCCGTCCCTCCTAACTAACCCTTCCCCTTGACTCCCTGTGTTCTCTAAACAAACATGAAACAAAAATATTAAGTTTCGTGATATTTGCATTTACCCTTAAGTTCTCTTGCAGTGATTTTGAATAAGCAAACATGGCTAAGATAATAGAGACTTTGACCTTTTGATTGGAGATCAAACCACCTAGATCCTTTGATTGGGGATCAGCCACCAATAAACTAAAATAAAACTTGTATTGTTTTCCTAAACTCTATTACATCATATGTATTTATAGCTGAAAGCAAAAATAATACTTCCTAATTGAATTCAAACCTAATTATAATCAAACAATAACTCCTAATTCAAAATAAGCTAATATTCCCTAAAATAGAATATTGTTCTAACTAGGACATTCTAATCTCAAGTAAATACTAAATAAGATTGGTATCCTAACATCCCACGCCGCCTAAAACAAGGCTTGTCCTCAAGCCTGAAAACCTGGAAACGGACACGAAATTGCTCGTAGTCTTCCCAAGCAGCTTCCTCCACAGAACGCCCAGTCCCCTTGTTACACGAAACTGCTTATTTTATTGGGAATTGTGTGACTTTTGCTTTGTCAAACAAGATAGTCTCACATTTCTAGGTTCAATAAAATCAGTAGTTTCAACATCAGATATGATACGGAAGTTGGTATCGAACTTCCCAACATCTTCCCGAGCAATTAAATTAGTTGAATCTTTGTCTAATGCATTGCTATCACTGTTGTCACTGTCATCATTGCACTCACTAAGCCTTGTCATAGTAGCCTTTACACCGGCTTGCATTTTTTGATCATTTGAAGATGCATTTTGTCCAGAAGCCAAAAGCCACTTCGACCAGCCATCATGCTTTCGTACTCTGTCATCCTGAACTTCTACCTTACTAGAACTATGCATTACATCCAAAATTAAAGGAATGTCTGTAGTCATTATCTTCACTCTATTAAAGTCAGCAATGTTGGTTATCGGAACCCATCCTTGGTCATCCATCAAATAAATCAAGTGGTTGTCCTTTTGCAAATTCTCATTACTGAAATAATACTCAATTTGCTTAACAATATTAGCCCTCAAAGGCAACGTCTCCGAGGCAGTTGCAGAAATCCAAGGATGTTGAATAACGCGAAGAGGAGGACCTCCTAATGCGTTTGGATGATGATACATATGGGTAGGGCCAGAAAAAACAAGGGGCCCCCATAAGCCCTGGACTAGGACCAAGATAGGGAGGGGGCCACACAAAAGGTCGTGGTCCAATTTGTTGCAGGCAAATATTTTCTCTCGGATTGAATGCTCGATGATGGCGCCGTATTTTATTTAAACGACCAACATGTTCTTGTACAACTTGTCTCTGATTAGCAAAATTGTCAGCATATGCATTGGTTTCTCTCGGTGGAGGTTGAAAGCTTCTATTATAATCCATAGCACCAATATGACCAAGTGGTGCACCAAAAGTATGCGCGGGGGTTCCATATGGAGATCTTAACATATGAGGTTCGAAGTTTCCAGGATAATGTTGGTAAGCATATCCATGAACTGGAATGTGTGGAGCAGTTACAACTGGTTGAAAAATAGGCAGCATTGGTGGTAGGTGATAAGGTATGGTTACAGGAAAGGGCGGCACACCATTTGAAGGATGGTTACGCTTATTACCCGTTTTCTGATGATGGGCCGGTGGGTGTTTATGGTAAGGATTATGGCTACCAAGCCCATCTGTTTTTTGTGGTACGAATGGTCCAAGCACAGGATTGCGCATTGGAGAGGCGGGTAATGTTGGTGGTGCCTTGGAAACATCAGAATTTTTGGGTCTAGCTTCATCAAGGGCCTTGCAAGAAATAAGAATAATTGGTCGTTGTTGTTCCGGGTGAACGTATGGTGCCAGGCGATATGGCTGAAGATTCCTTAATGCCTTTAGAATAGTGGCATTAGTGGTCTCAAGTGTATGGAGACGGGAAGAGATCCCGGTAACTTGAGCAGTAAGCGCATCAACTTTCTCATGTAATTCAACAATCGTCATTATAAAGAGGGTTGTTGGTGAGAATCTCTATGGGTGCAAATATCCAGGTGTGAATATCTCTATGGGTGCAAATAACGCGGTTTTGCTATTGTTGCTTCACTGAAATTCAACAACAGTCCTTTCGATTTCTGCTACTTGCTTCTCTGAAATTGGATCGGGATGGAGGCGATGAAGAAAATGATGTTTTGTAATTGGGATCTGAGATTGGATGGAGGCGATGGTAGGTTGTTGTTGCGGTTGTTGTTTCTGTTGCTGCGATGGAGGCGACGAAGAAGAGGAAAGATTTTGGGATGGATGCGATGAAGAAGAGGGTTGTGATGAAGGCGATGAAGAAGAGGACTGTTGCTGTGGTGAGATTTCGAGTTGTTGTGGTGAGGTGGTTTCCTGTTGCGATGAACAGGAGGAAGATGGATTCGAGTTGTTGTTGTGAGAATGGCGAGGTGGAGACTAGTCGATGGTTGTTGTTAATGTTGCGATGGCGAGGTGGAGATTGGACGACGGTTGCTGTTGCGAGGGTGGTGACGGTGAGTTGTTGTTTTATTTTTATTTTATTTTATTTATTTATTTATTTTTTACGCTGGTGAAGTAACAAAAAAAAATTGGCTCAGAATCGATGATGTTCTGATACCAGATAATAGAGACATTGACCTTTTGATTGAAGATCAAACCACCTAGATCCTTTGATTGAGGATCAGCCACCAATAAACTAAAATAAAACTTGTATTGCTTTCCTAAACTCTATTATATCATATGTATTTATAGCTGAAAGCAGAAATAATACTTCATAATTGAATTCAAACCTAATTCTAATCAAACAATAACTTCTAATTCAAAACAAGCCAATATTCCCTAAAATAGAATATTGTTCTAACTAGGACATTCTAATCTCAAGTAAATACTAAATAGGATTGGTATCCTAACATAAGAGGTACCCAAGTTGGTGTCTGCACAAATAGGTTTTTTTCAGTGTGCAAAAAAGAATAAGCCATTAGAGGAACGATATAATTATTATATTGATATCATCGCGCCCCCATATTTGTTTCTTCTTCGCAGATCTAGTTTATTTGTGTTTTTAGTCTGTACTATTGACTATGCATTGATGGCAATCATGGGGTATCTAATCTATGGTAAAGATATATTGTCACAAATGATGTTAAACCTTTCCACTGAAAGAATCAACTCAAA
The DNA here is from genome assembly GCA_963556465.1 of Berberis vulgaris. Taxonomy (NCBI): domain Eukaryota; kingdom Viridiplantae; phylum Streptophyta; class Magnoliopsida; order Ranunculales; family Berberidaceae; genus Berberis; species Berberis vulgaris. Next base: position 18,388,690 of record OY747131.1, read on the forward strand.
AATTGCAATATGCACTATCCACGTCAATCCTATTACAAAATACGCCTTAGTGATGACACCCATTGTTGCAACCGTTGAAAGTCGCTTCAATTGTGTGAATTACAACATGCATGTTAACCAACTAATTAGAACCATGTTTCTCATTGGTACAGTTGTTGTATCTTTAGTTGTTTGGTGATCTAATGTCTTGTGTTGGAGCATTTCTTAGTGCGACAACTTTATTCATATTTGATAGAATATATGCAAATCTCTGCAAATCTGTTATTATTTAGTAGGTGTATAATTAGTCTGTTATTATTTAGTAGGTGTATAATTAGTTTCCTTAATTATAGCCTAGGATCTTGTTTGTAAACCTGTATATAAACTGACAACAGTGAATGAAAAGGGGACAAAGAATTATCTTCCTTTATGGTATCAGAGCCTAGGGCACCTTCTTCCTCTCCTGTTCACGATCTTTCGCCATCCCCTAGTGGATCTCCACCCTAGTGTTTCTCCGCCCAACTATCCCACGTCAACCCTCCTATTCTTCCTAGCAGCCATCATGTCTGCCATAAAGTCTTCTTTTCACTCTGCTCTTGCTGTTTCAAACATCAAGAACCATGTCTCAATTACTCTTGAGATGGAAAATGTCCAATATGCGACATGGGCGGAGCTCTTCAAAATTCACGCACGCTCTCATAGGGTCCTCGATCACATTATTCCACCAGAAAAAGGCAACGGAAAAGTGTCGGATACCGATGAAGAAAAGGAGTTGTGGTTGACCCTAGATGCTATGGTTCTTCAATGGATCTATGCCACGATTTCTAATGATCTACTGCACACCATTCTTGAACCCGACTCAACGGCAATGGAGGCTTGGAATAGACTGCGTGATATTTTCCAAGACAACCAGAATTCTCGTGCCGTAACACTTGAGCAAGAATTCTCACACATAAACATGGAGGATTTTCCAAATGCCTCGGCGTATTGTCAAAGGCTCAAGGTTTTATCGGATCAACTCAAGAATGTCGGAGCGTCGGTCTCTAACAGCCGGCTTGTTCTTCAGATGGTGGCGGGGCTCACCGATGCTTATAGCGGTGTTGGAACGCTTATTCGCCAAAGCAATCCTCTCCCACCCTTCTACCAAGCCCGATCTATGCTAACCCTTGAAGAAGCGGGTTTTGCAAGGAAAGCCGCCACCGGGTCTGGTATTGCTATGGTGGCTGCCTCGGCTAGGGAGTCGGAAGACATTCCCCCTTTTTCGTATAACTTTTCTCATAACCGCCATAATGGTGGTAAAAAGGGACATAATCGCAACAATGGTGGTAGAAATCGCGGTGGTGGCCGCGGCGACAGTGGCAAGGGCGGCGGTGGCAGGACCGGCAGTGGCAGTGGCAGCAGCAGTGGCCAGCAGCTGACCAGTCAGCAGCAGCAGTGGCAACCATGGACTAGTCAGCAGCAGCAGTGGCCTTTCATGCCGTGGGCAATTCCCCCTTGCCCTTACCCCACTACTCCATGGGCCAGGCCCACCACACCGCACAGGAAGGCCGGGGTTCTTGGACCACGCGCCACAGCAGGCGTATTCTGCAGCAGCACAACCCACTCCCACAGACATCGAGGCCGCGATGCACACACTTGGGCTCAATCCTCCGGATGCAAACTGGTACATGGATACCGACGCCACCTCTCATATGACATCCGCGCAAGGTAATCTCTCATCTTATTTTAATATGAGCAATAATCGTGATATAATTGTCGGAAATGGTCATTCAATTCCAATTCGTGGTTATGGTCACACACACTTGTCTCCCCCGAACCCGCCATTATCCTTAAAAAATGTCCTTCATGCGCCTTAACTTATTAAAAACTTAGTCTCTGTTCAGAAATTTACTACTGATAACTCGGTTTCTGTTGAGTTTGATCCTTTTGGGTTTTCTGTGAAGGATTTTCAGACGAGGATGCGTCTAATGAGATGTGATAGTCGGGGCGAGCTCTATCCCATCACCACCTCCATTTCCACAATTCAAACCACCTCACCATCAACTTTTGCAGCTTTAGCACCGTCTTTATGGCATGAATGGTTGGGTCATCCGAGAGCACCTGTTTTTTACCCCCTTCGGCTAAATAAGTTTATTGAGTGTAATAAAACTAGTGGTTCTCCTGTTTGTCACTCTTACCCACTTGGAAAACATGTTAATTTGCCTTTTGTTGCTTCTAATTCATGCACTTTTATGCCATTTGATATTATCTATAGTGATCTTTGGACATCTCCCGTTTTGAGCTCTTCGGGTCACTGTTATTATGTTCTTTTGTTGGATGATTACTCGAATTTTTTGTGGACGTTTCCCTTATCCAAGAAATCTCAAGTTTATTCCACATTTCTTGCTTTTCGGGCTTTCATTCGTACTCAATTTGAACGGGAAATTAAAAATTTTCAATGTGATAATGGTAGGGAATTTGATAATAAGCCGTTTTGGGAATTTTGTAAAGTTCGTGGACTGTCTTTTCGCCTTTCTTGCCCATATACTTCTTCACAAAATGGCAAATCCGAAAGAAAAATTCGGACAATTAACAACATTGTTCGTACTCTACTTGCCCATGCTTCCGTACCACCTTCCTTTTGGCATCATGCATTACAAATGACAACATACCTTCTAAACATTCTTTCAAGTAAACAATTGGCCTATCAATCCCCTCTCAAAATTCTCTATAAAAAAGACCCATCTTATTCTCATCTTCGAGTGTTCGGTTGCTTATGCTACCCTCTTTTTCCTTCTCACACTATAAACAAGCTCAAAGCCCGGTCAACTCCATGTGTCTTTTTGGGTTACCCATCCCATCATCGTGGTTACAAGTGTTATGATTTATCGTCCCATAGAATCATCCTTAATCGCCATGTCATATTTGATGAAACAATTTTTCCGTTTGCTAAGCTGCATACACCTAAGTCTCCAACGTATGATTTTTTGGTTGACGGGTTGTCTCCTTATTTGGTCCATCATCTGACCTCACAACACAGGCCCAACACAAAATATAGCCTACCTTGGGCTCTCCTCCCCAGACTCCACCACACAATCCGCCCCAACCTCCTCTTCAGCCCAGTTCGCTAGGCCCATTCGTTGGCAGCCCAGTGCACACCCAGCCAGTCTCCGTGTCTTCTCCTACTGTTGGTCCACATTCATCAGGCCCACACACGAGTCAGCCCACTACCCACTCTCCAGTTCCGCCTAATCCAATTTTGGCCCAAAGGCCCGTTACTCGCAGTCAACATGGGATATTTAAACCAAACAAAAAGTACGGCCTCCATACCCACGTTACCAAGTCTCCTCTACCTTGTAACCCCGTGTCGGCCCTTCGTGACCCAAATTGGAAAATGGCTATGGATGATGAATATTCTGCTCTTATTAAAAATACGACGTGGGAATTGGTCCCCCGTCCGCCTGATGTTAATGTAATTCGGTCTATGTGGATTTTTACGCACAAGGTTAAATCTGATGGTTCTTTTGAGAGGCATAAAGCCCGTCTTGTAGGTGATGGCAAAACTCAACAGGTTGGCGTGGATTGGGGCGAGACTTTTAGTCCGGTTGTCAAACTGGCTACTATTCGAACTGTGTTCAGTTTGGCTCTCTCTAAAGCATGGCCCATTCACCAGCTTGATGTGAAAAATGCGTTCTTGCATGGCGAACTCAAAGAAACTGTATACATGCATCGACCCATGGGTTTTAAAGACCCGACATATCCAGATTATGTTTGTTTACTGAAGAAATCTTTGTATGGGCTCAAGCAAGCTCCTCGGGCTTGGTACAAGCGATTTGCTGATTATGTTTCTACTATTGGGTTCTCTCACAGCAAGTCTGATCATTCCCTCTTCATCTACCCTCACGGTACTGATATGGCTTACATTCTTCTGTATGTGGACGATATTATCTTAACTGCTTCCTCAGATGCTCTTCGCCGGTCTATCATGACACTTCTTGCCTCAGAATTCGCTATGAAAGACTTGGGGCCTTTAAGTTACTTCTTGGGTATAGCGGTAACTCGTCATACAGGTGGTCTATTTTTATCTCAGAGGAAGTATGCCGAAGAAATTATAGAACGAGCTGGCATGTCGTCTTGTAAACCATCTCCCACACCGGTTGATACTAAACCGAAGCTGCGTGCTACCTCTAGCACACCTTACGATGATCCATCACATTATCGCAGCCTTGCCGGAGCCCTGCAATATCTCACTTTCACGAGGCCCGACATATCTTATGCTGTACAACAGATCTGTTTATTCATGCATAACCCAATGGAGGAACACATGCATGCTCTCAAGCGCATTGTGCGCTACATTAAGGGCACTATGGATCATGGCCTGCATCTATATCCCTCTTCGACAACCACTCTCTTGTCTTATACATATGTCGATTGGGGTGGATGTCCCGATACCAGACGCTCGACATCTGGTTATTGTGTTTTTCTTGGTGCTAATTTGATCTCTTGGTCATCTAAACGGCAGGCTACTTTGTCTCGCTCTAGTGCAGAAGCCGAGTACCGTGGGGTTGCCAATGTGGTATCTGAGTCTTGTTGGTTACGAAACCTTCTCCTGGAGCTTCATTGTCCTATTCAGAAAGCTACATTGGTCTATTGTGATAATATTAGTGCGATATATCTCTCGAGAAATCCGGTTCAACATCAGCGTACTAAGCATATCGAGATGGATATTCTTTTTGTTCGCGAGAAGGTAGCTCGTGGACAGGTACGCGTCCTACATGTCCCGTCGCGATATCAGATTGCCGATATTTTTACAAAAGGTCTTCCTTTGGTTCTGTTTGAGGATTTTCGGGACAGTCTCAGCGTACGACAACCTCCCGCTTCGACTGCGGGGGTGTGATAGAATATATGCAAATCTCTGCAAATCTGATCAAGAATATATGCAAATCTTTGCAAATCTGTTATTATTTAGTAGGTGTATAATTAGTCTGTTATTATTTAGTAGGTGTATAATTAGTTTCCTTAATTATAGCCTAGGATCTTGTTTGTAAACCTGTATATAAACTGACAACAGTGAATGAAAAGGGGACAGAGAATTATCTTCCTTTAATATTGTCGTGCATTTGCTACCTTAAGATTTTAGGAACTTACAAAAATGGGGAGGCGAACTGCTGATTGTTGTAGTGATGAAGAATTGTTGTTCAAGAATAAGTCATTAGAGAGGGTGCAAAAATGGTTTTTTTTTTCTTTTCAGCGAATCTGCTACCAACCACCAACTCCCATCTCCGACCTCCACCCCACCACCAACCCCTACCTCATTTTCTTATTTTACTTTATGCTTTACTACCCTGCCCCATAACCCCCTCTATCTTATTATGCTTTTTCCGACCACTGCCCCACTGTTCCCCTCCCCCTCATTTTGTTTCCTGATTCAGTAAAAACCACCGTGCTACCCCATCTCCTTCCTTCCTTTGTCTTTCTGCTTCTATTGCTAATGCCCTCATCCCCTTCCTTTTGTCTTTATGCACTGAAATATTTGGGTTGCACTGGGCTAAAAATTTGCATAGGGTTGAGACCAACCCGGCCCAAAATATCGGTTAATTGACTTTACTCGGTCCGGGCTTGGTTGTTCGGGCCGGTCAACCGAATCGGCGCAACCCTACCAAAAAGTAACAAACAATTAAATGTTTTCTTAATTATTTGTACATGATCTCGAGATCTTTACAATAGCTCAATCTATTGTTAAAACAACAATTACTTGTTTATGTTTGATCATGAATAACAACTAAAAGGTGAAGAGAGAATCCAATCCAACAAGACAACTTAAAGTTGTTGACGCTGAGTTTGGAATAAATAATAACTAAAGAGATATACGTGAGATTGTCCAACTATATATTTTTCTTTTCACATTTTCGTATCATTTCATATCGCGCCATCACTTATCTTGTCTATTTGACGATTTTCCATGAACATGATAAGTTATAGTTGGTATTGCCAAAAACGTGTTGCCACCTGATGTTACGCCATTACATGTAGATATTATCGTTTTCCCTTTCAACGTAAAAAGCTAGAGTCGAATAAGTTTTTTTTTTTTTGGGAAATCAAGTGGGGTTATTTAGGATCGGGGTTATTTAGGATCCCCAAACCCAAAAAGAAATGATTTAGATATTACAATCGCCAATAGGTCTTGCCTAGCCTGTCTTCATGTACAATGTCTTTCAAGTCTTCTGCGAAGGAAGTAGGAGTTATTTCCAGAAACTCTGCATTAGGAAGGAGGCTCGCCAGTCGGTCTGCTAGTCTGTTAGTCTCTCTGTAATCATGACAGATCTGGTAGTCCTCAAGGTGCACCGACATAGATTTGATCCTAGTGATGATATGTCTTAGTTCCCATGCGGAGGTCCTGTCTTTTGTTAAGTAGTCAACCACAGTGGTTGAGTCTATTGATAGTTCTAACTTCCCAAGATGGTGTAAGCGAGCTAGTTTCAGGCCAACCTCGACTCCCTGAAGCTCATGTTTTAGGACTGATTGCCCTGTAGATGATCCTGAGCCTCGACTCCCTGAGTCGAATAAGTTAATACCCAATAAACTCTACAACTTTATTATTATATTAAAATAATTAATCCTTAGAAAATCCAAGAAAACCAAATAGCATGGTAGAATCCTTTTAAACAATTATTGAAATTTGAAACTTTGATAAGAATGACAGTAGCAACCACATGGAAAGGAGACGCATGTTTGATCAATTGAAGTTCCAAAAAATCTCAAATTGGCACTCGTCATGACAATAGAAGCTTGGGGAAATTGGGTAGATCACTCGGTTTCGAGAATGATTTCATTGCTAAATCGATGAATCCACATTTTGATTAAGGGTCTTTTCTCTATAACGATTGTCATTTTGCATTTGCATCCTATGAACTTTTTGCAATGTATTTCAAAAGAAAGTGAAGTTAAAAAAGATAAAATATATTGCTCTAAGGTAATACTAGTTCATGAGAATATTGATAAGAATAATATATATTGCATAGAAATTAATATTGAAAATTTCTTTTCTTCATCTTGGTTTGGAGTGATTTTGTAAATAAAACATTATTGTGCACGACAGTAAATAATTTTATGTATGTTAAAAATAAAACCAATTTAAGAGCGTATAATTAACTTCAGTTAGAACAATTATTACTGGAAACTATGTACCATGCTAAAATGCCATTAAAATCTCCAATATTTTTTTCAATTATTTTTAGTACCACTAAGAGCATGTGTATATGAAAGCTCAGGAAATCTGCGAGCAAAAATATATAAGTAATCGTAATGGTCAAAGATATATATAATTAATATATGGTCAACTCGAACATTAAACCAATATTGAAAATGTGTTTGTACATCTCACAATGTTATTTTATATATTTTTAAAAAAAATTGAAAAAGGTTATCTTATCATTACTAGTGATTTGTATTATCTAGGTATTATATATATTACTTATATTAAGGATCCTAGTTGACATGTCTTCTCTTATGTAGTCAAACTTATAATCTTTATTTTCCTTTTTTCTAACAATTTGTAAGATATATTTGATTTCTCATTGGAGCAATTTGTAAGATATATTTGATTCCTCCTAGATAAACAAACCTTATAAAATTTACATATATAGTGAAATCTTAAATATTGCATACAATACAATGAAACAACAAACATTTTAGATTTATAAGGATAGAAACTTTAAAGAGCCCACATATTTGTAGATGGCCTCGTAATGAAGTTTGAAATAGGGATTCCCTAAATCTTACATGGTCTCATTCGAAACGAAGTTTGAATTTATTGGCCCCGTCGACTCTAGCTCAATTCAAGTATTTCATTTGATAGTTTTAATTTAAAAATAAAACATGTGGCAAAGAATTTATGTTTGTAAACAACGTGGACTCTAGAGAGTTCCAACTTTCAAATATCTCATTTTTGTTTTTAATTAAAATAATAAAAAGTATACATGGCAAAAAAATTATATTTTTACTGAGTTTGGACTCCACATAATCACACGGTTCATACAACTCATATGATAACTTTATTTAAAAAGCAATAAAACCAATATATATGTGGTCGAGAATCTCTAATTTTGAGTAGTGTGACCTCCACAGAGCCACCGGGTCATTCGAGAAGGCAGTATCGATCAAAGACTTCCCTTGAGCTTATTAAATAATTTTTATTTTATTTGATTTAAAATTTATTAAAACATATACGTGGTAGAGAGTTTATGTTTGTAAACAATGTGAATTCAACAAAATTCCTCCATCTTTCAAATATTTCATGTGATAATTTTAATTTATTAGAAAAAGATAACGCACACTTGGCAAATTATTTATGTTTTATCAGATGGTAACTTTAATTTGACAAGCAATAAAACCAGTCTACATGTGGTCGAGAGTTTATGATTTTGAACAATGTCCACAGGGTCCCCGGGTCCTTCGAGAAGGCACTACCAGTCAAAAAATTTCAAGTAAACAATTATTATTTTCATTTTATTTATTTATTTTCTTTAAAAATTTTCTTAAAATTACCAGAACAGTACAGAAATTTTTTAATTCCTCCCTAAAATCATTTACCTCAAAATCCACGTGTGCAGCATGCTATTTTCGGACCTCAAAATCCCAGCTGTTCCAGATTGCACAAAATCTCCCCCAAAATCTCACGAGATATTCTTTCCAGAGTCCGCAAGAGACACGTCAACTTCACCGATGTGGTGGACGTCAAACAAGAACATTCACCAAATTTGAATAATTGGCTTGGATTCCGAGAAACCCCCACACTTTCTGTCACTTTGACCTATCAGATAATCTGATGTACTTATCAGATAGGCAGGTCGATAAGTTAATTACTTATCAGAAACGATAAGTCGGTGGACCTATTTAAGACCCCCTGCAAAACGTATCGAAGAAAGCGAGAAGAAGTCGCTTTTTTGTCTATCTATCTCTCTCTCTCTCTTCCTTGCTTGCTTTCTTATCTATCTCTCCCTTTCGAAGCGGTCTCTGGTGGTCGAGAAAACCTAGAGATTCGTCCGAGTGATTGAGTTGCGGTAGTCAAAGGCGAAGATTTGGTGTTAAATTCGTTATTTGGAGGCCGCGTTGGTGAGTTTCCGCTTAATTCAGAGGTTAAACGGTTGAATTTGACGTTTAGTTGCAGGTTTTGGTTTCAATCGAAGCCCTAACAAGTGAAGTCGAGTTTTCTTTTTGACCTTTTTTTTTAATTTGAACGTTCTGTGCTTTGTGTGTGTGTTTTTTCGCTTAATTCGGGCGGAAACGCGGAGTTTTGTGCTTTATTGCAGGTTTTGTGGTCAATCTGAAGGCATGATGAGTGATGATTAGTTGTGTTGTTGGTAGTGTTAATCTGCATGTTCTGTGCTTGGTTTGAGCGTCTTTTTGGTGAATTTGGTGCTTAATTTGGATAAAAAAAAGTAAAATTTGTGGTATTAGTTGTGTTTTTTGGTTGAATATAAAGATGATTAGTTTTTGTTATGGTTATGGTGTTAATCTGCATGTTAAAGTACTAAGTGTGAGTTTCTTTTGGCGATTTCGGTGCTTAATTTGGAGACAAAAGCAAAATTTATGTTTTTGGAACAGCTTTTATTTGAATCTAAAGCCCTACTGAGTGGTATTTAGTTTTATTGATGATGGTGTTAATCTGCATGTTCTGTGCTTTGTATGAGTTCTTTTTGCAAATTTTGTTCTTAATTTGGACAAAAATGTAAATTTTATGTTTTTAGTTGTGGTTTTTGTTTGAATCTAAAGCCCTGATGAGTGTGGCGTAGTTTTGTTGTTGATGGTCATAATTGGCATGTTATGTGCTTTCTGTGAGTTCTTTATGCCCAATTTGGTCCTTCATTTGGGCAAAAACGTGAATTTTGCGTTTTTAGTCGCAGTTTTTATTTGGATCTGAAGCCCTAATTCTCAATGTTCAGGTTTCTAATCGATCTTTGTTTTGCTGTTGTTTGAACCAGTTTTGTCACCTTTTTTGTGGTTATCTTGGGTTTCAGTGGAATTGAGCGTCGTTTAGGCTCAAAGATGTCATCGTTGAGCAGAGAATTGGTGCTTCTGATACTCCAGTTCCTTGAAGAAGAAAAATTTAAGGATGCTGCGCATAAGTAAGTTTTTTGGTTCAGATTTTTTGTATCTGTTTCTCTGTTTGTGGAATTTTTTGTTGTTGATCTGGTGGTGGTGTATTAGGTTGGAACAAGAGTCTGCTTTTTTCTTCAACGTGAAACATTTTGAAGAGAAGGCTATGGCTGGTGAGTGGGATGAGGTGGAGAGCTATCTATCTGGTTTCACTAAAGTTGATGATAATCGTTATTCGATGAAGATCTTTTTTGAGATCAGGAAGCAAAAGTATCTTGAAGCGCTTGATCGGTGGGAATTTTCATTTCTTTATTAATTTGTTTGTTGTTTATAAGCTGCTTGTTTGGTTATTTTGTTTAGTAGTGAAAAATACAAACATGTTGCATATACATTTTAATAACAAATCTAGGACTATCAAATCAACATTTCTACTAGTGAAGAAGGTACTGAAGTGTACAGTCGATTTTCGTTCATTTATATATATATTTTTGAGATCCCGAAGGGCATCTGTTTGTTGTTTATATGATCTCTGATTCTTTTTATTTCTTCCATTTGTTGTCTGAATTAAGTGTTTAGTTACAATCTTTGATTGAACTTGTATAAACTTTTGATTCTGAATGTGATCATCCAATTGTAAGTTGAATAAAGGAAACTGTTCTAGATTGGATATACCAATTAATGAAAAAAGGCAGTGAAGACTTTTTGCTTTTAGAGTTTCTGTTATATTTTGATTATTTTCTGATTGTCATGAATGGTAAGTATCTAATGATTATAATTCTCAAGGAAGAGTGGTGGTAGAAGAACGAGTGAATTAATATCCAAAAAATTTTGTGAATACAATGCTGATAAGTGGCGTAAAAGAGCATGATTTGTTTATAAAACTTTAGAAGGATAAGTGATATTCGAATATAGCATTCAACGTGAAATACCATCCTGATCAGCTAGTCATGAACAGTGATTTTTTCGTTGGTTTTGTGTGATTTAAACCTAGTTCTAGAATTTATCCATTGCGCATCATTGGTCCATAGTCCATACATTATTGGAAGTGCAAATAGATGCTTATGGAAAGGGGGCACCAAAGAGAATCAGATATTAACTGTAGAGAAGATACTGAGTTAAGCCCAAGAGATGGAGTACAAGTGCATGAGATTCCCAGTGCCAAGTACTAAGCTCTTAGGATGCGCCCTACTTCAGCACCCTCAAGCTCAACTACCATTTCTATTTAGAGGGTTACGTTCTTTGATCCCGATAAGCTGCAAACCTGTAATGGGTCACGACGGCCTAAAAACAGTGATCCGAACTTGCCTTGAACTCCTTCTCAGATCTGGCTACCAGCACATATCAGTCTCGAAGAAGAGACAAGAATGGGATATCCTTCCTTGTTTGGACCCTTCTCCACTCCATTTTGCCTCTTCTCGTTTCCCCCCCCTGGACGATGTCTTCTGGCCTTTCCTAAAATGTTTGATTATATATAGCTACTAGCATAGTCCATGACTGACAATATTCCTATCACGTGCTTAGCCTTTCTAGTTGTATTTTGTACTGTTTTTAGTATTCTATTCTTTTTGTGAGAGTCTAAAAAACTTACACTAAAACGTAACTAATAACTACAGTAAACCCATATCAATCGTGTATGGGGACCACACTTTTATCTTTTATTACTCAAATAAAATGGTTGCTATGTTAATGATATTTATATTTGTCCAGATAAAATGGTTGAATGTAATTGCTATTATTGAAGAAGGTTGGATTGGAAAGAATGGAGGACCAAAGAGAGATTTCTGTTTTTGCCAAAAGACGTTTTCATACCTTTTTCAATGGAAAACTAGACATCATAGAAGCCTCGTCTATTTAATTACTAAAATAGCAATACCGTCCTTGCATTATCATGCCATGCATCTGCTTGGTGAAATTATAGTTTATGTTAATTGTTGCGCTTCCTATTTTGTACTCACTTGCTTGCATGTTTTTTACTCAGGCAAGACAAAGGCAAAGCACTTGAAATATTAACGAAGGATTTGAAAGCTTTTGCAACATTTAATGAAGAACTCTACAAAGAAATCACTCAGCTTTTAACGCTTAACAACTTCAGGTAAACTTGCTTCTTAATTTCCAACATATCATAGTCAAAGCACAACGCAGAGAATGATTACATGTATTAGGATGATAAAAGGTGATAGAAGCGAAGAAGCAAACCTTGTGTGTTAGCTGTTGAATTCGTCATCCTTTTCATTTGAATTCAGGGAAAATGAACAATTATCCAAGTATGGTGATACTAAAACAGCTCGAACCATGATGCTTATAGAGCTAAGAAAACTGATTGAAGCGAATCCACTGTTTCGAGATAAGCTGGTCTTTCCCACCCTAAAGCAATCGAGGTTACGCACTTTAATAAACCAAAGGTAAAGTTCCTTTTTATTGCTTATAATGCATGCCCCCACTTTCTTTATTGTTATTACTCGTATTTTTATATGTTCTTTTTGTTGCCAATCTCAGAAACATGTCAAATGTCTCTTCTTCCTATCTCGCCTGAAAAAAGGCTGTTATAAATAAAAAAAAGGAGATATATATATATATATATATATATTTTTTTTTTTGCGTGCATTTCCCCCTAACCATAGTTTACAGAGTACATATGATCTTATTATTATTTTTTTTGGAAGGCGAGCTGGGTCTTTAAGGATCTCATAACCTATCAACTGGGCGACCTATAGGTCAACACCCATTAGAAAGTAACCATGTCGCAGGTGGGATTCGAAGCTAGGACGTGGGGGACAAACCCACACAGCCCTAACCACTAGGCCATAACACCATTGGCAGTACATATGATCTTTATTAAGAACATTTCTCATATGAATATACTCAATAAATATCTTTATCATATAAAGGTAAAGTTTGTGTTATGAACCAACCAACTCTCCCAAAAGCCCGAGCTGTCCAGGAGGGTAAGGTCCATAACAAGGATCGTAACAGTTTGATGTAGTGGTTTTATTCTAGTTTGCACTATAACTATTGAATATTGCTCTATTGGACATCAATCCTTGCGGTTCCTTTTCTCTCTCCTTATTTTATCCTTCTTGCATATGAAAGTCTTCATCATGTATGTTTTTGCTTGCCTTGTTGCTACATAGCAAAAAGAAAAGACCATGTTTTCCTATTTCTAGAAATATCTTTTAACGTTGTTATGGTCCTTACGAAGATCGTTGCCTCTTATTTTACACTTGAAAAAAATTTATGGATATATTCTCTATTTGGTTTCCTTACAATCATATAGCTCCTCCTTTCGGTGATTTTTGTACTATTTGATTGGTTGTTTGGATAAAGGTTACTTTAGTTTATTATTGTGTGTGTAATAAAGATACTTTTTCTTACTTCATGTTGCTTCTCCAGTTTGAACTGGCAACACCAATTGTGCAAGCATCCTAGGTCAAATCCAGACATTAAGACCTTATTCGTGGATCACTCCTGTTCACCTTCAAATGGGGTTCGTACTCCCACTCCAGTTACTCTTCCAGTTACAGCAGTTGCGAGGCCCCCTACCTATGCACCCATTCCGGTTCACGCGGTATGATGTTATTCTTCAAGGCTTTAACTTGGTTTATATGGTAGCATTTTTTTGTTGGAGAGTCGGCTAATTATAAGTTAATAATTGCAGGCTTTTCCCCCCACTCCAGCAGCTGCAAGTGCTAATGTTTTAGCAGGTTGGATGGCAAATGCAACTGCATCCTCATCAGTCCAATCATTAGCGGTTGCTACACCAGTATTATCTGTACAACCAAATCAAGGTCAGAATTTCAATCCAGTTTCAAACAGTTGATGCGGAGTACATCAAATAGTTTGTAAAATGTCATATCAGTTCTGTTGAATCTTTGGGTTAGATATAGAGAAGATATGGAGAGGTAAGTATTTTGTCTCTAAGAGAGGGGGGGGGGGGGGGTGAGCTGCCCCCCTCAACTTTCAAAATATTTTTAATAAAAAACAATTATAAAATGTATAATACATTAATGATAATTATTTATTCAATTATTTTAATATGTCTTTGTTGGTGTAGTGGTTGAAAGTTTAACATTTTTAGTAAACGACCAGAGTTCGATACTCTTAATAAAAATTTATTTTCGGTCCTCTTGGAGCGTATGACTTTTTTTTTTTTTTTATGGTTATTAACAATTACTATTTCTGTCATTGTGACCTGCTCCTATTTTTTTTTTTTCAATGCAGTTTTATATGTAATTTCAAACATTAAAAAATGAATTATTTGTTCACAAGTAGTATAAAACCTCCAAAAAAAATTTGAAATTAATATCTAAAATAATAACTATATAATTCAATGAAAATATATACCATTAGCAACTCATACAAAATTTGAGGCTCACATAAACTATTTTTTTTTCTATGAAATTGTATTAGGATCTTATTATGTTTGCAAATTTCAGATATTTTTTATGCTTCAACTAGATAGTTATCCTAATTATTTTGTGATTTTAGTTATATATTATTGTTTTTGGCCCTTGTTAAGGTTATCGATATTGTAACCTTATTTTGGCTTAAAATTGGATTACACTGGATTCAGTTTGGTATATGCAATGTACTTTTAGTTGTATTTTTTATTAGTTACTAGCTCGGGCAGGAATTTTTTTTGGCTCCGTCCTTGCTAACTACTATTATCAATTAATAGTTATTTGTTATTTCACCCCCTGGACTAAAATCTTGGGTCTGTCACTGCTAACACTACCCTTCAAGCTGGAGCATAGATGTCAAACATGCCCAGCTTGGAACTTAAATCTCGGAATGTGGAAGAGGCCAATGGTTTGGTAAGAATGAGGAGTAGCAATCTGTTTACTCATAACCAAGTCGCAAATAAAGTGACAACCAACTTCAATATGCTTTGTCCGCTCATGAAAAACATGATTGTTGGTAATAAAAATAGCAGCTTGGTTGCCACAATACATCTGCATTGAGCTGGAACAATAATACCCATATCAGAAAGTAAGTGATGAACCCATATCATCTCAGAAGCGGTATGTGCCATGGCATGATATTTGGCTTCAACACTAGAGCGAGCAACCACATTTTGCTTCTTACTGCGCCAAGTAACAAGATTTGTACCCACAAAGGTACAATACCCAAAAGTAGGCCGCCATCAGTGCACAACCGGGGGGTTGATCCATATGAATTTCTTCCTGTAAACCATCATAAAGAAATGCATTCTTGATATCTAACTGGTATAAAGGCCAAGAAAGACTGACGCCAATGGAAAGAAGAATGCGAATGGAGTTAAGTCGAGTGACAGGAGAAAGGTCTTCGCATAATCAATCCCATATGTCTGAGTGTAGCCCTTGGCAACCAGCCTTGCCTTGAGGCGTTCCACTGACCCATCTGGATGATACTTAACTGTATATACCCAAAGACACCCAACAAATTTTTTTTTTCCATAAGGGAGAGAAGTAAGCTCCCATATGTTATTCTGAGCTAATGCTTGTATTTTCTCATCCATTGCAAGTTTTCAACTAGGTGAAGACAATATCTCTTGGTAAGAAGATGGAATAGAAATAGTGGACAAGGATAGGGAAAATGATTGCATATTTGATGAAAGGTTAGTGAACCAACAAAATTAGCAATAAGATACTTACTCCAAGTGCGGGAAGCCACAGGTGCATCTATTTGCATTGGAGCATGAACCATCGGTGAAAAAAATGATGTAGTTGGCTCAGTAATAGGGGAACAATTGTCTTCTTGCGAGAGCGTTGATAAACCTGTAGTGTCTTTATTGATGGAGTTGAAGGATTTGAAATGGGTATAGGTAATGGAAGGTGCTCCCCCTCACGTGAAGACACAAGATCTATGGAAATGGCTTGATCGGTTGTGGAAAAGAAGGCAGTTGATTAAAAAAATGTGACATCCGCACTTACAAAATAACGATGAGACTCGGGATGATAGCATCGATACCCCTTTTGAGTGCGAGAATAGCCAAGGAAAACACACTTGCGAGCATGAGGAAATAATTTGTCGTCCCTGATTCAAATGTGAACGAATGCGACACAACCAAATACTCTAGGATTAAGAAAAAAAGGGAAAACCCCAAGGAGTCTATTCCTAATAACATAGGAAGGCATGCGATTGATAAGATAATTAGCAGTCAAAAGTGCATCAAACCAATAAAGTTTAGGGATATGCATATTAATAAGGAGAGTACGAGCAACATCCAACAAATGACGATATTTGCGCTCAACAGCCCCATTTTGTTGAAAAGTATGAGCACAACTAGTTTGGTGAATAATACCACGGGCTTCACAAAAAGAACTTATGATATTTTGAGCATACTCCAAAGCATTATCAGATTGAAGAATTTTGATGCGCTTCTCAAAATGAACAAAGATTTTTCGTTAAAAATAACCAAGTCATTCGAGAATAATCATCAACAAAAATGACGAAATACAAATATCCATTTAATCTAGGAGTTCTTGATGGACTCGTACTGACACATTGAATGACTAGAATAAGAACTTTGATGATGTTTTCCTAACTGACATGCCTCACACTCCAAAGTGGAAACCCGACTCAAATTGGGAAGAGCTGTGCGCAAATTTTTTATTGACGGATGTCCCAAGCGATAATGCCACTGAAGAGGAGAAATAGTAGCATTCAAGGTGGGAGAAACAAAACTAGGAGGTTCACCAGGGTCTAGATAATAAAGGTCATCTTGCTCATATCTCGAACCAATCATCTTTGTATTCAGATCCTAGAAAACATAAGAAGTAGGAGAAACTGTTATCGAGCATTGTAATGATTTAGTTAATTGACTAGCTGATCAGGTTAAAAGGAAAATTGGGTATGTACAGGCTGGATGACAAGGAGATAGACTTGGTAGGCCGAATATCACCTTTACCAATGACATGCTTAAAAGATCCATCGGCTAACACAACACTATATTTAATAGGAGACGTGTTACAAAAATAGATGAGATACAAGACACGTGAGTGCTAGCGCCAGAATCAATGACCCAAGTAGAGGGAGACTTGACCACACATGCAACATTACCTGAGTTGGCCAGGGTAGTAGTGGAAGATGATGCAAGATTCACTGTCTTCAAAGCCTGTAGTAATTTTTGCAATTGAGTGGTAATATTTGAAGAAACCAAAGTATTAGACTCGGATGAAGTGGAGCTAGGAATAGGCTGAGAGAAAACTTGATGTGCCATTGTCGGTTTCCCCATTTCTGCCAACAAAACTGTCCAATGTGATTGGTGCGACCGCAATACTCACAAGGCCTGATACCGCGACCACCACGAGTTCCACCAGATCGACCACCATGAGATCCACTATAATTATTTTTAAGTCCATCACCACTACCACTAGTCACAAGTGCTGAGGATTCTATAGATACATGTGCACTTTGACCAAGAGAAGACCTCATGAATCGAAAGTAAGCATTAGCGGCAGTAGGTAGTTTTTCACTTGCTAAGATCTGATCCTTATAACCACGAAGAACAGGATCCAAGTCAGATAATAAATAAGCTACCATAAACTCCTCCCATTGTTCTTGTTGGGATTTCAAATTCGTAGTGAGGGGTCGATATTGCAAGAGTTGTTTTTACAACCCTTTTAGAGAACTATAATACTCGGGAAAAGACTTTCCATTTTGCTTCATGTTGAAAATCTGCTTATATAATTCATATACTAAAAAAACATTATTCTTAATGGAGAATGAATCGGCCAAAGAATCCCAAGTGTTCTTGGAAGAGGCACAAAAAGCAATTATTTTGGCAACTTGTGCCTTCATACTATGCCACAACCAACCCATAACTATCGTGTCTTCACACATCCAATCCTTATATCCTTTATCCTCAGGTGTGGGTGAATTTCTAGTCAAATATTTTCTTTTTCCTGCCTCGTAGATGAACTTCCACTCCATGTGTCCATTCCAAATAATCTGTATCATTTAATTTTGCAGCCATAATACGAGGAATTTTGTCATACATCTTGGGTTCAACCATAGTTATGATCAGTCAATCAACAAACAAGTTTGTGGGTATCAAATACGAACAAAAAAAAATAATAATCAATACCAACATGGAAGATTTTCCAATGAAAATAGCACTAACCAATTAATTCAAGCAGTGCTAAGAATGAGAGCATATCAAGTTTGTCCATGGTGATACCTAAACAAGAAGGGACTTTGTTGTTGATCAATGTATGAAACTAGATAAGAGAACAAAAGGGACAAACAATCAGTAACTTGTGCTGCCCACTGCTGATTTAATGGTTGAGAGGTTCTGGTTGGGCTGTTAATGATAAGCTATTGCTGTTGCTGTTAATCTACTGACTTGTGCTGCTCACTGCTGCTGATCGTAGTGCTGATTGCCGAGTGTTTTTGCTGTTGTTGTTTGTAGTGCTGATTGCTGTTGAATCTTAGGGTTAGATACAAAGAAGATATGGAGAGGAAAGTATTTTGTCTCTACGAGAGACCTCTTAGAGACAATACTGCCGACTGCTGTTCAGGATGATTAAAAGTACAGCAGGTGGAGGGCTAACGGCAGGGGAAGGAGGAGAGGAAGAGATATGGTGGGGAAGGGGAGGGAAGGGAAGGGAGATGGATCTGAACCCTAAGGCTCTGACCATGTTGAATCTTAACGTTAGATTATCTCTTATTTATAATAAAGATTTAAGGTTTATGAATATACCCCAAACTACTACATGATACCGCATATATAACAATACATAACTTAAATCCTAACAAGTTCATATTGAGAAAAGTTTTACTTATAACTAATGATTTTCTTGTCACTTAATAGTTTCCAGATTATCCTTTTAATTTACCCTGAATAGCATTTATCATAGGGAGTATTCAATTAAGTTATTTAAATTTTATTTTTTCTTTAAATTTACGGAAAATGACTTTTAGGGCCTACTTTTTCACAAAATAGACAATTTAGATACCGTAGTTGATGTAATGATTAATTTGTGCCTAATTTTATACTTTTCTGATTAACAATGACTCTTTTATTAATCCAGGTTAACCCATAAGGTTATATGACATATTTACCCTCCTAAACAAATAGAAAACTTAATTTTATAGTTTTATGACCAATAAGGACTACAGAAAAAAAAAACCTACGTTAATTGTTATTGAACGACAATTTTAGTCACTCTTTGTTATTGACCAACAATGACTATAGGAAAAAAAAACCCTATGTTAATTGTTATTGACCAATTTTAGTTACTCTTTGTTAGTTTTATTGATAAAAAAAGACTACAGGAAAAAAAACCTACGTTAATTGTTATTGAACGACAATTTTAACAAGGACTACAAAAAAATAAAAAAATTAGCCTGTTCATTGACCTGAAAAAGATTAGGATTTATCATATGAAAAATTAGGATTTATAATATAAAATTGTTATTGAACGACAATTTTAGTTACTCTTTGTTATTGACCAACAAGGAATACAAAAAAAAACCCTACATTAATTGTTATTGACCAATTTTAGTTAATTTTTGTTAGTTTTATTGACCAACAAGGACTACAGAAAAAATTGTTATTAAACGACAATTTTAACAAGGACTATAGAAAAAAACATTAGCTTGTTCTCTGAATAAAATTAGGATTTATCATATGATGTGTATTATTTTCAGGTCAGTGAACAAACAAATTTTTTTTCTGTAGTCCTTGTTAAAATTGTCGTTCAATAACAACTAACGTAGTTTTTTTTTCCCTTAATTTCTGTAGTCCTTGTTGGTCAATAAAACTAACAAAGAGTAACTAAAATTGGTCAATAACAATTAAATTTTTTTTTTCTGTAGCTTTGTTGGTCAATAACAAAGAGTAATTAAAACTGTGACTTAATAAAAATTAACGTAGTTTTTTTTTTTTTTTTTTTCCGTTCCCTGTAGTCCTTGTTGGTCATAAAAATATAAAATTAGGTTTTCTATTACTTTAGGAGGGTAAATATGTCATAACTTTATGGATTAACCTGGGCTAATAAAAGAATCATTGTTAGTCATAAAAGTATAAAATTAGGCACAAATTAGCCATTACATCAAATATGGTATCTAAATTGTCTATTTTGTTAAAAAATAGGTCCTAAAAGTCATTTTCCGTTAAATTTATTTAAACTTTAACAACTCAGGTTTATGAGAGTTTAAGACTCTTCCAACTTTAATTGTCTAAAACAAGTGGTTGGAATTTATCAACCCCTAACTTAATGACATTGTTGCACCTTTGTCTTCATCCCAACCTTTTCTAAATACGAGATTGAAAAATACAAATCTCTAGTTATAGCACAAAGTAGATCAAATTACACCATCTTGAGTATTTTCAATGCAAGTTGACTCAATATTGTTTGTTCATCATGAACGACTCAACCCCAGCACAGATGTGAAGGCACAACAAAGTGGGTAGCATGCAATGTCAAATGCTCATTCAGTTTCCCATGAAACATTTGATGTTTCTACCTTACACCCTTCAGGTGGCAGACACAAATAAAGAAATAGGAGATTATTTTCTTTCTTAAATTCTTTATATTGGGTGTGGTTGTGGTTCCAACTGCTTGTTTGTGTTGGGATTATTGTGACGGTCTTTGATTTCCCTTAAACGCAGTCCTCCACAAATTTGAACAAAGTGGGACACCAATTCAGAGCAAAAACTATTTAAGTTAATTTCCATTTACTTTGTCCTGCTTCTTAACTCACTTAAGTTCCTCTTTTGGGTGCTTAATCAAAAGCATAAAGGCTGAATTTGTCTTTGTTTGATGTAATAAACTTGCACAAGGATTTTCTCAAGGGTCCAAGTTTGTTTCTTTCTCGACCATCTTCTTGTGTCAACCTTGCATTCTTTTCGAGCCCATCTTCTTGTGTCAACCTTGCATTTTTTTCGAGCCTGATCCTTCCCACCTTTTGAATTGGCTGATCTTTCATCTTTGTTGGTATTAGATGATTGAGGTGAATCAATAAGCATTCAAGGTGTTTTCTTGATCTTTGAAACACGCAAGTGAGATGGGGAGTGGGGAAAGTAGACTGGTGGAAAAACTTATTTCCATGATCAAGGAAATTTGACTAGTGGCCTCTGATGGTCAATTGTAGGAGGGGAGGGTACTCAAAATTTGAAATATCTGGGTAAAAATCAAACACGACCTAAAAGTGGGGGTCAGAAACAAGCCTTTGTTTCCTCAAGAGATTGAGCTTTGCATTTACACTTTCATGATCGTGTTTTTATTGAATTCCTGGTTTTGTTGCGGCTCCGCCAATGCTCAAATATTTTTTTTTCAAAGCACATAGCCCCAGTCTTGGAGTGCAATAGGGCCATACATTAGTCAAGGTGAGGTGAGGACTACCACATTAAAATCTGTCCTTCTAAAAAAAAGGCATGCCAATGCCTTGCCTCACCCTTACAACATTAGTCCCTTGATAAAAAGTCTCAAAATCGATGAAATGAAAAATTCCACAAGTTTATATAATAAAAGAACTCCTTACCCTAGCGTTTCACTTGTGAGAGCCTGATAAGTGATAACATCCACTTCTCATCATCCACAAAGAGTTGAAAAGGAAAGCTTTTGGGGTATAGGTTATCATTTTCATATAACAAACACTCTCTCTCAGTGTTGTTTACTTATGAATCAAATTGTTTATTGTTTCCCACTTTTGGTGAATCTAATTGAAAGGTAATTCGAGATTCATAGTCGAATTTTAAAACGCATAATTTTTTATTTATTTATGTGTATAATGTGATGGTCTTAACATATTTAGTGTATTCTATCTATAATATAGAAGGCATATATCGTGAAGTGTAAGATTCACATTTTTTTGATTAAACACGCGGTTCATATTGATATACCAATTTGGTGAATCAAATGAAGGAGCGAATTGGAATTGTAAGATTCTAAGAACTAGTCTCTCTCGTATCCTTATCCTTGGTGGCACATTCTACTTTGATTTTCCTTCTACAGTCGAAGCTTACCATGACAAATTATTTTATTTCATGCTAAAGGGAGAGAAAATCTCCAACTCCCTGACAACATTTGATATGTTGCCTATGAATTGATTGACGCAAATTATTATCATTATTTTTTTTTTTCAAATTGTCAAAATTTATTAAAGATGGAGGGAGATTAGATAAAGCCAACTTCGGCGTCTTTAGGAGATGTCAAAACTGTTGTATTTATTATTATGAATACGTCATAATTTGCTTGACTTCATTCTTTCCTCTCTTGACAGTTCCAGTATTGAAGCGGGCAAGAACACCTCCAAATCCACTAGGTATGGTTGAGATTGATTACCAAAGTTCTGAACGTGAACACCTAATGAAACGTGCACGACAGACTGATGAGGTAATGTTGATATCAACATTTTCTGTTTGCTGTATATGCTGTTCGTTTCTTTTGCTTTATGTGACATGAGCTTGTTAAGGAATTATCATAATAACATTCTTTTGCAAGTACATAATTAGTACTGCGGTTAAACAAGGGGAATTAGGGATTTAGGCTTGTTATGATTATTTTTCAAATTCCACATTCCTTAGGTTAGACATTTTAGTTGTTTATTGGCCTATATAAAGCAGCTCTTTTTTGTAAGACATAATTCAAGTACTCAATAGTGTCAAGTTTCCAGGTTATGAATATGTTTCTTGATTAGGTTGGATTGACTCCCATTTGATTTACCTACTGATTAGTTAATTTCTTATTTCATTTCTCAGGTCAGTTATCCAGCTGCCCTCCAACAGGCTTCATCCTCAATGGATCAACTGCCAAAAACAGTAGCATGCACCCTTTATCAGGGTTCTGATGTCACTAGCATTGATTTCCACCCGTCCTGTCAGACATCAGTTATCGGTATTGTGATCTCTACTATTCTGTTGTCAAATTGCTTCTCTATGTGAAGTTATTGTTTTCAGGCTTTGTGTTGTTTTTTTTCGATCAGTTGGTTGTGGAAATGGAGAGGTTACTCTATGGGACATTGGGTTGTGTGAGAAGTTGGTGTCAAAGCCCTTCAGGATATGGGACAAATCGAGATCTTTGCCATTCCAGGTTCATCATATTATTGAATCACGTACATTTTTATTGAATTTGACAAGTTCATACATATTTTTTGTTGGAAGCATTTTAATGACAGCTATTTATGTAATCCCTATCTCCCTTTCCCTTTGGTCTCTGTGCACGTATTTTCCTTTAGCCAGAGATTAGTACCATATGACTTGATCTACACGGTCTTTTGAGAAGCTGTAAAATTCTAAATAAAAAAGAAGAGAATTACAAAAATACAAGAAGAATAGCCTACAAAATAGGTATTAGAGTGTATACATAATGTTAGTGAAGTCAATTACAAGATTAGAAAAATTCACTTGTTTGAAACTAGGAAAAAATGAACCCTGATGCCAAATAGTTGTAATTACTTCCCTCGCTAATTTTCTTTAGTCCTCCCCTTCATGGATGAAAACTTATGACTCTGCATTTGCTTCCACTTCCCCATTGCAAAGAACATAATCCGCTTTCACATTCATCCCCTTGAAACCAACCTATATTTGAGGGTTTTATATTGATGTAAATATTTTAAATTAACACTGATAATATATATGATTATAATTTTGATGAATTAGCTATTCATGGATATCGTTTAAACCTCTTTGGAAGTAGTTCTTAACCAATCCAACGTTGTGTTCACAAGTTTACTAATGGAAAGTTATACATTTAAAATTTCAAAAGAAAGTAGTAATACTCCTTAAAGGGTGCTTATTTCCTTGGTGGGTGGAAAATACTGGAGATAAGTTAGTGGATGATTTAATAATGAAGATGATTTCTTCACCATGGAGATCAATCTCACTGAAAACAGCTTGGGCAAAATCAGACATATGGAGTGTCATGTTAAAATTTCTATGCCTGAATGGATGCATATTATAATGTTTGAACACACATGTAGTCATACTGCATTTCCAAAGTTTGTTTAGTCATATGGAAATGAGAATTGATATCATTAGCAAAAAACAATCTTAGTAGATTCATCATGTTTCACTTCCAGATTTCCAACTTGTAAATTTTTTAAACTGGTCGTTGGATTTTTAATATGAATATATCTTACAGGCTGCTTTTGTCAAAGATCCCTCTACTAGTCGTGTAAGATGGAGTCCGGATGGGAATATGATTGGTATGTGTTACTCATGAGAATGATTTAGGAGGTGCTTTTTAGTATTTCTTGTAATTGTTTTCTCGTTGCAGGGGTTGCATTCACCAAACAATTGATTCAGTTGTATGCTACTGAAGGGCGTAATGATTTGTGCCAGTGTGTGGAGGTTTGTTTTAGTTCTGATCAATTACTTTTTTCTTTTGAACATTTTCTTGGTTGTCATTTGATAAATTATTACTTTTAACTTGACTTTACTCCCTTTATCATTGTATAGATTGATGCACATGTTGGTGGTGTGAATGACTTAGCGTTTTCTTATCCAAACAAGCAACTGTGTGTAGTAACTTGCGGCGATGACAAGCTAATTAAAGTGAGAGCAAGAAAATGTTATCTTACTGAATTAATGATTACTTAAACATTCTTCATTTTTTTTTTTTTTGCTAAATAAAGAAAATTTCTTTGACAGGTATGGGATCTAACAGGACGGAAGCTTTTCAACTTTGAAGGGCACGAGGAACCCGTTTATTCAATTTGTCCTCATCACAAAGAGAACATTCAGGTACACACGACATCTTAGTAGTTTGCAGTATGTATCAGTAAATGGTTGCCTCCACAATCCTGAATCAAACTTCTCTAGTGAAGTTTTTTTATTCAAATTTAATCATGAACATGCTATCTCTTATTTAAACTATTTTCGTATGTGGTAATGCATCAAATGCACCGTTAAAATTCTCTTTGATGAGTTAATTAAATACAAAAGCTGTCAGATCTCCCTTACCACGCTGCACAATGACCTTAAATGTGTTAAATAACTAGAAGAGAGTGGCAAATGCTCCAAGTCTGCGAGAAGTGCTCCGTGCAAAGTGATTACTGTGAACACTTACCTCACATATTATTGAGGATGGGTTTTTATGTTGATATTTGTATGTGGTTGAATATTGTTTTGCCTTAAGATAATTCTGAGCTGATATTATGATTTTTCTATACAGTTCATCTTTTCAACTGCTATTGATGGGAAAATTAAGGCATGGCTTTATGATAACTTGGGATCTAGGGTTGATTATGATGCTCCTGGACATGGCCGTACAACAATGCTTTATAGTGCTGATGGTACAAGGTAAGGAACATTTTCTTCGAAGTGCAAAATTGTCCCCTACAATATGCTTTGTGATAAATATTCTACTACCCTTGAAGTATGGTTCCTTGAGTAACACCTTGTTTTCTACAGGTTGTTCTCTTGCGGCACAGGTAAAGATGGGGACTCTTTCTTGGTAGAATGGAATGAGAGTGAGGGCACGATAAAAAGATCATACTCAGGATTCAGAAAGAAATCAGCTGGTGTTGTTCAGTTTGATACAACACAGAATCGTTTTTTGGCTGCTGGTGAAGATCATCAAATTAAATTTTGGGACATGGATAATGCCAACATTCTCACAAGCACTGATGCTGAGGGTGGACTTCCGGTTAGCCATCTTTGATCTTATTTTTCTAGTTTTTATTTTCTTTAAAATCGGATGTTTAGCATTTTTGCTATGATTCCTTCAGAGTGTTCCTTGCTTGAGATTCAACAAAGAAGGAAATCTTCTAGCTGTTTCTACAGCAGATAAGGGCTTTAAGATCCTTGCAAGCACTGAAGCCCTCAGATCTCTAAGAGCATTTGAAAGTCGAACCTTTGAAGGGTCGAGAGTTTCCATAGAACCTTCTGGAACCAAGGTAGTGATACTTAAAAGATTGTGATGTTTTTTAGAGATTTTTTTTCACTGTATTGTAATCTATTTTTTTTTTTTTAATCAGGTTTCTGGTCTTGCTCCGGCTCAGGCTCCGGCTCAAGCTCCGGCTCCTGCAGCAAGCAACAGTGCAATCGTTCCCAGAAGGGAAACGCTACAGAGGAGCTCTCCGTCAAGGCCTTCTCCCGTTCTTGTATGATATGCATATAGTTTTGCAATGAAAATATATTTCTCACAGTATTAAGTATTAACACAAATACTCTCATCATGGAAGTGGTTAAACATAGTAGAAACTATACTGAGTTTTCTGAATCACTTGTGTGGAAAGATAAATTTGTCGGCCACTTTTCAGAAAATACTCTTCTTGTTTTTGGGCCTATAATTTGTGTGGCACTCTAGCCTAGCTATAACTCGCTTGAGTTTTACTGAACCATTTCACTTTGATGTGATTTAATTTCACCTAATTTTCTTGTAGAATGGAGATGATCTCACAGCGAGAAGCATAGAAAAGGAAAGAGCTTCGGGAGATGTACCTGATAACGCTAAAGTAGGGGATTTGGCTGAAATTGTCGATCCGGTTAAGTGCCAAGTAGTTACAGCTCCAGACAGTGCAGATCCTTTAAGTAAGGTATCTTGCTGTTTAAGATCTGTAATTTATTTGTTTTAGTTTATCAAGGGGAGCTGGGGTTGCGGGCAGATCCCCATCAAATCACGTTAGGTACATTCGACTTCTTGTGTCTTAATGGATCCACCTATATCCAGGTTGTGCGGCTGCTTTACACAAATTCTGGTAATGGTGTTTTGGCACTTGGGTCAGAGGGCGTTCAAAAGCTATGGAAGTGGCCGCGCAGTGAACAGAATCCAAGTGGCAAGGTATGGTTACTTTTAATGTGTATATGATTTTCACGAGTCCATTTCAATATTTGAGAAAAGTGTTTTATTGAAGAACAAGATCTCTGACCAATTGAGGGTTAAAAGGCCACTGCCACTGTTGTTCCTCAGCATTGGCAACCAAATAGTGGTCTTGCAATGAAGAATGATGTTTCAGGTGTTAATATCGAAGAAGCGGTACCATGTATTGCACTCTCAAAGAATGATTCATATGTAATGTCTGCCACCGGTGGGACGGTGTCATTGTTCAACATGATGACTTTCAAGGTGAAGTTTGTCACAATCTGCATGTGGATTTATGATATGCATTTGCATGTTTGTAATCAGTAAATCTTGAATTTCTTTGTATTTTACGTGTTGATCTGCAGGTAATGACGCAATTCATGCGACCTCCACCCACACCGACTTTCCTAGCATTTCATCCGGATGACAATAACATTATAGCAGTTGGAACGAAAGATTCAACTGTTCACATTTACAATGTTAGGATTGACGAGGTATTTTACTTGCAGCACTAGAATTAGGGTCTCATATCAAGATTCTAGATTATTATTAGTATTAAGTGATTCATTTTATGATTTTCAGGTGAAATCAAAATTAAGAGGTCACCAGAAGCAGATAACTGGTTTAGCTTTTTCGACCAAACTTAACATCCTCGTTTCATCAGGTGCTGATGCTCGGGTAAGTTACCATTGGTGCTTTGTCTCTGTGTAGTAATTACATCATGTAGCTAACACAATGAATTACAAACAAGTCAAAGCTTGCTAATTGCTTCCAAAGCGAAACAACGTAATTTCTTGCAATTGAACTTGTAAAGACATTGCCACGTTAGCCAGGCCAATCCCATTTAATAAATAATAATAGTCTGGTGAACTTATTTGCAGATGGCTATGAGAGTTTCATTTCTTGCATTTAATACATTAATGTAGTAAAAGACAAAAAATCTTCAATGATTATTATCCCTTGGTTGATTTTAGCACAGGGCATGTGGGCAATGCATGTGTGAATGTCCGACATGTGACCTTGCAAATGTTCATATTCACAATGAAAGAAAATACTTAAATGAAACTTAATTAGTTTAGTATTAGGTTCCAGGCTTCATGTCGGTTGGTAAATACCGCATTACTTGACTTTAATTCATTAGTATTTCTAAAGTAACATTATACTTTAACTATAATTGAGATAATCAAAAATCATTTTTTAGTCAGAACCTTAGGCGGGTCATCATTAGAAGAAATCTACGAAGATAAAGTATTCGAAACATACGTACAAAGTATTTTGTATTGGGCTATATTACTATAGGGGGGGTAAAAGAAACTGATCTTGGGGAAGGTGTGAGTTCTTTAAGGGTTGGTGAACTTTAACTATGGAATTATTACATTTTAATTTGTATAATCTTCAAACGTACTTTCAAATTTTACGCACTAAGAACTTTCCTAGTTTTTGCAGCTAAATTTTGTGATCTAAGAGAGGGGGTGGGGTGGGGGGGAATCCTTTTTGTGAGGCATTTAAGTTACTTTGATACGAATGTTCATGTTATTAAACTATGGACCCTTGATGCACTTTCTAACCCAATATTTATGTTTTTTGTTATCATTATTATCTGTCCCAAAATTAAAATTAAAATTAAAATTCCACATTTTGTACTGTTTGTCATTTGTCAAAGTTGATTTCTACCTCTTCAAATTGAATAAAAGGTGGATACTGCTGATTTCACTAGTCGGTGTGTTCGATGATTTTGGTTGCAGAGATATTTACTGTTATAGTTATTTTCTGCAGGTTTGCTTCTGGAATACTGATACTTGGGAGATGAGGAAGTCAGTTACAGTCCAGGCGCCAGATGGGAAGGAAGCTGTTGGTGGAACTCGAGTTCAATTCAACTATGATCAGATTCGGTTGTTGGTATCGAATGAAACACAAATTGCGGTCTATGATGCTTCCAAGATGGAATTTGTTAAACAGGTAGAAAATTGCTTCATCACATGTTTCATTCTAATCCCTGAGCATGGAATCTGATAATTTTTTGCATTGCAGTGGGCTCCACAAGGTGTCCTTTCAGCACCTATGACGTGTGCAGTTTACTCTCAAAGGAGTAAACTAGTGTATGCATCATTCCTTGATGGCAACATTGGAGTTTTTGATGCTGACACTCTCAAGCTCAAATGCCGTATTGCCCCATCAGCCTACCTGCCTCAGGCGATGGTGTGCAGGTATGCTCTAGAACAACAGAACTTCTTTATTACATGCTAACAAATTCGGATTAATAGTTTATTCAAGTTTTATTATGCTTCTTTTGATGATAATCATTGGCGAATTGACAAGAACTCGATTCAAGATTAAAGAGGAGAAATACAGATAAAACTGAAAAACTCTTTTAAAAGCATTTCTTAAATCTGAAGAAAGTCAGTTTGGATAAGATAGGAATAATACAAGGACGTTAAACTTTCGGATATGAATCGGTTGCCTCTTTTATGGTATTTCTTATTTCATACTACCTATATTCATGCTGAAATTTATTTTGAGGACATGGATCTTGGTTTTTATGATAGTAAGCCTCTAATGTGTTTTTTACTACTTTGATCTTGTTTCGTTTGGAAATTTTAACATTCCTAAATTATGAGCAATATTCGTAAGCAGCTAATATTGATGACAAGAATTACTCGTAAAATCATTCTACCATACTAGTATAGTTACCAAAAGAAATGAATTTCTGCTAATTTCATTCCCATCATTAATACCGTGCCATGTTGCAAAATTGGTTTGGGATCATTGCCGCATAGATGTATAGCAGCCACCATGTTAAAACTATGCTTATTAACGAATATTTACAGCTATTAGGAATATCTGTGGGTTGAGCTCAATTGTGAATGACATTGTTGAGTTGGAAAGCAAAGAGAGAGTTGAACGTGGAGATAAGGTTTCCAGTTTTAATCTCTTGATCAAAATGAGACAGATGAAAAGCCTAATGTGTATCTATGTCACTAATAAATTGAAGCTAGCTAACTGGGTCTATGCCTTCTCAGTCTCGACTAAATGCCTTTGTTTGTTTTGTTATCGATATCATAATGTACTTTTTGGTTCTGCCACTACCAGTTTAGCTATTGTTCTGCAAGGAATAATTTTGTTGTAACTGATGATAAAATTAGTTTGTTCTGAATTTTGATAAAAAGTTCATTAACAGGCTTTTTTCTTTTAGTACAAAATCTCATCATTAACCTTGTGTTTTCTGTTCATGGTAGTGTACATCCACTTGTTATTGCTGCACATCCACATGACCCAAATCAATTTGCGGTTGGCATGTCAGATGGGTCGGTGAAAGTGCTCCAGCCTTTGGAGTGTGATGGAAAGTGGGGAGGCACAGCACCGCTGGAGAACCGGGTCCGAATTGTGAGGACCGTGCTAGCACCAGTAGCAAATGAGGTGCAGATTGGCACAACTACTCCAGCTGAGAATGGGGTGGAGGCTGAAAGGTCAACTCCAGGCAGGACTGTGCTAGAATCAGCTGAGAATGGGGCCCAAAGTGGCAAGGCAACGGCAGAAGAAGTTGCTGAGTCATCGTCGACCAGCAACAACCATGCCCCTGAGCAAACAAAATGAGACTATTTATCCCAATTTTATATTTTTCATGACCCTGTTAACTAGATGATCTGTTGACTGTAATCTTATTTTTCATTTTATAGGACATCCATTTTCCCCTGTTTATTTGTTGAGATTGAGATATCCTAGCTAGTATATCTTGTATATAGGCATGAGAAGCAGACCTCGCTAGGAAAAATGGGAAGCTGAGAAATCCAGAGATCTTGGGATTCTTTTCTTATTTGAGCGTGTTCTTTGAAAAGTAACAGTTGATAGTTTTGAGTCATATTATGCATGTGTACATGGTACAGGACCAACACACAAATACACACACAGCACTAGGGAGTCCAATTTTAGAGCAATCTTCAGGTTTGTTCTGAATCAGTAACAAACTTAGGACTTTGTTGTGCTGCATGCAAAGAAGCTCGAAGAATTTTCACGGTATGGCTTGGGTGTCCCAACGCGAACCCAACCTGAAAATGGTTGCCCGTTTTCTGCAACCTTGAGAAAACCAAGTCTGATAAAATATATGTTTTGCGCTTAGCGGTCTTCTTGTATTATAATTTCACTTTCAGTGAAATATATGTACCATATTCGTACTGAAAAAGAGTGTTTAACTATCGCATGTCAATTTAGAAATACATACTGGTTTACCATCATACAAGAGACAGCCGTCCGATTAAAGTATTCAGATGAAGCTAAGCTTACATCATTTCTGCCCTGCCGAAATGAGATTCTCCATGTTTCTACTTAGCCACTTGGCATTCTATTAGGGTTTATTGGCCATGATTAGAACTATCAACTTGGGTCTAATCGACAAAGGAATTTTTTGCCCAGTCCAGTACAAATCCTTTAAAGGGTTCATCCAACCACAAGATGATGATGTACTTGAAGTTTGATTCCATTTCCTTAATCTAACAATTGAAGACTCGATTCCATTTCCTTAATCTAACAATTGAAGACTCGTTCAAAGTAACATATTTCCTTTTTTAATTTGCAAAATGTGGCGAATGGTATTGAAACACAATTTTATTCGCCTAGCTAAATGAGCTATGGTACTTCATAAGAAAAAATAAAATTGCCGATGGCATTTTCCACCTTTATAATATTTATAAGTATCTATTTAAACCCCCTTCACTCTTCACCAGTCTTCAACCGAGTTTTCCCTTTTTCATTTATTCACTTTCCTTGTGAGCTCTAGAAAACATGGTTGCAGGAAGCTTTTCTGATGAGTTCACAGTCTCGATTGCTCCAGCCAGGTTTTGGAAGGCAGGGATCGTTGATTCCCATATCGTCATACCTAAAATTGCACCTCAGTATATAGAGAGTGTTGAACTTGAAGGCGATGGGGGAGCTGGAACTATCAAGACTATTAAGTTTGGCGAAGGTTTTCTTCTAAACTTATGTACATGTTTCATTACATAGGTACATCTATAAACCATGTTCGACATATATATTTAAGTTGTTATATATTGGTCTATAAGGGCCAACTTCATGTTTCATATTGGTCTATAAGGGCCAAATTATTGTTTATTAATTTGTTTGAGTTAAAAGTTGAGGAAAATTAAAGACCAAAGTAAGAACAATGTCTCAAAGTTTCAGCAGGCTTTGACATGTGTGCCTCGAGATCCACTAAGTGGGATAAAGATTTCTCTATTAATATCAAGCGAACGAGGGCCCACCTTGGGTTAGACACAAGCCGGCCAGCTCCTATTATCCAAGACCGGTGGTCTTTAAATACACACAAAGACCGTTTATCAATATATTAATGACAGTGCCGAAATTGTCTGAAATTTTGGCACGATGTTTTCTAATGTTAATCTGTAATTTTTCAGAAAATTTCAGCACAAAACATTAAAAATCAATTTTTAAACTAATAGTATCCTTAACTTACAAGAAAACTAATGGGATACTACTGGGCTAGTGAAAATCATTTTTTTTTCACTAAACTAAGAGGATCCTCCTTATGTTGATACCTAAGCACCCTTGGTTGGTTAAGGACAACCACGTAATCACAAGCTCATAAACCTCAGTAGGTTGTAGATATCATACACCTGGAGAATATACTTTTAGGGTATATTTGGTTGTAGAGTTGGCAAAATTTTCTCGAGTTTTTTTCTTGAGGGAGCTAAGCAAAATTTTCTCACTGATAATGGGAAGAAGAGCATGACTTGACAAAATTTTCCAAGTCCAGTTTTGAAACCAAACACTCGAAAATTAAATTTGTTGGCAAAAAAATTTCTTTTCCTCCTAATTAACACCATTCCGCAGAGTCTTCAATTTAGTTGAAACAATTTAAGTCCAAATTTTGAGTATTAAAAAGTGATAAAATGGTTCAAATAACTTTACAATAGTGTGTCCAGCCCAGCTATAAATTTCATATCCACATTATTGATTGATAAAATTTGCAGTTGTCAAAGAAATGAAGTCAGTGAAGAACAAGGTAGAAGTTTTGGATGAATCAAACTTTCTGTACAAGTATTCTGTTCTTGGAAGTGTTGGAAAATTTGAATCGACTTCATTTGAGATTAAGTTAGAGGCGTCCGCAGATGGAGGAACTTTCGTCAAGATTAATGGAGAATACACCACAGCTGGGGATTATGTGCCCACAGAAGAGGAAAGCAAGGCAGGTGAAAAAGGCCTTGTGAGGATGCTCAAGGCTGTTGAAGCTTTCCTACTAGCCAAACCAGATGCTTATGCTTAAGCTTAATTAGTGTCTTTGTTCATGTTTCTTATTCTTGTGTGGGATAAGTATTAGCTGGTTCCAACTTTTATCGTTGGTTTTTTTTTTGTTTTTTCGTTGGGTTTGGTTTGTAAGCTGAATGAAAATGTCAGAATTTGAAGGAATATTACAAAGATTATGCATGAAGGAAGAATGAATTTTTTTTTGTTGCTATTATTATTATTATTTTTTTTTTCTTTCAATCCCTAACATTGGAATTTTCATTACATAAAACCCACTGAAAATGATGTTTCCCCTTTATACTTTGATTGATTCCTATTAAGAGCTTGGAGCGAGTGTGATACACTTGCTAGGAAGCATTAAAAAAAAATACCTGCGAACCAAAGTGACTTCTAGTTGGTATTGCTCTTGCTCTAGGTTAACTATTGATAAAATTACCAGAGAAGTCCACGCTTGATGATCTTCATTTGGAATGTTGTCTAAGTGACATGAGATGCATTTTGAATTAGGGGTGGGCACGGGACGGGATGGGATGACATAGACCCATCCCTATCTCATTTCATTCATACGAGATCGGGATGAGATGTGATAGACCCCATCTCGACCTCGTCTCATCCCAAATGGATTCGGGATATAACCTGATTATAATCAGCTGGAATATAATCTGAACATATAATATGAATATAACCTGATTCCTCACATTAAACAAACTCCCTAACAATCCGAATCGAGTGTAAAAACCTGGTCTAGCAATCAACTTGTCAACCAAAACAAATGCATATGCACAAAATTGGAAACAAAATGTCCTAAATCCGAGTCATCGCACCAAAAAACAGATGAATAGAAACCAATTCAGATTAAAGAGAGAGTGGGAAAGACATCTTACGTTCCGGGAACCACCGCCTCCATCCATGGAGCTGGATCACCCGAAGAAGGATGAGTGGTAGTGAGCTGAACTCCATTAACAACGACTTCAGTCGATCTTGTAGCTACCCATCCTGAATTCAGCTTCGTTTTCCTCATTTTCGCCATTTTTTCGCCCTAAAAGCAGAGCACACACATAGAGTAATGTGAGCACAATGAGCTCTCTCTCTCTGCAACTCTGTAAATCAGTAATTCAGGATGGCTTCACGAGTGAGTGTTGGTGGGTTGGTTGATTTTCGTTGTGTGCCGTCGTAATCTACTGCTATGTGGTGGGTTTTTTTTTGTTCTCTTTCTTCTCTTGAATCTCTTCTCTTCCCTTTTGTTGTTTGTTGATTTGTTCTTCTTCAATAACCCTAAACCTAAAGGAATGAATGAGAAAAGAAAACGAAAGACTTGCTTAAGCCTTAAACTAAAGTAAGCCTTAATCAGAATCAATAGATTAATCTAGAGATGTGTGTGTGAGACAAATTGAGATGCTAAAATGTTATATACATCAGTGAATTTATATGAGTATCCAAATATTGCAATCCTAAAATAAATAAATAAATAAATAAAAATATTGAAAAATTAGATCGGGACGGAATCGAGATGAAATTATTCAATCTCATTAAGATTCGAAAAAATCGGGATGGGACGGGATGGGGTGCCCACCCCTATTCTGAACCAACAACAAATATCCCATCCTGGGTTAAGCACCTTTCCAACACACCTCCTTGTCTCTGTACTAGCGGGATGGAACTTAAAATGCTCTTGTACATACCGTGGAGTGGACAGCCTAAAATGCCCGATATCCACAAATTAGATTGAAAATGAATTGTGAACCCAATCACGTTATTTCCATCACCAGCATTACAGCCAGAGAGGTCTTTTTCTGGTTTCTTTAAGCCCTGCTTGGTACCACTAACATGAGGTCGAAGTGTGATGTTGCCAACTAATGGTAGCCCACAACCACAACCACAACCACAACCAAAACCAAACTGTTATAGGCTTAGCTAACAGTAACTTTATTTGGAATGGTTTACATTTACATTCATGGCTGTGTCTGCTATTTTCTGGTCACACTCAATAGCATTTATCACTTAACCAAACCTAATTCTATCCTTTGTACTTCACTCCAGAGATTAATTACCTGTTATGTGATCCCATTGAAGTTAGTACTGGGCGGCAGTTAATTTGATGATTTGGCGCATTTTAATTGTTTGGGAGAAATAACAGTAATTATTAAGTATGGCTTGAAATATATATTCATCTAATAATTAATAAATTGTCTTACCACATAAACTATGAGTACGCGCCTTCGGCACTCACATCATTCACTGCACACACTAACTTTTCTATTTGGACACATCCATGATAATCATAAGAAGTCACTGTTTGTTAAATGGATTTGCAAGTACGGACCAGCTGAGCTTGTTACTGATCACACACGGATACCTACAAATCTAAGTTGACATGTTAGTCTTGAGTATCGTATTTTGAATATTGGATGATAAATGTTATGTTTAATATGATTTTGCTGCAAATAATATTCAGTATTTTGAACTATGTGTGTTAACCTCAGATCCTAATTGCTACTTAATGATCACAAAAAGAGTGTTTTATGCCTTTAACCGAATGCTGATTGTAGGTCCTATTAATTAACTTTAACATTGAATTCTTGAGAGTAAGAGAAACTTAAATAATATAATTTGATGACATCTCTAAAAAAAAACCTCGGGATTCGACGTGTAGCAACCATCTAGACACAAGCACTGGGCCTTAATGATCTAAAGATTCGCCTTGTGAGATTCAACATATAATATGATCCAAGAATTAAAACTGGACTTTGAGTTGAAAAATCAAGTTAATTTACTGTTTCCAATGTAACCCTAACTTCAAGATGCAAAATGTACCTAAAACGATCCTCAGTTACTGTTAGATGAGCTGCATTGATTTGCTGAAGACTAGCTAGATCCTACACATGTAGCCTTCATATTTACTCTGCAAATCAAATCCTAAAACATAATAAATTTTGATTTACTTATATCTGAAAAAAACAAAACTCCAATGAAAATGCGCATTTGATTAGATTACAAAATGGAAATAATAGTAAGTTTTAGGTTTTATTTTTTTCATTCAGGCGTTTGATTAGTACTAGTCACACTCACTCACTATATATATATTCTAATTTTGGGGAATACTTTTATAGGATAGAAGATTTCAAGTGTTGGCAATTTGGGGTCTTGGAGATGCTTGCTTCACTGAACCACCAAATTGCCCAAAAGTTAGGGTTTTGGCCGGGGTCTCCTATGAAGATGTTCTTATGAGATTGGTTAATGGTCGCACAAGAAAATTATCCAAATTAAATAAAGAAAAAACACTTAACCGCGCGATTCTTATTCAACTTAGTTAATCAATTAAAAATCCAACTGTTATGTCACTGACTTCACTGTCTAATATAATCCTACCCCAGACTTTTCTTTGAATAACATGACATGGACAATTTTGTAACGGGATGATTCTATATATTTTCTCTTAATCAATACAATAATTACATCATCAATATATGCATGTACATTAAAAATAAATGCTTCAACAACAATTTCTCTCCATCGATCCATGTGATTTCCTTCCTTCAAAACATGCACCCATCATTATTGACTCTCAGATGCTCAACTATGTAATAATGAACATGTGATGAGAACAAAAATTATGGACTCCTCAACCTAACATTTTCTAGCATGCATGTATCAAAATTCCACATTTTCGTCCCTCACATAACATTTCATCTCATCAGATACTCGCATGTGATGTGCAGCATAGTGTGTAAGATTGAGCATTTTTGGTCGGTGGGGTGACAACTCCAGATTCTGATCCAGCTCATCACCCTATTTTACCATAAAATGAAAATTGAAAATTGAAAAGCTGATGAACTAAATTATGCAGAAAGGAGTCCCAATTATTTTTTCAGTAACAATGACATAAAGAAGAAGAGTAAAATAAGTGGACAATTATCTGAAAAATTACAGACTAAAATTACAACAATAACAGACATAAATACTTGAGATGCTAAGCCAACTTGAATTCTTCCCAATATGTGTTTCTTCTTCTGACAAGGGCATTTATAATAGATCTGCAAGAATTCTAGACACTTATTGATGAAGAGAGAAGAAAATGAGAAGGGTAATTAAGGAAGAAAAAATTGTGATGGTCTTCAATGAGGTGGAGGAGGAGGCAGGGGGAGGGTTGTAGTAGTAGAATGGGAAGTAAGGGACAATTGGGTTGGGAGGAGGTGGGGCAGCGTACACCTTGTAAGGAGGGGGGTAGACTGCACCACCACCACCACCACCAATGGCACCACCAGTAGGTGGTGGTGGAGAGTAATAGTAGGTGCCACCACCGGAGGAGGGTTGAGAAGGGGGTGGTGGGGAGTAGTAGTAGGTGCCACCACCACCACCACCAGAGGAGGAAGGTGGTGGAGGGCAGTTAGAGGTGTCAGAGGGTGGTGGGAGAGTAGGGGAAGGTGGTGGTGGAGATGGTGGGGGAGGGGATGGGGTGGGTTGTTGACATGGGTTATCACAAGCTGCACACATTGTGCATTCTATTTGATCTTTTGTGGTGGTTGTGATGGAATAGGTGGTGGTGGCAGAAAGGATGGAGAGGAGGAGAATGGAGAGTGGGAGGTGGTGGAGATCATAGTGAGGTCTTACCATTTTTGGAGAATTGGAGATGATGGGGTCAGTGGAAATGAAGCATTCTTTGGAGAGGAGAGAAGTGGAAGACTCAAGGGGGAGGGTGGGTGTTATGATTTGATGAGGGGAGGAGAGTGGAGTGCCATAGAGGTTTTTATCTTCTACGCTATACCACATCCTCTTTTTCATAAGATATTATTTTTTATTTTAAAATTTGTTATGTTTCTACTTGAATTAATGAAGTGTCTTAGTTGTAGACTACAACTGTTAGAAGAACCAAAAGTTCTAAAGGAATTTTGTGACATATATATATATATATATAATACAACCAAGTTTTCCAAAAAAATAAAAATAAAAAGAAAAAGAAAACATGTTTAGTATACAGGCAAAATTCCAGACTAGGTACGTAATTTACGAACCAAATGTAAGGGTTAGTAGCTGAATTGTTAGTTGCACTACACATTTGAAGAGTCGATAGTGTACACAAATCACATTACATTATCAAATTTTGACAGATTGTTAGCATCTCTTAAAAGCTCAAATTTGGCAGAATACAACAAAAGTTTGCTCATACCAACAAACAAAATTGAAACATTTACCAAACAAGATGGTGAATGAAGAATTTAAATTAATCTCCCAAGTAAAAATGAAAAAAATACAGCCTAAGCCTAAGTTAATCACTAAAGAAAAATGTTAGAGCCAAAAACAAGATAGACAAACAAGGAACAAAATAATAGTGCAGTGCGGTGGTTCAGTTCCACAAGTACAAAGATGACTTGTAGTCAGACCAACCAACCATTGAAAACCTTCCACGTGGAAAGATCATGTTGGCTTTTGTGGTGACGTGGAATCGCGCGTAAGGAAGTCGCACGTTGTGTTCGTTCGATCCGGTATGGGGCCAATGTACGTTGGTGATTTCGAGGCGATTTCATTTCACGCACGTGATGAGATAGATAATCAATAGTGAAGGAATTCCGCGTCAATTTTTTTCTCTGTGGTTTTGAATTTTAATGGTTGAAACGTTTGGCTTTTTAAAGTTTACTTATTTATTTATTTTCGTTTCAAAAAGAGCACCTGTTTTTAATTGTGTAGATCAAGTGGTCAACAGTCGGTGCTTTGTTGTCTGAGGCAAGGTGATTGAGCTGGAAACACTCATCCATGGTGTTAGCAGGGTGGCTCCATACATGAATGTCTCACAAAACTTATACGTATTATTTGGTCCAATGTTCGGGGTATTTTTTTTTTGGAAAGCGAGCTGAATTTTAACAACCTGAAAACCTTTATACAAATGAAACAAAAGCAAAAAAAAAAAAAAAAAAAAAAAAAAAAAAACTCTCACAAAAAAGAGAATTCTAGCGAGAGTGAACATGGTTACTAGGCCTATAGAAATCTTCAACTAGCATCGGCCAAAGAAGAAACCTCTTGTTTTTTATTCATGTCTCCTTTGTTAAGGAGAAAATGATTCAACCTTTGTACTTTTTGTTTGCTTTCTTAGCCCTAGAGGATCTTCGAGTGCAGAGACTAAAATCTTTAGTGCAAGATTTTGAAAACAAATCGCTTGCAACCTCTTCACTAGA
Source organism: Berberis vulgaris (assembly GCA_963556465.1). Classification (NCBI taxonomy): domain Eukaryota; kingdom Viridiplantae; phylum Streptophyta; class Magnoliopsida; order Ranunculales; family Berberidaceae; genus Berberis; species Berberis vulgaris. Next base: position 18,427,904 of record OY747131.1, read on the forward strand.
AGGATCTTGCTCATGTTCCTCGTTACTACTATGTTCATCTGTTGTGCTGTTCTCTTTGTCCTGAGTCGCTGTGTGTTCACTTGCCTCCACATTAGCACTACGCTCAAGCATTGGGTTGATAAGAATCAATGGTTGTGGACTCGGCGTTATGACATCACTCTGGTTATCATTTATGTTATGCTCTGCCACATTGGCAGCCTTTATACTGGTCACATTCCCTGCTTTTCCTGTGATAGGCTTTGGACTCCCCTCTAAACTGGGTGGAGTCTTCGACTTGAATGTATGTCTACCCTTGGCGATCGTCCAACCATCGGAGTTTTGGCTTTCTAGTGGTTGGGTCCTACCCGTAGCTTGCCATACCATATGGCCTGGAGTATTAATTTCTTTGCTATTTGAACACTGCTGTTTTGTATGACCAAAATTTGCACAAGAACTGCATTTAACAGGAATCCATGCATACTCAACTTCAACTATTTTTTTCTTATCTCCATTGATAACCACAGGGATGTCTTTGGGTAATTGGTTGTTTACATCCACCTCCACACACACCCTCGCATACGTTAATCTTGTCATTTCTTCAGTAGCTTTGTCAAGCATGATAGGCACTCCAATAAAACTAGCAATCCTTTGAATACCCTCTGGATTCCATAGGAATAAAAAAATTTTCTTCAGTGTAACCCAAATAGGTATTGAGGTAAGCACCTCGGCATCCTCGCCCATAGAAGGTGACCATGCCCTGAGGATGAACAACCTGCTTGCAATATGCAGAGGTCCCATTTCCAATACCTTACTTCTATCTTCTTCCTTCTTGAATTTGAATACAAAATTCTTATCTCCGTGTATGCTCATATCAAAATCTCGAATTCCCCACGTCCTTATCAGCCATTCTTTGACATAACCATATGCCAAGCGCTTGCCCACAAAGTTGCCAATAACCAACCTTTCACATTCTTCTATCTTATTCGCAAAGTCAGCAGTTTGCACTTGTACTATTTTCCTTCCTTCAACAGTAGCTGGAGATTCATACCTAAGTTTTGTAGAGCCCGTATGCTTGCTTTGCTTAAGCTTTGATGCCCAACTCATCCTCGCTGGTGCAACGGCAGGGTTTGTTGCCATTGCTTCTTGAATTTTGCTAGGGCCAGAGGATGTAACACTGGTTGGCATTGTACATTGATCTGCTTTATGCAGAACCTCTTCATATATGACAATCTATCTTACAATTCAAATGGGGTTTTTGTCCTACGTGTCAATTTTTTGTCCTACGTGGCATTTTATGTCTCTGGCAGAACTTAAGTTAAACAACCTTCCCCCGATGCTTTCCTCACTCTCTCTCCTTTCCCCTCTCTTCCTCTACCCAAACCCCTCCCACCACCGATTGTCGATGCAGAAGGACGAAAGAAGAAGAAGTTTGAGAAGGTAAGATCCTTCTTCTTCTTAACATCTCCTCCTCTTCTTCTTCTCCTTCATATCTTCTTTAAATTATTTTTTTTGCAGGGTTAGGGTTTTGCAGGGTGTGCGAGAGTTCCATCTTCTTCACTCACTCAATTAAAGATGTTCATCATCTCTCACGAAGAATCATCATCTCTTGAATTCTCATCATCTCTCATGGATCTCTAAAGATGCTCATCATCTCTCACGAAGAATCATCTCTTAGCAGAACTCTCAACATCTGTAAGGAACTCTGTCTAATTATAGAGAAGGTATGATTTATCATTTTCCTTCATGCAATTTAATTTTTTGTTGAATGTTGTGATGGGTATGTTTAATTTGGTTGACTTTTTGCCCTATCTTAAATCTCTGCGATTTTTCAATTTTGGGTTTCTCTCCTAAAGAAATATAGTTGAATGTTGTGATGGGTATGTTTAATTTGGTTAAATTTTTGCAATATCTCTCAAATCTCTTCGATTTTTCACTTTTGGGTTTCCATCCTAAAGAAATATGGTTGCATGTTGCGATGGGTATGTTTAATTTGGTTGAATGTTGTTATAGGTATGTTTTATTTTTTTTTAATTTCATTCAAAACAGTTGCCTAAATGTTCATCAATTACTGGGACATTTATATTCCAGCAGAGTCCCTCTCTTTGAATGAAGGTGACCCTTCTACTAACTTGCTTTTCTTAGTAAGCAACCTTAAAAAATTCTCAATTAAAATGTGATGTTTGTGGTTTGTTGTTTGTTGTGAATCCTTCTACTGACTTGCTTTTCTTCAAATGTTTAATTAACTCATTTCCTTCAAATGGTTAATTAACTCATTTCCTTCAGATGTTGACTACTCATGGTGATTTTTTCCTTCTTTCAACAACCATATAACTAAGCATGTATACTCTCATTCTACACGTTTTGTTTTTTTGGGATTTCATTTTCTACTGTTGAATGTTGTGATAGGGGGTTTTCCTAACGCCTCTACGTCTTTATCAAATCTCTTCTTTTTTCACTTTTGGGTTTCAATATCAAAAGAAATTTGGGAAAATGTTGTCACGGGTATGTGGAATTTGGTCTAATGTTTTGATGGGTATGTTGAATTTGGTTGAATATTGAAAATTTTGAGATTGTATATTGCAAAGGTTAATTGTTGAATTTAATTGAATGTTGTGATTGGGTATGTTGAATTTGGTTGAATGTTGCAAATTTTGAGACTGTTGAATTTGGATGGTTGATTATTCCAAAAGTTTATAAAGGTTTAAATAGGGTATTCACAATTTCATGGTACTGGATATTTTTTTTTGTTCCATTTTCCCTGAAGTTTGATGGTCATAATCTCTTGGTTTTTGGTGGATATAGATGGTTCAATAGATTGATTCATTGGAATCTGGCTGAGATACATTGGGTTTTCATGTTTTTGGGAGTTTTGTTTAGAGTCGTCTATTTGAGGGGAAGATGTTGGGAGTCAAAAAATTTATTAGTCGAAAGGGTTTATTACTAAGGTTTAGGGATATTTATTGCGGGTATGTTTGAATGTTGTTGTAATTGCCTTTTGAATACCTTAATGACACGTTTTAGTGTTTGTTTGAGAGGATACAATTCAAATGGGGTTTTAGTCTTACAATTCAAATGGGGTTTTTGTCCTACGTGTCAATTGTTTGTCCTACGTGGCATTTTTATTTCTTTGGCAGAACTTAAGTTAAACAACCTTCCCTCGATGCTTTCCTCACTCTCTCCTTTCCCCTCTCTTCCTCTACCAAACCCCTCCCACCACCGATTCTCGATGCAGAAGGACGAAAGAAGAAGAAGTTTGAGAAGGTAAGATCCTTCTTCTTCTTAACATCTCCTCTTCTTCTTCTTCAGATCTTCTTTAGATTTTTTTTTGCAGGGTTAGGGTTTTGCAGATCTAAGTTAAACAATCTTCTTCAGATTCTTCAGATCTTCTTTACGCCAAGTTAGGGTTTTGCAGGGTGTGCGAGAGTTCCAAGTAATCGATTTTGAAGAAGGTAAAATCCATCTTCTTCACTCACTCAATCACTTCCATCTTCTTCACTCACTCAAGTTTTTTGTTCTAAAGTTTTAATTTTGGATTCTGGCGTGTATTTCTTTTTTGCAGGAAAACGGTGATTACCATCCACAACAATGGCACCCAAATGGCCATGATATCTCTTCCATGGCTGGAAATGGCAAGTATTTTGTGATGTCTTTCGAAAAAAAGTGTTCTTGATGAGTTTTTCATCTATGAAATTTGTAGCTGAAAAGTGTTCTTGATTTGGTCGTAATTTTTTTTTTCAGATCTCTTCTCCTCACTCTCTCCTTTCATTCTTCAGATTCTTCAGATCTTTTTTACGCCAAGTTAGGATTTTTCAGGGTGTGCGAGAGTTCCAGGAAATCGATTTCGAAGGAGGTAAGATCCATCTTCTTCACGGGTATGTGGAATTTGGTCTAATGTTTTGATGGGTATGTTGAATTTGGTTGAATATTGAAAATTTTGAGACTGTATATTGCAAAGGTTAATTGTTGAATTTAATTGAATGTTGTGATTGGGTATGTTGAATTTGGTTGAATGTTGCAAATTTTGAGACTGTTGAATTTGGATGGTTGATTATTCCAAAAGTTTATAAAGGTTTAAATAGGGTATTCACAATTTCATGGTTCTGGATTTTTTTTTTGGTTCCATTTTCCCTGAAGTTTGATGGTCATAATCTCTTGGTTTTTGGTGGATATAGATGGTTCAATAGATTGATTCATTGGAATCTGGCTGAGATACATTGGGTTTTCATGTTTTTGGGAGTTTTGTTTAGAGTCGTCTATTTGAGGGGAAGATGTTGGGAGTCAAAAAATTTATTAGTCGAAAGGGTTTATTACTAAGGTTTAGGGATATTTATTGTGGGTATGTTTGAATGTTGTTGTAATTGCCTTTTGAGATACGTGAATGTTTGTTTGAGAGGATACCTTAATGACCTTGATAGGGATTTAGAGTTTGTCTAAAATTGGAACATATTTAGGGATTTAGAGTTTGTCTAAAATTGAATTTCTTTGTTCACAAGTTGCTGTAATTTTTGTGTAGTCAGGGATTTAGAGTTTGTCTAATCTGTTGAATTCTCTCTAACACTGTAGTCAGGGATCTAGAGTTTGGATGATAAGAGAAGTAAGAAGGAAATTAGAAGTAGAGATAGAGATAGGATGTCAAGGAGGTCACTGCAATTTGGTTCTCATCGTTCGCATTTATCTGATCCATCACATAGTCCTCCTTTTGAAGTAAGTTTGGCTGAGTTTGGTTTGCTGCATTTTGTTTTGTTTAGCTTGAAAATTTAGTTTATTGTGTTTGAGGAAGTGTTAACTTTGATGATTGATGTGTAGAAGATGGATCGTTACGAGAGTGGTAGTCATCGAAGACAAACTTCATCAATTTCTCGAAGGCTGCTTCGGCTCACCGACTACAATCCTGGTGGTTTCGACTCTCGGAGTAGTGCCAGCCTGATGGAGGTACCTTAAATATCTCTGCAAGTTTTCGTATCGTTTGATTAATTAGATGGAAATTTATTTCTTGCAAGTGGGTACTCCATGATATAACTCATCATGGATTTATAATTTTCAAAATAAATTGGATGTGCCTGCTACCTTGACATGTCAACATCTATGCTGGACCTTGAATGCTTTATAACATTAATGTTTCTCATTGGATAGGTTTCAATTATGATGGATGGTATTAATGACCGAACTTCAAAATACTTGCATAGGTATTGAATGGAAATCTTCTGTGAAAGCATTTGAAGACATCAATTTTCCATCATCGAAAAGATAACCTGTAAAATTGGTTTCAGTTCATTCATTATCCAATTTTACTAGACAGTTAAAATAGTAAATTTTCCTGAAAAAACTTTTGTTTTTCTACCACATTTTGCTTACCAAACACCATTGTAATTGTCAGGCTGTTTCTATCCGCATAAATTACAGCAACCAAAGAGAAGAAACTCAAGGTATGATTGAATCCCTCTTTGATGATTTTTGGGTATTTCTCATCTAGCTGATTTCCCTCTCTAAATCCTTGGTATTTCTCATCTAGCTGATCAAACAACTTGCTGCGGGTGACGTGAATTGGGCTGTAGACCGAGGACAACAGCGTGATTTCAAGAAGTGATCCATGAACCTAACTCTCACTCCACTTCGTCCCAGTTATGAACTTTGGTCACGAGAGGATGTTGGGTCTCTGAGTCCATCTTGCTCATACGGTACGAGTTTTCATAATCAAACAGTAACACCTTAATTCCAACTTCTGCACACTCCAAGGCATAGTGTGCATTTGTCATCAATCATTTAAGCCCCTAAATATCTGTAAAATCAATGGCACCATTTTGTTATGGGAGATAAATGGATGAAGAAGATGACATACATGGTGTCTAACAAAAGGGAAAAAGTAAGATAGCATAATTAGATTAGCAAACATGTAAAAAAAATTTAGTGAAGGATCTAAAGGAATAGGTTTGAAACAAGTATACCTAGAGATGTAAGAAGCTGAGATTACAATTACAGATATTAGAAGTGTATGGTTACTAGATGATTGAGCCCTTTTGATGAAGGGGTTGATTGATCAGAGTCTCTTGACCATGCATGGATGTGAACTTGGTTCTGTTTCTCATGTTAATTATGATTTGACCATCTTTGTAATCAATGGGGCTTTGTTGAAAATGGCTTTTGTGATTTGAACTTTAGTCAAGTCAGATCTGACTCTTCTTTAAATTTGCATGTAATTGTTTGAACTTGGATCGGCTGATTGGTTCTGTTTGTGGAAACTTTGATTTGGTTTTGAACTTGGTTTCTCTCTAATTATGGGTACATTCTGTTATGTTTAGTTGGATCTCCATTATCTAATCATTTATTTCGATTCGTGGTCCTGAAGCCTGTCTTGGGCTTTCATTTCGACTTTCTTCCTTGGTTATCTGTTTGATTTCATCTAACTGATTTCTTTGTTATGCCTAATCAGCAACCCTGGCTATGGAAAACCTGAACAACACTCCCCTGTATGGGAAACTGATTCGAGTGGCGTGGTCTCAACATGATCCGGTTGCACGAAGGAGTGGAGTTGGGAATGTGTTTGTGAAGGTATAATTAATTTGGTTCTGCAGAAATGTCTCTTACTCTTATTTGTATTTATTTTGGTTTGACACTTATAAATGTGGTAGCCTTGGTTTATTGTGACAAAACTTGGATGAGTCGATCCACAATGTGGAGCTTTATGATATATTCTCATCGTATGGCAAGATCCTGTCCTGCAAGGTGGCTATGACTCCAGAGGGGGCCAGCAAAGGCTTTGGATTTGTGCAGTTTGAGACTGAAGAATCTTCAAAACGAGCAATTGCAGAACTTCATGGCATCACTGTTGTTGGAAAGAAGATGTAACTGCTGATGTTCATTGAAAATAGTTGCTCTAATTGTCTTAATGTGTTTGCTTATTTTTAAACCTTTTTTTGGATGTAGATATGTTGCGCCTTTTGTTAGAAAGAGTGAGAGGGAATCAAGCTCTTCCAGTGCTCCAGGCATTCTCAGATTCTCTAACGTATACATCAAACACCTTGACCTGGAGATTACTGAGGAGATTCTGAAAGAGAAATTTTCCAAGTTTGGAAGTATCAAGAAGCTGGTCATCCTAATTGTTGTATTGTATATTCATCAATGTCTGGGCAGGGTATATGTTACACAACAAGCCATTGTATGTGAATCTCGCAGAGAGGAAGGAAGAGAGGCTTGCCAAGTGGAAAATGCAGTTTCAACAAAAAGTTGCAGCTATGATTCATTCTCAAGAAGCTGCTGCTTCTGCTAATTTTCCTACTTTCTACTACCCTACCTCCTCTGTGGAAGGGCCACTGTCATCTCCACAGAACGGAGACATGTTTCACGGTATGGTTGGGGTGCCCAGTATGGGACTGCAAAGCCATTCTGTAAGTGATCAATCTTTTTACTTTTTGACGTTGATGCCCTGGAATATGTAGTTTATGTTGTATCATTGATTATTGAGTAATTTCCATCTTACAGGGCTCTGAAGGTTCAGGCCAGTACAGGCAGCAGTATGGAGGGCAGGAAAACTTGCATACATTGCTTGCTTCTGGGGTTCAAGGGATGCCATTATATCAACCAGCACAGGTGCCGTCAGTTGTGCCGCATACAACCAATTACCAGGTGCTGCATACTCATCAATGTTGCTTTATTTGTCTCTAATTATCGTTTGACAAAAAGGGTGATCTGAATTTCATCAAAATCATCTCTTGCTCTTGCAGGGTCAAAGCAACAATGGGGGTAGTGCTGGGCAATGTGGGGGGATGAACCATAACAAGTAATCATCTGTTGTGAAGCACTACAGAAAGGCATGATGAGGTTCTGGAGTCGGTGGCTGAGCAAGCAAGGAAGGGAAAAGTAGCTTAGAGATGAGGCGTACTATCGATCTGTGTTATGGTGGGGGTTATCTGAGTGGTAGGGATAATTGTAGTAGTAGTCAAGGTGTAATATGAAAGACTTAAAGTTTATCTGAATAAAAATATTTTTGTCTCTCCTTTCTCTTTCACTCATCCGGTCAATTACTCCTCTGCTCCATAGTTTGATCAATTCAGAATTGTAAGCATTCTTCAAAATGGTGAAATGGTGGAGATAGCTAACCAGTTTTTATTTTCGAAGACCAACCTGAACAATGAACCCATCCGACATGGCTTTGAAATTTAACTAGGATGGGTTCATTACATGAATTTAACTAGGATTTTAGTAGATGCTACGACATTAAATGTATGTGTAGTGCCAACGGATGATAGGTGGCTATATGTGGGTGTTCTATTCTCTTATTTTTCCATAATTTAATCAAAAATAATTTTTCTTGGTGGAAAATGGTGATAATGGCGGAGAGCGCAATCCACACCCCAGTGTATTTTAGCGAGAACCACTTCTCTCAGGCTTCAATCCAATTGCCATGTTCAGGTATCCCTTCTTTTATGTTTTGCTTTTATTTGAGTTTTTTTAAGTTATGGGGTTTGTTAGATTTGGTTATTTATATTGCTTTTGAGATTGTTCTAGAGTTTGAGTTGTAACTATTCATTCATCATGTTGGGTTTGAGAAATTTTTGTTTTTCCTTGGTTTTAGAAATGAGTGTTTTAGAAATGGCTGTGAATGGGAGGGTGTTGCTTGCAGGCAGCTTGCTTGCTTAATTTGCTTGCTTGGAACTACAATCAGATTCTCATTTGCTTGCTTTGAATCAATACAATTAAGTAATCAATACCATGAATATATTCAGATTCTCATTTTGGAATCGTAGGAACCAGACCGTTCCAAACGGTTCGAGTTAGGTTCGGTCTCAATGTTCAAAATAAGGGAATCTGGACCGGACCGAATCCGTTAAATTTAAACGGTCCGAGTTAGGTTCCTCAAAATTTGGAGCCGATCCGGACCGTGCCCACCCCTATTGGAAAGAATACAATGCAAACATATATGATGTAAATAATTCTTCAATGGAAAAAAGAATACACTTGATGAAAATCTCATTCGAAAAGAAAAAGGTATGATGAAATTTTTTTTTCCCCATGATTTAGAATTTATCCGCCATGAATGGTTTAAAATTTTTTATGAATCTAAACTATGGTGACCATGAAAACGCCTTCATGTATAGTCCTTTTTAGAGGGGTTGAACACTTGATGGATCATTTGTTTTTTTATTTATTTATTTATATCAATGAAAAGAATACAATGGAAATTTTTTTTTTTTTACCATAATTGATGGAATGAATACAATGGAAAAATGTATGATTGAAAGAATAATGTCAATTCCATAAGAAAAAGGTATGATGGAAAATTTTCCACATATGGTTCTTTGTTCCACCTTTTTATAATCTTCGCTTTTGGTTAAATTGATGGTTGGTCCAAAAAGATAGCTCAATTGTAAAGCTTTGGTTGCAATCTAAAAACATTTCCTTTTTCTTTTCAGGGATCGCTAACCTTGCATTGTGCCTGACTGTAATTATGGACAACTTAGTTCAAAAAACACCCTACTCCGAAATGATGATTTTCGGACAGGTACTATAGTAGGTTGATACTACATCTTACTTCAAATTGGTTGTCTCATATGTATGACACATTTTTGTTTGCAAGTGGATTTAGCCGTACAAGGAACTGTAAGAAAAATGCATAGTTTTTCCACCATAATTGGACAATTTTCTCCTTAAGAAAAAAAGCTTTGATGTACTTGAATGTTTTATACTGCAATTTTTTGATAATTAAATGATAATTTTGGTGTGTGGAGATATTATGTGGTGTTCATGGCATTGATTGCCATTATAAATTTTTATGACAGGTTCAGACAGGTTTCAATATTGAAAAATACAGAGGAAACTCTGTCGAAATTTTGATTTTTTAATTGTTCATGACATTGATTGTCATTATAGTCACTTATGTGAAGTATATTTTCTTATGACATGTTCAAATAAATTACTTTATTTAAAAAATGACATTTTTTTGGATATAATGATATTGTTTGCATGTCTCTTTGACTGTTTAAAACCATGTTCTACTACCAAACCTCTTTTAATACCGAAAACGTCGATTATATATTGGGCTGAGGCAACAATTTTTGGTGAATGCCAAATTATGTGAGGTACAAATGCTTATGACAAGTTTAAATATTGAAAAAAGGGGAAGCTCTGTCAATATTTTAAATATTTTTTAATTTTTGTAAAAAATTCATCTTGATATTCTTCTAAACCGAATGTGCAATTCTGTTTGCCCTAATTATGTTTTTTCAACTGTTGCTTTATTATATCAGGCATCAATTTCAGTCAAAACTCACTTGGACAAAATGGGATTTTTTTAATATTGAATTATTTCCTTATTTTTAGTTAAGCTGACATTTGATGGAGCTTAAATTCCTTAGCACATTGGTTGCATTGATCAGTTTTATTAACATTGTTTTACCATTCAAGATTATTAACTTTTACAAAATTAATTCATCATAACTGTTGTAATAAACAATTATGCAAGTGTTTTTAGAAATCGAAACAAAACCCCAAATGTGAGTATTCGACATAACCGTGAAGGTAGGATGTAACCTGCAATAGTGCCAACGGCACGGGTATTACACTAGTCTTATATATGACAAAATAACTATTAAATTGTATAAGAATTTGGTAATAGTTAAGGGAATCACAAGCGAAGGGTTCTGACCTTGCCGGTGGCAATTTTGGAGTGGGAGGGGTCAAGGGATTAAGAAAAAAAATAAAAATTCGATAATTGTTAAATTGAAGCACAAGACGGCTCAACTTGGGCTCTCAAACCATACTGTTAGCATTCAGGGTGTGAAGATTGGAATGTTCATGTTTTGGATATTCTTTGGTGCATGACAAGATGCATCAGAGTGTTATAACCATTTTGATGAGGGAACTCTGAGAATATTTGAATGTTTTAAATTTCATTAACCAGTTTTTTTCATCTACACTTAGAAACTACTAAGGGTACGTTGGTCCAAATAATTTTCATATGCTGGTTTGTAACATTTCATGATTCTTTAACCATAAATTAATGATTCCTTAATAAAAGGTGTTTATGATTTTTATCTAAAATCAAACGAAAAAAACCTTACTTTTTCTAGTTGGATCAACTGTTTTAATGTCGATCTGCTCCAAATTTCTAACAATCGATCCATATTCTTCATCATTTCATTGTATTAGATGTTGTTAATATGTAACATGAAAAAAAGAGTTTCATTATTTCTATATAAAAGTTACTTTGGAATGGGCATGAAGCTTGCGCAGAACAAACAATTGCAATATTTACTCCCTTGTCATCATGATTTTTTTTTTAAGAAAAGGGAGATTGGGTACCTTTCCTTTATTAATCTTTTGGTGTAGAAAAGATTTCCCTAAATTTATATATACATCCCAAAACAATAGTTTGCAAAATGTTAGGTCAGACAATAAACCTATCTTTTAAGGATTTTAGTTGTTTAAATTGGCGTAATTGTGGCTTGTGGGTGTAAAAGGTCTCATGCACGTAAACTAATTTCAGCTAAACACACAAAGTTAACAATGTAATAGTTCAATGGAAAGTGCCATTTGAATTTTAATATTACTTTGGAATTCTAAATAGATAGTAATCAAAGGAAATTAATGTTGTCTCCTAATACATGATGATTGTTGATAATAAGTTGTGTTTGAATTCAGAATTGTGTTCACAATAGCTTTGTAATGTTGTTTATCTTACAGTCCGGATAATCTGCATTATCATGGTGTACAGAATTCAATCTCTACACCATATGCAAATAATGCACCATATCAACCTTTTCCACCGTTGTCTCACAAATATTTATTTTATCCAGCATTGAAGAAAATCCTGGTTTCTTTCATCCGTGGCTGATCCGCGTAAGAGTATATAACAATGTCCAAATGATTACAAGTGTTTTAACACCCGAATTCCCATCTGAACTGATATCAAGGTTTTCTACATCATGTTAAAGCAAAAGAATTGATTGAGAAAAGGAAGTTGATCGGTTTTCTACATCATGAAGAAAGCAATTTTGATTGAGAAATATGAGCTTGGAATTAAAGGAAAGCAAAGCGAAAGTAGTGACAGCTTTAATTTCTTCTATAGTATTTTAGAAATACAAAGTTCCTTTAAAATGAAATGATTCCCTTTATAGGTGAAAATTTTAGATCCCCATGGTCATCCACCTTATAAAATACATATACTTCCAAGTTGGAAACCTTTCACTTTACTCATTTTCCCATTTACTTATTTCATTATTTTTTCTCTGATAAAAAAAAGAGTGAATGTTATTTTTGCTCTTTTTTGTTTTGAAGGAAACTTTTCAAGACTTCAACAAAACCCTATTCAAAAGAGAAGTTTGAAATTCTCCTCCTAAACACTAAAATTTTCAACTAGTTGTGAGAAGATTTGTGATTAACCGCCATATAAACCATATACACAGACTAGGGTACATGCGCAAGAGTGTGTTCTTTATGCAATGAAGACGCTGCATGTAATTTGTAAACATAATTAGTCTTAGAACTTGTTCAATAGCAGGAGCTCCGTTGGTTAGGCGTCCCTCCTATGTGGAAAAATGCTGGTTTGACTGGCACTAGTTGCGAGTGTGTTTAGGAGATTGATTTACATGGATCAGAAATTCATTAATGGAATCGAGCACTTTAAACTAGCTATTTAGCTAACACCATTTTAAACATTTAAACTATTAAAAAAGGATAACAATAAGAACTCTGGCCTTACCCTTGATTGATGAGAAGGGTTGTGGTCAGTTTATTAGAATTTTTTTTTTTGTTAAATTTAGTTTATTTAATTGAATAGCCAAATTAACCAATGACACTTAAAAATTGGCTGACAGAGATTCATTTATTAAGTTATAAACAAAGTTTACGGTGCATGTTGACCCAAAGATTAAAAACAATTATGAGGATAAAAGACAAGAATCAATCATTGATTATATTTCTCATGGATATATACTGAACTAAAAGTTAACAATAGATAGTTTTGTTATTTCACATTTTTATATAAGCCTAAAATGTATATAGGCCCATAACGTATTTAGACGACACTCCATGGTAAGTATTTGTTATTAGTTGCGATTGGTATTAATTTAACAAACTAAAACATTCTCCATACATTCATGAACGTACTGGCCTGGGGGACCATGTTTTGCTAGTGTCCATGAAAGATGATGAGGCTCCTTTAGGTCCCCTCACAAAATGAAAATGCTACTCTTCTAAGAGCCTTTATAGAGAGACCAAGTAGGGATGGCAAAGTGACATGGTGAGTGCCTAATGAGCTACATGGGTTGTTCTACATTTTCGTGGGGGATGACATTTTGGAAGTAATTAAATAAGAGGAAAAAGGGGTCCCCTAAGAAAATAATGTCTAATCTCACTTTCAAGCCCTTCCTTCCTTCCTCGAATGAGAGCTGGATTACCAAACAAACAAAAGACACCACCACAAGAACTAGGAAACAAACAAGGGTCTTGTTTGCTAGAGGGAACATGCAAAGTTGCTATGCTATTAAGGGGCCCTTATTTGAAGGTTCCACTCCCTTGCACTTTATTCTCCATTTCACATGTTTGAAAATTCCAATTGATATTAGTAAAAAAAATTCTAATTCATGCATTAATAATATTTTATTAGCCTGAGAAAAAATTATTGTGCAAAAAATAATGTTCCATATATGTAAATCACTTTTTGCTTGATAAAATGACACTATTGCATTTAAAAAAAATTTTAAAAAATCGGTATAAAATATTTATCATTTTTTTGGAAGGTATAAAATATTTATCATTTATCATTGAGCAACACATTACAATGAAGATCCAATTTGCGACAAAATGAGTTTTGTGTGTTAATCATTTTGTTAAAATTTTGAAGTTGAGGCCCTTTGGTTTGCTTGCTGAGTAATCTTATTGGTTCAACAACATGGTTAATCATGTCTAGATTTTGTTATTTTTCAAATTTAAGGGTGTGTTTGGTTGCATGGAATCTTATGTCATGAGAATTCATGAGGGGACTCCTACATTTTAAGCTAAATTGATTTATCACTTCACATTCACCATTTGATTTTGTGATCAATAGTGGGAATGAAATTTCCATGAAAATGAGAATACCACTCCTTGGTCCCCCAAGGATATGATTCCCATGTTCATGAGACTTCAATTCCCACCATTGACCACAAAATCAAATGGTGGATGCGGAGTGATACCTCAAATTAGCCGAAAATATGAGTCTCCTCATGAATTTCCATGACATATAATTCTATGCAACCAAGCACACCCTAAAATCCTCTTTTCTCAAACCATCAATATCTAAGAGACTTTACTTAAAGCTTTAAGTCGAGTGTCTTCGGCCATGTCAACCAAATTAAACCACCGTTTAAAAAGTAAATAATTATATACAAACTTGCAAACTAGCGAGCATATTTATTTTGAGAAGGAATAATAACTTGGAATTTGAGAGATATGCTGGACATCATTGCCACTAATTTTGACTAAAAAAACTCGTTGTATCTTTAGAAAATGTTGCTTAAGAGAATTGCAATCTTGTAGATGCCAATTATGTAAGCTCAGTAATGGGCCACATTATAAGCTTCCATGTTTTAACTAATCGGGCCTGGATGAGTAAAGCCCAACCAAATACAACCCTTTTTTTTTCAAAAGAAAAGGTTGATTTTTTGCCAGGATAATCTCATTGCATATAAATTATCAAGTCATTTGGAGATCAAAAAGTCTAGGGGCCGGAAAATACAACCATTTTTTAGATATGTTTGAGTTTTTTTTTACACTTTTACTCATTATCTTTAAAACACAACCACAAAAATCATTTATAGAAGAGGTAGAAGTGTAAAAAAACCCAAACATGACAAAAAAAAAAAAAATGACTGTACTCCCTAGCTGCTTAGAATTGTTGTTTGGAGATGTATAGCATGATTAAATGCACACTAAATTAAAAATTATCATTCGTTCAACTTTACCATTAACTTGAAAGCCACACATTTTATGGTGTGTTTGGTTATATTGAATCATATTCCATGGGAATCCATGAGGAGACCATCTACATCTAAACTGTTAACTCACAAATTAACCGTTAGATCTTGTGATTAATGGTGGGAACGAAAGTGCTATGAACATGGGTTTTTTGGGCACATATGAATCTGCTTTAATTGATGGAGCTAGGTAATCACACTTTTGTCCTATTGTTTTGACATTTTGAATTTCTTGTGTTCTAAACAACTTGTGTTAGAATATGTAGGGCTTGCACTCAACATAGCCAAGCCCAAGTCCAAGATTGATCCACCTCTATAAGAAGGAAAATACAGAATAGTTAAAGAATGAAAGTCAAAATAGAAAATTTAGAATATGAAAGTCAGAATATGATTATATTTTGTATAGAAAGTTGTAAGTTTCAATAAGGTTAGGTAGAAGTTAGCTTATATAAGTTTGTATTCAATCAAAGAATCAAAACACAATAATACAAAAATAATTGGAGAATTGTATTATTATATTTTGATTCTTTGATTGAATACAAGCTTATATAAGCTAACTTCTACCTAAACTTGTGGAAACATGAAACTTAAAACTTCATATACAAAATAGAATCCTATTATGACTTTCCTATTCCACTTTCATATTCTTGTACTTTTCTATTCTTATATTTTTCTATTCTTGTAGTTTCCTTCTTATAGAGGTGGATCAATCTTTGACTTGGGTTTGGCTATGTTGAATGCAAGCTCTACATATTCTAACACTCCCCCGCAAGCTGGACATGTAGACGCAAATGAAATGTGCAACTTGGAGGAAACTTTGAAGTCCGATTCGGTGAAGATTAATTTGAAGGAAACTCTGAAGTCGAATTCATGAAAATTCTGGATAAAAATTCTGGATGAAATTCTGGATAAAATTCTGGATGATTCTTATATGAAGAAATCATGACTGTCAAGTAAACGACTAATTGTTCACTTCGAGTGGTCAACATGACTATCCAATTCGGATAATTTTGGTATGAAGAAAATTGATCAATTCAAGTCAACATAGATTTTGATATTGCTTAATTCGAGTCAACACATTTTTTGTTTGTGATGGTATTCAGACCTCGTGGGTTTTTGGAAGCGAATGAGCGGAGCAGAGTGAATCGAGAACGAGCATTTTTTTTGTTTGCAGAAGTGGTGTTTGTTCTGGTTTGTTACGTGATTGATGTTGCGTGAGGAGTATGTCGATTGGTGGAGGAGATGAAACAATTGGTTGCCGGCGAGAGGACGGCGAATCATGATGTGATGGCGTGAACGATTTGTGATGATGGTTTGAGCTGTCCGGTTGAGAGAGTGATCAGCTCGACAGAGTTCAAACGAAGCAAATGCTCACTACAAGAAAAATGCTCATTAATAGCGTTTCAAAAACGCTATGATAGGATACCATAGCGTTTTAGAAACCGATGTGTCTGCCGGACTTATAATAGATACAGGGTCTATTATAGCGTTTTAAAAACGCTATTGTAAGTTGACTATTATAACGTTTCTGAAACTCTATAGTAAGTCTGTTATAGCGTTTTAAAAACGCTATTGTAAGTTGACTATTTATAGCATTTATGAAACGCTATAGTAACAATATTTATAGCGTTTTTGAAACGCTATAGTAAGTCTATTATAGCGTTTTAAAAACGCTATTGTAAGTTGACTATTTATAGCGTTTATGAAACGCTATTGTCTTCCCTCATGTAACATTTAACAAATGCTATTGTATTAGTTTCTATAGCGTTTCTCAAGGCCTTTTTTTTTCTTTTCTATAGCACTCATCAAGTGCTATCAAATGACTTTTTATAACATCTTATAAGTTTTATTTCTAGAAAATAAAAATCTAAATGTGCCAAACTTAAACATTTCCATGAATGGAGGCAAAGTAATGTAATTAATAAGATAATGTATTATATCGAGTCACAAAATCTATCAAATAATAAAGATAATGTAATTAATAAGATAATGTATTACACTCAAACATTTCTTAACTCTCTTATAGTACGCATCTCCCGTATTTCTGCTTGCAACTTGGCAATAGTCTCATCTGCATCTTGATTACCTAGTCTATGACAAGCAACCTCGTTCTATAGTACCTCCAGAGCCCGATTTGCTTCTTCTCCAAGCTGCTCCTGGAGTTGCTCAAGTTTACAGAGCCGAGTCTCGCCTAGTGGGAGTAGGCAATGAGGCACGACACTCTTTCCACTACTGTTGCTGATCTATGGTGCTCCAAACACATACCTAAGGGAAAAGAAAAGTCGGTTCATGTTACTGTATCATCCCAAAATCAGATAAACGTACATAAATTTCGGAAATGGAATTGGTTCATACCTGTGTATCAACTCCCGATGACGCTAGTACATCTAGTTTTTTGGAGAAGAACATACCTCTTACCTTTTTCTGTATGGCCTCGAAGCTTGGTTTAACCAGTAGCAATAAGTAATAACATATTAGATTATAATCATTAACTCTATACTTCTTTGTATGTTATTGATCGGAGTTAGCTAGAATACCTTCTCAAGTCTATAATTGTATATGTGAATAGTAGAATCAGGCATGCCTATAGCCACGATGTCATCATTTACCGGATGCATGGAAATAGATGTTGCTTTCAGAGATTCTGCAGTAGATAATGGGATTTTTCTGAACCAAGAAAGAAAGTTCACTAGTTAATCATCAATCAGAAGATATGTATTTTGGATTAGCAAGAAATAGATCTACCATCTTATGAACACATTACCTTAAAATCTGGCAAATGATATATGTTGACTGACCCTGCTGATGCTGAGAGAAGATAAGAATCATCACTTGAAATTGCCAAACAATTTGCATCCGTTTCACCAATTATCTTATCTTTCTTCTTGTTGCTAGAGTCGGTGTCAACACTCCTTAAAACTCTCCACAGAGGTTGTTCAATAGTGGTCACCTACAAAAGTTAGAATGCATTTCATTAGTTTGATCGATACAACTGATAACACATGTATGTATTCAACAACCTCCAGCATAAGAAAGATAATACCTTCCCGTCCATGTTTGCTGCACACTCTTGCCATTTCCAAAGGGAATAAACACCATCGGATGCCAATGCAATCAATGAATCACCCGAGTTTGAGTATACCAAGCAAGAGAGCTCCAGCTGTTAATCCAGAAGGTAAATATAGGAAATGGAGAACAATTAAGCCAACAAATGAGATATAATGCTCCTAGAATCAAAGAGACTTAACGGAAGTTAATGTTTCTCTTACCAATCACCATTCACCTTCATACAATGGAATCTGGATGGTTCGTTTATTTCAGACAGTCCAGACTGTAAGTTCTGGAAAGAATTCATAAGCAAGTCCAGATTGACAATTGTCCCTTAAACTCTCTATTCCTCATATTTCATGGACCAGCTTGATCTGCACCGCTGGCGGGTGTACCAGCATTTGAACTGCTAGCTCCAACTGAGCTTAAGACAGGAGGCTGCATGGGAGAGTACTCCTTACATCAAGAGTCCTTATTCATTTGAGGGAAGAAATCACATTATGTTAGAAAGTACCTGGTTTGAACTTCCTAATGGCAATGATCTCCATGGCACATCTTCAGATTGTGTTCTTCTACGATCAACAGATCTGTTGATGGAGGCTGATGCCCTTGCACGCCTAGCCACTATGATGAAGAACCAGAGCAAATGGAATAAAAAAAATGCATCAGTAACGGAGTGGTTTCCGTTGTCAAATTGAAAAATGAAACACACAATGCCATTTAGATGAGAAAAGTCTAGTTACGAGTCATTATGCGAGTACTTGGACGGATTATGCCAACAGGAGTCCCTGGACTTGACCCAGAGACACCTGAAGATGACCCTGGGTGAAATCTAGGAATAGAGTTAGTAGCCCGTCCTGCAAATGGTGGATATGGTGATGGCTGCAGTGGTAGTAATATGTTAAAACACACTTAGAATATATTAGAAGTACACCTTGAAACACGCTTAAAATATTTTAAAAGTATCTAATTTAATTTACCTCATGAGCATCCGATGGAGAGAAATACCCGGCTCTTGATCTTTGTCTTCTTGGTGTGTTGCTGACCGGAGATGGACCCTGAGCACCAATGGGTCTATTAGAAACATTGTTCACTACAAAGGGATTGGATTGTTGTAGAGGAAACCTAGGAATGATATTAGTAGCCAGTCCATATCGTGGAGATGATGATGGCTGCAATAAAGAAAGGAAAACAAAAACAACATATGAGTATATTTAAAGTAAAACCTTAAAACGTGTTTAGTATATATGTAACGAGCATCTGATGGAGTGAAATTCCCTGCTCTTGGTGTTTCACCCCTTGATGTGTTGCTAATCGGAGATGGACCCTGATAATCAATGGGCCTCCTAGGAAAAAAGGGAGCCGATAAGGGTGGAGGTTGGCGATTTACACCGTGAATGTGATGCTGGTGTTGGCAACTGCAACTAGTACTAAGCATTGTAGGAATCAAAATTGCATTAGTCTGAATGTAACATTAAAACGCGACAAGTGAAAGAAAGAAACTAAGAGAGGATGTTTCTCAATTAAATTACCTCTGCGCCACTATTGTGTCTAATCCCATTCTAATGTCAGGGAACTGGAGCCTACTGTCAAAAAATGGATTTTGTTGTATCAGATTTTTTACAGTAGCATATACAACAATCCTCACAGACTGAGTGTCCCTGTCGTTGATTAAATCTGGATGCTCCCTGTAATAAAGAAATGAACTCGTAAAATTTCAAGAGAACAACATTACAACTTTAAAACAAATATTTGTCAAGGATCCAAAATTTTTTTCTTCTTCTATTAACAAGAGAGCAGAAAGCTTTTTAATATTATTGTGATAACCCTTATGTAATAGTTTAAACTTTTAAATAGGATGACAATGTAACTATCCTTGATGATACCTAATGTTATGAATCGTATTGCTCTACTTCATCCCACAAACCACTTGTTATCAGGTCTGTCACATAATTCACGTCTAGAAATAGCCTGGTCTCTCGCTCAAGTCTACAGAAAACACCATGAATCAAAATCAAAACATCTAACAAAATACAAGGAACGGAATGAAACAAATCAAAGATCAGAGAAAATATCGTGATTCATTACATATGAGCCGATTGGGCCAGGTTGTTATTGATCAGGAAGTGAAGTATCAAGTACAAACAGTAGTCAGTCATTGGATTTGATTGAACCATCTTGTACTAGTACAGAAGAAACACAAAATCAATGGAAAAAAACCTGTTAAGGAATATGAAAACAAATCCTGATGAGGAAAACTAATCCATGAAACAAAACTACTAGATCAAAGAGAATTGAACAAGAAAAAAGTATCATAGTGCATATTCATCATAAAGCATGCAAAAATATCACAGTGCATATCAATTTCCATTAAAAAATCGCTACCAACCTGAATACGAGCTCCAGACCTGCTTTGCATGTTCTTGATGGTCTCACCCCTTTATCAATAATAACGCCAATCTGTATGACATCATTCCAAACCATGAGCAGAGAGAACCAAATGAATGCTAAGAATGAAAAAGGCAGGACATAGCTGGATAAACTGTTACCTTTCCATTTGGAATTGTTATTTGTTTGCTCGTGCTCTGACCATAAGATACACCTGGTTGTACAGGATAATGAGTTGATCCAGAATAGGCGGAAGAACATCTTGCACAATTCCGAATCACAAAAAAAAGAGACCCATCACATTACCTCATCAAAAAAACACAAAGTACTCGAGAATCCAATAAAATAGGACACCAGGCGATTCAAAGCACAAAAATGCATTGATTCAGAAACCCCATCAAGCATGTCAAAGAAAGATCGAGAAACTAATACAAGAATTCAGAAATCCTACCCAGTTGCCATTTTTTCTTGTTAATGTAGGAGCTATGGTTTTTCCTAATGGATTAACGAAAACTTGGTTTGCTAACTTGAACAGAAAAATTGATGAATAGAGAGAAGCTCCAATGGAAAGTATTTATAATACCAGATCAAGAAAAGTCTTTACACATAGGAGTTAGATGTGCATGAAACTAATGAAGAAGGTGTCATGAATGACAACGAAGTTTGAATTCAAACATCGATAACTTGTTGAATGGATATAATATTATATAAATTTGTGATACTATGTTTGCAACAAATCGATACTTCTTCACACAACTATGTTTGCTCATGTTTTCTATTCAAGTCATTATCTGCCACTTGGCTAAAAGGAAACATAAATACTAAAGGGCTTGGTTCCAGCTTAGCAAGAAAACTTGCCTGCACCACAAATATGACTTGCGGCGTGATTGCACTGCTCCATTCTGCACCCGTTCCCAAAGCCATTTCCTGCCACCCTTGCAAAGCACCAAGATCTTGCTCAAAGCGCTGCTGCAATACAAACTGCAGACCCGCACCGTGGCTGCATTTTCCACTTCCCTGCAGTATGATCTAGCTAAAAACCGACCCAAAAAATAGGTCCTTACTGCATCCTAACTCTGTCATTACAAACCGCAGCCAAGAGACCACCAAACACCTCAAAGAAAACTCCAAACAGTCATCAAAACAAAGCTCGAAACCAGAGCGTTCTCTGTATTTTGTTGGGTATACATCTCTGTTTTATATACTGAAAAAACATCCCAAAACTTTACCAAGTATGAGTATTTCATTGATAAGAACTGAAAACTTATCATCATAGATTGCTATCCTCTAAAGGTATTAACATCTTCAATAAAAACCATGTTATAAAACTGAACAAATTATGAGAAAGTGAACTATAGAGAATATTTAAAGAAGGGAACCCACATCCAAATGGAGAAGCATGTAACATCATGGTTAGAAAAAATTTATCCATTTAGCTCCAAATGGAGAAGCAACGGCCGGTCCCAAGCCCGGATAAAGGAGGAGGGTTGGTGTTAGGCTTGTGATAGCCAACCGTAAAAAAGCCATCACATCCCTTTTCATGGATATTGGTTCAAAATATTAATGCAGAAGGATAGGGCGTCCCCCGCTATAAGCGACGCGTTGCACCTACGCTCGGGTGTAGTGACAAATGAGCAAGGCGCGCTGCAGCGGCGCCCGACTGTAGTGTTAAATAGGCAAGGGTTCTCGCACCTTTCTGGACGGGGCCGAGTAAAGAAGCTAGTCCAGGTTAGAGCTAAAGATAGAATGATTAGATTAGCCTCTTGGAACATAGGAACCTTGACGGGAAAGACAATAGAATTAGTGGATGACCTGCATAGGAGGAAAGTAAACATAGTTTGTCTTCAAGAGACAAAATGGAAGGGGAACAAGGCTAAAGATTTAGGAGGAGGGTTCAAACTCTTCTATTCTGGTAAAGATGGCACTAGGAACGGGGTGGGAATAGTGGTAGATAAAGTTTTTAAGGATGCAGTAGTCGACGTTAGGAGGTTTGGGGATAGAATCATAAGTATTAAATTAGCTTTAGAACTAGAGATAGTGCATGTTATTAGTGTGTATGCACCCCAAGTGGGTTTGGACGAGGAGACTACGAAGGATTTTTGGGACTCTTTAGAGGAGTTAGTTCTTGGAATTCCCTCTTCCGATAGGGTTTTCCTAGGCGGGGATTTGAATGGCCATGTCGGTAAGGATAGAGTTGGGTATGAGAGGGTACATGGAGGTCAAGGCTTTGGGGATTGAAACACTGCGGGGATTTCTATTCTAGATTTTGCTTTAGCTCAGGATTTTGGGATCGTAAATACTTTTTATAAGAAGAGGGAAGATCACTTGGTGACCTTTGCGAGTGGGCGTAATAGAAGTCAAATTGATTATTTTCTTGTGAAGAGACACGATTTAGGTAGGTGTAAAAATTGTAAGGTTATACCAGGAGAGTGTCTGACATCCCAACATAGGCTGTTAGTTCTCGATTTTTGTCTTAAGAGTAGGGGTCGTATTGCTATAGAACAGGTTAGACCGAGAATTAAGTGGTGGACCTTACAGGGAGATGTGTGCCAAAGATTTAGAAAGAGGATTTTGGGTGGCCAGTCAGTTTCAGAGGGTGGGGAGAATCTAGAACCAAAGGATAGGACTAGTAGCGCGGATCTTTTTGAACATTTGGCAAACCGAATAAGAAGATGTGCGAAGGAAGAGTTAGGACAGGCAAAAAGAGGAGGTTTCTATGGTAAGGAGACATGGTGGTGGAACGCGGATGTGCAACAAACCATTGCGGAAAAGAAAAGATGCTTTAAGGCGTGGCAAAAAGATAGGTGCCTAGAGTCTTATGAGCTTTATAAGCAGGCTAAGAAGTTGAGTAGTAGAGCAGTAGGGGAAGCTCAGAAGAGAGCGTATGATGCTCTTTATAATAGGCTAGGTACGAAGGAAGGGGAGAAGAATATTTTCAAGATAGCGAAAGCTAGAGAACGGAAAACTAGGGACTTGAGTCATGTTAAGTGTGTTAAGCATGAGGATGGAAGAGTCTTAAAGCAGGATAAAGCTATTTTAGATAGATGGAAGGATTACTTTTGGAACCTACTCAATGGAACACATGTAGGGGAGTTAAACTTGGAGGGGTATGCTTCACAGGAAGGGAGAGACCGCGTGTTCCATCGCAGAGTTAGTGCCACAGAAGTGAGAGAAGCTTTAAAAAGAATGAAGACAGGGAAGGCCGTTGGACCGGATGATATACCAATTGAAGCATGGAAATGTCTGGGAGAAGTTGGGATTCAATGGCTAACTAAGCTCTTTAATAGGATTTTGGAAACTAGAAAAATGCCAGATTCATGGAGGCATCGCATTGTGGTATCAATTTATAAGAACAAAGGGGATATCCAGAATTGCTCGAACTATAGAGGGATAAAGCTTATGAGTCATACGATGAAACTTTGGGAGAGGGTTATAAAACAAAGACTTAGGAGTTTAACCACGATTTCGGAGAATCAATTTGGATTTATGCCAGGTAGGTCTACTACGGAGGCCATCTTCCTGCTTAGGCAAACTGTAGAAAAATATCGAGAGGCACGTAAGAGTTTGCATATGGTTTTTATTGATCTGGAGAAAGCATATGATAGGGTCCCCAGGGAGTTAATTTGGTGGCTGCTTGAAAGGAAGAAAGTGTCTCAATGTTATGTCGATATCATTAAGGATATGTATGAAGGGGTTGTAACAAGTGTTCGCTCAGTAGGTGGGATGTCTAGTGAATTTCCAGTGATAGTAGGACTACATCAAGGGTCGGCGTTAAGTCCATATCTCTTTGCTTTGGTCATGGATGAGTTGACGAGACATCTGCAAGAAGATGTACCTTGGTGCATGTTATTTGCAGATGATATTGTCTTAATGGATGAGACTAGTGCAGGTTTAGGTCAGAAATTAGTTAAGTGGCGGGAGGCTTTAGAGAGTAAAGGTTTTAGAATTAGCCGTTCGAAGACGGAGTATCTAGTGTGCAACTTTGGGTGTGAACCAAGAGGGAGAAGTAATGCAATTGAGATCGAAGGTGTCGAGGTCCCGGAGTGTGAGGCTTTTCGATATCTAGGGTCTATAATTCAAAAGAATGGGGCTATTGGAGCAGATGTAGACCACAGGATTAAAGCTGGTTGGTTGAAATGGCGAATGGCGTCAGGAGTATTATGCGATAGAAGGATGCCTGCAAGGCTAAAAGGGAAATGCTATAAGACAATTGTTCGACCAACCATGCTATACGGTTCAGAATGTTTGGCTACTACGGGACAACATACGCATAGGATGGCAGTAGCAGAAATGCGTATGTTAAGGTGGATGTGTGGTAAAACTCGTAAGGATAAAATTAGAAATGAAAGAATTAGGAGATACTTAGGTGTAGCGCCCATAGAGGAAAAAATTAGAGAAAAACGTTTAACTTGGTTTGGTCATGTGCGGAGGAGACCAAGCACAGCGCCAATTAGAACATGTTTAGATTGGCAAGTTAATGGAGGGTGTAGACGGAGAGGACGACCGTTGAAAACTTGGATGAAGACGATGAATGAAGATATCATTGAGCTTGGATTAGGTGAGGAAATGTGGGAAGATCGCATTGCTTGGAGAACCAAAATCCATGTAGCCGACCCCGAAAATCTCGGGAATGGGCTTTGATGATGATGAACTAATAAAAAATTTATCTGCAATTAAATAACAAAAAACCATAAGCATAATTCAATTAGAACAAGAAGAACTGAAATAACCCATTTCATATAAAGTTCATACCTTTCAAGCCCTTGCCTCACTCCATCTGCTGTAACATTTTTATAGAATGCAAACCATATGCACTACCCAAACCCGTTCAACAAGTCTTGAATCCTAACCATTCAAAAAAGAAAACTAAGCAAATTTATTGAGCAATCAATAACAATAATCAAGGTCACCTGGATAAAAGAGTTCTCAAAAACATATTTTCTATTTCATTTGCTACCTCTTTTGGATCAGCAAGCATGTTGACAATGGATGTGTCAATAGCATCTTTGTTCTCAAGTCTTGAGGCTCTAGCTGCAAGGAAGACAATAGTATCTTTGTCCATGTCTCTGTTGAAAACCTACAGTGGATATCATTTCAATTTTAAGAGGTGCGAACAGAGTTATGAAAGAATGTAGTGCATTACCTGTCTAGAGCTCAACATTGTCAACACACTATAAAAATTGGAAATATATATATATATATACAGGCAGCTCTCTAGATAACAGAAACCAAGTAACCAATTAACAGAAGTGGGGTGTATATCACAACCAAATTGTCATGGTCCTAAACTTTTAAAATGATTTTCCTAGAAATAGCAACTGCACAGCAGTGTACAAGATGTTCTATGAGTGTGGCCAAGCATCCCTTATATCAAGCTCACTATTAATGGATTATTCATGCTCATAAAAAAGATATGGAGTTGAGGGCACTTGAGGAAGATCCATAAAGGATATTCCTTTCAACTTCCTTCATGTTTCATTGGGATTCAAACTTGATTTTGTAGCTTGTCTTCTTTCATGTATTCATATTTCTAGGTGCCTTTGTGATCCCTCACTCAATTTGTACTCTGATTTCTAATGAATATATTGGTGTGCTTGATCTTCAAAAGAAAAACATAGCAAACCCATGGGGATTCATAGAACACATCTTGATGCGCACAATATGGCATACACAACCCTATTACAGCTTTGCACACACATACCCATGAGAGAATTGCTGTAGAGATATGAATCCAAGTCCTTCCCTTTGATGCCATGTGAAATAAACAATTGTAATAAGAGCTCGAGTCGTTAGCAAAATGGTGAATTTTAAACTATGTGGTACATGCATGCCCAACACAATGTAATAATCATTCACATTAACTAGGCAAACAATAAATAAGTCTTGTACCTCTATCAGGTTTCAGGCAACAATGAGGTGATTTAGAGTAAAGGTTCCGGTTTTGTCACTATAGAGAACATCCATTCCTGCCATTTCTTCAATTGCAGTCATCCGTTTTGTGATTTCACCCTTTTAAGAAAATTCAGACACAAATTTCAGATTAAAAGAAACCATTACGAAAACAAAGATATGCATTTCTTATGAAAAGCACCCTTTAAGAAAATACAGATATAAATTTCACATCAAAAGCACCTACATATACAGATTTCAGAACATAACTAGGAGAAAATGACGTGGATGTCAATAATAAGAAAGTGGAGGCACATATACTCACCGTCCTACAGTAGTTTGAGGTAAAAGGACATGAACCCAAATAATTGCAGAAGGAAGCTGAATGCCAGAAAAACACAAATGACAATCAAAACAGAAAGTCCCAACAACGTCAAAGAAAAGTTGGCATAGAATGAACAAGTTACCATCTTAGACTTCTCTTATTCAAGCTCTTTCTTCTTCTGAATCTCACTATTAATTCAAAATTATTGAACCTAGCATTACTCTGAGCACCGAGGAGGAGACCCCAAAGCTCTTTCATGAACTTTCCAGTATTTTTTTCCATGAATCCAGTAATCTGGATTTGAACTTGCTTCCCATTAATCTCCTATATCAAACAGAATAGTCAACACTCACACAAGACACACACACTATAATTGAACCAAAATTAAGAAGAAAGAGAAGCTCACCTTTCCATCTAGAAGACCATATATAAAATTGATAAGAACTTCATCTTCAAACCCAAGAAGCTCAGTCACCCTATGTGCAATCCAAGTCTTGACGACATCCATCTTTATTTTCGAAACATCCACCTACATAAACCCCATAAATAGAATACACTAATATAGAATCTTGTACCTTTGCAAAAAGTCTACAACTGCTTTTCTCTTAGGACCTTTGAAGCCCATGGACTAGAAGAGTTTGAGCACGTAGGGAACCCAGAAAATTTTCCTATTCTTTTTCCCCTGTGTTTACATAAGCATAGATAAATTAGGAAACCAGAAAATTGAATAAAGGATAACAAATGAAGGTAAATAGCAGAGAGTCATACTATGTACTTAGTGACAAGAAGAAAAAGTAAGAATGCTTCTCCGATGACTATAGTCTGCCAATTCCACTGTAATTGGGGTAAAGCATAAATTTTAGTAACTTGCAATCAAAACCCAAATTTGTTAATATATG
The DNA here is from genome assembly GCA_963556465.1 of Berberis vulgaris. Classification (NCBI taxonomy): domain Eukaryota; kingdom Viridiplantae; phylum Streptophyta; class Magnoliopsida; order Ranunculales; family Berberidaceae; genus Berberis; species Berberis vulgaris. Next base: position 18,455,383 of record OY747131.1, read on the forward strand.
TCATTAGAAAACAAGGAAATTTTAGGATTTGTGAGAGGTTATGAGGGTTTACCCCATGATGTGCTGAATGAACGACATACTTCATTACAGAAATAATGTCACTTTTCTTTGTAAATTTTATAACAAAAAACCTTTAAGCTGTTGAAGGGCAATCGTAATAGCTGTCCCACCCATAAACCCAACAATGGCTGCATGGGAAAGGAAATTTATTAAGAACCCTAATTTGAAACACATAAAAAACAACATTACTAGTACAGTGGTGAGACAGATCGCCAAGAAATAGCAAGGAAGAAGGTTCCTAGAAAGAGATAAGTTACTTGAGAAAGCCAAGTGCAGCTTGAGTGACACCGGCGAAGAAAGTAGCAGTAAATGCAAGCCGACGATACTCTTCTGCATTTTTAACTGGATCAATTTCATCCTGAAGGAGAGTCCCTAGCATTAGAGACACCACAGCCACGGGTCCAATGGAAATATCTCTTGAACTTCCCATGAAAGCGTAAATCAATGGAGGAACAAAGCTTGAGTCTATATACACATCAAGGAACATAAAATAAATCACAAAATCTAACAGACTAAATGAGCAGATGCAAGTTTTTTTCAATCAGAAAAATAACTTACATAGTCCATACTAGGGATCCAGATTAGCAAGCTTTGCATACCCAATGTCCTATCATACACATCAAATAATTGTTAGATTCTGCAGTTCAAATTTTTATTCTTTGAATTAAACAAAGTTATATAGCTGCCTGAGGAATGCATAGACTTGCAATAGTGAGTCCCGCAATGAGATCTCCCTTAAATTTAGCTAGAGTGTAATGTCTCCCCCACTCAAGAATAGGAAAAATGGCCTGGATGCCAAGAATGAACTTTCTAGACTTTGGCTGGTCCTTGAAAGAACGCAAAGGGTCATTTGCGAAGAAAGTCTCCTTTAATGTGTTTTTTACATCCTTCAACAAGTTTTGCTGAGAGGGTTTACCAACCTTGTGGATATGCGGTGTTGGTGGTCCTTCTGCATGGCGATGTGAGGATGACATACTTCTCGCATCAATCTCCTTCGTGTCTATCTTGTCCTCTGAACGAGCCATTGGAGAAGGTCAATGTCAAAGATGATCACAAATTCTTAAGTTCACCTGTAATGCAACAAAACCATAAAACTGTGATCAGATAAGCCTATAATGCTGCATCCCACAACGATACATATATAATATCAAAATTAATTGTTAAAAGACTAAGCACATCTTCAACCAAAGATTGGGCTTGTATAGGTCTTTCCCACAATAATTCACATTTCAAGAAGAAATTATTCTTCACATTGCAGTATCCTGTTTGTTTTTTGCAGTGGACTGAATTCAAATTGGAATCACCTGTATTGCAAAGGAGCCGCTTAACGCAGAGGCGTAATGCATGTATTTGTTTCAATAGTGTAGTAATGTTTTGCTACATGATTTTGAACTAAGAAGCAGTTCCTTATATAGACTATAATCTTGTTTTACGAATAGACTTGTTGAGCTAGGGAGCATGAACCTAAATCCTTTGCTAGTTACATTCAAGACTGTTGACGAAATTGATGAGAGATTAGAATAAATATTTCAGGTAAACAGACACTTGCACATTTCAACAATAACAATTGATAACACACTAGCTAGACTTTCTTGCACCATAGTTTAGCTTATCTACTTTAAAATGTGTTTCAGGGATGTGTTGACTTTGGGGTGTTGTGCTGGAAATTGCAACATAATGTGTTGCAATTCAACTTTTCTCTATTGAACTAAAGTATTCATGGATTGGGTTCAGAAAGAGAATCAAACTCTTATTGGTTGTGGTGATAACATGTATAAAGTAAAAGAAAAAACACGACTTCGGTTCAGCTCATAAGGTGCAATTGGGAATACCATTTTCAATGGCTGAGGTTTGTTCATGGAAAAGTAACCAATGACATTTGTGACAAAAACCATCCATTTTGCACTCAATTGGGTTTTACCCTTTAAACTAATTTCTCAATTGCTCCAGTACTTGATTTATTAATTTCATATGCACTTAAAAAAATAAAAATAAAGGCAGAAGTGGAGATTACTCCTTAACAGGAAGTAAACTCTCCACCCCAAAAAATTGAAATTATAATTTAAGCAATTTCATTGATATTATATGAAGAATCTCTCAAACTATGCAATCGTAATACAGAAAACCAATTGAACAAGGTATTTGATGAAAAGACTGAAAAAATGAGATTTGGGGGTTTTTGATTTTGAGTAGACCTGATGGTGTTGTTAGTCCTCATTGCAGATCCAGTGAGGGATGGGCTTGCTCTGCCTCATCGTCTTCGCCAACTTCTTCTTGATGATGAACGTCTTGTGTGACAACATTTTAGCTTCAGCCACTGAGGGTTTGGAGATGAAGCTATGTGTTGTAATGGGTTTGTGCATCTCCTTGACTCTCGATCTCCCTCACTCTCTCCCTCGATCTCTCCATCTCCCTCGCTCTCTCTCTCTGTCCCTAGATTTGGATCTCGATCTCCCTCTCTCTCTCTCGCAATACACCTTGAGGGCAACAAACAGAGAATGTGTTTCTTGGCCTTTTGGATGAGGGAACGCTTTAACATTTCGCCAAACGAAAATCGAGCGGTTAATCTTTTTAATTTCCCGCTTTTTGTTTCTATAGTGTTTTTAAATTGAAATGTTACTACAACTTAAAACTTTTGAATTTATCATAGCACAAAAGATAAAAATGCTATTAATGGGCACTTGTTGTGTAGTGGCTTCTCTTCTAATTCCCTTATCCGCCTCTTGCGTCTAGCATAATCGTCGGAGGCGGGGAAGAGCTTGAGTCCCCGGAGTCTTAGGTCACCGAAGAAAGTTTTTTTAATACCATGTAAAGAAAATAATTGGAGAATTTTATTATTGTGTTTTGATTTTTTGATTGAATACAAACTTATATAAGCTAGCTTCTACCTTATCTTGTGGAAACATGAAACTTAAAATTTCCATACAAAATAGAATCCTATTATGACTTTCCTATTTTGACTTTTCTTCTTTAACTATTTTGACATTCCTATTCTTGTACTTTTTTCTTCTTCTTGTGAATCAATCTTTAACTTGAATTTGGCTCGAGTGCAAACTGATATTCACATAATTATTACATAATCTATCCCTTAATTTATATATGTTAGTGTTTCGATTATTATATTTTATAGTAATTATTTCATTTTCATGTCTTTGTAGGAATTTGAGCGTGAACGATGAAATCGTATTAAGGCGACAATTTAAGGAATGACAAGTGGTCGATTCTAGCGGTGGTACAAAGCAGATGGTCACATATCCAAACCCTTAAACCCAAAATCAAGCCCATAACTTAAACCCAAAACCTAACCCATAAACCCAAACCCAATGCCAAACCCAAGGAAACCCAAAGGCATATTCCCTCAATTATCCAAGATTATGATTTGTTTTTGCCTTAAATCACTCATTGAACCCTCCCCTTAACTTGTCCATATTCACTTTCTTAATTTTCTATAAATACAAGATAAATTAATGAGAAAAGGGAGGAAGAGAAGGGAAAAGAAAAATTACAGAAAATTAAACCCTCTTTCTCACAAAGTGATTTTCATCACAACCCCTCAATACCATCTCTCACCGTATCCCCTCACTGTGATTTTCATCACACAACACCATCCACAGACACACATCCTCCACTGTCCTCACCTGTCTCGCTCCACCTTGCCACCACCGAGCTCCGCCTTCGTCACAACCGCTACCACCACGAAACAGGGGCATGACAACCCTGTCTCTTGTCAAACTTTAACTCCGCCACCACTCTCTGTCCCTCTCCCTGTCCATCATCCATTAACCACCATCATCCATCAACCACCATCATCCGATCACCTCCACCATCTCCAGACAGCACCTCGCAAGCCACCACAGACCGCCTCGCGACAGAACAGATTCAACCACCATCATCACCGCGGCTCTGTTCCGCCTCGCCACAGAGCCAAACAGTCGCGAGCCGCCATCTTGGCCTCTCTTCGTCTCGACCTCCTTCCTGTCTCCCTCTCTCACGACCACCATCACAGAGCGGCGCACCACCACCGCGACAGCAGAAACAGGGGAGTTTCCTTATAATTTCTTTATCTGTTTTTGAGTGTTCTCATTGCACCTCTCTCTCTTTTGCAGGTTCCAGATTCATTTGGAGGACGAGGACGCTCGCGAGGGGCGGAAACGAGCCGCGCAAGCGATGCTGCTCGCTGGAGACGAAGGCGGAGCAGCGCAGAGCGCGACTGTTCCATTGGCGGGAGACTGAATCAAACTGATTTCGGCTATTGGCACCCTGATTTCTGCTCTGTACCACCACAGAGCATTTGCAGCCATTTTTCTCGGGATTCGTGCTCGGACCACCTGCTGAGTACCACCACATCGAGTTTGCGACAAACCAAAGGGGTTGCATAATTCATTTTGATTTATTTTACTGAATTGTGTGCTTAATTGTTACAATTTATTTATGAATTTTTGATAAATTGCTTTCACCTTTCATGTTCGAAAAATTAAACTTGATATGTTTGGTAGTTAGAATTACCCTTTATCAATTCAAAGCATGTGCTAAAAATATTAAGCTTAAACTTTGATTAAGTGTGCCCTAACAAGACACTTAATACTTGGTAAGAGCGTATTTGCTTGAAATAATTTGTTAATGTTTGATAGAAACATGATATAATTTGAATTGGATTTTAACGATCACATATTCGGTGTAAGCAAGAGATTCTCATCCCTAAAGCTTCTCGTTTAAATTTTCAGTAATTTAGATTTAAAATATTTTTGCTAACTCATTGGTGAGACCAAGCCCACGGAATCCATCTTTTATTTTATTTTATTTTCTTATTTTTAATTTAATTTTTAGTTTAGTTTAAAAACACTGTAACCCCATTTTCTCTAAATTAGTTTAGATAATTTCTAAAATTCAATTTAATCCACCTTCCTCGTGGGATCGACCCGTACTTGCCGTTGTCTATCAGTTAGGCACCGTGCACTTGCGGTTATTACAAGTGGGTTAAATTAGCCTATTAATTTAGGTTAGTTAAAACTCGCATCAAGTTTTTGGCGCCGTTGCCGGGGAAGGTAGCTGTGTAATTGAATTTAAGATTTATTTCACTAATTTAAAAAAAAAAAAATTTAAAAATTCAAAATTTTTTATTTTTTATTTTTATTAAGTTCTTTTTACACTCATTTGTGTTTGATTTTGCAGATTACACGTTTCTCAAGGAAATTGGACGATCCTGCAAAACATCAAGCAAAGTTTTTTTTTTTTTTTTTTAAATTTTGTGAGGAGAGTTTTAATTTTATTTTCACCTCGTTTTACGAGTGTGTGGTGTAATAATTTTTAAACTCTACTGTTTTCATTTTGTTTAATCACAAAAAAAAACCCAAAATTTTCTAAGTCAAAAGAAATTCTAGGGAAACAATTTTAATTGTACCCAATAATTTCTTGTGATTTAGAAATCCGACTTCTAAGATCAATACCAGTAAATTTATTTGCATGTGCTTGTGTGTTGAGTGAAACGGATAAAAAGAAGTCAGACATTTTTTTTGAATTGTGCTAACTTTTTGTGAAGAACGGAATACACACACTGTAAGTATTTCTATCACACGCAACGTATTAGCGACCCGGGTGCTTTGTGCAATTGTTTGAAATTGTGTGATTGGTTGTTTAATTTCTGTAATTGTGGATGCTAAACTTTAGTAATTCATAATAAGCAGATCCAGCTTCTAAATAGAAACTGGTGGGACTTGATATCCCCACCTCATCACTCCATCTGTGTGCAACCAATAGCCAAACATAATTAAAATCAATTAGCAAGTTAGATAGAACTATCTTTTAGATACGGTGTTCATAGGACAACCAAGACCAAGGTGAATCCAATAATTTTTGAGTTGACCAAAGCTAAAAGCAGTGTTCTAAAAATCGCTAGGCGTTGGGCGGGCGGCGAGCAGGTGCCTAGCGCCCAGGGGCCTAGGCGGTCTTAGGTTTTGTATTATTACTTTAATAATTTACAAAAGTTAAGCATAATACATTATCAATTACATCCAATTTAATGCCAATATATATATGCAAAATTTAAAAACATGAAAAATTAACAATCGTGAACAAAATTTATTAAAACTCAAATGACTGAAGTTGGTCATGATGGGTACTTTATATAAATTTGAATTTGTGTACTCTTTTATTTTTCTTCAAATTGCATGAATAACCTCAGTTATGTTTGATAAAATCTACATTAGTAAAATTGGTACCGGCAGATCCTTTGAGAATTCCATTAAGTAATCATCATTTGCTACATTTAGACATATATTGAATAAAAAAACAATTAAATAGTTTATTTCTAAAAAATAGGAACACAATCAGCCTTATTAAAAAATTAAAAAATAAATAAAAAAATAAAATCGCCCAGACCGCCTAGACCCCGCCTAGGCCGCCTAGACCCCGCCCAGATTCGCCCAGACCCGCCCAGAACCGCCCAGCCATTAATCTGGGCGGTTTTCCACCTTCTAGCGCCTAGGCCGATTTTTAGAACGCTGGCTAAAAGTGACGATGGGTTTAATCATTCAATGAACTCCGAGAGGCCACTGCCACAAGGGTAATTTACCCGGTACGCCGAGTCATAAGAAAGCTACGATCCACAAGAAGGATTGGTGTAACTAACAGTTTTGGGTTAGGAACACAAGCCTCAAGTGTACATTTAACATCACATCGTTCTCACATCTAATTGCTTACAGAGCGGTAGCACAAGGAAGTACTTAATTGGACCATTGTGACCTCCTTCTCTTGTGCGATAATCCGGTTTCTTTGAAACAAAACTCTAGCCTACTGATTTTGAACTTTGTGATGTAAAGTGTACACTCTTAGGATCATCTTGTAGCACCCATTGCTCTGTTATAAAGATTACATAAGAAATAATTGTCCCCCAAAGATAAAAAAGATAATTGAGCTAAAAAACGTTGATTGCTTAAGGAGGCATGTTTCTTGTGCATTTATTGGTTGCTGATTGTGTGTGAGTTTGTGTATATATTTTAGAGTTAGTGATTTAAAAAAAAAATGAACACAAGGGATTATCCAGCCTATTTTTCCGAGCAAGTTAATTCATTTTATGACATGCGACGACCTGATTATGATCCATATTTAGATTATTACAACCCAGGTTTAGCCTATCATCCTGACTTCTCATGGGCTCATGGTTAGTACCATGAAGGCCCTCTAGACACTCCTCAGACTCCTCAAGCTTTCATTCCTGATAATGAGTTAGAGGATATCATGACCATTTTTATAGAGTGAACAGGAGAAATGCTTGAGCAACATTCTCAGGACATTACAGAATTGATAGCTAATTCTCAACAAAATGCTCATGCTATCAAGAAACTTGAGATGACTTTGAGTCAGATAGCTGAGTCACTTCTTGAGATAGAGTCAGAAAAATTCCCTAGCCAACCTATTTTCAACCCAAATGGTCAATTTGAAATTAGTGGCACATCTGAGCCGGACAATGAAGATGTCCAATCCATTACTACCCTTAGGAGTGGAAAATTGGTTGACAATCAGGTAGGAGTGCCTGACATAAGTGTTATCATATCCTCACCCAATGTTACACAGGTTGCATCCTCCTCTCATAAGAAGGCTGATAAAGCCTCATTTATTGATGAACCTATAGATTCTGAGACACTACAGACATCTCCTTCCCATGTTGACTCATTAGACATATGCCTTCCTAGTGATTCATGCATAGAATCAAACTGTGAACATTCTTTAGAGTCTCTCCTTGACTGTTTTCATGATACACATGACCATTTAGAGGCTTGTTTGACTCATTTTAGTTTAGACTTTGATATTGATGATTCCATTAGGGAAGTCAATGATTTGCTTGACTCAGTCCCCATTGTGGATCCTAGTTATGAATGGAAGTCTAAAGTGAAGTCTCTTCCACTCAGTGAGTCAAAATTAGTCCCGTCAGCTGAGCCACCTAAGCTTGACCTTAAACAATTACCTGACACCCCCAGGTATGCGTTTTCAGGTGCTGATGATACTTTGCCTGTTATTATTTCATCTATATTGAATTCAAAACAGGTTGTCCCAAAGACGTTGGGAGATATATCTAGTAAGAGAGTGCAATCCATAAGTAGTGTCAACTCTAGGGTTGGGGGTGTTGTTGAGTTGTCTAGACCAATATCTCTATGTGATTCATGTGATGAACCTGTACCACCTGATATATCCATCGTCTCATCTACTTGCATCACATTCCCATTTACTAAGGCTACTTTCACCGATCCCTTGTGTTGTAGTGAGGATTTCAGTTTTCACCATCCTGTTGTAAAAATTATTCAATCTTCTGATTTGGAACCAGACCTAGGATGTTCCCTTTTTGGAGCACGCAAGAATCCTCTGTTGTGTATGACTACTGGTCACTTTTGGGATGTCCTAGTGTATTTGGTGCCCCATGTGATTGCTATATTTGGGTGGACTGATCCTCAACTGTTCAGGTTGTTGATATACGACCATAGACTAAGTGTTTGTCATGTTCTTCCTTTCCACTTTTCGATACACCATTTTTTAGGAAGAATATTTGTCGGGCTGATGACGATAAACCAAGCGCTCCTAGGAGGCAGCCTAGCTTTAGTTGTGTGTCTTTGCTGTTAGTCTGGATTGATTTTCGAGTACCCTATTTAGTTGTGTTTCACTCATACTCGTTAGCTCCATAACAGTTTTGACTTACAACTTGCCTTTTTTTAGTTTTCTTTGTTAATGTCGAGTCTGCATTTTATCTATTTCTATTAACTAATCCACAATTCTTTTGTCTCTGAGCTCTCATTGGGGATTACTTGTGGAAATTGGTAAAATCTTCACCGCGGTAATACTGTTCTAACCTCCTCTCATGTACTTATTTCATTCATTCGTAAGAATTATTTTAAACATTGAGGACAATGTTTGGATTAGGTTTGGGGGTAGGGTTCATGAGTTGGTGAAATTTTCGTAGTGTTTTCTTATTCTTAAAAAAAAATGTTTTTCTTTCAAGAAAACTTGGTCTTTTGCGATTATGAAAATGGATTTTAAATGTTTTATGCTCAAGAAAATGCAAACCAACTTGACATATTGGTATGTTGATAAAGACTAAAAGTTTAGTATGATCCTTAAGTTAGATCTAGTTCATAAGAATTTTCAACTCAATTATCTTTGCACCATGAGCCATGTTAGCATAACTAGAAAACCTTAGAATAATAGTGGAGACTTAACCCTGAAAGTTTTGAACCTTTCTATTTTTCCGAGGGTTATACCTAAACTCTGATTTTTCTTGAGTCCGTATTATCTCGTTGATGATCTCATTATTTTCATTCTTTTGATCAATTGCTTTGGGAATGACATCAAAATTGAATTATTACACTAGAACTTCTTGGCTTATTCAATTGAGATGTCATAATACTGACCCGAACTTAGGAAATGATTTAGGCATTTTTTTCTTTAGACCATTAACTAGCCTCTTAACTTACCCATAACATTAACCTTTTTGTAACCTTTTGAGCCTTAGAATAACTTTTATTTGTTAACCCATTAACCTTTACCCAACTTTTCTGGGAATGTGTATGGATGGATATACTTGGTGTCAAAAGGGCATTAAAGAGCAAAATATGAGATATTTCATAAATCCTCTTTGATAAAAAAAAAGGTTGAAAAAAATGATTCTTCAATGAGGATAAAGATGTGAGAATGAAGAAAAAATTGATGGTGCGCAACATTGGTTTATTCTTGACAGCCCTAATTGTTCGTGAATGGGTGTATACATTTCTAGAAACTTTTCTTAGAATCCTTTGACATTCCTTCTTAACCATTACCCAAGCCCCGCTACAACCCAACAAAGTCCTAGTTGATCTTAGGTAGAGGTTGGTTTCACAGATGTGGAGATTTAATAACCAAGACCTATGGTGTTTGATTCAACATTCCCAAAAGTAATTGATATTCCTGTCCATGAGATCATGTTCATTCCATTCTTGAAAAGTCCGTTCTTCATAATACTATATTTGAGATGATTGTTTTCCATTATTTACTCTTTCCTCACATATAAACTGAGTGAAATACCAAATCTCTTAGTGCTTTATTGTGAGTGACATGAGAGGTTTGAAGTCAAAACAAACTTTCTACATGAGATTTAGTCATTGTTTTACTCTAAAATGCAAAGTTATGTTGACAGTGCTATCCACACACACACATTGAGTTGAGGATGATTATGAATTTTTTTTAACCTTTGGAGAATATTAAATTATTTGGAGATTTGTTGATACACTAAAATGACACTGTTGGTTTCCTGCATTTCTTGAAGTTCTAAAATGAACACTGTTTGACCAAGTTTTGTTGAGTCGGTAATGTTTGTGGGTAACATTTCTGGAAACCCTCACGAGACTATAACTCGTCCACTAGAGGTAATCTAGGGGCTCAAAGCCTTGTTGCACGTTTAAGGTAAGTGCAACCGATGATTCCTGCGAAAGTGAGTTAGAATTTTATTTTTATTGTTTTGCTCGAGAACTAGCAAAATATAGGTTTGGGGGGTATTTGATATTTACATAATTATTACATAATATATCCCTTAATTTATATATGTTAGTGTTTCGATTATTATATTTTATAGTAATTATTTCGTTTTCATGTCTTTGTAGGAATTTGAGCGTGAATGATGAAATCGTATTAAGGCGACAATTTAAGGAATGACAAGTGATCGATTCTAGCTGTGGTACAAAGCAGATGGTCACATATCCAAACCCTTAAACCCAAAACCAAGCCCATAACTTAAACCCAAAACCTAACCCATAAACCCAAACCCAATGCCAAACCCAAGCAAACCCAAAGACATATTCCCTCAATTATCCAAGATTATGATTTGTTTTTGCCTTAAATCACTCATTGAACCCTCCCTTAACTTGTCCATATTCACTTTCTTAATTTTCTATAAATACAAGATAAATTAATGAGAAAGGGGAGGAAGAGAAGGGAAAAGAAAAATTACAGAAAATTAAACCCTCTTTCTCACAAAGTGATTTTCATCACAACCCCTCAATACCATCTCTCACCGTATCCCCTCACTGTGATTTTCATCACACAACACCATCCACAGACACACATCCTCCACTGTCCTCACCTGTCTCGATCCACCTCGCCACCACCGAGCTCCGTCTTCGTCACAACCGCCACCACCATGAAACAGGGGCGTGATAACCCTGTCTCGTGTCAAACTTTCACTCCGCCACCACTCTCTATCCCTCTCCCTGTCCATCATCCATTAACCACCATCATCCATCAACCACCACCATCCGATCACCTCCACCATCTCCAGACAGCACCTCGTGAGCCACCACAGACCGCCTCGCGACAGAACAGATTCAACCACCATCATCACCGCGACTCTGTTCCGGCTCGCCACAGAGCTAGACAGTCGCGAGCCGCCATCTCAGCCTCTCTTCGTCTCGACTTCCTTCCTGTCTCCCTCTCTCACGGCCACCATCACAGAGCGGCGCACCACCACCGCGACAGCAAAAACAGGGGAGTTTCCTTATAATTTCTTTCTCTGTTTTTGAGTGTTCTCATTGCACTTCTCTATCTTTTGCAGGTTCCAGATTCATTTGGAGGACGAGGACCCTCGCGAGGAGCGGAAACGAGCCGCGCAAGCGACGCTGCTCGCTGGAGACGAAGGCGGAGCAGCGCAGAGCGCGACTGTTCCATTGGCGGGAGACTGAGTCAAACTGATTTCGGCTATTGGCACCCTGATTTTTGCTCTGTACCACCACAGAGCATTTGCAGCCATTTTTCTCGGGATTCGTGTTCGGACCACCTGCTGAGTACCACCACATCGAGTTTGCGACAAACCAAAGGGGTTGCATAATTCATTTTGATTTATTTTACTGAATTGTGTGCTTAATTGTTACAATTTATTTATGAATTTTTGATAAATTGCTTTCACCTTTCATGTTCGAAAAATTAAACTTGATATGTTTGGTAGTTAGAATTACCCTTTATCAATTCAAAGCATGTGCTAAAAATATTAAGCTTAAACTTTGATTAAGTGTGCCCTAACAAGACACTTAATACTTGGTAAGAGCGTATTTGCTTGAAATAATTTGTTAATGTTTGATAGAAACATGATATAATTTGAATTGGATTTTAACGATCACATATTCGGTGTAAGCAAGGGATTCTCATCCTTAAAGCTTTTCGTTTAAATTTTCAGTAATTTAGATTTAAAATATTTTTGCTAACTCATTGGTGAGACCAAGCCCACAAAATCCATCTTTTATTTTATTTTCTTATTTTTAATTTAATTTTTAGTTTAGTTTTAAAAACACTGTAACCCCATTTTCTCTAAATTAGTTCAGATAATTTCTAAAATTCAATTTAATCCACCTTCCTCGTGGGATCGACCTGTACTTGCCGTTGTCTACCAGTTAGGCACCGTGCACTTGTGGTTAGTACAAGTGGATTAAATTAGCCTATTAATTTAGGTTAGTTAAAACTCGCATCACAAACCCTATATATTCTAACAGTTTGGAAGATTAAAGTCCAATCAAATAGATTTTGCATTGTCATTTGCCATAAACAAAAAATGACCATTTGTGTAGCATGACAGTAGAAACTAAAAATCGTTTCTACCATGTGGTTAAACCAATTGAGTTTACAACAATCTACTTATTATTATTTTTTTGTAATGAAAGTTTACAACAATATACTTAAATGTCACATTCAATGTCGATCCAAGTGCAACATGTTTTCATTACGTAGTTGCCTACAAGATAACTTCATTTTACCTTCAAGGATTTCATCTCTGTATATAACATCCTAATTTCCAGTTGGAGCGAATGTACTTGGCAATATTTTACTATGTACTTCAAAATAAAACTGTACATAACCAGTTGCGTAGTGCGACCATGTGGAGGAGAAAAGAGTGATGCTTGTTGATTAACGTAAAATTGCTAATCTTCTCCAAGTTCAGTGCTTCCCGCTTAAGTATATTCAATCTTTAATGTATAGTGGTAAATCTAGATTTGTGCGTTTATGGTAGCTACACCATTATTAATATATGATCAGGGTGAAAATTGTTATTTATAAGCCTAAAATAAAACCCTCAAATCATACAATATTTTTTGATGAACTTCTAATATACCATGTTCATGCATATTTTCTCCATCGTCCTCACAATCCTATCATCGTCTAAGACAAGAATTTGTTCATCATTTATTATTAGTACTTTCATCATCATGTTCCTCCACGAGTGCCTTGAAGAGGTTACGTTATTCTTTAGAACTTCATTCACGGAACTATCCTTGCTCGTGACCAAACTTAACAACATTATTCAATCATTTCTTTTATTTCTAAAACTGAGATTTCAAGTTCAGCTTGAAGAGCGTAGTGATGGCCACCATTATGGGCAAAAATAAAATAAAATGAAAATGAGTCATGATTCAATGAGGTTAATCTCACGAGACTTGGTGAGGTTAACACTCTTCACCATTGGATCTGATAGATCTAATAGCTTAATGTTAGGGCTATATTTCACTGTTTAACGATGGAAAAAATTATGGTTAAAGATTCTCTCCACGTTTCCAATCAAGTAATCATTAAGCAAAAAAATAGAAAAAACTAATTCCACCATGTCTCTCTTCCTGCTTGAACGACTTGCCCTTACAAAATAACTCTTCTTCCCGTTCACAAACTAAGGTAATTGAGAAGAAAATCAAAATCACGTGTTATTGTGTTAACCCGGGAGTCACCAAATATAGATAATAAATCATTGTTTTAATAGAATGCAAATTGTAAATCAAAATTAACAATATATAATGTTCGAAATAACCGTATACCGGCCAAAGTTGGCCAACTCCAAAAGTTGAAGCAAGATCGTGGCTATGTAAAAATTCACTAGTACTTAGGGCTGCACATAAATAATTTTTTAAGGTTGGTATCTAATAAACTCACATTCAACGTAAATGAATTAATTGGATCCTATAAAAAATATATATATATATCGGGGATTGATTTGGATTTTCTTATCAATTGCCTGAGTTTGTGAATGGGAAGAAGAGTTCTTGTTGAAGGGAGAGACGTTCAAGCGGGAAGAGCGACCTAGTGAAACTAGTTTTTCTATTTTTTTTGGTTAATGATTAGCTAATTGGACATGTAGAGAGAATCTTTCACCATAATTTTTCATATTGTTAAAGAGTGGAATATAGCCCTAAGATTAATTTATTAGATCCAATAATAGAGAGTTTTAATCACACTGAGTCCCGTGAGATTAACCTAATTGAATCACGAATCTTTGGAAATTCTCAAAAATTTTATTATGACAAAAATGACAAATTTCTAACTTCCATCCAAAAATTGATTGCTTAAGATTTTATGGTTTCTTTAACATTATAAATTAAAACCTTGTGTTTATGTGTTCACCAAATAAAAGTTTAGCAAGGAATATTTGGTTGAAGGTCCTAGAAACATCTCAGCTCAAATGGGATTTCATAATTTTCTAACTGACTTCCAAATTTGCTGGGATCACACCGAGAGTCCGAACTCAACTCAGCTTAGGTCTCTTTCTTTCAGTCTTCCTTGGGTTTCTTATTAGTAGACTTATTGGTTGAAACTTTTATGAGAAGAGAAGAATAAAAATAAAATAAAGGGGAGGTTTGATACTTTGTTTGGGTGAGTTTCTGATCTAGGAAAAGGAAAATGGATCATAATAAAATTAGTTCTATGTTTCCATTTGGTTTCAGAATCCTTCTTATTGATCATGATAGAGTTACTTTGACCATCTTGTCCAAGCAGCTTAGAAGTTGTCTCTACAAAGGTATTTAGTTGTATTTTTGTTTGTGTTGCATTGGATGGACTTGTAAATGTCACTAATGCTAGTGTTGAGTTTTTCAATAGAAACCATTTGTTTTGGAATCAAATAGAGATCGATCCTGAGGCCATTCCGGCCATACGAGACTGTTTCGATTTGAGTTGTGCTTTTATCTGTAATGTTTATTTGAGGCATTGCTTTTGGAGTATTATAGGTCAAGTAATTGATTATTTCTAAAGGTTATCTTTCCCTTCTGGCTTGTTACAATTTTAACGAAGAGCGACCTGAACCTAAACCTAGGTGGCTCTTCCTGAAGCAGTTTTAGGGATCTTTGCAGCTCTAGTGCATGCAATCATCCTAAAAATCTTGAACCCAAGAGGGTATAGGTAATGGCACTGAACTAGAGACATGTATTTCCAGAATATATTGCATGTTAAAACAAAGGCTGTACTCTTCTTTTTTGGTCATGTGTTTGTAACAACGTTTTCGTTGACAATTATTATTTTTTATCAACCAAAGAAAAGTTTTCGTCATTGTATCTTGCGGACCAGCAGATTTACGACTTGGAATGTTCTTGTGTTAGTTACATTTCAATGATGTGTTTTCAGCAATGCCAGGTTTTGACATGGAAACTGTCTAAATATTATCAATATTATCACCATGATCACTATGACAATGCCATGCATGTTCATTTTATTGTTGACACGCTTTTACAAATGCCAGGCAACCCTATTTATTGTTAAAGGACATCTGACATTAACAAGGTTTTTCTAGGGGTTTAGAAGAATCAGTGCTTCTGTCATTGAATTTTATTTTGTAATGTAAATAGTTGAGGATGCTTGGTTTCATGATTGAATGAATGTGCTTGTTTTTTGTTATCTATCTTTAGTTACTATGAGTAGGAGTTCGTCAGACGCACTAGCTCTTCTTCAATATGGAAACGAATTCGATCTTGTATTAAGTGCGGTCCACATGCCTGAAATTGATGGATTTGAGCTTCTTGAGCAGATTGGGATTGAGATGAATATTCCATTTGTTAGTAAGTACATTATTTCTATATATTTTGATTTTTTTCTTATTCTAGTTGTTTCGTGTTAGATTATAATGATCTCTAGCTTTTGCAATCCAGTGATGTCGGCCAATGATGACGAAGATCTTGTGAGGAAGGGCATTATGAAAGGTGCGTGCGATTACTTAATCAAACCAGTTCCGTTTGACAAGCTTAAAAATATTTGGCAACATGCGGTTCAAAAGAAATTGAATACAATAGATTGCCTTACAACCATAGAGCCTATTGTTGAGGAACCACAAAAACCATCAGATGAAATATGCACGGAAAGCTCAAAGAAGAGGAAAGAAGAGGATCAGAAAAGAGAGAGAGAGAGGCAGAGCAGAAGACGAGAAATGCTACCCCATTGAAGAGGTCGAAACGATTGGCCTGGTCAGATGAACTCAAAAAGCAATTCGAAGAAGCTGTGAACATATTAGGAGTTGATAGTAAGTTTGTTTTCAATCTTTTTTAGCCATGTTTGCTATCATTCTAGTACGCAAGGATTGTGATTTCGTTTTACAAGGTAATTTTGGTAAGTTGATTTTAAGAAATATTTCGTTGTGGATAGAAAAAATGTAAAAATTTTGGTTTGTAATTTTGAAATTATCAATATAATTTAAGCATATTAATTTAAACTCTTACATTCTACATAAAGAGTCCCACAAGACTCATAATGTCATACAAATTACATATTGCATAAGAATCACTTATATAACAAATTTTCCAGTAAACTAAGGTTATAGCATGTTAAAATGTACGGAAATGAGATTGGCTTGATGAAATAAATAAATATTTCAAATTTCAAACGAAATTTCTGTATTCGAAAAGAAGAAATATTTAATGAAATTTTGACATTTTTCGAGAAATCACATTCCTTGCTAGTATGAACTTACTTCTGATCTTTTTTTTTGGATAAAGCATATAGCAATTAATATTAACTAAATAAGATTACAATAAGTTTGTCCTGCATAAGTAGCTAATTCATGTGCTTTGCGATTAAGTTCGCGGGGAATATAGTCACAAAACAAGTTAGAAAGTATCAATAGAAGAGATTGAATACTACAAATAAGTGAACGTTGATTGCTTAAGGAGGCATGTTTCTTGTGCATTTATTGGTTGCTGATTGTGTGTGAGTTTGTGTATATATTTTAGAGTTAGTGATTTAAAAAAAAAATGAACACAAGGGATTATCCAGCCTATTTTTCCGAGCAAGTTAATTCATTTTATGACATGCGACGACCTGATTATGATCCATATTTAGATTATTACAACCCAGGTTTAGCCTATCATCCTGACTTCTCATGGGCTCATGGTTAGTACCATGAAGGCCCTCTAGACACTCCTCAGACTCCTCAAGCTTTCATTCCTGATAATGAGTTAGAGGATATCATGACCATTTTTATAGAGTGAACAGGAGAAATGCTTGAGCAACATTCTCAGGACATTACAGAATTGATAGCTAATTCTCAACAAAATGCTCATGCTATCAAGAAACTTGAGATGACTTTGAGTCAGATAGCTGAGTCACTTCTTGAGATAGAGTCAGAAAAATTCCCTAGCCAACCTATTTTCAACCCAAATGGTCAATTTGAAATTAGTGGCACATCTGAGCCGGACAATGAAGATGTCCAATCCATTACTACCCTTAGGAGTGGAAAATTGGTTGACAATCAGGTAGGAGTGCCTGACATAAGTGTTATCATATCCTCACCCAATGTTACACAGGTTGCATCCTCCTCTCATAAGAAGGCTGATAAAGCCTCATTTATTGATGAACCTATAGATTCTGAGACACTACAGACATCTCCTTCCCATGTTGACTCATTAGACATATGCCTTCCTAGTGATTCATGCATAGAATCAAACTGTGAACATTCTTTAGAGTCTCTCCTTGACTGTTTTCATGATACACATGACCATTTAGAGGCTTGTTTGACTCATTTTAGTTTAGACTTTGATATTGATGATTCCATTAGGGAAGTCAATGATTTGCTTGACTCAGTCCCCATTGTGGATCCTAGTTATGAATGGAAGTCTAAAGTGAAGTCTCTTCCACTCAGTGAGTCAAAATTAGTCCCGTCAGCTGAGCCACCTAAGCTTGACCTTAAACAATTACCTGACACCCCCAGGTATGCGTTTTCAGGTGCTGATGATACTTTGCCTGTTATTATTTCATCTATATTGAATTCAAAACAGGTTGTCCCAAAGACGTTGGGAGATATATCTAGTAAGAGAGTGCAATCCATAAGTAGTGTCAACTCTAGGGTTGGGGGTGTTGTTGAGTTGTCTAGACCAATATCTCTATGTGATTCATGTGATGAACCTGTACCACCTGATATATCCATCGTCTCATCTACTTGCATCACATTCCCATTTACTAAGGCTACTTTCACCGATCCCTTGTGTTGTAGTGAGGATTTCAGTTTTCACCATCCTGTTGTAAAAATTATTCAATCTTCTGATTTGGAACCAGACCTAGGATGTTCCCTTTTTGGAGCACGCAAGAATCCTCTGTTGTGTATGACTACTGGTCACTTTTGGGATGTCCTAGTGTATTTGGTGCCCCATGTGATTGCTATATTTGGGTGGACTGATCCTCAACTGTTCAGGTTGTTGATATACGACCATAGACTAAGTGTTTGTCATGTTCTTCCTTTCCACTTTTCGATACACCATTTTTT
The DNA here is from genome assembly GCA_963556465.1 of Berberis vulgaris. Taxonomy (NCBI): domain Eukaryota; kingdom Viridiplantae; phylum Streptophyta; class Magnoliopsida; order Ranunculales; family Berberidaceae; genus Berberis; species Berberis vulgaris. The sequence goes on from OY747131.1 coordinate 18,473,957, forward strand.
AGGAAGAATATTTGTCGGGCTGATGACGATAAACCAAGCGCTCCTAGGAGGCAGCCTAGCTTTAGTTGTGTGTCTTTGCTGTTAGTCTGGATTGATTTTCGAGTACCCTATTTAGTTGTGTTTCACTCATACTCGTTAGCTCCATAACAGTTTTGACTTACAACTTGCCTTTTTTTAGTTTTCTTTGTTAATGTCGAGTCTGCATTTTATCTATTTCTATTAACTAATCCACAATTCTTTTGTCTCTGAGCTCTCATTGGGGATTACTTGTGGAAATTGGTAAAATCTTCACCGCGGTAATACTGTTCTAACCTCCTCTCATGTACTTATTTCATTCATTCGTAAGAATTATTTTAAACATTGAGGACAATGTTTGGATTAGGTTTGGGGGTAGGGTTCATGAGTTGGTGAAATTTTCGTAGTGTTTTCTTATTCTTAAAAAAAAATGTTTTTCTTTCAAGAAAACTTGGTCTTTTGCGATTATGAAAATGGATTTTAAATGTTTTATGCTCAAGAAAATGCAAACCAACTTGACATATTGGTATGTTGATAAAGACTAAAAGTTTAGTATGATCCTTAAGTTAGATCTAGTTCATAAGAATTTTCAACTCAATTATCTTTGCACCATGAGCCATGTTAGCATAACTAGAAAACCTTAGAATAATAGTGGAGACTTAACCCTGAAAGTTTTGAACCTTTCTATTTTTCCGAGGGTTATACCTAAACTCTGATTTTTCTTGAGTCCGTATTATCTCGTTGATGATCTCATTATTTTCATTCTTTTGATCAATTGCTTTGGGAATGACATCAAAATTGAATTATTACACTAGAACTTCTTGGCTTATTCAATTGAGATGTCATAATACTGACCCGAACTTAGGAAATGATTTAGGCATTTTTTTCTTTAGACCATTAACTAGCCTCTTAACTTACCCATAACATTAACCTTTTTGTAACCTTTTGAGCCTTAGAATAACTTTTATTTGTTAACCCATTAACCTTTACCCAACTTTTCTGGGAATGTGTATGGATGGATATACTTGGTGTCAAAAGGGCATTAAAGAGCAAAATATGAGATATTTCATAAATCCTCTTTGATAAAAAAAAGGTTGAAAAAAATGATTCTTCAATGAGGATAAAGATGTGAGAATGAAGAAAAAATTGATGGTGCGCAACATTGGTTTATTCTTGACAGCCCTAATTGTTCGTGAATGGGTGTATACATTTCTAGAAACTTTTCTTAGAATCCTTTGACATTCCTTCTTAACCATTACCCAAGCCCCGCTACAACCCAACAAAGTCCTAGTTGATCTTAGGTAGAGGTTGGTTTCACAGATGTGGAGATTTAATAACCAAGACCTATGGTGTTTGATTCAACATTCCCAAAAGTAATTGATATTCCTGTCCATGAGATCATGTTCATTCCATTCTTGAAAAGTCCGTTCTTCATAATACTATATTTGAGATGATTGTTTTCCATTATTTACTCTTTCCTCACATATAAACTGAGTGAAATACCAAATCTCTTAGTGCTTTATTGTGAGTGACATGAGAGGTTTGAAGTCAAAACAAACTTTCTACATGAGATTTAGTCATTGTTTTACTCTAAAATGCAAAGTTATGTTGACAGTGCTATCCACACACACACATTGAGTTGAGGATGATTATGAATTTTTTTTAACCTTTGGAGAATATTAAATTATTTGGAGATTTGTTGATACACTAAAATGACACTGTTGGTTTCCTGCATTTCTTGAAGTTCTAAAATGAACACTGTTTGACCAAGTTTTGTTGAGTCGGTAATGTTTGTGGGTAACATTTCTGGAAACCCTCACGAGACTATAACTCGTCCACTAGAGGTAATCTAGGGGCTCAAAGCCTTGTTGCACGTTTAAGGTAAGTGCAACCGATGATTCCTGCGAAAGTGAGTTAGAATTTTATTTTTATTGTTTTGCTCGAGAACTAGCAAAATATAGGTTTGGGGGGTATTTGATATTTACATAATTATTACATAATATATCCCTTAATTTATATATGTTAGTGTTTCGATTATTATATTTTATAGTAATTATTTCGTTTTCATGTCTTTGTAGGAATTTGAGCGTGAATGATGAAATCGTATTAAGGCGACAATTTAAGGAATGACAAGTGATCGATTCTAGCTGTGGTACAAAGCAGATGGTCACATATCCAAACCCTTAAACCCAAAACCAAGCCCATAACTTAAACCCAAAACCTAACCCATAAACCCAAACCCAATGCCAAACCCAAGCAAACCCAAAGACATATTCCCTCAATTATCCAAGATTATGATTTGTTTTTGCCTTAAATCACTCATTGAACCCTCCCTTAACTTGTCCATATTCACTTTCTTAATTTTCTATAAATACAAGATAAATTAATGAGAAAGGGGAGGAAGAGAAGGGAAAAGAAAAATTACAGAAAATTAAACCCTCTTTCTCACAAAGTGATTTTCATCACAACCCCTCAATACCATCTCTCACCGTATCCCCTCACTGTGATTTTCATCACACAACACCATCCACAGACACACATCCTCCACTGTCCTCACCTGTCTCGATCCACCTCGCCACCACCGAGCTCCGTCTTCGTCACAACCGCCACCACCATGAAACAGGGGCGTGATAACCCTGTCTCGTGTCAAACTTTCACTCCGCCACCACTCTCTATCCCTCTCCCTGTCCATCATCCATTAACCACCATCATCCATCAACCACCACCATCCGATCACCTCCACCATCTCCAGACAGCACCTCGTGAGCCACCACAGACCGCCTCGCGACAGAACAGATTCAACCACCATCATCACCGCGACTCTGTTCCGGCTCGCCACAGAGCTAGACAGTCGCGAGCCGCCATCTCAGCCTCTCTTCGTCTCGACTTCCTTCCTGTCTCCCTCTCTCACGGCCACCATCACAGAGCGGCGCACCACCACCGCGACAGCAGAAACAGGGGAGTTTCCTTATAATTTCTTTCTCTGTTTTTGAGTGTTCTCATTGCACCTCTCTATCTTTTGCAGGTTCCAGATTCATTTGGAGGACGAGGACCCTCGCGAGGAGCGGAAACGAGCCGCGCAAGCGACGCTGCTCGCTGGAGACGAAGGCGGAGCAGCGCAGAGCGCGACTGTTCCATTGGCGGGAGACTGAGTCAAACTGATTTCGGCTATTGGCACCCTGATTTTTGCTCTGTACCACCACAGAGCATTTGCAGCCATTTTTCTCGGGATTCGTGTTCGGACCACCTGCTGAGTACCACCACATCGAGTTTGCGACAAACCAAAGGGGTTGCATAATTCATTTTGATTTATTTTACTGAATTGTGTGCTTAATTGTTACAATTTATTTATGAATTTTTGATAAATTGCTTTCACCTTTCATGTTCGAAAAATTAAACTTGATATGTTTGGTAGTTAGAATTACCCTTTATCAATTCAAAGCATGTGCTAAAAATATTAAGCTTAAACTTTGATTAAGTGTGCCCTAACAAGACACTTAATACTTGGTAAGAGCGTATTTGCTTGAAATAATTTGTTAATGTTTGATAGAAACATGATATAATTTGAATTGGATTTTAACGATCACATATTCGGTGTAAGCAAGGGATTCTCATCCTTAAAGCTTTTCGTTTAAATTTTCAGTAATTTAGATTTAAAATATTTTTGCTAACTCATTGGTGAGACCAAGCCCACAAAATCCATCTTTTATTTTATTTTCTTATTTTTAATTTAATTTTTAGTTTAGTTTTAAAAACACTGTAACCCCATTTTCTCTAAATTAGTTCAGATAATTTCTAAAATTCAATTTAATCCACCTTCCTCGTGGGATCGACCTGTACTTGCCGTTGTCTACCAGTTAGGCACCGTGCACTTGTGGTTAGTACAAGTGGATTAAATTAGCCTATTAATTTAGGTTAGTTAAAACTCGCATCACAAACCCTATATATTCTAACAGTTTGGAAGATTAAAGTCCAATCAAATAGATTTTGCATTGTCATTTGCCATAAACAAAAAATGACCATTTGTGTAGCATGACAGTAGAAACTAAAAATCGTTTCTACCATGTGGTTAAACCAATTGAGTTTACAACAATCTACTTATTATTATTTTTTTGTAATGAAAGTTTACAACAATATACTTAAATGTCACATTCAATGTCGATCCAAGTGCAACATGTTTTCATTACGTAGTTGCCTACAAGATAACTTCATTTTACCTTCAAGGATTTCATCTCTGTATATAACATCCTAATTTCCAGTTGGAGCGAATGTACTTGGCAATATTTTACTATGTACTTCAAAATAAAACTGTACATAACCAGTTGCGTAGTGCGACCATGTGGAGGAGAAAAGAGTGATGCTTGTTGATTAACGTAAAATTGCTAATCTTCTCCAAGTTCAGTGCTTCCCGCTTAAGTATATTCAATCTTTAATGTATAGTGGTAAATCTAGATTTGTGCGTTTATGGTAGCTACACCATTATTAATATATGATCAGGGTGAAAATTGTTATTTATAAGCCTAAAATAAAACCCTCAAATCATACAATATTTTTTGATGAACTTCTAATATACCATGTTCATGCAAATTTTCTCCATCGTCCTCACAATCCTATCATCGTCTAAGACAAGAATTTGTTCATCATTTATTATTAGTACTTTCATCATCATGTTCCTCCACGAGTGCCTTGAAGAGGTTACGTTATTCTTTAGAACTTCATTCACGGAACTATCCTTGCTCGTGACCAAACTTAACAACATTATTCAATCATTTCTTTTATTTCTAAAACTGAGATTTCAAGTTCAGCTTGAAGAGCGTAGTGATGGCCACCATTATGGGCAAAAATAAAATAAAATGAAAATGAGTCATGATTCAATGAGGTTAATCTCACGAGACTTGGTGAGGTTAACACTCTTCACCATTGGATCTGATAGATCTAATAGCTTAATGTTAGGGCTATATTTCACTGTTTAACGATGGAAAAAATTATGGTTAAAGATTCTCTCCACGTTTCCAATCAAGTAATCATTAAGCAAAAAAATAGAAAAAACTAATTCCACCATGTCTCTCTTCCTGCTTGAACGACTTGCCCTTACAAAATAACTCTTCTTCCCGTTCACAAACTAAGGTAATTGAGAAGAAAATCAAAATCACGTGTTATTGTGTTAACCCGGGAGTCACCAAATATAGATAATAAATCATTGTTTTAATAGAATGCAAATTGTAAATCAAAATTAACAATATATAATGTTCGAAATAACCGTATACCGGCCAAAGTTGGCCAACTCCAAAAGTTGAAGCAAGATCGTGGCTATGTAAAAATTCACTAGTACTTAGGGCTGCACATAAATAATTTTTTAAGGTTGGTATCTAATAAACTCACATTCAACGTAAATGAATTAATTGGATCCTATAAAAAATATATATATATATCGGGGATTGATTTGGATTTTCTTATCAATTGCCTGAGTTTGTGAATGGGAAGAAGAGTTCTTGTTGAAGGGAGAGACGTTCAAGCGGGAAGAGCGACCTAGTGAAACTAGTTTTTCTATTTTTTTTGGTTAATGATTAGCTAATTGGACATGTAGAGAGAATCTTTCACCATAATTTTTCATATTGTTAAAGAGTGGAATATAGCCCTAAGATTAATTTATTAGATCCAATAATAGAGAGTTTTAATCACACTGAGTCCCGTGAGATTAACCTAATTGAATCACGAATCTTTGGAAATTCTCAAAAATTTTATTATGACAAAAATGACAAATTTCTAACTTCCATCCAAAAATTGATTGCTTAAGATTTTATGGTTTCTTTAACATTATAAATTAAAACCTTGTGTTTATGTGTTCACCAAATAAAAGTTTAGCAAGGAATATTTGGTTGAAGGTCCTAGAAACATCTCAGCTCAAATGGGATTTCATAATTTTCTAACTGACTTCCAAATTTGCTGGGATCACACCGAGAGTCCGAACTCAACTCAGCTTAGGTCTCTTTCTTTCAGTCTTCCTTGGGTTTCTTATTAGTAGACTTATTGGTTGAAACTTTTATGAGAAGAGAAGAATAAAAATAAAATAAAGGGGAGGTTTGATACTTTGTTTGGGTGAGTTTCTGATCTAGGAAAAGGAAAATGGATCATAATAAAATTAGTTCTATGTTTCCATTTGGTTTCAGAATCCTTCTTATTGATCATGATAGAGTTACTTTGACCATCTTGTCCAAGCAGCTTAGAAGTTGTCTCTACAAAGGTATTTAGTTGTATTTTTGTTTGTGTTGCATTGGATGGACTTGTAAATGTCACTAATGCTAGTGTTGAGTTTTTCAATAGAAACCATTTGTTTTGGAATCAAATAGAGATCGATCCTGAGGCCATTCCGGCCATACGAGACTGTTTCGATTTGAGTTGTGCTTTTATCTGTAATGTTTATTTGAGGCATTGCTTTTGGAGTATTATAGGTCAAGTAATTGATTATTTCTAAAGGTTATCTTTCCCTTCTGGCTTGTTACAATTTTAACGAAGAGCGACCTGAACCTAAACCTAGGTGGCTCTTCCTGAAGCAGTTTTAGGGATCTTTGCAGCTCTAGTGCATGCAATCATCCTAAAAATCTTGAACCCAAGAGGGTATAGGTAATGGCACTGAACTAGAGACATGTATTTCCAGAATATATTGCATGTTAAAACAAAGGCTGTACTCTTCTTTTTTGGTCATGTGTTTGTAACAACGTTTTCGTTGACAATTATTATTTTTTATCAACCAAAGAAAAGTTTTCGTCATTGTATCTTGCGGACCAGCAGATTTACGACTTGGAATGTTCTTGTGTTAGTTACATTTCAATGATGTGTTTTCAGCAATGCCAGGTTTTGACATGGAAACTGTCTAAATATTATCAATATTATCACCATGATCACTATGACAATGCCATGCATGTTCATTTTATTGTTGACACGCTTTTACAAATGCCAGGCAACCCTATTTATTGTTAAAGGACATCTGACATTAACAAGGTTTTTCTAGGGGTTTAGAAGAATCAGTGCTTCTGTCATTGAATTTTATTTTGTAATGTAAATAGTTGAGGATGCTTGGTTTCATGATTGAATGAATGTGCTTGTTTTTTGTTATCTATCTTTAGTTACTATGAGTAGGAGTTCGTCAGACGCACTAGCTCTTCTTCAATATGGAAACGAATTCGATCTTGTATTAAGTGCGGTCCACATGCCTGAAATTGATGGGTTTGAGCTTCTTGAGCAGATTGGGATTGAGATGAACATTCCATTTGTTAGTAAGTACATTATTTCTATATATTTTGATTTTTTTTTCTTCTTCTAGTTGTTTCGTGTTAGATTATAATGATCTCTAGCTTTTGTAATCCAGTGATGTCGGCCAATGATGACGAAGATCTTGTGAGGAAGGGCATTATGAAAGGTGCATGCGATTACTTAATCAAACCAGTTCCGTTTGACAAGCTTAAAAATATTTGGCAACATGCGGTTCAAAAGAAATTGAATACAATAGATTGCCTTACAACCATAGAGCCTATTGTTGAGGAACCACAAAAACCATCAGATGAAATATGCACGGAAAGCTCAAAGAAGAGGAAAGAAGAGGATCAGAAAAGAGAGAGAGAGGCAGAGCAGAAGACGAGAAATGCTACCCCATTGAAGAGGTCGAAACGATTGGCCTGGTCAGATGAACTCAAAAAGAAATTCGAAGAAGCTGTGAACATATTAGGAGTTGATAGTAAGTTTGTTTTCAATCTTTTTTAGCCATGTTTGCTATCATTCTAGTAACGCAAGGATTGTGATTTCGTTTTACAAGGTAATTTTGGTAAGTTGATTTTAAGAAATATTTCGTTGTGGATAGAAAAAATGTAAAAATTTTGGTTTATAATTTTGAAATTATCAATATAATTTAAGCATATTAATTTAAACTTTTACATTCTACATAAAGAGTCCCACAAGACTCATAATGTCATACAAATTACATATTGCATAAGAATCACTTATATAACAAATTTTCCAGTAAACTAAGGTTATAGCATGTTAAAATGTACGGAAATGAGATTGGCCTGATGAAATAAATAAATATTTCAAATTTCAAACGAAATTTCTGTATTCGAAAAGAAGAAATATTTAATGAAATTTTGACATTTTTTGAGAAATCACATTCCTTGCTAGTATGAACTTACTTCTGATCTTTTTTTTTGGATAAAGCATATAGCAATTAATATTAACTAAATAAGATTACAATAAGTTTGTCCTGCATAAGTAGCTAATTCATGTGCTTTGCGATTAAGTTCGCGGGGAATATAGTCACAAAACTAGTTAGAAAGTATCAATAGAAGAGATTGAATACTACAAATAAGTGGACACCACATCTAGTTTGGCTTTGACTGACTTGCTCTTGAGTTCCTGTTAATGATAGAATTGAGAGTGCCAGAATCACCAAGGAGGATACTCGCCTGCCATTGTTGTGCTTGAATGAGAAAGAGGGTTGCTTTAGCTGCAAAACACTCCGCCATAGTACTATACAAAACTTTCCTTGGAATAGCACTTGCAATTCTAGCATGAACCCGGCCAAGAGCATTGACTACATATACACCAAAAGCACCCTATTAGGAAGAGGAAAAGAAGCTGACATCATAAGTAACTATGATCATGTCAGGTGGAAGCATGGATGGGCAAGGGTATGGATGTCTAGAGAGAGAGTTGAGTGGGTGGTTTTTTACAACACTAAGTTGTGATTGAATTAGGTGAATCTTGGTGGTTATTGTGTATCATTCATTGAAGCAGTTGTGGATTCTCGGATGTAATGGTTAGGGTGATGGTGGGTTTGGGTGGTAGTGATTGCTAAAGCTAAGGCTTGATGCAATGAAATGGGTTCAGAGAATCTTCTAGTCGTTGAGGAGGTGAGAACCATTTTTTTTCCATGTGCCCCAGCAGTGGCGGACCCAGGAATTTAGTCAAGGGGGGCAAAATATCAAATAATTATTAGTTGATAATAATATTTATGAAGGATGTAGCCAAATTTTTTTTTCTTTCTACCTAAGCTAGTAACTAATAAAAAATGTAACTATAAAAAAATACATTGCATATACCAAATTGAATCTAGTGTAATCCAATTTTTAAGCCAAAACAGGGTCGCAATATCGATAACCTTAGCAAGGGGCAAACGAGCGTAATAACTAGAATATATAACTACAATCACAAAATAATTAGGGTAAGTATCTAGTTGAAGCTAAAAAAATCTGAAATTTGCGAACATGATAGGATCCTAATACAATTTCATAGAAAAAATGGTTTATACAAGGCTCGAATTTTGTACGAGTTTGCTAATGGTATATATTTTCATTAAATTCTATAGTTATTAATTTCAAATATTTTTTTGTTGTTGGAGGTTTTATAACACTTGTGAACAAACATTCATTTATTTACTTTTGCAATTACATAAAATTGCGTTGAAAATAAAAAAAGTAGAAGCATGTCACAATGACAAAAGTAGTAATTGTGAATGACCATAAAGAAATCATATGCAACAAGAGGACTGAAAATAAGTTTGTATTAAACTAAACAATTTTTAATGTTTGGAATAACTAATAAAGTTGCATTGAAAAAATAAAATCTTGCGCTTGAAAAGTATCGAACTTGGGTCATTTACTAAAACTAATAAACTTACAACCACTACACCAACAAAAATATGTTCAAATAGTTGAATGAACAATTCTAATATTGTATTATACATTATATAAATTTTTTTGTAAGACTAATATATAGTAAAAATATTTTGAAAGTTGAGGGGGGGGGGCTCACCCCTTAGTAGATCCGCCCCTGTGCCTCAGATATGATGCAAGGATTGCATGAAGAGATGTGTGGAGAATTTGGCTTTGAGGAAAATGATTTTGTTGTGCATGTGCCAAATAGTGTTAATGATAGCCGTAATTTGGGACAATATTTCTTCCTTTTGGTGACGGTGTGCAGAGGTTGTATTCCATATAAGTTGGAAAAAAACTGAGATAGAGAATTCTGAGAATTTGCTCTCATCCAGTTGATGGGGAGAAGGGAAATGAGCCAAAGACGCCCAATGATTGGGCAAGAGAAGAAGAGATGAGAGACATCTTCTTTGTGATTGTGACACAAAACACAACAGTCATCAATGAACATATGAGGTTTTTGCTAGATTGTTCATTGTGGGAAGCAAAATTTGGGTCACTTTCCAAAGAATTAAGATGGCACTAGCTAGAGCTTTGATATGCCACAATTCCTTTGAAATTTTGTTGTAGGTGTGAGAAGTTGCCAAAGAGTTGTGAGAAGAGGTGGCCTCAAGATTTTGAGTAACAAAAGCCTTAGTTGCGTTTTTAACTGAAAAGATACCAGTTTTTTCAAAGGTCCAAAGAAGTTTATCTGGAGCCTGAGAAGTCTGAATGACTAAGTTAAGGATATCTTTGACCACTGGCTTAGGGAGAAAAGATTTGAGGAGGTTAGAGTTCCATCTTGGTTGTTGTTGTTGAGTGCCTGTGAAATTTGCTGAATGATTTCATAGGTCCGAAATTTGATGGATGGAACTCATTTGATTTGTCTGAGTAAGACAATCTTTCATAATAAGATTAGGTTTAACCCAACAATCCATCCAGATATCAATCTCATTGCACGACCAAATTTGCCATAGAAGGTAGCATTTCATTTTTTTCAAGGCAATGAGGTTACCTCTTCTAGCAAAGGAGTTATTGCTAGGAGATTTGTCCAGTTGGAAAATGCTACAATTCCGAAAGTAAATAGCTTTGAGCTGAACAATGAAAGGGTGAGCTGGTCGAGAGATCGCAAGCCAAATGTTCTTTGCCAAAAGCGCAAGATTCCTGATTCTTGAGGTAGGGATATTTAAACCTCCCATATGTCTGGGATGGTTGATTCTATCCCAAGTACATCTGTACCATTTCACCAAAAATCTCTAGTCAGCGAGTCGATTTTGGTCGTGATAGAACACAGAAGGAGGAAAGATTGCATGGTATAAATCGGAATAGAATTAATGACAGCTTTAATCATGACCATTCTACCAGCTTGGGATAAGATCTTTGCTTTTCAAGAAGAGAGTTTGGCTGTAATTTTGTCTACCATAAATTGGAAGTCTGAGGCTTTATTTTTTAAAGGAGGATCGGAGTCCCCAGATACTTTTGTAAGGATGAAATGGAGATGCATTGTTCAATCATTTTTGTCCATCCCTCGGCGAAGCCTAATTGTTGCATTATCTAGATAAAAAAGGTCATTCAATTCTATCATAGGCTTTGGCTATATCAATTTTGATTGCCATCAAACTCTGTTTATTTTTCGGCAATGTTTCATTTGAAAGAAAGTTTAGTGAGCTAGATTAACATTGTCAGATATTGATCTACCTTTGAGAAATGCTCATTGATTGGGAGAAATAATGTTCTCCAGAAGTGGTTTCATTCTGTTAGCAAGGATATTAGAAATGATCTTGTAAATGATATTACATAATCCGATTGGCCTGAACTTGTCAGGGGTGGTTGGATTAGAGGTCTTGGGTATCGAGGCTAAGAAAGTTTCATTGAGTCTAGGATCCAAGGTATGAGTGGTGGAAAAATTGACCACCACTTCCATCACATCATATTTGACAATATTCCAGTAATGTTGGAAGAAAAAAGGCATAAAATTCGTCAAGTCCCGGGGCTTTGTGGCTGCCCATGCTGAAAACCGTATGTCGGATCTCTTATTCATTAGGGATTGTTAGAAGAGATTCATTATCCGATTCAGAGATAGAAGGTTGAAAAAATGAGAGAATTTCCTAGTTCACTTCAAGAGAAGAGGATTGGAAGATCGAATCAAAATAACCATTAAGAACCTTACCTATTGAGGACGGAGAATTGTGCCAAGTGTTTAGAGTCACCCTTGAGTCGAAGAATAAAGTTTCTCTATGACGAAGCAAGGACGAGAGATGAAAGAACTTAGTATTTTTGTTTCCTTTTTTAAGCAAAGATTCTTCTGATTTGTTCCTCCAAAACAATTCTTGCCCAAGGTAAAGTTCCGACAGCCGATCCTTTAGGATAGAGATGGCAGAAGCATTGGACAAGCTTCAAAACTCCCCCCGTTCGGGGATAACTTACTTTTGATCTTGTTCATAAGTACTTCATTCACACTTCATATTGCATCCTATTCAATCGATAACCAAGTTCACTTGACACAGTACCCATGGTAAGATTTCAGGCGAAATAGAGCATTGACGCACATTGTGTTAGTCTCGGGTTTTGGTTCACAAGAGAATGCTCAATCGGTTTCATAATCCTTGACTTGATTATGACACTTTCATCCCTATTCTATATTTTAATCTAGGCTCTTGTTTCCCTGAACATATTCTGAGTTTCTTGTAAAACTTTCTCCTTTTACTCAGTAATTAACTTTCATTCCTAATGGCGAGTGTGATACTTTTTGTTTGCGAATATAGAGGCTGTTCCTAAGAAAATTCTCGAGTACATGAACAATCCTGAGCTGAAGAGGGAAAATGTTGCTAGCCGCCTTCAGGTATGTTGAATCTTTGCTCCCCCAAGTCATAATTTAGTCCAGAAAATAGTACTCACTATAATAATCATCCTGTGGTCACAGAAATATCGTTTGTCTCTGAAGAAGCCCTGTAAGAGAACACAGAAAAAGAATGAACCTGTTGCGCCTATCATGATTCCCTCTCAAACGGATTTCAGTTCAGTGACATCTTACAATGGGGTTGATGTTCAATGCCTTTCCATCTCGGATCTGCCCCATATGCCAAGTCTTTCAACACAAATGGGGTTAAGGAACCCCTTTAGTTCCTGCACACAGCAACATTACATGCCAGGGCAGCTACCGTACTTCCACCAGCCCGTTCAAATGATCCACAACATGGGTATGCATGTTGGTGAGGAAACACTAAAGTTCTCGGACTCACCTGTTCCAGATGAAAATTTGATAGGTCATCTAGAAAGTTATGGAAGGCATACTAACCCATTCATGACGTATATGGGTCAGCAAGTATATGGGGGTGGCTTAGCTTACAATCTATCAGTGCCACAACCTTACCCGAAGATCCCAGTTATGCAGTTTCCTGAACATAGTTTGGGTTTCATACCAACACCACAAATGCTTCACAACATGGGAAGTTCTGCTACAACTTACTACCACGAGGCTCACCAGAATTTAGATGCAGCATATGAAGCCATGCCAGTGACCTTTGAAGCTTCTTCAACGAGTTTTGTTGTGCCTAGCAAGAAAAATGGAGAGAACATTGATGCCTCTATAGGTAGTCTGCAACTAGAAAGAGAATATGATGAGAACTTAGAAGGCAAGGTGCAAGGTCATCACACTACCTTAGTATCCGACATTAAGGCTGAAAAACTAGTCGCTTTTAATGATGATAGCTCAACTCTCATTGTTCTTGAAGGTCATGAAAATGCTGCTATTTCACTTCTCAGATAGGTCAGTGTTTTCTGCAATGTTGTCTTAACCTTTTCCTTTCCCAAATGCGCAGGTATTTTCTTAAATCTATGTAGCTCACCACTATTTATATGTATATATTTTGTCACCAGGGAGGATTTGAAAGCTTCTCAGTGCACACCACAAATGATAATTTGGAGTAAACGCTGATGCATATTTTTCCAGAATCACAATATCTAATTTACATGGTTCCAGTCTTGTACTTCAGATGCCAGGTTTGCTTGGTTAATTTGTTCATGGGTCGATAGATCATCATGTTGATTTGGTTCAAGCTAGTTTGAACAAAAAAACTCTCTGTGTAACAAGTTCTCTAAGGTTTGGAGCAGAAGAGTACGTGTCAGACGTTTAGACGTTTGTAGAGTGATTTTCCAGAGGAAGGGGGAAGTATATTCCATTGAACTTAGGTAGCCTCCTATGTTCATATTCATCTTATTTTTAACTTTGTTTTTCAGGCTACCTGCTTGTCATTAGTCTCTAACGATATTTTCCAAGCCATATCGTTCTTTCTGCTTTTGTGATTGATTAATCTGTATCTCTTGATTAACTTGCTAGCTTGCAGAATTACAGAAAATGAAAGAAAGATGCCAGACACCCCTTTAAATGGGTATATGGGTGCTATGATGGATTTAACCCTTTTTTTGGTTGTGATTCGGACGATGTAATTTAGTGTTCATGATTTTTATGAAAATGGAAATGCTGAGAAATGTGGGACTTTGTTTTTGAAACTCAACTTGGAAATCTTCATGACGCGGACTGCAAACCCAAAGTAGTAAAAAAAAAAAAAAAAATCTAACATATGGAACACATGTACCATAGGATACCTGGCAAACCCTATGTGAATGTGAATGTGAATGAAACACCTACATAAATACATTTCTAGCACCATTTTTCTTTTTGAGCAGTGGTTGAGACCTTATATGACATGCGGCAGTAGCTGATGGTGGGCAAAAGCAAGCCAACCTAAGCAAAATTGTAATCTAATAAAGAATCACATTGAATTTTTCTTAAAATCTCCTCAGTCTATAAAATCTTATAGTTCCCCCCCCCCCCCCCCCCCCAATCATGATACATCTTGCGATATATCCAACTGTTGATTTCTTGTCTATTATCACTTTTGTATATATTTTATTTCTTTGTTGAGTGTTACGGATTTGTATACGTTTTAATCTTATCATGCTTACAAAATGTACTGCTGTGTGTATGATTGCTGCATTATGACTATCGAGCTGTATTATGACTATGGATTACAATAGGTAATTTGTTGTATGATTTAGGTTATGGTTTTCCTTGAGACTGATTTAAGTTTTCAGACCACAGAACTGCTGCTGCAACCAAAGTGAGGCAATTCTACCTCACCTTATTTTGTTTAATTTTTTTCCTGTGTGGTTGTGTGCCTACGAACATGGGCTGGCCGGTCCCGTCCTATACATATAACCAAAAAAAAAAAAAAAACATAATATATAATAGAGGGAACATTGGCACACTTCAGAGGACTATACAACAAGCAACAACTTGTTCTAAAGAAAACCTCTGAACAACAACAACAACAACAACTCACTTTGTCCTCAAACTGATTCGATCTTCCCATATACAAAACCTTCCAACTCTGATACCTGATCGAATTAACAATTAAGAACATCTGAACAGACCCCAACTTAACCATTTTTTAACATCTGTTTTTGTCATGGAACCATTATTTTTCTCTATGGTTCCTCAAGTATCGGTTTTCTGGTGATGATTCAGATAGTTAAACTTGCGTTCAGTTGATTCTGATTTATAGCGTTTCAACATTACACTGCCACAACAACTTTAGATCACGAAAATCTCTGTTTTAACCTAAAGTACATATCATTTAGAATGAACTAATTATACCTCAAACTCAGTCAAAGGTTAGTTATCTGCATAATGTAGATGATTAAGTTTACAGATTTTAATTTTGGCCACATGATTTTAGTCGTATTTCGTGTTAGTCATACGTAGTCTCTTCCACGGATCGAGCCCATTGCTTGAATGCCAAAAGTTAAAAACACCATAAATTTATTTCGATATGTAGCTTTCTGTCCCTTTAACCTTTTGAATAGCTTCCAAAATTTGATGCAATACTTCAAATTTGGTCCACCACCATGCATGGTTAGCCAATTGAACAAGAAACATGTGAACTAAAAATGAAAAGAAAAGGGTCCCAACCTAATCTCTGGCTGTAAAGGGGGTTCAATCCTCATATCTTTTATGGAGGTTCTAAGTGTGCCTATTCAAAGAAAGCAATTAGCTTTTCTCAGGCAACACATGACATTGTATGTTTCATGTGCAAAAATGAAAGGTGAGACCAAAGTATCACATCAATAATGCACATGAAAGTTTTTTAGACTGTTTTGAATGTACAAGACCTAAACTTCACCGCCCGATCTTAATGAAAAATTTTACTAAGAGCAAAGTAATAATTAAGTTAGTAACCATCACTTCATTTTTGACGTAGGCATCTTTTCGAGTACTCAATACAACCACTATCACACAACTCACTACATTGTAGTTTCGCACCTTGCGGTAACCATTGACCTAAAATGCACGCCACAGCAGCTAATTGATACCTAAAAGATTATCCTTCCATACGAGTTTGAGCTAAATGTGTTTAACAATTACGACGAATGTATTGGGGGGTATGTCATTAGGAGTTGTAGAATAGTATTTCTTCTTAAGCAAAATTAACGCTGAACGATAAATGAAGTTAGAAAGAAAACCTATGTGTTACCCAATGATGTATATCAAACAATAACACTTGAACCATAAACAATTTGATGATATTTATATACTTGTGACAACAAGAATATAAAGTCATGACATTGATGAGATTCTTGCAACTCACCAAATAATGCAAAATCTTTTACAAATCCAAAACTAATTAACAAATATAACCAAATTAGTAAACTAAGCCCAATTGGGCAAAGAAGGTGTTTGTTCCAAGACATGCCAACACCCTGGAGAGGCGTAGAGTCAACAATTTGAGAGTCCCCAAACCCATTGGTTGTCAAACACACCACGTGTTTACATGACACAATGTACCAAAAGTGGGTCCCACTCTTCACTGGCTTCCCCTACCTTTACCTTTACTTCCCTTGTCAAGCAAAACACAGTCTTGACAACTTGTTTGGTACTGCCAGCTGTGTGTGTGTTGTTGGGAACAAATTTATTTATTTATTTTCATAATTTCCATTTTCTAGTAGTTTGAATTTGAAGAATGGAGGAGAACTCGCAGTAGCAGGGATGTCAATGGGTCGGGTTTGCTCAATTTAGATAGAATGAAATTAGCTTGAGTAGTTATAGCCCAATGACAAGAATTAGGGATAGCAACGTGTGTGTGTGTGTGTGTGTGTGTGTGTGTATAGATTAGTACTTGGAGAATTTAGAATAGTGGTGACCTGGTAATATGATCAAAGTGTAAACCAAAATCCCTAAACCTCACCCATCTTACACGCCGCGGGGGTGGCCTTGATAAGATAATAAGACAAGTAGGGTGGGGTGGTGGTTCACAGGTCTCTCTCCTTCTCGCTAGCAATCAAAGCTTTTGAAGATTCTTTTGTTTTCAAATGTTCTTAACGTTTATGTTGTCACCATAAACGAAAAAATAAAAACACTGAGCAAACTGATATTTTTGAAGGATGTTGTAGATAGATGGCTTCTTCCTTGCAGTTGCAGACCGACACTTTGCAAAATGACAATGCATTTCTTGTGAGAAAACGTATTTCACACTTTGGAATATTTAAACATTATTGGTACACACTTCTGATACATGGTGACATCGCTAACTACGTGATAATTCAATATTGTGGCATTATTATTAGACCCATTGTATTGTTCCTGGATTTCTCCTACCACAATTATTGAGGCATTTTCTATCATCATGATTCTGACTCCGTCCACATAGAAATATAGTGGACCTCCGCTCTCAAACTTAAAACTTCAACTTGAGAATATATTCTTTGGAACTACATTTGATCTTATTGAGGAGGCATTTTTTAGATACTCTTAATGAGAGGCTTATTATGCATCCATTTTCATTTCTACAATCATCTATCAATGTAACAAACAAGTGTATATAGTTTTTTTTCCCATTATTTTCATTTTAACATTTGCTTAATTAGTAAACCATTTATAGCCTGGAACACATTTTATGATGTTAATTAGGTGATAGGAGGTCATTTGTTATTTCAATGAGAAAATTAAAAAAAAAAAAAAAAAATCATAATTTTTACAATTGATGCTCAATAAATACAAAACCAATTGAATATCATTATCATCTAACCTATTTTATTTGCAAAAAATTAAAAGTAAAAATTATACGAAAATACAGATCAACAAGGCAACAAAAGCAAAAAGAAAAAAAAAAGATTTATGGAGTTAATAAATCACATAAAAAAATGGAAATAAAGAAATCAAAATATGAGGGACAGACATAGAGATCATTCGAAGTTGACAGCATCATTTTCCAAATGAGAAAACAAAAAAAACTCTCCAAGGAATTTACCGGCAACCAGTCGATCAAGTCGTCGAACCTCCGTACAGATCATAAGGCGTCCACAGCGAATCCAACGGGCAGGCACGGTTCTCATCAACCCGAATCCACGGCTTACCCGACCCGCTCCAATGGAGCAGAGAAACCGGACCCGGATGTAAATTACGACAACTACCCCTCACATTATCTCCTCCGAGTCCATGTTGGTTCCACCTGTGCTCTATCGGCGCCACGCGTCCCGCGAAGACCAGTAGAAATGGCGGTAATGACCCCAACTCGTAAATCCGACCGTTCTTTTGGATCTCCATCCACCGTTCGATCTTCCTCGAGTACCCAAATCTCCTCCACTTCACCAGATCTATCACCATTACTCCCGTGTTGAAGTAGCACGGTTTCCGGCCAGTAAACGTCCCGGAAAACCGCTTGTCCGACCAGAACTCCGCCGTGAAGTAGCCCGTGAAGTTGGCGTGGCAGTATTCGGGCGCGCCGATTGTTCTTGAATCCAAATTGGTAAACCAAAGTTTGTAAACATCGTCGACAACAACAAGATCAGAATCCAAGTAAATGACACGACTGACGCAAGGTTCGAGAATCTCGGCGAGGTAATTCCTCGCGTAGTTCAGCGGTTGTTCGAGAGCTTGTCGAACCGATGTCGAAATCAAGCTTCGGACAATCTCCGGATCGAAGAAGTAGACCTTGAATTTGAGCTCAGGGAATGTGGATCGAATTAGGGCTTCTAAACTAGTATCCGAGACCAAGAAATGGAAGAAGATGTTTTCCGGACAGAAGGAATGCTGCAAGATTGAATGGACGGCTGCAATTGAGCCACGTAGGTACTCGACGTCTAGGGTCATTGCTATGTGGACGAGGGACGGATTGCATACGGAGGTTTGGTGGTCTATTGAGTTGCATTGAGCTGCATTTGGAAATGCGGAGGCTTTTCGAAAGGAAAATTGGTTGAGTTGTGTGCGGAGACGGAGGAATCCGTGGTTGGATTGCGAGGATCTGATGGCTTCTGCTGGTGGAAATGATTGGAGTGATGGTGATAAGATGATCATTATCATTGCCGCCGACAGGATGCCCGATAATCTCATTATCCACTGCATCTTCGCTCCTCGCAATCTTGTATTGGTAAAGAAGATAGGGATTCTTGGAGGCCTAAAAAAGAAGTGCCAACTAAAAAAAATGGATCAAATTTTAGGAGATTAGATTTCTCTAGAGAGAAGAAAAGGAAAAGGAAGGTAGAGAGATCAATCCATGAGAGGAGATGAGGGTTGGAGTGGTGCTATCCTATTGTGCACTTTGTGTGCGCACTGTATAGTCACAAACTCACAACACCTCCTCTCTTCTTCTTTTTTTTCTCTCTGTTGGAGTCTTGTTTTCAAACAACACCACAGCATAAAAGAAGTCGTCTTACTTAATGAACAGAGACGAAACACACAGCTTTATCTTTATCCAACTCTCTCTCTTCTTGTTCCACCCTTTACTATCTCAATCAAATAATCTAATTGTTGTTATGTTAGTTTAAGTAAGTAGGGGGGTTTTAAATAGTTAAAACATTATGTATTTACTGCAACAAGGAAATCTTTTGACTTTTTAATGGAAAAAAAAAAAAAAAAAAAACAATAAAACAACATTAGAGTTAGTTAAGGCGCATCCAAAGTCCATTAATTGAAGGTTGATTAACAATTTTGAAAATATTCAAAGGGATTATGAAAGAGTTCTATTGGTTTTTTAATTATGTAATACTTTTAGGCCAACATGGATGTAAGTTTGATTGTGGCTGTCTTCTACCGGTTCTAACCTCAATAATACCTACATGTTGTTGAAATTTATCTTCTTTGTTTCAAATGAATACCAATTCACAAAAAAAAAAAAAAAAACTACTAACTAGGGAGAACTACTAGATGTAGTCTTGGCCGTCTAAAACGTAGTGTGCTCTTATGTAGGATTATTGTATTTGGTTATTTTCTAATTATTGTTACAAAATTACGATGCTTTACTAATATTTGTTAAAAGCTTTAAAATACAGCATTGGAGACACATAAAATTGACAAGAAAATGGTCTGCAAACCAGTCCATTTTTTGTCTACAATTCTCAAAACTAAGTCCTTGTGAAGTAAATGAAAAACTATGAGCCCATTGTCCTTACTGTGGAACATTTACACCAGGCAATGCAACCAATTGACAATGGAGGGATGACATATCAACTAATGCTGCCAAATTCATCTCTGCAATCTCTTTATCTACCCTCTGAATCTTGAACTAGATTAATTAGTTTACACAAAGAAATGCTACCATAAGGAGTTGTTAAACTTTCCAAATCAAAACGATTTTGCCAATGTTGTTGTTGAAGTTGAATAATACTTCTACTTGTCCAAGCATATTCTTGTTGTATTAGCTAGCAAAGACAGAATATATCAAGATCTCAATACTATTTAAAATGCTTATCATTATAAAGGTTTTTGGATTAAGTATAAGTAATAGCAATTTGAGACTTAATTATTGGGATCATATATGACGCACACCTTAGAAAATGATCTTAACATCAAATACAAAGTCATCAATATTCTATGTTGATAACGATACAGCTCCGAACAACAAATAAAATATTATGACACGCGCATAATTAGACATTTTACTATCTCAAAGTGATGATTAAACAAACTAAGAGCATCCACAGTACGTACAAAAATGAGTTAAAAAAAATGTAAACTAACATTATCTTTTGAATTTGATGTGGGTGGCTCAATTTTTATTGTGTGAACAGTGAACTTTGCATATTGTTGTTTGCCCTATTAATTGACAATGCTTTTAAACGAATATATAATATATAAATGTTAATGCACCAGTTGAGAGTGCACAATAATATTCAAAAGTTCAAATGAAAAAGAAAATAGGGAAAATGGAGCCGTCTCCCAGCTAAATATACCACTTCTCTCGCCACATCTAGAATGGTTTATTCTTTTTAAGAGTGCGCACTCCCTCTCAAATAGCGTGTGTGAGAGAAGTAGCTAACGAAATCAAACCTTCTTTCGGCAAGTTTTACCCCGCGTGAGTATGTAAAACTTGCAAAAGGAAATTTACAAACAACCTGATTCTCTAAGTAATCACAAAGTTTTGTAAGGAAACATAAATGTATGAAAAGTTAGGTGAGCGCGTCGTTTTATATACAGTGATTCTAAATGGCGAAGAAAACGGGCGAGTGACCTTCCATCCCCTCGAATTACGCGCTCATGTGAATCTCGAGGGAGAGCCCGTTTCCTCGCCACTTAGCCTCACTCTTTTACAAATGACAAAAAAGCAAGACTTCTTTTTAATTAGTAGTTCCGTACACTTGTACGTTTTTTACAAAATCTTAGCTGGCCGACAGAAAACATCAGTTTCAGAAGTCGGAACGAGAAGCAAAGCTGTAAATCCAACGGTCCAAAACAATCTTTGTGCCACGTTTCATCGCTTGAAGTGATTCTCTTTGTTAAAACCAGGTGTACCTGATCACACGTCAGCACGTGAGAGCTTTTCCTCGGGACGCATGTTAGGTTCTCTTGGTAATCGAGATACGTATCCGTAGATCGTACCTACGTACGTACTGACTGACAATCGAGCCAAGCCAAGCCAGGCTGGCTTCCACATATTCTCTCTCAAAGTCTGTAGTGTGGGGTCAAGCTCGTTTTAGTGGCTGTAAATAGCGAAACAGGAGGATTGATTCAGTACTGTTCGAGTATCTTTTGTTTATCTGACTTTTCTTTCATCTTGTGGAAATATGCGATAAAATACTCGAGTCTAGGTTTTTCTAGTGCCATATTTGTCTTGCTATTTTTTTTTTATTTTTTGTTAAAACTTGAAATGGTCGATAAAATTTGTCTTGCTAAAAATTTAAACATGAAGATTGAAAGGTATTTGAAACTTGAAAATCATGTTATATATAATGTGAAATAATAACTTCAAAATTAAAGGTAAAAACTAAAAGGATTACAGTAGAAAAACAAACAAGTATAGGAAAAGGTGAATTCTTTCCGGATGAGAGTGGGAGAAAAGACGAGGGAGAGAGGATTACTTGGCTTGCACGATTGGATCCAATCAAAACGGATTTGTTGTGTGTGTGTTCTCTTTAATGACATTTATACGCAAAGTTTCTACCTCTTAATTTACTTGTTTATTGTCCACTTTAATTAATTCTTACTGAAAGTTCAGTTTGTTAGATTAATATTAGTTAATGTTACCCAAGTGTTAACAATATAATAGTTGTTTATACTTTATAGCTAAGTTTGTGTAATTGTCAAGTAAATAATAAGAATATATATATATATATAAAAAGTGAAGTTAGTATGAAGCAATGGTACATACTTTTTTGAAAATAAATTATTAACCTAATAACAATTTCCTTCAAAGTATATTCCTTTTTTCCACACGAGCTTCCAACCAAGTTTGTTTCAAAAAATTATTAACCTATAAACAATTTCCTTCAGAGTACCACCCATCAAAATATTCTTCTTTTTCCAAATAAGCTTCCAACCAAGTTTGTTTCTTAATTGATTCCTTTCTTCCTCCGTCAATTTTTCTCTTTCGATACATAATATGGAATTTCATAGATTGAGCAAACTAACCCAGCTGATAATAACTTTTACTCCATAATTTATTTCTACCCATATTTAAATTCCGGTTTCCCATCCATTATTGTATTGAAAAATGTGGGTCACACACCAAATTAATCAAGATATTACCTGTTTACGGACCATTTCCGATACCAATTATCCCCTACTCTATACAATATATGTGCTCAAGCTCAATGGTTAGTCTAGAATGATGTACGTGTGTATCCGATCTTATGCATTCCACATAATTCACCAAACTAATTTTTCAAATAGAAGAAGAAGAAGAAGAAGAAGAAGAAGAAGAAGAAGAAGAAGAAGAAGATAGGTAGACATTCATCTTAGTAGTAGACTGGTAGTTTGAAGGTAGAGCTAGGGATGACAGTGGAGCGGATTTTCACAGATATCGGCCCCCTCGTCCTGTTTGGGGCGGATTTGGTAAATGGTCCATGGATCTTGGGGCGGATACGGATTTCAAATCTGTGTCCGTTTATTAATCGGGGTGGATATGGATTTGGCCATATCCGCCCCACGAATATCCGTTTAATCGATAAAATTACAAAATTACCCTTCAACTATATAAAGGGATTAAACCCCATCGTTCATTCTCATCTCACATTCTCCACTTATTATCAGTTCTCAATCAGAAGATTCGAAGTCTCCTCCTCACAGCGAAGGGAGACGACGTCTCCTCCTTCTCACAGCGAAGGGAGACAACTTCCAGTCTCCTTTTCACAGCGAAGGCCGGTCGTCTCCGTCTTCTCCTTCTCACGGACACTCGAAGCTCTCATAGTCGGGTCGTGGTGTCTCCTTTTCCCTCTGCTTCGAAAGATCGAAATATCTCAGATCTCAAATCTAAGATCTAAGATCTCATATCTCAGATCAGAGATCTCAAATCAAAGTTCTGAAATCTGAGATCTGAGATCTCAGATCTGAGATTCGTTTGATAGAAAAAAAAAATTTGTAATTTTTTGTTATAATTTTTGTATGGATCTTACCGGTGTTACTGATTTAATTAATGTAGTGTATTTTTGTATTAATGAAGTAAGATGGATAGGATAACTTGCTTTTGTATCTCACAACTGATTTAGAGAAGAAATTTTTTTAATGGGTATTTGTGCGAGGCGAATATCCGCCAATAAATTTATAAACGGATTGGCGGGGCGGATTTGGGGATCCGTTATTCCTAATAAATCAGGGATGAATTTGTTTAAATCCGCCCCGTTACCATCCTTAGGCAGAGCTCGACTTGTTCTTTAGAGATACAAGTTTTATTTATACTAAAACACCTACAATCTAAGATACTTTCTTATAAATATAAACATTGATTCTTAAAAGTTCTAGTAGTCCTTCTCATTGGATTCAATGATAATGTTAATCTTAATTTTCTTGATTATGTTAATCTTAATTTTCTTGATTGTTGCAGTGCAAGAGTTCCATTATTTCTTGATTAATTATTTTGCATGCATGAGTTCACTTGCTACCCAGATATTTGTATTCACAACTTGAATCTTATGATCCTTATAATCTGTTACTTATCATCACTATCAAGGTATAATAATGGTTATCTTAAAGCAAAAAATGTACTTCAGGCCAATAAAAAAACTAGTGGCGACCGGATCCTCAACATATTTATGTCGGCAAAGCCAAAGAATACAACGACCCAAGTAACATGTCAAACAGCTACTTGATCAAATAGTTTTGTTCGATTATTTTCAGACAAATTCAAACCCATTTTGTAAGGAACGACATGGAACCTTCCCCAGCACGACGAAACAGATACCCTAGAAATTGAAGTTTTCCACTACTCTAAATTTTACTACTCATGAAATCAGCTGCCAATAAATCTACTATAGCCATATATCGTTGAGAGTCATCATAGAGTCTTGTGCTTTTTAGAGCCTTCAAGACTTTCTCCCATTTCCCTCAAGATCTATCTAGAAGATAAGGTATCTAGAAACAACTAATGCCTAAGTTTTTGTCTAGAAAATGTTAATCTATTTGGTTTTCTAAATAATTTCACAAGAAAATCTAAGGTTCTACACACTTCCTCCACCTCCTTAAAACTAGTATAAATATGGGTGAAGGTTGAGTTGTGAAGATATAAGAGCAAATAAGCTCAATTGCGAGTTCAATCAAATTTGTAGCATATTTGAAAAATCAATAAAATCCAGTGTTTTGTAAGTCCAAGTTCTCCTTCAAATACCAACAATTTGGTATCAGAGCCGGAGTAGTACTGTTCGCTAGAGTTACAGTACTATTTAATAGAAGATGACACTGTTCAGCACTGTTCACAGGTTGAACACTGTTCACAGTTGTCGTTGGTGAGACGCTGCTTGTTGAAGATCGTTCGTGCACAATTTGAGACTGTGAAGCATATTGGTCTGGGACCAAGCTTACTCGATAGCACAAAAGAGGTTGCATCTTGTCACGATGGGAGATCTCGTTACCACAACTAGTGGGCTTACAAAGCTTAACCATAACAATTATAAGAGCTAACAGACAAAAATAAAGTCTTATTTACAAGGACAAGACTTGTGGCAAGTTGTTGATGGTAGTGAGACTGTGCCATCGCCAAGGGAGAACGCTGTTGAATTTAGGAAATGAAAAATCAAAGTTGGGAAGACACTTTATGTGCTCAAGACGACAATTGAGGACGAGATGTTTCAAAACATCGAAGACGAAAATAAACCCAAAAGAGCATGGGATACATTTGCATCCCTATTCTCAAGAACAAACGATGCCCGCCTGCAGTTCTTGAAAAATGAATTGATGAACTCTAGACAATGAGGTATGTCTGTTGGAGAGTATTTTTTGAAAATAAAAAATTTATGCTTTGAAATTTTAGAACTAGACCCATCCTAAAAAATTAATGAAGATAGGATGAAAAGAATAATCATCCACGGATTAAAGCTCGAGTCTACCGAGATTGTCACAACAATTCGTGGTTGGCCAACTCAACCCTCCATTGTGGAGTTCGAAAGTTTGTAGGCCAATCAAGAAAGCCTCACTAAGCAAATGGCAGACGTTTCTTTGAAAAACGAAGAAGAAGAGACACTCTTCAATAAAACGAAAGGTGGATATAAAAAGAAGAAATTTGTAAAACAAAATAAAAAAGAAGATAACATGCCCAAGAAGTCCCAATAGAGGAGTCATAAGAAATGGGGAGCTAAGCAAGACAGGAGCAATAGTGGTCGACCAAGTTATGGTTGCTACAAATGCGATAGGAGAGGACACTACGCAGTAAACTGTCAGTCAAAGAAGAAGACAACTGAAGGCAACTTGCTAACATCTTGCAATCACCAAAACAATAGTGAAGAAGAATGAGACTTCCAAACATCCTTTGCAACTACTCAGCCTATTCGTGAAAATTCTCAAACAGAAGAAGTAAACTTCTCCAGGAATGAAGTAGCTATGGCCTGTGAAGATAGAGTACTAGCAATCAACTACAGCAAAGATTAGATCGTTGACTCAGGTTGCTCCAATCATATGACCGAAGACAATGAGAAGTTGTCCAACCTCTGTGAGTACAAAGGAGATCGGGTCATGATAACTGCTGACAACACGAGATTGCCGATTGCTCACACTGGAAAGGCTGTATTCACCCCTCGCTTCAGCTCCAATCAAGTTCAACTGCAGAAAGTCTATCATGTTCCAGGTATGAAGAAGAACCTATTGTCAGTATCACAATTAACAACATCTGGCAACTACGTGGTGTTCGGGCCAAAAGATGTTAAGGTGTACCGAAGGCTAAAGCGATGTACACCCATTATGGAGGGAAGTAAGTTAGAGTCTATCTATGTGATGTCTGCGGAATCAACATATGTAGATAAGACTTGACGCGGTGAAACTGCTGATTTGTGTTTTGCTAGGATAGGGCATGTTAGCTATAAGAGGTTGAAGGCGATGATGAACAAGTCCATGTTGAAAGGCTTACCCTACCTGGATATACGAAAAGAAACAGTCAGTGCTGGATGCCAGTATGGAAAAGCTCATCAACTACCCTATCAGGAATCAGAGTTCAGGGCCAAAGAACCGTTGCAACTCATCCACTAAGATGTGTTTGGTCGAGTAAAGCAAGCCTCAATTAGCGGGATGCGCTACATGGTGACTTTTATTGACGATTTTTCAAGGTACGTGTGGGTTTATTTTCTGAAGGAAAAATCAGAAGTCCTTAATATATTTAAGGAATTCAAGAAGAAGATTAAAAGTAAAGTAGGAAAAAAGATTAAATGCTTGCGTACAGATAATGGCGGAGAGTACACATCATATGAGTTCTCCAATTACCTGAGGAAATGTAAAATCAGGAGACAATTAACATGTCTAGGCACTCCACAACAAAATGGAGTAGCTGAAAGGAAGAACCGACATTTGGCAGAGACGTGTCGAAGCATGTTGCATTCCAAAAATGTGCCAAGTCGATTTTGGGCCGAGTGTATGAAGACTGCAGCCCATGTTATCAATAGGTTGCCACAAGTAAAGTTAGGGTTTGCTTCACCCTATCAGAAGTTATGGAATACTAAACCCACAATGAGTCACATCCGAGTTTTCGGATGTGTGTTACGTGTTCGTGCCTAATCACCTGCGAAGCAAGTTCGACAAGAAGGCGTTTCGTTGCATCTTTGTGGGATATGACAATCAAAGGAAATGTTGTGACCCTACAACTGGGCGCTGCTACACATCAAGGAACGTGGTGTTCTATGAAGCTTCATCATGGTGGTCTGCACAACAACTACTGCTGCCGGATTCCAAAATTCTACAAGAAGATAAAATGCAGGAAATTGAGTCAACACTTGCAAAAGATGAAGAAGAAAGCGGACTCAACTCACCGAAGACAACAAATGCGTCCAGTAACCCATGGCAAACTGGTGTACATGAAAGAGCACTAGAAGAAGATCAAGGCAATCAGGAAGATTTGGGGCAACAACTGAGAAGGTCAACCAGACATCGCAAACCCAATCCAAAGTATGCAAATGTCGCGGTCGAATAAGACAACAATAGAGAACCCACAACATTTGAAGAAGCATCTCAGAGCATGGAGTGACTAAAGGCGATGAAAGAAGAAATCCAAGCTCTGAAGTAGAATCAAACTTGGGACTTAGTACCAAAACCCAAGGATGTAAAGCCTATATCATGCAGATTAGGGGTGGACATCCCATCCCGCGATCCCGTTCCCGTCCCAATCCCGTCCCGTCTCGACCCGTCCTGATTTTTTCGGGTCTTAATGGGATTGAATAATTCCATCCCGATCCCGTCCCGTCCCGATCTAGAATGGGATGGGATGGGGTGAAGATTTTCAATCCCGCCAATCCCGTCCCGTCCCGAGCTAATTTTTTTAATATTTATTATTAATATTTTTATTTATTTATTTATTTTAGGATTGCAATATTAGTGTAATTGAAGAAAAATGAATTTAGTTGAAATCAATGTAATTGATATTAGTCTATATTTGCAACTACTTGATATTGATTTATTTCTAGATTTCTAAATGAATTATTTAATTGCAAACTCTTTAAAACTCAAAATGGGATTGCTTACTACATTGGAGATTTTATTTCGTGTCAAGACAATGAATTTAATGACTGTTTTTTTTAAAGCAATAATGAAACATTCTTCTTAGCACCCCAAATCTACTCATCATTTTGTTCACTATTCGAAACAGTAGAGCATGTCTACCATTGCCATTATACTGTCCACATCTTAGCCATTCAAAACTCTGCAGAAATCTTAATTACAGGGTGAATTTCAACTATCATTTATGGTAGTTTATTATGATGTTGCATACTCAATCCAAGGCTATCATTTATGTGTAGTTCAACGAATTGCCTTTGCCTATTTTCAACTAAGCAAATTGGGTCTTGGGTAAGCAGTAATTTGTCAAAAAATGAGAGCACGCTGATCCCGTCCCGAACCCGTTTGGGATGGGACGAGGTCGGGATGGGGTTTTCCCATCCCGTATGAACGGGATGGGATAGGGATGGGTCTATCTCATCCCATCCCGTCCCGTGCCCACCCCTAATGCAGATGGGTCTACAAGATAAAAACTCGTCCTGATGGCTCGATAGAAAGGTACAAGGCTCGATTGGTAGCCCACGGGTTCTCACAGCAGTATGGATTGGACTACGATGAAACATTCAGTCCAGTAGCTAAGATCACTACAGTCAGGGTTCTGCTTGCCCTAGCAGCAAGCAAATATTGGAAGTTATGACAGATGGATGTGAAGAATGCCTTCCTACATGGAGAAGTTGATTGAGAAATATACATGGAGCAACCTAGGGGGTTTGAGAGTAAAACCCAACAAAATTATGTCTGCAAGTTAAAAAAGGCTTTGTACGGATTGAAGAAAGCACCAAGAGCCTGGTATGGGAAGATAACAGAGTTCTTATTTCAAAGCGGTTACACAGTTGCACATTCGGACTCAAGCATGTTCATCAAATCTCAAAGAGGCAAACTAGCAATAGTGCTAGTATATGTAGATGATCTAATTATCACAGGAGATGACACAGAAGAAATAGGAATAGTATGAAGAAACTTGGCAATCCGATTCCAGATGAAGGAATTAGGAGAACTAAGACACTTCCTGGGGCTCGAGATTGAACGAAATGACAAAGGCTTATTCCTTTGTCAACAAAAGTATGCTAGAGATCTTTTGAAGATGTACGGGATGCTCGAGTGCAAGTTGATCTCAACACCCATGGAGGCTAATGCTAAGCTATGTGCTGAAATTGGCAAAGATTTGGAAGATACAACAATGTATCGCCAGCTTGTTGGGAGTCTAATCTACCTGACACTCACACGACCAGACATAGCCTATGCAGTTGGAGTAGCAAGTCGATTCATGCAGAAGCCAAAGAAGCCTCATCTCGAAGCAGTCCGAAGAATATTAAGGTATGTGAAATGAACCACTGATCTTGGTTTCTTATACAAGAAGGGTAAGGAATGTAAAATAGTCGGCTACTGTGATGCTGACTATGCTGGAGATCATGACACGCGAAGATCAACTATCGGGTATGTGTTCAGTCTTGGTTAAGGAGAAATCACTTGGTGTAGCAAGAGACAACCAACTATATCTCTCTCGACTACAGAAGCAGAGTATAGAGCAGCAGCCATGGCGACACAAGAAAGTACTTGGCTAGTGCAATTAATAAAGGATTTGCACCAGCCAGTGGAGCATGCAATACCATTTGCATTGTGATAATCAGTTTGCAATACGCCTAGCTGAAAATCCAATGTTTCACGCAAGGACAAAGCATGTAGAGGTCCACTACCACTTCGTAAGAGAGAAGGCACTTCAAGGAGAGATAAAGATGCAAGCAATCAAGTGGCAGAAAAGGACTCGGTGCAGTAAAGTTTGAAGAATTTTGAAGACAACTTGGCATGACATTCAAAGGAGTCAGTGATGAGGGGGAGTGTTGAGAGTCATCACAGACTCTTGTGCTTTCTAGAGACTTCAAGTCTCTTTCCCACTTCCCTCAAGATCTATTTAGAAGATAATGTATCTAGAAGCAACTAATGCCTAAGTTAGAAATCAATAAAATCTAGTGTTTTGTAAGTCCAAGTTCTCCTTCAAATACCAACATATATATCAAGATCCTAGCTGAAGCCAATTTGAACTTCATAGTGCAGTTGGGCTATTTTCGTGGTAGATACTTGATATTCCTATACCAATAGCAATTCCAGTTGGGGTATTCAAGGCAAACCAAAGTTCCATACAAACAACGGATCTCCTCTTGAATTTGGCCTACAATAGGGCACGACAATTTGTTATAAATCAACTTGATCAATAAAATTTAGTTAAGCGACACTTTTAAGGTAATCTTATATAATACTAAATGACTTGAGTAATCAATAATATAAAGTCCTAGCATAATATCTGAGACATGCATCCACCAAGTCTTATTCCCTTAAAATGCTGATGAAAGCTCAAGGCTATGAGCAAAGTCTTGATTGTGCAAGGGGTTTCAGAAGCTCCTAGTGTACCAATAATCACTGAATGAACTACCATCCCCAACTCTAAAACCTACAATGGGCAATGCCATTAAATACCATAAAACCTGTTGGCGTGCGCGCACCTAGGTCCACTATACATAGCAACGATATTTTCCCTAACTTAAACACAACAACTTGGGCCTACCATCCGGGCCACGGGTGTGGGTTTTTTTTTTAAATCTTAAAAAGCCTCGTTGCTATTAGGGAGTGGACCATCTCCTTATAAACCTTAGTGACGACTCCTCCATACTTGATGTGGGACTATTCAAGCCAACTTTATCCCAACAATCTCCACCTTTGGCGCAAATCGTCACACATCCTACAATCTATCCACTAGTTTGCAACATCTTGAAATACACCTCCTCCTCAAGTCTCATATGCGACCACGATCCTGTGGGTATCACTTGGTTTACGAGCTGCTATCCTGGCGTTATTGGCTCCACCTTAATCGCAACCACCGCACTTACTCCACCCCGTCCGAACTTGTAGGATACATTCTCTTGGCAAGGATCTGGAACCTAATCTGGATTCATTCATCTGGTGGACCGCGCACATGCGACGCTCTACCTGGTTCGCTACCTCACGCCTGATTCCCAGAACAATGTGCCGCCTGCACCTGCACCTCCACCTCGGACCGCGCACATGCGATGCTCTACCTGGCTCGCTACCTCGTGCCTGATCCCTTCAACAATGTGCCGCCTTACACCACTTACCAAGTCTCCGCCGAACCATCGGCTCTGATACCACTTGTTGGCCCGTGCTGAACGCGCGTGCACCTAGGTCCACTATACATAGCAACGATATTGTCCCCAACTTAAACACCGAAACTTGGGCCTACCATCCGGGCCACGGGTGTGGAGTTTTTTTTATTGTTTATTTGGTACTCCTCCTTGAAAGGTACTCCTCTTAACTCCTGTGATTATTGTTTATTTGGTAAACATCATAGAGTTGCATTTCGTAGATCATCAAAATGAAAAAATGACATGTTAGATTTGGTTTACACTGATGTTTGTGGTCCCATTGAAGTAGATTCTCTTGGTGGTAGTAGATATTTCTCGACATTTATTGATGATGCATTAAGAAAGGTGTAGATATATTTTCTCAGATCTAAGGACCAGGTTTTTCAGCAATTCCAGCAGTTTCATGCTAAGGTTGAAAGAGAAACATGTAAAGTTTTGAAGTGTCTCCGTAGTGATAATGGTGGCGAGTACACATCAAAAGAATTTAAAGCTTATTGTAGTAAGCTTGGTATACGGCATGAAAAGACAGTTCCTGGCACTCCACAGCATAATGTGGTAGCAGAAAGAATGAATCGGACTATTGTAGAAAAAGTGAGATGCATGCTTCGCATGGATAAATTGCCAAAAGAGTTCTGGTCTGAAGCTGCTAGTACAGCTTGTTATCTCATCAACAGGTCTTCTTCATTTCCTTTAGATGGTGACATTCCAGAAAGAGTGTGGAGAGAGAAAGATAGTTCATATTAGGGCTGGGCAAGTACGATTAACCGGCCCAAAAGCTAAAAACTGAAAACCGGCCCGAGTTTCTCAGGCCCGTGTTTATGAGAACCGAAACCGAACCGAGTTGACCGGGTAACCGAGGTCCCAGTTAACCGAATTACGGGCCGGTCTCAGTCCTAAAAGCAAAAAAAATACTTCTACAGTAAAAAAAAAAAAAAAAATTTCATTCATCGTAAGTATAAAAATTACAAAAAAAAACCAAACAGCAAATTACAAAAAAAAAAAAAAAAAATCGGTCTGAAAAGATTGGATCTGATCAAGACAAAGATCTGATTTGATCAAGATCTGATAAAGTTCTGATCTGATCTGATTAGATCAAGATCTGATCATCAGATCTGATCAAATCTGATCAAGATCTGATCTGATCTCATTAAGATCTGATCTATTCAAGATCTGATCCGATCTGATCTGATCTGATCTGATCAAGATCTGATCTGTTCAAGATCTGATCATCAATATCTTCGATTTGGAGAAGAAAAGCTCTCTAAAAGCTTCGATTTGGAGAAGAAAAGCTCTATCTGCAGCTTCGTTTTGGAGAAGAAAGCTCTCAAAAAACACTCTCTGCAGCTTTGATTTGGAGAGATCTAGAGCAGCTTTGATTTGGAGAAGAAAAGCTCTCTAAAAGCTTCGATTTCGAGAAGAAAAGTTCTCTCTGCAGCTTCGATTTGGAGAAGAAAAGCTCTCTAAAAGCTTTGATTTGGAGAAGAAAAGCTCTCTCTGCAGCTTCGATTTGGAGAAGAAAGCTCTCAAAAAGCACTCTCTGCAGCTTCGATTTGGAGAAGAAAGCTCTCAAAAAGCACTCTCTGCAGCTTCGATTTGGAGAGATCTAGAGCAGCTTCGATTTGGAGAAGAAAAGCTTCGATTTGGCCTTCTATTTGGAGAGTTTTCTCTGCTCTTCGATTTGGAGAAGAAAAGATCTCGCTCCCAAAAGTGGGATCTCGTCTTCTTCTGAGAAATGAGAAGAAAATATCTTCGTACGAGAGCAAAAAGATCTCGCTTCATTCGAGGAGTCGGGCCAGGCCGGTTACCCGACGAGCTTCAAAATGGAAACCGAGGCCCGGACCAGAAACTTCGGACCGGGCCGGGCTTTTACAACCGAAACTTTTTTAATTAATAAAAACCGATCCGAACCGACCCGATCGGTCCGGTTATCAGTTCGGTCCGGGCTTTCGGTCCTAAATGCCCACCCCTAGTTCATACTCTCATCTGAAGGAATTTGGCTGTAAAACATTTGTTCATGTACCGAAGGAGAAGAGATTAAAGCTTGATGAGAAGACATCTCCATCTATTTTCATTGGTTATGGAGATGAACAGTTTGGCTACAGATTATGGGATCTTGAGAATAAGAAAATTATTAGAAGCAGAGATGTGGTATTTTATGAAGATCATACCATTGCAGATTTTTAGAAAATTGAAAAGCCCAAGCAGATAAATAATGAGGTAGCAGATCTTACACCACTTCCTCCTCCTTTGTCACATGTTGAAAATGAGGGAGAGATGTCAGATGATATAGTTGGTGACCATATGCCATAAAATGAAGTTGTTAATGATGACCATGTATAAACAGATGAGACTGTGCATGAAGAGCAACCCCTTCAGGAAGAAATAGTAGAGCCTCAATTAAGAAGGTCTATCAGAGAGCGCCAACCTTCAAAGAGGTACCCCAATGATGAATATGTTTTCCTTATAGAAGAAGTTGAACCAGAAAATTTTCAAGAAGTACTAGATCATAAAGATAAAGATAGCTGGATGAAAGCTATGCAAGAAGAGATGAGTTTCTTGCATAAGAATGATACTTATGATTTAGTTGAGATTCTAAAAGGTAGAAAACCTTTGAAGAACAAATGGGTGTACAAATTGAAAAAGGATGGTGATGGAAAAAATGTGAAGCACAAAGCTCGGTTAGTGGTAAAAGGCTTTGCGCAAAAGAAGGGGATAGATTTTGATGAGATATTCTCACCCTGGTGAAGATGACATCCATTAGAGTGGTGTTAAGTCTTGCAACTAGCCTGGATCTTGAGATTGAGCAGTTAGATGTTAAAACTGTATTTCTTCATGGGGATTTGCATGAAGAAATTTACATGGCACAACCAGAAGGTTTTGAAGTAAAAGGGAAAGAACATATGGCTTGCAGATTGAAGAAAAATCTTTATGGATTGAAACAGGCCCCGAGGCAGTGGTATAAGAAGTTTGACTTCTTTATGGTAGGACATGGCTGCAAGAGAACACTTTAAGACCATTGTGTTTATGTCAGATATTTTTCGCCTGATAGCTTCATTATTCTTTTGATTTATGTTGATGATATGCTAATTGTTGGAAAAGATGTAGATATGATTGGCTGGTTGAAAAAATATTTGTTTAGCTCTTTTAATATGAAAGACTTGGGGCCAACTCAACACATCCTAGTGATGAAGATTACACGTGACAGAAAAATTAAGAAGTTGTGGTTGTCACAAGAAAAATATGTTGAAAAAGTACTTGAAAGGTTCAACATGAATGATGCTAAGCCCGTGAGTACTTCACTTGCTAATCACTTCAAGTTAAGTGCCAAGTTATCACTTCAAGATGAAGAAAATAAACTTATGTCAGGTATTTCATACTCCTCTGCTATAGGGTGTTTGATGTATGCTATGGTTTGTACAAGACCAGATATTGTTCAAGCAGTCGGTGTTGTGAGTAGGTATTGAGAAAATCAATGAAAAGAACATTGGGTTGCAGTTAAATGGATTATGGGATATTTGAAAGGTACTTCAAAGCTTTGCTTAAGTTTTGGTAATTCAAGAGTTGTGTTAGAAGGGTACACATATGCGAATTTTGCAGGTGATTTAGACAAGAAGAGGTCGACTTCAGGTTATGTTTTCACTTTTGCAAGGGAAACTGTAGCTTGGCAGTCCAGATTGCAAAAGTGTGTTGCTTTGTCAACTACCGCAGCCGAGTATATTGCCATTAATGAAACATGGAAGGAAATGTTATGGTTAAAAAAATTGCTCAAGGAGTTGGGTGTGAATCAGAATAAGTATGTGGTGCATTGTGATAGTCAGAGTGCTATTGAGTTGAGTAAAAATGCCACATACCATGGACTTACCAAGCATATTGATACACGTTATCACTGGATACGTGATGTGTTTGAGAAAAATTGTTTCCAGGTTGCAAAGATTCACACTAGTGAAAATCCTTCCGACATGATGACAAAAGTATTTCTAAAAGGAAAACATGAGTTCTTTGGAATGGCCTAATATGATTATGCGGTGATTCTTCCCTAATGGTTTGGAAGGGGAGATTTGTTGAGGTCCAGCCTACTAGGGTGGATCCAACTTTGGTAAGTAATCAAACATAGAGGGCGTTTGTTTTTTTTAAGTGCTTAGAAGCTAACTTTTAACTGGAGTTAGAAGTTCTGAACGAGCTTCTGAATGAACTGTTTGTTTTACTTCTGAATGAGCTGCTGATTAAAAACTGTAAAATTAAAAGGTGTTTGTTTTTAGGTGTTGAATGTGAACTGTTTGACAATTTTGCCCCACTGACTGAAAAAATTTATGATATAAATATTGTGTTTAAAATCATACCGAATATGACTTTGGCGTTATTGTTGAATCTGAGCAATACGACTGTGGCGTTTTAATTAGTTATTTGATGAAATCATTAATCTAAACATGGGTTATTTGATTTGATATCTTACGATACACATAACGCACAAATACTACATGCTAAAAACTTGAAAATATACATGAGATGGAGAGTTGGAGAGATGAAGAAAAACTTGAAAATACATAGATCGAAAATAAAGATGAAGGAGATAATGGAGAACCACGATGCTTGGTGAAAAGAATGAAGGTGTGCAGCCAAAATTTAGCCTTACTTACTTTTAAGAAGATGAGGGCAACAATTGTCATTACAAAATTATGTTAAGGTTATTATTGGAATAATTTTTTACTAAGCACTCAGTGCTAAATGATTAGCACCTCCCTGTTGCTTACTCCAATCAGAAGCATAACTTCTGATCAGAACTAAAAACAAACACTCAAAACTAAAAACAAACACTCAAAACAAGGTGGTCCACTTCTTATTAAGACTTCTGACTCCATTCAGAAATAAAAACAAACACCCTCATAATTTCAAGTTTGGTTGAATAAGGAAAAATGTTTTCAATAAGAAACAAAAAAACAGAAATAAATAGAAACAAAGTTCTATTTGAGGTGATGTTAATTTAATAGAAACAAAGTTCTATTTGAATATAGAAACAAAGTTCTATCTGAGGCGGTGTTAATTAAATAGAAACAAAATTCTATTTGAATATAGAAACAAAGTTCTATTTGAATATAGAAACAAAGTTCTATTTGGCAGCTAGTTAATTAAATAGAAACAAGGTTCTATTTGGGTGGCTGCAAACAAGTATAAATAGGTGCATAATACAGAGTTTTATGATATAGTGTTTTCAGAAAAACTGCTGCATTAATAAGCAACAGAGAACATAGTATTCTCTTTGGTGCGGTTGTGTGCGCGTGGACGGTGACTTTGTGTTTAATTCTTTGGGCGCGATTTTGTGCGACAAAGTGTGACGCGTGGCTGCGATATCGACTTAGTTTTGTCGATTGTTTGGTAGAAGAAGTTGAAGGAGCTTTTGGGTTAATTTGCTGTGAGGTAACCCGTGTTATTTACTCCTTGTATTACTCAAGCTTTGGGCAAAAAGTTTGAGAAGTTATTATACTTCTTCTTATTTGATGATTAGTGGATTCTCTCGGATTTGCCTCGTGATTTTTCCCTTCACATTGAAGAATTTTCCACGTAAATCTTGGTGTTTCATTTATTATTGCTTTAGATTATTTTCTTGGTATTGTTTTATTAATATTTGTCCCAACAAAACCCTCTCAAATTTAATTTTCAAACCATAGTTCGTTCTTAAAAGTGGTAATTATTGAAGAGGAAAGGATAACGAATAACAACATACATGCGATGATTTTGTATCTTATACGATCAGACATTTCATTGAAAGATACATGAGTATGGCTGTGCGTAGTATGTGTATGAATATGACCAACATGCTATCCACTGAACTCCTTGTATTCTAATATGGACACACACTCTTCGTGTTCTGTTATGGTCAAACCCTTGTCATTGGCAAAGTGATTGTGATTGAAGTAACTTGTGGCTACTGGATCCACCATTAGTGTACCAATAGCACTACAAGAAAAATTGTGATCAATAGCGTTTAAAAACCGTTATGGTAGGATACCATAGCGGTTTAGTAACCGCTATGACAGCCGACGCTATAATAGACCCAGGGGATATTATAGCGGTTTTAAAACTCTATGGTAAGTTTGGCTTTTATAGCGTTTCAAAACCGCTATGGTAGCCTCTTCCATAGCATTTTAAAAACGCTATAGTAGCCTCTAAAACCGCTATGGTAGACTTTACCATAGCGTTTGGTAAGTATACATAGCAATTTTTTTTTTTTTTTTTTACTATAAAATGACTTTTTATTACATCTTATCATGTATGCATTAGCCTGAGCACTCGAAATTCATTGTGACAAAGACAAGAAACACCATATTGGTGATCAAGCAAAGGAAAATAAAATGTATTATTTTCACTTCCTTTTGCTAAAAGAAATGTTGAATGATCTAAACATTTTTGTGATGATGAATGTACATAATGTTTCAAGGGAAAAAAGGGAACGAAAGCAACGACATAATTTTTGTGATGATGAATGTACATAATGTACAAACTCTTATTAATCTACACTTGCAACAACAACAACGACAGCAGAAACAGCAACATCAACAGCAACAGCAACAACAACAGGGGCTGTCGACAGCAACAACAACAATGATAGCAACGACAGCAACAACAACAGCAACAGCAGCAGCAGCAGTAGCAGCAGATAGCAGCAGCAGCAGCAGCAGCCATACTAGAGCAGCAGCAGCTTACCCTTGATAGGATCATAGAACCTTTGTGCACAAGGAGTCACTTGCAGGAAACTGATATTCATGGCTATGGATATTTGGAGCATGGGGTTGCCAACTGATCCAAAAAAAAAAAAATTAATCCTTGTGACTTTCTTTGAAGAGATGTTTTCACTGCTGCCCAAGATGTTGCTGATAATTTTGTAAAGGCTCATGTTATGATTGCTAATGCCTCTACATCTCTTACCCTTTGAACCAAAAGTAATCACGTTTGTATCAAATTTGTTATCAACTATGACATGTATAAAAGATTCTGGTTGTTCAATATGTATGTAACTTATCTGAATAAGAAGCTGAAAAATGAATAAGAGGAGGCTGGCGCAATTCCAGGAATCCTTTGCTCCCCTTGCCATGACTCCCTATGCATATGGTGTCACCTCTACCTCGCCATACACCATCTTGGAAATTTTTTATCTCCAATGTTCTCGACTCCTGCCAACCATCAGGCACATATATTGGTTAACTACTCTCTTATAAATTTGAACTTAACACTTAACAGTGACCCATAGTAGCACAGAAACATATAACTGAACTTCAGTTAAAATTTTCATAGTTATTTGATTACATTTTAAATAAAAACACATACCTGACATAATGTGCAGCAGGGGCATATTAGGTAGTTTACACAATCATCCAAAAAGTTGTCGCTTCCCTGTACAAGTAAACCAACCCAATAGGTATGTCAAATCGAGGAAATCAAGGGTCCAAGATTCAAGGACCCAAGAAGTTCCCGTCAATTGCGTATAGCCCTGAAATGGTGCCATATAAGATAATCAATGATTTCCAGTGACAACTTCAATTGCCATTGTTATGAATATAGAGACAAAAATAAAACATGGAAAGTATGGCTATAAAAGTTCAATGACATGGCGCATAAGAATTAAGCATGCTAGTATTTCCATTTGTTTAGAATAGGTTAGTAGATAAACTGTTAATGGCCAAAATGACATTGAACCAAGCAACCCCATTATTGAATTGAAGAATGGCAATAACATAGATACCATTGTTGTGAAAATTATGAAAACTGTTCGAAACACAAGCCTGGCAAGCGTGAATTGCAATGATGATGATTTTGTGAATGGTATTCTTATGGTGTAAGCCTTTTGGACAAATGAAGCGTCTTGCCACTTCAAAGCGATTTTCCTTTCAATGATAGCAAAAATAGGTTGTGCATAAACCTAGATTCGTCATAAAAAAAAAACCCAGTCAATCAAAAGCTGAGAACTAAATAAAAGCATTGATTTGTTAGGCATTTATTCAAATTCAGAACTCTAAACTCATTGCTGCGATGAAAACTCCAATGTATGATACTGACAAATCAGGTGTTTGTAACCAAAATATATTGAAGGAGCTCTGACCTGATATGCGTCCAAAAGATGAACAATAATGGATATATTTGCTATATCAATGAGCCAAAATGGTTCGAAAAATCCCGTAAGAATGTCTCCCGGAACATTGTTACCAAAAGCTGCATATCCCACACAACCTATAGCAAGGTAGAAAACACTAGTAACACTAATGCCATACAACCCTGCTCTTCTCATTGTTACATTCTCCGACGGAGGTGAATTCAAGGTATCCTGCACAAAATTGAAAGCAACCTGTATCAACTTCTTTCAAACTTGGGATGCTGATGAGTGTAAATAGAAAAAACCTGAAGCCGACGGTTTACCTGTATTTCAATCAAAACTTCGGCATATGTGAATGCAAATGCAATGTTGCCCAGGGCTTGAAACACTCTCCATATTTTAGTAGTTGAGGAGACATTCATGACTCCAATTAGAGTCCCTTTGAGGTCACCATGAGAAATCCATTTTGCCAAACAGAGTCCAAGACTAATAATGGAGTAACAAAAGGACATGACTGCAGCCACAACTGAAAGCCAAGTTATCTTCTCCATGTTTGGAATTTGAGACAACAATGCACTGATTGCTCCAAACATGATCATGAATGATTTTTCAGATCCATTACAGTCTTTGTGGCCATGTTTGTGGAGACAATTTGTTTGCACTATTGCCCTGTTTCCCACCAAAAAAAAAAAAAAAAAACAAAGGTCAGTGTCAATGTGAGACAAGGTCCATCAGCTCGAAAGTTTTCGCTCATTTTCCTGGTTTTTGTGGGTTGAAGGCCTTCAGACCTAGTTTTTCTATTTCGCATTTCGGGGTCTTGCAGTGGACTATTGGAACGGATGCTCTGGCAAACCACTTGAAACCACATTTATTTAGGGTTTTGGGTCTCCAGTTGACCATGTCCTTATCGTCCAAAATCAATGAAAACCGTACTCGATTATGTAAATCACATACCTCATGCTGATAGCTGAAGTTATTGTATAGCTGACCATAGCGCCCCATAGATTTGCATTTTGTGATATCAGGCATAGAAGTACATTTTTAGGACCTGCAGAAGAAATGCACCAATTTTTGTCTAATCAAATACCATTTTTCTCGAAATACACAACACAATCATTGAGATATATGTAAATCTACATGCATTATGATGAAAACCCTATTAAAAAAAAGTGCAAGGGTATCTTCAATTTCTTAGTTTTCTAGTTTAGTTCATTTGATAGAAGATATAATGGAAATACAAGTTGGAATGCATTCCAGGCTTATCGTCAGCATCACCTAACCCAATTACCCAACAACTTATTTTTCCTAATTCTTATTAAACCCAAAAGATAGCAGATAGCTTACCACAATACGGATTGTCATAGAAACTGCATAGATCTGCAAAATGCAAAAATCCATACATATCAATAACTGTTCTACATCAGGCAAGAGCCAGTTATATTAAATGGTTATCAAGTAATCTATAACCCAAACTCAATCAAATGTTTCCAGGCACATTTTACCGTATAATTTTTCATCCTCTGAAAGACGGCTCGACTGGTCAATACAACACTTATGATGACACTAAGACCGGGTTCTGTCAAAACGATGTCAGAAGCACTGCAAGCTGCATCTGTTGCATCAGCAACAACTATTCCAATGTCAGCCTTCTTAAGAGCAGGAGCATCATTAACTCCATCACCTGTCATTCCACATATGTTTCCTAGCTTGAAAGCGCTTAACGATTTCATATTTGTGCTCTGAAGCAAAACCAAACAACCAGTCAAAAGAAGTAAGGAAAGAAGAAAAAACAAGTTCCAAGCAAAAGCACCTAGCAGCAACTACCAGCCTCCCTCTCATGGACACTAGAACCTAGCTATAGCATGATATCAGAACCATACCAGAGAAAACGCCAGCAAAACCATCAGCTTTCTCTATAAGTTCATCAACTGGCAGGGCTGCAATTGACTCATCCTTGGCTTGGCCTAATAAAGCGGATGAGGGATACATGTTGGTTCCCATCCCAAGACGGCGTCCAGTTTCCTTTCCTATTGCCAATTGATCACCTGATAGAAATTGAAAGCGTTAATTGGCACATGAATAAAACACTAGAGACTGAATTACCCATTCAAGGTTGGGTTGGGAGGGTGGGAAGAACATAATTTTATATTGTGAAACAGAGATATGAGAAAATGATGATGCTGCGCTAAGTGATTATAGAATACTTGCAAAATCAATAAGACATAAATAAAACCATCCTTACTCCATGCACGAAGCATAATGTGATCCACTATGTAATTGAGGGTTTCTAGGAGATTTCAACACTTGTGACTTCAGAAACTGTCACGCCCCGATTTTCGAAGGAAACGAAAATCCCAAAAGCCACGTAGGATTATCCGTTTCCCCCAAAACTCGGGACGTGAAAATTCAATAATAACAGAAACAAATAGCAGCATGAACTAAACATCTGAAACAAATAAAAATCTAACCCGGAGAAGACTGGCATGGCTAGCTCACTAGCGGAACTCCAGTAATGCAGCTCAAAATCTCTAAACCTGAAAGACTACTCGGCTACATTCCCAAAAGGAATGTACCCAAGAAGCAAAAGCTCACTCGGGTCAGCAATAAAGCCGGTGTGAGAAATCTTCATCCCAAAATCAATAAATCCGCACATGACAATATTAAAATAAACCAAACAATTAATAACCACACCATCAGGTAGTTCCTCAATGAGGCAATGGTGTTATCATCCTAATAAATAAATATGCATTCTTTATTACTAATAAATAAAGTTTATGAGTTATCAATCCTCATAAATGCAACAACACTCCAAACCATAATCATATGAAACTATTATTGAAATATTAACAAAACACATTTTTCTACCTTTAGGAAGACATGTAGTTCTCATTCAAGGTTCGAATGAGCTGTTAGTTTCTTCCCTCAAGGCTAACCTAGTATAAGCTAAAATAATCTATACACAATTTCATGGCATGCTCAATTCAATGGTTTAATTTAATTATTTATTTTGTTTTCTAATTCTTGGCTTCTTTTTCCACAATCGCACTCTCCTCCTGTGCCGAACACACCTCACCCAAGTGTGTCTCCCTTGCCATCGAAGCCACTCGGAGCGTACATGACCCAAGTGGGGTGCCACCTCGAGTGTCATGTCATCTCACCCGAAGTTCGATCACTGACAAGCATTCTACACGTACAACCGAACTCACATGGAACGGTGCACCGATATGCAAGCAAGTCTGCATACCCATAATAATATCACACGTATACAAGCAAGTCTGTATACAAAATTTTCATTTCTTTTCACATTTTTTTTTTCTCTGGAGTTGTGGAAAAAGAACATTTACCAAGGATTTTATTTGAGTCATTATTTTTCCAAATCAATTAACGTCACATCACATTCCCTTTACAAGAACCATATATACATAAAACATTACCAAGGTGATATTCACAACATGACAAAATCTATTTTGCCATCTCCTTCAGAAAAGAATGAAAAACAAGTGTGTCGCAAGCACAAACATTCTTTTAACATAGTCACATACGCGTGACAAGAAAACAAGTTTCATTACTGGCTATACCCCAAATTATGATACCCTGACTATCCTTATGGAAATCCACATTTTCTTTTGAAACCACCTATCATGACCACATCTATTGATTAGACAATGACAATCAATATAAAACATACACTGTCAACATACATATCCATACCCCTTCGCATAACAATACAAATACTTAAACTAAAACAAGTGCTCAGTTAAATCTGCTAACATACAAAGATGCCTTAACATATAAACTAACAATTGAAACAGAATTACTCATTAAAAGGAATATTCCAACCAGGTACATACGATATATACTAAATATTATTATGACCAACCCTATTACTTAATACTAATATATGAGTAACAACAAAGAAACCATTTAATGAATTGGACCAATTGTTGTATCAACAAACTCTGACAGGTTGAGCTTAAAACCTAGCAAACTAGTAAAACCCTATATATATCACATTGGAGTCAGTTCTTCCTTTGAAATATGTTACACAATTCTAGCTGTTTGAAATTTTAATGAATCATGTGTGACTCTCTTCCATGTATTCACATTCACTCCCTATACTCCAACATATACAAGTTCCTAGAATGTTTATATTGAAGGCTCTTCATATTTCCATAATATAGAGCATAGATCTTTAGTTAAAACAAACTCACACAGCAACTAGATGCATTATCTAATGAATCTCAGAAACTTCAATACCCAATGAAGAACACGTTATCACAAAACAAAAACTTCAGAACTAGCCATCCCCACACCCTGAAATAAATACACATAAACACTTACCCAAACAAATACAACTCCTCCGACTGACTCAATTTGCTTGCTTGCCTTAAAAATGACAAATTTTGAGCTCAAAATGAATATAAGATGATAAAGACACTTTGTCTTGCCTAACAGAGTCACTATCATTAAATTACTTCACTTCAAGGACCACTGATATAACTCCAGATCCACATCACCAACCACTCTCACACCACATTCCCACAGAAGCAATCAAAATTGTGATAAACACAATTCCCACATTCCCACATAACCAAGATCTAAATTGCAAAAATCATAAACACAAAGATCCAAGAAAAACTCACTGTAAATATGAAGGGGATGGAGAAACTCAAATTTCAAACGGCATTTTCAAATGAACCCAGAGAAGAAACAAAGCAGCATTTTCAAATGAACCCAAAAACCCCAATTTTTAATCCATCCAAACCTCCCTAAGATGACAATACCAATCACAACATCAAACCCCTAAGCCATCAAACACCCCAAAATCAACAAACAAAGATATGGGTATTAAAAAAAGAACTCATAAAGAGAATGAAAGAAGACTCACATACAAGAAGGGAATGGAGAAAACTCACAGTAAAAGTAAAGGAGAGGAAGAAAACTCACCGGATTCGTTCCAATAAGCAGCAACTTCAAACTTCGGCAGAACCAAAGTCGCATTCAGCAAACGAGCAACACCAACACCAACACCATCACCACGCACTACCACTTCTTCCACAGGGTCTTTGAAGTCGATCTTCACAGAGTCTTTATTGAGAATTGCAATCGAACTTCATCAATCTCCACAGAAGGTTTCTTGCGATCAAACTCCATCGATCTGTTAATGGTTCACTCGCAAATCAGACATCCTCACAAAGTCTTTGTCACATT
The DNA here is from genome assembly GCA_963556465.1 of Berberis vulgaris. Taxonomy (NCBI): domain Eukaryota; kingdom Viridiplantae; phylum Streptophyta; class Magnoliopsida; order Ranunculales; family Berberidaceae; genus Berberis; species Berberis vulgaris. The sequence goes on from OY747131.1 coordinate 18,518,570, forward strand.
CAGTCTCCTACAGAAATCGATCTCCAGATTCACACAACTCGCTGAAGGCGAGATCAGAGAGGATCGATGAGAGAAAGAGATTTGCCACAAACCAACCAACCTCTCGACCTTCTTCCTCCTATTATCATCGTCTCACCATATCGCCTTCTTCCTTTCTCCATTACTAGCCCTCATCCACATCACGATCCTGTTTCTCTTTCTCTCCCACATCTCTCACAACCAACCACCGCCAATCTAGCCGATATCTCGACACCCACAAACACATCGCCACCTCTCTCTATCGCATCTCTCTGCCAATCAGTCACAGCCCCTTCCTCTATTCGTCTTCGCCTTGCTTCTGCTTCCCTTGCTTTCTCTTGTTGCTAGCCATCGAAGAAGAAAAGAGAATGAAGAAGAAAAGAAAAGAGAAAAAAAAAAGGAAGGAATAGGGTTACTCTTTATAAGGTGGGTGGCTATTTGCCCCCACCGAACTTTCGAACACACCCCCTCTTTCGCAAAATAAAAACCCTACTTATTAGTTTAATAAAAGTCCACAACCAAGCCCAAATACAATTGGGTAACAACCCATCAACATTAAGGTTTACAAAAGAAATTTTTATATTTATTTAATTAGGCGGGTATTACAATATATACAACTCAAAAGAATCTCGTCCCGAGATTCGGTAGAAGAAGGTAAGTAGGAAATTAATTTTTAAATAAACAAACTACACATCACATGGACAAACAAATAGCTCATACGTATGCCCATAACTTAATGAAGACAATCACATAAAAATATAAATATTTTCAGTAAGTACAAAAAAATTACGGGGTGCTACAATATATACAACTCAAAAGAATCTCGTCCCGAGATTCGGTGGACGAAAGAAAGTTAAGCGAATTTCAAAAATTGCAACTTGTCAAACGAAAGAAGATTTTAAAATAAAAAAATTTTCAATTGAATTTTAGTTGCATAAATTTTTTTTATTGTCATAGAAAAAAGTAGTGGTGTTACAGAAACCCTCTTAATATATCAATATGTAATTGAGGCTCATATCTCATTAATTTACAACCCCATTTAAAACACAGAATGTCACTTATGTAAACTGAGATGCTATATCACAAGACACACACCTGTGATCATTTTAACATTTACCCCAAGGTTCAGGGCCCTCTTTATAGTTTCAACACTGTCATGGCGAGGTGGATCAAAAAGAGGCATAAGACCAATGAACTGCCATGGACCTTCGGGACTCTTTTTCCTTCCAACTGGAACTTCCCGTTTCATACCAAGACAAAACACCCTGAGGATTAGTATTCAGTAAACAATGGAAGTTATTGAAGGATAAAACTTATTTACCTGGTAAGCTACTGCAAGTGACCGTAGGCATCGATCAGCAAACTTATCGATCACAGCATGAACTATTCGCTCTATATCTGACTTGTTGTGAGCAAGATTCAGAATCTGCAAGACATAATAGTCAGAACAAAGCATGCATAGACCATACAAAATACTTAAATATATAAATGTTTATGAAAAATACCTGCTCAGGAGCACCTTTCCTGTCTCGATGCATTTTGCCTTCACTATCTATATAAGTCAAAGCTGTACGCTTGTCGGTAGGATTAAATGGGAGGAAATGGACCTCTTGAATGCCAGCCCTTGCCTGTTGGTAGTGTTAATACAGGGAAAAAAGGTTACGCAGATAGGATTGACAGACTCCATTATCAATCAATCTGCAGAGGAAAACTCTTATGCTTCATTATCATCACCATTACTTGCCTCCTTTGGATCTGCTAGCATCCCGACTATAGCTCCCTGCATCAATGAATTACCCATTGTGTCATAGGTATACCATCCTCCATTCAAAATCATTAAAGACATAGCATCCTTGAAAAAAAAATATTTGAACAAACCTGCCGAGCCAAGCGATGAGAAATCAACATAACCATGCAAGCATATTCAGCTGCTACATAGCTACAAAATCAAAATGTCCATCATAACTTTTTTGCTAAATGCAGAGTAGATATTAGATGAAGGACGGAGAACTTGTGTAAGAAAAATACTAACCCGTATGTTCCCATCACCCGAGTGGTCACGTAACTGTTTTATAAAACATAATAGCTTTGCAAGCCCAAAATCAGACACCTTAGGATTCCATTGTCGATCTAATAAAATGTTGCTGGACTTTACATCTCGATGGACAACCTTTGGTTCCTTGACACTTTTTTTAGCTATAACAAGAATGGAATGAAACAGTGCATTATTAATATGATTATTAACATTTTAGATTGATACTAAACAGTAATGTAGATAAATAGCAAGTGGGTTTATTCAAGTTGGAACCATGGTCCAAAACTTCTCCAACTCAACCTGTGACCATTTTCGCCTCCTGTCCATCTCATTGACAAGTAGACCACATCTAAAATATTTCTAAAACCAGCTAATCAATCAATTCTTACCAATGATAGACTAACAATGAAGATGCTTTGCGACCAAGTTTCTATACATAAAAAGTTGATGAAGAAGAAGAAGAACAAAAATCCAATCATAGAACAAGCAGTTTCAATCATGCATCCCCACTATTTTTCTCTGTCAGAATCTCAATAACCCACTTCACATGTGCAACTCCTAAAGCCCACTGAACATTTGTGTTAGTAAATCGATCACAGAAACAATACAAAAAAGAAGAAAGAAATCAGAGCAAAAGAGTTTTTGTTACCTCAATCAAAAGAAAGAGGTACTCTAGATCTTGTCATTCCTGAACAAAGATGAAATTTCAGTAAGTCTGAGTACAAAGCTAAACATCTTTAATAGTTAATTGTCATTCTTTCAATCAAAGCTTCGGTTATACTCCTCAATATACATTGGAACTCAAATGACTATAAAAAAAACCCAGTAAAACACTAGGATTCGATCCACTTCATATCTTAAGAATAAACAAAGAAATTCAAGCTCCACTACAGTGAATGAAATCCATAAAAAAAAACCCTAGATCTTCAAACAGTGAATGAAATCCATAAAAAAAAAAAAAAAAAAACATAAATTTTTTCTTAATCCATCAAAAAGAACCCAAAAAGAAGAAGTAAACCCCATCTATCAGAAGAAGAAGCTAACCTTGTTGTTGCTAACCCTGCAAGAACCACTAATTTCAAACCCCACAGAGAGGACAAAACTCAAACACCAAGCAATCATACCGACCTGAAACTGAGAGCGAGAGCACGTACGGCGAGGAGTAGAACACGTTGGAGAGGGAGAAACAGAACGGAGAGGGAGAGCGATCGGAGAGGGACAGCAGAACGGAGAGGGAGAGGGAGAACGATCGGAGAGGGAGAGGGAGAGCGATCGGAGAGGGAGAGCAGATTGCAGAGGGAGAGGGAGACAGATCGAGAAGGAGAGTGGGATTTGAGCGGGATTCTTCTTCCTAGCTTCCTTCCTTCTTCTTTGTTTTGCTTTTATTTTTTTTTTTTCGATTCGAGCGGGATAGTTGGCGCCCAGCGAATTGCAACTCCCGCCTTCATAGCATTTCATTTAGCACAAATCAAATTGGCCATTGATAGCGTTTTACAATTTTTTATAGGGTTATACAAAGTCTGAATAGCATTTTTGCCACATTGAACAAATTAGGTAGATTTTTAATAGCATTTTATTTAAAAACGCTATGGTCATATGCTATTATTGACCATTTGTGTTGTACAATCATTGCAATAAATCCAGTGAAAGGAAAACCCTGCCATGGGTTTTTATTCAAACATGGGTTTTTATTCAGGCATGGAGAGGTTAAATGCTCGTAAGCAACTGGCAAGACATGAATAAACCCTGTTTCCAAAATCACACCGAAAAAGCTTCGATCATGAAGAACTCTTTCCCTGGCTGGTATGCTGGAAAATCTTTACAGAGCAATGGAAGAATAACCCCAATTGCATCAAATACAAGTATGGAAACGATCGCTATAAGTTTGAGCTTCAATATTGCTTTGTTCCTTTCATTAGGTTCTTCCCCACCTTTATTTTCTGCATATGTGCATTCTCCACTTACAAGAACTATTGTGAGCAAGAGAAACAAAGTTTTTTTTTTTCAAGTCTCGTGGCGAAAAGAATGAAAGAACACAGAATGTGGAAATAGGATCTAGCTGCAGGTTGCAGCGTGTTATATAGAAAGAGATCAAGAAGGAAGGATTTCATTATGAAGACATGAAGACCAGTTGAACATTCAATGAGTAGCACCAAAATAAGTTGAAGTGAAAGTTGTTCTTTAGCAGAAAACAAATTAAGAAGGTGCAATCTGTTGAAAGGATGTTGTCATGAACACCTATTAATTTAACTATGGAATTTGTATACTCTTGAAGACATGCACTTTCTATTTGTAAATTAGGCAAGTGTATGACATTTTGTTGTCTGATATTGCGTGAGATCCTCCATCCACCAGCTACTGTTATTTGTTATGATGCGAGGAGGTATCTATGTAAAGCCGAGGGTGCATGGTTAATTTTTGTGACATATTTCTTTAAAGTCATTTAACTCATTTCTAAGCACGTGTTATTTCCTGGTCAACTATATAGGGACGTATTCCCTCAAACAAACACAAATTTGAAGAGTTATCTTGAAAATAGCTCCCCAGAAAGAAAAGAAAAAAAAAATGGTTGAGAAAATAATCTTGTAAATTACCCCTACGAGATTGTGGTTCTCTTTTTCCATAGGGCCAGTATATGGTTGTTACAAAAGTTCGGCCCATAGTCAGTCAGTTTTCAGTAGCTGAGAATGCCCTCCTTATCATTGTTTCAGTGCAACAAATTGCGACTAGGCATTATCCCCCCACACTACCTGAAGAATGTGAAATGACTAATTCATCTTGTGCTCCACAAAGGTTGCACCTGCTTACAATGATGATGGGCGAGTCCCCGTCATGCAAGATGATCAACTGGGAGTATATGCCCATGTGTGAATGTTCCTAATAAGAAATTTGCCTCGGTGGAGCTTATTTTGGTGAAAGAGACTCAGAGGTACGGTGTGAAAGAATTTCTGTAAATGCCAAACAGAAAAGTTTCCATGTAATATTGTTTTTTTTTTCCTTTTTAATTTATATATATTATTAGTCCTGTCACTCCTAATCTTCACAATTCTAGGGTCTTGTTGGCCTTCAAGAATGTTAAGCAGGCTGGAGAAAGAAGGTGAAGGAATGTAAAAATAACCATCTGAGATTGACGACCTTTATATTGTTAGAACCTGTAAAAGTGTGGCCTTTTTGTAAATTTTTGGTATTCGGCATTGAGGATTACAAATTTTAAGAAAGTGGGACTTAGTGCAGGTCTAGACACATCGTTCCTCAAGCTTTTGCTTTCCAATAAAAAACATGACCACATCAAGTAATTAAGTTCTACACTCACCAAGCTCAGTCAAATATTTGTCTTAATTACGATTGATCTTATTCATTTCATTCAATGCAACCTAGTCAAAAGGAAATTGTTGATGGCCGGGGCATGATGAAAGCTGAAGGACTGGGAGGTTGTCGCCATTGCAGATCCCTATCATGCAACCGGTTACCTTTGTCATAGAAGAACATTTGATCAACTTTCAGTCCACCTTCCTCTGTCACTTCAGTTGCATGTTTGAAACTAGCTAATTAAATTTGGTTAATGCTCCCAAGTTGTAATTTTGAGATTCAGATACATGTATATATAATGTTGAGACCTTGCCTTCAAAGTTTCCCTATAAACCAAGTTAACGACGATGCACTGGGTGAGACTTGATAGAATCATATTTCAGGAAATGTGGAGATCACCACGGTTCAGAAATACGAGACTTCTAAAAAAAAAAACCAAGGAGCACTAAAATAGGAGTCTTATAAAGATCAGAAACCAATGAAATATATAAAAAGTTAAGATGATTCTGGGGGTTATGCTAAAATCAACTGATATACGACACTTTAACAACATTGTCATATCCTTAACAAACTTTTTCAGAACTCTTCGTTTGTTTTGTGTAAATTTCTTTTTAGGCTCTTTCAAGCCCATTTTGCCAGGAGAGACATGGAGCCTGCCCCGGCAAGAAGGAACAAATACACTAGAAATTGAAGTTTCCCACTGCTCTGGATTTTACTGCTCATGAAATCAGCTGCCAATAATTCACAAGAGCCATATAAATCAAGATTCCAGCTGAAGCAGAATTGAATACACCTTCGACAATGAGCGCAGTTGGGCTATTCTCATGGTAGAAACTTGATATTCCTATACCAATAGCTATTCCGATTGGGGTAGTCAAGGCAAACCAAAGCGCCATACAAACAGTGGATGCCCTCTTGAATTTGGCCTGCAGTAGGACACAGAGAATGTATTCGTCATTCAATTGGGTCTATACCTCATGAAACTTAACTAATTATTTGTACATCGTTTAAAACTTGACCAGTAAATTCAAATAATTAACTCTTTAATGTAAACTAATATGGTTAATGTAAAGAGATGGCAAATGTTTGAATCACACAAAACAAGTAGTCAGTATTGAAGTGCTAGATGGGCTTAATACCTGAGACATGCATCCACCAAGTCCCATTCCTTCGAAAAACTGATGAAAGCTCAAGGCTATGAGCAAAGTCTTGATTGTGGAAGGAGTTTCAGAAGCCCCCAGTGAAATCCCAATAATCACTGAATGAACTACAATCCCCAACTCCAAAACCTGATCACATTCATGCCATGCAAGACCATCAAAAGCCCTCTATTAAGTTTCCGAAACAATTTGTTCTTTTAAATGTGATTAGTAAAGAAAAATCACTACATCAAATTTGCATTTTTGTAACAACTCCCAAAACATAACACTTTTGAGCTATAACAATTCACAAAACAATTTTACATATTTTCACATACAAAATGATACAATTATTGTATCACCATGAATAGTATGCTCCTACAAGTGATACTATTTATGGTGATCTAATTTATTGTATCACTTTTTTTGTGTAACTGTTTTTCATTTTTTTTTAACTAAATTTAATTTTGACTTGAAATTGTTTGATGGATTGTAACAAGCTCAAATGTGTTACTATTTTGGGTGTTATTACAAATATGTCAATTTGGTATAGTGAATGGATAAAGAATAGCAGAATACCATTGAGATTACTCGGTGTCTCATTAAATCAGATGTTTCTTCGGGGGATCCATGAGTATGACCGTTAGTAGCATGTGTATGAACATGAACATGATCAGCATGCTCCCCACTCCTCTCCTCATCTTCTGTTACAGCTACACCCTTGTTTTTGGCAAAGTGATTGTGATTGAAAAAACTTGTGGCCACAGTATCCACCATCAATGTACCAATAGCTGCAACCATGGAAATAAATCCAGTGAAAGGGAAATTCCCCCACGGGTTTTGTTTCAAGCATGGAGATGTTAAATGCTCGAAAGCATCTGGTAAAACATGAATAAACCCCGTAGCCAAAATCACACCAGCAGCAAAAGCTTTGACCATAAAGAAGAAGTCTTTCCCTGGTTGGCATGCTGGAAAAACCTTGGAGAGCAATGGAAGAATAACCCCAATTGCGCCAAATACAAGTATCGAAAAAATTGCTATAATTTTGAGCTTCAATGCTTTGTTCTTGTCACTGGATTCTCCGCTTTCTTCTGCATCACACGTACATTCTCCACTTACATGAACTATTGCAAGCAATACTAAGAACAACATAAACAAAGTCTTGTTTACAATTCCCATGGCTAAAAAGAAGAAAGTTCGAAAGAACACAGAATGTGTTTGGTTTTTGCTGCGGGTTGCAGTGTGTTATATAAAGGGTTTAGTAGATGATGATTACTAAGACATGAACGCAACTTGATCATTTGGAAACTGTTCAAGTCTTCAACTTGAAGACACTTGAATCTGTTTGCTAAGTTCAGCAATTGTAACTTGTTAGACATAATCTTGTCATTGATATTGTTGGAGATCTTCACTCCACCATTGATATTTCTGAGGACTATTTTTTTTATGGAGTTTAGTTAGTATTCTTCATTTCTCTTTCAAAATTCCATATTTTTAAAAACAAGATTTTTATGATTTTAGGTGTCTCAGGTCCCCAATGAGCAGGGCAAGAAGTTGTCATTTCTTTCTCTGACACGATTTATGCTGAAGTCAATACATTTAAATCAATATAGGCAATATCAAGAGAAATAAATACACTAGTATTAAAAAAGGCAATAAAGAACAAACTTGAATTAATGCTATTTGGTAGCATTTCTAATACTTCAGAAAAACATGTCAAGTGGGTAGATGAGTAGTTTTTTGTTGAATTCAAAGTCCAATCTTCAACATTCAAACTCTTCAACTGTAAGTGATAAAACTTTGACTCTGTGAACTTCCATCCAATTTTAATGTATATTTGTGTTTCAAGCTCAGAAAAACAAAGACAATTTTTTTATGCTTTCATGTAAAACCAAAGGTTTGTTAGAATTTTTGTGTATATAAACCAGATAAAGATAAGATAGCTAATCGCGTCAAATGCATGTATCGGGGCATCAGAACCAAAGCAACTGCTATGTACATCCTCCCGTTATGTTCAGTAACACTATCAAAACACATTTTCGTAAAATATTTTGTATTTGACACCACCACCATTTAAACACCTGAGTTTAGCCATTTTGCATGAGTTCGAACAAGATGCAACAGGGAGATCTTGCCAAAATCGAGCGAAACCACTGTTGGAGAACAATCAAAACAATGTATAAATTTATTTGAAATAAATAATGTAACAGTACAAATACTATTTGTATTATAAATTGATTACAACGAAAATAAAATAAATAAATCTACTAACTTGTATTGCAGTTAGAGGCTTGCAAAATCACTATCTTGAATTGGCGGAGTTGCGAAATCACTATCTAGATAGAGGCTAGCGGATACGCTATGTCCTATAGACTGAATTCGCCCCTACTCGGTGCTGTAGTTCTTTAGGCGTCTGACTACCAGGATTCAACTATCTAATACCAACACCCTAGCACAAAGGTGTTGGTTCTGACAAATTTACCGAATGCGATCTCTCTCAGAATGAGGAAGAATGAATAACTCTACAAAAAATTAATTGTTGAAGAACCCATTTTTCTCTTCAATATATAGAGAACAAAACAGTTTATGTCTGTTGAATTGAAAGTGTGTGTTGATCACACATCATTTCTTAATTCAAAACAAAGGCTTGAAGTGCAAAAGGGAGTCCAAGAGACACATCATTTCTTAATTCAGACACATCATTTCTCTTCAATATTTGTTATTTGCTATACAAACTCTAAAAATACCCACATTTGTATAGTAAATATACAGAGTTGTCTTCTGAAGAGAAACTTAGACATGATATGCATGGGGAGATGTGTCTTTTAGACTTGAACATTCCTTAGTGAATATTTATCGGGATTTACCGGTGACGCGGTGTGTATAGGAGACATTGAACTGTTCACCATGTTTAGTGAATCAAGACAATGAGCATCTCACATATTATATCTTCACATTTTTCAATTCATACAGTTGTGTTCTAGAACAAATCCCGGATTCATGAAAGCTTTAGAGAACTCAGCCATATCATTCTCATAACACTTAAATTATTAATACCCTATCTTATCTCTCAAGAGATCAGTGTCATTAAAAATAAATAAATATTCACCTTGACCATCACAGGTAGTATACATTTATTATCATAGGAATGAGTAAGTGTGTATACTCTATTATTTGAGTTTGACCTAACTAGTTTGCATTTTTGAACCTAAGCCTTGGAATTCCATTTGGCTAGGTTAGGTTTCTGCCAGATATATTCCTTATTGGATTGGCTTTAAGCCAATTTCCCTCGATAATTTTAATACTTGCTATTTTGGTATACCCTTTGTAAATTGATCCGCAATATTCTCCTTTGACTTCAAATAGTCAATGGAAATGATCTCAGTTTTGAGCAATTATTTTATAGTGTTATGCCGTCGTTTTATGTGTTTAGACTTGCCATTGTAAATGTTATTTTTCGCTCGTGCAATGGCTGCCATGCAATCACAGTGGATACATATAGCAGTCACAGGTTGAGGCCATAACAGAATATCTTCTAGAAAATTTCTAAGCCAATCTGCTTCTTCAATAGTCTAATCTAACGCTATAAATTCAGATTGCATTGTGGAACGTACTATACACGTTTGTTTTTGTGATTTTCACGACACTTCTGCCCCACCAAGTGTAAATACATATCCACTTGTGGACTTCATAGTTTTACCGGATATCCAATTAGCATCAGTATATCCTTCCAAAACTACAAGATATTTTGTATAATGTAATTCATAGTTGATTGTGAACTTCAAGTATCGCAATACTCTGACCAAAGCTACCCAATAGTCATTTGATGGTTTGATAGTATATCTAGCCAATCTATTTACCGAGTAAGCAATATTCGGTCTAGTACAATTTGTAATGTATAGTAGTGTCCCAATGACACATGAGTATTCCAATTGTGAGACACTTTATCTCTTATTCTTCTTGAGATGACAACTTGGATCATAAGGTGTTTTAGCCGGATTGCTATCAAAATGACCAACTTTTCGCAAAATTGTTTCCACATAATGTTACATCATCTTTTCGCATAACTTTTCGCAAGTATGTAGCCATCATTATTTCTTAGAATTCTTATTCCCAAAATTACATCAGCTTTACCCATATCTTTTATATCAAAACTCGAGTTTAATATTTTCTTAGTTGAGTTTATGATATTCACACTTGGTCTCATGATGAGCATGTCATCAACATACAAGTATACAATGACAATATAACCATTGTCAAATTGTTTGATGTAAACACATTTATCACATTCATTGATCTGAAATCCATGTGATATCATTGTATGATCAAACTTTTCATGTCATTGTTTAGGTGCTTGTTTAAGTCCATAAAAAGACTTTACAAGCTTGCAAACATTTTTCTCTTGACCTTTTGCCACAAAACCTTCAGGCTGCTCCATATAGATTTCTTCATCTAATATTCACCATTTAAAAATGATGTTTTTACATCCATTTGGTGTATCTCCAAATTATAAACAGAAGCAATTGCAATTAACATCCTAATGGATGTAATTCTAGTCACTGGTGAGTATGCAAAGAAATCTAGCCCTTGTTTTTACGGTATTTTTTGGCTACTAGACGAGCCTTATATTTTTCTATAGTACCATTAAGCTTTAACTTTCTTTTAAAAATCCATTTGTAACCTATTGGCTTACAACTTGGAGGTAAATCTACTAATTCCCATATATGATTTTGTAAGATAGAATCAATTTCACTATTTATTGCTTCCTTCCAATAAATAGATCCAGGAGAGGTGATAGCTGCTTTGTAGGTTTGTGGTTCACCCTCAGTGAGAAACATTAAAAACTCAGGTCCAAAATCTTTAGCAATCTTGATTCTTTTCCCTCTCCTTGGCTTTACTTGTTGTTTTTGGACAACCGGTGTAGACTCATTTGATTCCAAGTCGTTGTCTTGAACATCGGATGATGAAGCGTCATTAACATGATTAAAATCATGTGTTTTTCTTTTATTTCCAGTAAACCTTTCATTGTAAGGAAATATATACTCAAAAAATTCAGTATCATTGGACTCAATGATAGTATTTGTATGAATATATGAAATACTCGATTTAATGACTAGAAATCGGTATGCTGCACTATTATTGACATATCCAATAAACACATAGTCAACCGTTTTAGGCCCAAGTTTAACCCTTTTTGGAAGTGGCACTTGAACCTTTGCTAGACAACCCCACACTTTCAGTATTTTATAGGTTCGTTGTCTTTTGTTCCATTTGTCAAGATGGTGTTTGCAATAAGCAAGGCTTCACCCCACATTTTTAATGACAACCCAGAACTATTCAACTTGGAAATAATCATGTTTTTCAAAGTTATGTTTTTACGCTCTGCAACCCCATTTTGTTGGGGGAGTGTAAGGTGCAGTTGTTTGATGAATAATTCCATGTGAAACACAAAATTCTATAAAGGCGTTGGAGTCATATTCTCCTCCCCTATCTGATCTTAGAATTTTAATTTCCTTGTTTAATTGACTTTCGACTTCAACTTTATATCTCTTGAACATATTCAAAGCCTCATATTTGGTATGTAGTAAATAAACATAACAATACTTACTGTAATCATCTATGAAAGTAATGTAATAATTCTTTCCTCTATGAGTTGGGTTTGATTTGAAATCACCCAATTCTGTATGAATTAATCATAACAATTCATTTGATTTTTCAGTTACAGACTTATAAGATTTACTAGCAAATTTCGATTCTACACAAGTTTCACACTTATGTAAATTGTCAATTCTACATTTAGGTAGTAAACCAAGATTAACCATTCTATGTAAAGATCTAAAATTAACATGTCCTAATCTATCATGCCATAATGTAGAATACTTAAGCAAATAAGTAGAATTATTTATTTATATTATTATTGACATCCAAAAATAATACATTGAGTTTAAAAAGCCCTTCAGTTAAGTAGCATTTCCCAATAAATGTTCCCTTTTTAGTGAGAATGAACTTGTCAGATTCAAATACATGTTTAAAGCCTTTTTGGCTTAGAACAAGACCAGACACAAGATTTTTAGTAATTTGAGGAACATGCAACACATCCATCAGGGTAAGGTCCTTGCCAGATGTAAATTTCAGGACCACTTTCCATTTTTCAGCAACACTTGCAGTAGATGCGTTTCCCATAAAAAACTTTTCTTCACCATGATAGGAGTGTAGGTGACAAACATATTTCGATTTCCACATATCTGCCTTGTTGCACCAGTGTGAACTCACCAATCCTTACTATCTGTCGTCATATTGACTTCAAAAACAACATCAACAAAGTCTTCAGCAATATTGGCTTGGGTTTTATTATTTGTAGTAGGATTCTCCTTCTTGTAGCGACAGTCTTGTGCCTTGTGTCCAGGCTTTCCACATACCCAACATGCACATTTAATTTGTTTGAAATTATTCCCTTTCGGAGCAAGTGCATTTGAGTGTGGACGTTTTCCATAATACTTGTTTTTCTTTTTCTGAATGTGGTACTTAGGCTTGGACTTATTTCCATCCTCAACAACATTGGCTTTGGCGTTGAACTCAGAAGTATCCATTCCCTCACTCTTGCAGTGATCTTCTTGAACCCTTAATTTGAGAACCAAATCCTCCATTGTCATATCAGTTTTCTTATGTTTGAGATGAATATTGAAATCATTTCAAGATGGAGGCAACTTCTCAATGACAGCCCCGACTGCAAATTGGTGTGGCAATTCCATTCCCTCTACAGTAAGTTCTAGGATCATAATTTGGAGTTCCTCCACTTGGTTCACAACAGTTTTCGAGTCTATCATTTGGTACTTTAAGAATTTCCCAATGATAAAATTCTTTGAACCAACATCTTCAATTTTATATTTATTCTCCAGGGAATCCTAGAGTTCTTTTGATGTTTTGTATGATCTAAACACATCATATACAATGTATCATCGAGACTGTTTAGGATATAGTTCCTGCATAAAAACTCACTATGTTTCCATGCATCAATTGCATTAAACTGATCGACAGAAATATCATCTCCTTCAGTAACAAGAACAAATTTCTTGACAATATGAACAAGGTTCATGGTTGTTAGATAGAACAAGATCTTCTGTTGTCAGCGTTTGAAATCCATATCCTTGAACTTGTCTGATTTCTCAACATGGGGTTTGACGTCATTCACTGATTGTTCCATAACTCTATCTATAGATTGTTGTGGAACAATCAAAACAATGTATAAATTTATTTGAAATAAATAATGTAACAATGCAAATACTATTTTTATTATAAATTGATTACAACAAAATAAAATAAAATAAATAAATAAATCTACTAACTTGTATTGCATATAGAGGCTTGCGAAATCACTATCTTGAATTGGTGAAGTTGGTACGTCTTGATTTGTAGATAGAGGCTAGACACCTTAGCACAAGGGTGTTGGTTTTGGTGAATTTACCGAATGCGATCTCTCTCAGAAGTGAGGAAGAATGAATAGCTCTAGAAAAAATTAATTGTTGAAGAACTTGTTTTTTACTTCAATATATAGAGAACAAAATGGTTTATGTCTGTTGAATTGAAATGGTGTGTTGATCAGATATATCCTTTCTTAATTTAAAACAAAGGCTTGAAGTGCAAAAGGGAGTCCAAAAGACACATCCTTTCTTAATTCAGACACATCCTTTCTGATATTTGCTATACAAACTCTTACAACCACCTCTCTGTTAATTTCTTTGCCCCACTATCATTTCCAACCACTATCTTCCATTTTCATCTGGCATCCGAAAGAGGGTGACAATTCCTAGCTTGGAATACCCCTCCCCCTATCCCTAGCTAGTTTTTCAAAATTTTCTGAGTCTCTATAGATTATTATTATTATTATTATTATTATTATTATTATTATTATTATTATTATTATTATTATTATTATTATTATTATTATTATTATTATTTTCTTTTTTTTAAGGAGTAAGCGTGGATTGTTTTAAAATTTTCTAAAATTGAATATACCTAAAGTTGTATCACTCTTCACATCAAACTCCTGAGATTTTTGTCTATTTTATTAGGAAATCAAAGCAACATACAATTAGGCAAAAACTTATTGATATTTATTGTTCTAAAAAACTCCAAGTCTTATATTATTGATTAATATTTCTTGGTTTGTTTTGGGCCTTCCTCCTTCCTCTTTGCAAGCGGCAGAGAAATAGATTTTGAAGAAGAAGAGGATGGAGCATAGTGAGAAGAGGATATCAATGTAGGATCCTCTCCCAATCGATATCACAACATACATCTTCACAAGACTTACTATTGAACCAATCAAGAAGTACAAGTCAGTAAGCTATTGGTCTAGTATAATCAAGAAAATCAAAGGAAGGAGAAATTTTGAAGGACCATCAATATCAATGGGGGATCGTCTCCCAATCGATATCACAACAGAGATCCTCACAAGACTTCCTATGAAATCCATCATAAGATTCAAGTTAGTAAGCAAAACTTAGTCTAGTATATTTGATGATCGGTAATTCCATAAGATGGTGACGAGCATCACATCATCATCATCCTGATGTTTTTTTTTTAAAAGGCAAGCTGGTTTTTAACAAGATCCCATAACTATCTCCAAAATAACGTATGCCTCTTTGCAAGGTTCGAACCCTGGACCCTGAACCCTTGACCTTGGATCTATTGGGCCAACTCATAAAGTCCAGGAAGAACAAAATCAATTGCAGAAGCCCAGACGAGGCCCGCCAACGAGGAAAAACAAACAAGGCCTAATCCAAGCCTAAAACGAGTCAGAGTCTGGATCCAGGCCCGACACGAGTTCTCTCATAAAAGAAAAGAATGTTGTATAAAAAAGAGTCATGGAGGGAGTTACGCCTCCTTGTACGCACTTCCATAAAGGAGAAGACTGTTACAAGAAACATCTCATTCTGTTGCGCCTCACATGCTTAAGTCACGCAGGGAGTTAATCACGACCATTATAAAATGTAAAGGGAAACTTTAACTGAGTTTTGTCCAGATTTACACCATTCTTCCAACAGAGTTATTGACTTAAGCATCGCAGTACCTTCGGCCACAAAAAATGTGGCCATTGGCAGTCTAACAATTGTTTTGCATGTCAATATCACAGGATAACAATTTTTGGACGCATTAGTTTGGCGCCGTCCGTGGGGAACGATGAGTTTCCTTTTCTAAATAAAAATAGAACACATAGTGATAAAACTTACCACAACCTAACAAGAGATCGACAAGCCATTGGAGAAAATAATGCAGTCTGCAAATCATGACAACTCCCCCTCCGATACATCATTGACAGCTAGAGGAGAAGAAATAGCTCGGATCACCGAACCAATAGCATCCGAGAATGCGAATCCACAACCCACAGTAGTCTAGACAACCCAAGTATCCGACGACGATTCCACAGACCCTCGGGTGGATTTGCTCATAACCCAGATGGAACACGTAACAATGATATTGGAGAAGATCACACATGAGCACAGTCAGCTAGCTAATCGTATTCAGGTACAACCACAACAAAACTCAGCCAATTGAACTCAAGGGAGTGATGAAATCCCACTAGAACTCCAACAAGGAAACTTCGAAAACAGCTAGCTCCCTCGAGGCAAGAATTCGTTGTATGAAGGGATGCTTACCAAAATCCCATTCAAAATAGGGGTAACAGATCCTAACATACTTATATGAGTTGGCAAAACCACCATTCTCCGACGCCCTCATAAAAACGGCAATGCTGAAAAAGTTCACTCCGCCAAAATTCGAGGTATATGATAGCACTTTCGACCCAACCGATCATTTGAGGCACTTCCACCACATGATGGCCCTGAAGGAGACCACAGAGTCGATCTTATGCAAAACATTCTCAATTAGCCTCACGTCTACGGTGATGAACTGGTTCAATAGCCTACCACCGAGGTCAATAGATTCCTTTCAAGCTCTGGCCATCACTTTCATCACCAGATTCATCGGAAGCTAGCGGATATGGAAAGGGCCACACTACCTTCTGCACATCAGACAAAAGCCCGAAGAAACAATACAAGAAAATTTCACCCGTTTTACCAATGAGCTGACAATTATTGACGGATTTAGCGATGACATAGCCGCTATGACCTTCGTGGCCGGATTGAAGATAGGCCCCTTCTTTGATGCTCTTAACCTGAAGCCTCCAAAGGGCATGATAATCCTGCTAAAAATAACACAAAAGCAAATCTCCCTAGAAGAAATGAAGGCAGCTAGGAGGAAAAATGACCAAGAAAGAGAAATTTTTTCAAGAAAACAGGAAAAAAAAAGGAAGAAAGAAGGCAGGACGACGGACAACAGGAAGGCAACAACCCATCAAAGAAGCATCAAAGTGGCGGAAGGAGAGATTTGCGATGACAAGAATCCTGGGGGTTACAACCAACGTGAACTCAACAAGAATGGGTAACGAGTGTAATGAAGACCACATACAAGCCATACACAACTCTGAAGACAAGTCGAGCAAATGTACTAAAACACATAGCGAAGTGGGATAACGTCAATTGGCCGCTTCGGATGAGAGGGGATCCAGAAGGGAAAGACAAAACAAATATTGTTCATTCCATAAGGATCATGGGCATAATACCGAAGAATGCTACAACTTAAAAGAAAAAATCGAGCACTGGGTTCAGAAAGGACTACTCGACGAGTTCACCGGAATGCCAGACAAACAAATAGCATGGAAGGAGAAAACAAACAGTGTTGCAAGATCAAAAGAACATTCCAGAGAGTTGATATACGCTACACTGCATGGCTGGAGGAAGCAGGGCATGCGAAGCAACTAGGCGAACTCCTCGCTTGAACCGATCTATATTGGAACAAGGTTATTGACGAAATACTTCACGAATGCACAAAACATGAAGAAGTTTGCATCGACCAATACGTATAAGTCAAAAGGCCCCATCAGCAGTTGCAAACTCAGCCCGAACCACTAACAACATACGAGGACGAAACAAAGAATAACAAAACAACAAAAACACCAACCCCCAATACTAAGGCTAACAAAGATGTGAAGAAAGATTAAACAAATCATACTTCGAACCAGCCAATGTTCTAAAAAGCGCTAGGCGGTGGGTGGGCGGCGAGCAGGTGCCTAGCGCCCCGCCTAGGCGGTCTTAGATTTTGTATTATAACTTTAATAATTTACAAAAGTTAAGCATAATACCTTATCAGTTGCATCCAATTTAATGCCAAGATACATATGCAAAATTTAAAAACATGAAAAATTAACAATCCTGAACAAAATTTATTAAGACTCAAATGACTGAAGTTGGTCATGATGAGTACTTTATACAAAGTTGAATTTGTGGACAAATATCCAAACCTACTCTTTTATTTTTCTTCAAATTGCATGAATAACCTAAGTCATGTTTGATAAAATCTACATTACTAAAATTGGTACCGGTAGATCCTTTGAGAATTCCATTAAGTAATCATCATTTGCTACATTTAGACATATACTGAATAAAAAATAATTAAATTGTTTATTTCTAAAAAAGAAGAAAGAAAAATAAAATAAGAACACAATCAGCCTTATTAAAATAAAAAAATAAAAAACTCGCCCAGACCCCGCCTAGACTGCCTAGAACCCACCCAGCCATTAATCTGGGCATTTTTCTACCTTCTAGCGCCTAGGCGGCCGCCTAGGCCGATTTTTAGAACACTGGAACCAGCATAAACGCCTTAATGGGCAAGGCTGATGAAAAAATCAAGGAAACATCAATAAAGATTACAAATTCAGAAACTCCAATTTTTCGCGGACAGGAAAATAGATACGACAATAAATTAGTCGTACAAAGCAATCAAACGATAAAGTTGAACACACACAACTTCTGGTCTGATCAACCAAGAAGTAAAAGTTGGACACCCAAGTCGCTTAAACACAAAACTTCGAATCGATCAAGATGTCGAACTAACGAAGTAAATGTTGACTTCAAATCGATCGAGATGTCGAACTAACGAAGTAAAGGTTGGACACCCGAGTTGACTATGCACAAAAAACTTTGAATCGACCGAGATGTCAAACTAACAAAGTAAAGGTTGGACACCCGAGTCGACTAAGCACAAAAAACTTCGAATCGACCGACTAAACACAAAAACTTTGAATCGATCGAGATGTCGAACTAACGAAGTAAAGGTTAGACACCCGAGTCGCCTAAATACAAAAAACTTCGAATCGACCGAGATGTCGAACTAACGAAGTAAAGGTTGGACACCCAAGTCAACTAAACACAAAAATTTTGAGACGACCAAGATGTCGAGTTAACGAAGTAAATTCTCAACAAATAGGTTAACAAAAAGACTTCCAACTGACAGACACAAAGTCAGAGTTAAGGGAACAAGTCAATGCGATTTGAAAAAATATAGGCGAAAACAACACTTTACAGCAAATCAGGAAGGACAACTGTGACCCACCATTTGACGAGCAATAAGCCTAAGCACGAAAACAATTATAAAAGAATTCGACGCAAAAGCCATGATAGCTACAACAAAACCAAAAAGAAGAAGAAAATCAACAAAAGTCAATTTTTATTGATAACACTATTGTGTTACATCTGGATAAGGTGATAAAGAAGTGGGAGAAGAAACAATGGCAGGATCAGTACTCGCTGGAACAGGGCAAAAACTCTTTTTAGGAGAGGAGAGTGTTAATGACTTTGGAGTGCTTAATGGTAGAAGCAGCAATGGCCCCTCTACTGCCGAAGCAGATTCCTCGACATCGCCATCCTCAAAAGCTTCACCGTCCAGGTGACTATACTTGGACAAATCTTCACCGAGCCCTTCGATATAATCAAGAAACTCAACCCGTCCGTCAGCAACTCACTTCCAATCTTCCGCTTCGACCAAGCGAAACCTATCCTTAGCAACAACGAGTTCATCTTTGGTCGCAGCAAGCTACCCTTCAACAGTGGAGAGCATACCGGAAGCATCTGCCATGACATCATTAAGCGTAACAGTTATCTGTTCCACCCGCTTCTCAATGGCATCACACATAACAAATTGCTCAAATTCAGAACGAGAAGCTTCATCGAAAACCACTTTATCAGCAGATAACTTTTTATCCACATCACATAGACGAAAACCTGATCTAACTTGGCTTTCAAAGAGTCAAGCTCAGCAGCGGACTTATCCAGCATATCCTTCGCCCCCGTCAAAGACTTTCGAGCAGCTCCTGTAGTTTTCTCCAAGTTCGTACATTGCATTCTCAATACATCAAATTGAGAAAGAACATGAGGAAATACTAGCAATAACACCATCAATCTCCTCTCCAACAAAGCCACTTGATCACGACCAACTTGATAAATTGAGCCCATTACCCCCGCATAGACGATGATTCATTCTGTTCATTATCTGCTCAAGACCATAGTCAATGTGATCAAACGGGTCAAGCACGGGCATAAAAGGCCTTTCCACCAACTGCCTGTGCCATTCGTTTACAAACCTACGTGATCAATCTTGCACGTCAAGTTTAGTGAACTTGCCATCAGACTTAATACGGACATCCTTCGGTCCAGGCTCAATCCAGCTAATACGTGGATGAAGGACACGAGGATCCAATAGCACTGAAGAACCACCCCCGACAGCAGGGAGAACATAAGGAATAATAGTAACAATGGAAAAACCATGTTTACCCTCCCATCGAGAAGCGTCCGTGGCAAGGGTAGGGTTGATGGTAGCAGCGGGAGCAAGAGAAACCTGTTGAACAAGAGAGGAAATTAGGAACCCGGCTGCTTCACTGACATCAATAAAAGGAGAAGGAGAACGATTTCTGAAACTCTGACCACCATCAATGTCTTTAGACTGCTCCACCGCTAGCTGAAACATATTTTCATTAATGACCCAGGGATCATCGTTAGATAACACAGTAGCATCTGAGACACCGTAAGCAGAATGAAGCTTCCTTTCGTTATCATCCAGCGGACGAGTAGTCTCCTTCTCGCTCATTTCCAAAGCGAGACTCAACTCCTCAGCCTCCTCGAGAGAGTCGCGATCTTCTTTTGCAACATCGTCAAGAAACAGATTCGGGCGAGACACAACCCCCATAACATCCTGAGCAGGAATCAAACGGAACACAATCCGAAAAGAACCACGATTAGAAAGTCATTTCTTTCTTGGAACCCGACCTAGGTCTACCGACAGCCGCCTTGACTGACTCGTAGACCTCGCAAGCCTTCTTTTTCTTAATCAGGATTTGCAATATCAATGGGAGCATTGAGATCCATAACGCGCCGATCCGAGCTCACTTCCCAATCGATGCTAGCATCACTAACGCCAGCACGAGCATCTAAGGTTTTAGTACGAGAATTGGTGAGTAAAGCTCGCTCCACTTTGCTCATAGTGTACAAATCAATACGCTCCAGGCGCCCTCAGAAAGAAATGCCTCCACAGGAAGACAATGAAGCTTCAAGAACTGATCACTGATCTTTTACTCCTCAGCAATCAAGTACAGATTCGTCCATTTATTAGGAAAACAGAATGATCAAAAAATCGAACAATTTCGCAATTGGAAGTAGCCTGAGTTCATGGAAGCATAAAACCAACACCGTTACCAATCACAAATTGTTAAGTTTCTCAAAACACTCTGGAGAACAGAGAAAGCAGATATCCCTGTGCACTAACAGACCAACTATTGAATGCAAAACCTTCACAGTCAGAGGAATGCCAGATAAAATAGCCCTCACATAAGAAAACACCATCACCTTCCAACCATTGGGACCCATTTGGGTAGGAGAAATACCCAGGAAGTTCAACTACTCCCAGAACAACTCCGGAATTGGAAATCGGAGACCAGAAGAAAACATGCACGAATACAGTGCGATGTACCCAGCCTTCGGGTTACAAGGGCTATCATCCTTTCCAGGAAGAATAATCTCGAGGTCGGGAGGAAGATTGTAATCAGAACGAAGACTGTCCAGTGTCGACTGAGAAGCTTTGTTGGGAGAAAAATGAGTCTCACACAGAGTTAGCGACTTACCACTTAGCTTATCACCAACAGACATCCTAAGAAGGAATGAAAACGAATAAGACAAGGGAATGAGCAAACCCTAAATTCAAAGATAGCGTGAAAAGGGAAAATGAAGTCGGCACATCTCCTTTTATAGAGCCAAGGAATGAAGGGACGGCTTGTGGGACAACGTGCGAGACATGATCATTACGCAAAATCCCAAAAATGTGCGCGAAAACGAACGAGCGAGCAAAAAATTGAGACACCAACTCGCGAAAAGTTACTGACAACATTAAATACAAGGTGATGATGAAATTGAAAGGTGAACCGTCACGAAGTTAGTGGTCACGTCAGCATGCCCACTAACTAAGGGGGGAGAAGCTGATGATACATCAAAATAGACCAATCATCACGACCGTACATATGTATAAGATCCATCACAAGAACACAACGCCCAATCTATTGGGTCATCTCATAAAGCCCAGGAAGAACAAAACTAATTGCAAAGGCCCGCCAACGAGGAAAAACAAACATGGCTTAAATCAAAGCCCAAAATGAATCAATGCTTGGATCCAGGGTCAACATGAGTTACGCATCCCCGAACGCACCTCCATAAAGAAGGAGACTGTCACAAGAAACATCTCCTTTCGTTGTACCTCACATGCTTAAGTCACGCAGGGAGTTAACCACGACCATTATAAAAGGTAAAAGGAACATTCGACAAATGTATGCAACTTTAACTGAGTTTTGTCCAGATTTACACTATTCTTCCAACAGAGCTACTGACTTAAGCATTGGAGTGTCTTCAGCCACCAAAAAGGTGGTCCTTGGTAGTCTAACAATTGTTTTGCAGATCAAACTCACAGGATGACGATTTTTGGACGCATCAATGTATTTATTTATTTATGTATAGGATCTAAAGATTCAAGTATATGTTCTAGGTGGAAAAAAGAAGCTTGGTCCGTGAGTATCTTACCAATGATCACTGATGGATATGTGCAACCATGAAATATATATTATTGGTTACTTTCTTATTTGAAATCAAACTCCTACAACTTTGTTCTATTTGAACAATAACTTTTGGAGAAGCCTCATCCAAAAATTTAAATACCTATCATATTTTTGTTGTACTTTCCCTAAAATCCATTTGCTATTTACAAAACAGAGAGTTCTTTGTTAATTGGGTATTTTACAAACAAAAAAGAAAGAAGAAGAGATCATCAATGATTCCAACATTAATGGAGGGTTGTCTCCCAATTGAGATGACAACAGAAATCCTCACAAGACTCCCTGTGAAATCCATACTAAGGTTTACTGATGCAAGACGGTTTCTAGGGTTCATAATTTGGGTTTTTAGGGTTCCTAATTTGCTCTCAAAGTTATTTACTAAATAACTTATTCGTAATCTTTGAATTTAATTATGAGTCTTTTTAGCTTTACCTTTTCTTTTAGGAATAGACTGCTTGTTATTTTAGTATTTGATTATACTTTATCTTTTAGGAATAGGCAGTTTCCTTTTAGGATTAGACTTTACTTTTTCTTTTAGGAATAGACTGTTTGTTATTTTAGTATTTGATTCTACTTTTTCTTTTAGGAATAAGCTGCTTATTATTCAAGTTATTTGAACACTATAAATAGAGCTCTTCCTCAATATTGTACAGACTTTTGGATTATAATAATTTTAATTGAATATTAGAGTTGTTTCTTTGTGTGTTTGGGCTATTCTCTTGTGTAGTTTCCCTGTGAATTGTCTGTTGAACTAGCCTGCAGGATAATCGTTATTCTATCAGGCATCAGTTGGTATCAGAGCTTCAGCATCTTCTTGGGTGAGATTTCATCAATTTTTATGGCTGGTGGTCGTGGTTGTCGTGGGCAGGTTCCAAACGAGGAAGCCCCTCACCGTGATCGTAGCGTTCAGGATGTGATGATTGAGGATTTACAGAGGCAAGTTGCAGAGCTAACCCAACGTCTAACGGCGCAGGATTTCGGTAATCATGAGATGGAAGATCACGATTCTGATTTCAATTTTGAAAACCCGTATGACAATCGTGCTTGGTTCTGGGAGCGCCATGGTCGGGATGATCGTCATGAAAATCTCGGTTTCAAAATAGATCTACCCGAGTTTTCTTGTACGTTACAGGCCGAAGGATTTGTCAATTGGTTGCATAAAGTAGAGTGTATTTTTTAGTTTAAGGAAGTCCTAGATCGTGTCAGGGTGAAATTGGTCGCCAACAAACTCAAAGGCAGAGCATATGCGTGGTGGGAGCAGTTGAAGCGAGTACGAGACAGGCAGGGCAAGGCCAAGATCACTGATTGGGAGAAGATGAAAAAGAAGATGAAGGGTCACTTCCTTCCTTTCGGCTACACTCAACCCTTATTTCAGCGACTTCACTCGTTGAGGACTGTTTCTGAAGCATACCAGCGTGCACTTACTGTGGAAAAACAACAGAGCAGGAGGCCAATAATTAGCAGTGATCAAAGCGGTTGGCCAGTTCACCCTCAAGAATTCTGTCAGCAGCCACCACCTGGTAATTCTAACTCAAATATTAGATGTTTTAGATGTGGTGAACATGGACATAGAGCGACTGACTGCAGGAAGCCTACTATTCAGAAGGGTAACAATCTCCTGATTGAAGAAGATGTGGTAGACGAAACTGAAGAGCTTGGAGAGCCTGTGTATGACACTGATGAAGAGTTGGATATTGTTGACGCAGATGGTTTGCAGAATGGGGATGTTGGAGTTGTTATTGAAGACGGTGAAGTGCACGAAGAAATTGACGGGGAAGGGGGTTGGGACCTTGAGGACTTGGAGCTGCCACCAGAAGTTGATACACCAAGGACTACTACGAATACCCACTCTTCAGTATTTGTCACCCCGACTCAAGGCATGCCTGTAAGCCAGATCTGGATCCAAAAATCAACTCTTGCTGCAGAGCATGCAGTAGCTGGTAATTTTGATACAGCGATGCAGCTGCTGAACCGACATCTGGGTATAACGAACTTTGCACCTTTGAAGCCCATGCTTCTTGATCTGCACAATGGACATCATTCATACATACGCGCGTTTTCCCCCTTTCCAGTGATTTCATTTGCGGTGGAGAGTGGGAGGAGTGTGTCGGCGAGCCCAAATGTGAGGGGGCCACTAGCACTTGTGTACAGTTTCTCCCAGCTGGAAGAAAAACTGAAGGCTAGTTATAGAGCCACTACTAATGGGAAGTTCATGGAGGCTGTACGACTGTTTCTAAGTATTTTGCATACTATACCACTTATTGTTGTTGAGTCGAGGAGGGAGGTTGATGAAGTGAAGGAATTGATTATTATAGTAAAGGAGTATGTGCTGGGTTTGCAAATGGAGCTCGAGAGAAGGGAAATGAAAGAAAATCTAGTACGCCAGCAGCTACCAGAGTTTTCTGACCTGATACCAGAGGATCTTCCTCCTGGGCTGCCGCCAGAGGATTCCGATGAAGCTGTTGTGAACTCGAGGACAAGTTCTTTCCAACCCGGGGCGACTGATGCAGGACGAGTTTTAGGGTTCCTAATTTGGGTTTCTAGGGTTCCTAATTTACTCTCAAAGTTATTTACTAAATAACTTATTCGTAAGCTTTCAATTTAATTATGAGACTTTTTAGCTTTACTTTTCTTTTAGGAATATATTGCTTGTTATTTTAGTATTTGATTATACTTTTTCTTTTAGGAATAGACAGTTTACTTTTAGGAATAAACTTTACTTTTTCTTTTAGTTATAGAGTGTTTGTTATTTTAGTATTTGATTTTACTTTTTCTTTTAGGAATAAGTTGTTTATTATTCAAGTTATTTGAGCACTATAAATAAAGCTCTTCCTCAATATTGTAGAGACTTTTGGATTTGAATAATTTTAATTGAACATTAAAGTTGTTTATCTGTGTTTTGGGCTATTCTCTTGTGTAGTTCCCTGTGAATTGTCTGTTGAACTAGCTTGCAGGATAATCGCTATTCTGCCCGGCGTCAGTTTAGGTCAGCATGCAAAGCTTGGGATTCAATAGTTGACAATCTTCAATTCTCTACAAAGCAATTGATGATGAGCCGATCAAGATCATTGTCGAACCTGTCGTCCTCTTTCATCTTTTATAATAGGGAACGAAGAGATCTTATCATATTTGAAGATGAAGGTCATCACAATGCTTTTAAATCCTCAGAGATCAAGGTGGGGGTATTCAATTCGGGATTTGAATGGACTCTGGAAAAATTTAAATCTCGTGGATTTTAAAAGGTTTCAAATGATTTTACAAAATCCACTGGATTTTGATGAGTTTTAAATGATTGAATTTTGTAGATTTTATAAAAGTTTGTTATGGATTTCTATGGATTCTTATAAATTCAATGAATTTTTATAAATGTGTTATTAGTCATAGGAAACAATAAAAAAAACATCACCTAATTGTTATTCATGCCAATACAAATCATAAAACATATCTCAAAACATCAATTAAACAATTGTTTGTATGTTACGAGAATTTTATTTCGAATTAAAAAAAATCAAATACATTGAAGATGGTCCAAAAGTAATACAAATAACTATTTTACTTCAAATTGTTATTCCCGCCACCGCCACCTCTCGTCCCTTCTTCTTTTTTTTCAATCACCAACGCCACCTCTCATCCTCTTCTTCTTCTTCTTCTCCATCAATCACCACCTCCACCTCCCATCCCACCTCCACCCATTTTCATCTTCTCATTCTCAACTTCCTCCCCTTCACTTTTTCTTTTTCTATTATCTGTTATTTTCTTTTTTCTTCTTCTTCCCTTCCTCCTCCACCTTTTTTTCTCTTTGTTTTTTTTTTTTTTTCTTTTTCTCCTATTTTTTTTTCTTCTTCTTTTTTTGGCCCTCGTGAAGGTTTTGGCAAGTGGGGAACCTCCACTCGCAGGAACCTCCGCAAGAGCGAAGAAGAAAAAAATGGGAAAAGAAGAAGAGAGGAGAAAAAAATAGAAAAAGAAGAAAAACAAAGAGAAAAGTAGTAGTAGAAGAAGAAATCAGAAGGGAAAAAAAAAACAAAAAAAAAGATGAAGAGAGGACAAGAAAAAGAAAAAATAAGAGGAA
Source organism: Berberis vulgaris (assembly GCA_963556465.1). Classification (NCBI taxonomy): domain Eukaryota; kingdom Viridiplantae; phylum Streptophyta; class Magnoliopsida; order Ranunculales; family Berberidaceae; genus Berberis; species Berberis vulgaris. Next base: position 18,545,128 of record OY747131.1, read on the forward strand.
GAGAATGAGAAGAAGAGTAATAATAATAATAATAACAAAAAATAAGAACAAGAACAAAAGAAAAGAGGAAGTGCGGGTGGTGGTGTAGCCAGCGGTGGTAGGGCATGGTGGTGTGGACAAAAGTTGTGGGGCGAGGTGGTGCTGCTCTTGTGAAGAGAGAAGATAAGGGAAGGTGGTGGTGTCTTTGAGCAGATCACAAAAAAAATGGGATGGTGGTCTCCTTTAGCGAAAATGGTGGTGTTATTTAACAATAGCCAATACAAATCCGTTGAAATATGAGGGGGGAAGGTTGGATTTGGAATAACTCTTGTTATATATACTTTTCACTCACAAATCCTTCAAAATCCACAACTTTAAAAAATTCATTAAAATCCACTACTTTTTGAATACCCCTGATTTTGGTGGATATTTGAAAACATGAATTGAATACCCCCTGATTTTGATGGATTTTAAAACAATCCTTTAAAATTGGTATATGAATACCCCTAGATTTACATGTATCATTTTAAATCCTTAATTGAATACCCCTGAATTTTAATAGATTTTAAAAATCAACACCATCCATTAAAATTCGTAATTGAATACCACCCCCCAAACTTTCTTATTCAGATTATTTGGGCACAAATAAGCCATACTTAGTGGGTTCCTGCAATGGCCTCCTTTACTTCTCTTCTTTCAATGGTAAGTTTGACGTAACTCCTGAGTGCAACTTTTCTATGTGCATTTGTAATCCTGCTACCGGAGAATATCTGAAGTTGCCACATTTAAATTTCGAGGGACTTCAGTTTTATTTGGATTTGGACTTGATCCCATTACAAAGGATTTCAAGATTATACTCATACTTGAATTTTTCTATAGGGGTAGGCATGTGCGGACATCAGAAATTCAAGTGTATACTATGGGGACCAAGTCATGGAAAAACATTACAAGTCTAGCCCCCACTGAAGATACTAATATATACCATGGGGATGTGGTTCAGGGGTGTTTCTCAATGGCTCAGTTCATTGGATTAGAGATTCCTATGCTCCGACGTTTTGACATTGTTTCGCTTGATTTGGGCACAGAGAGGTTTAGTGTTATACCAAAACCTGATTTTCCCTTATTAATTAATGGCTTTGGTAGTGTCCAGTGTGGGGTGTTGGGAGATTGTCTTTCTTTTTTCATATACTGATGATGATGGTTGTTACAACATATGGATTATGAAAGAGTATAAAGTGAGGGAATCTTGGACGAAGCAGTTTGTTATAAGAAAACGCATTCTAGATTGGATTACGTTAATTCCAGTTTCATATCAAATGAATGGTGAACTCTTACTACTTCGTGATTCTAGTACGCTGGCCGGTTTCTTACAATCGCCAGACTGAAAAAGCTACACCAATCGATCATAATGTTTATCCATGGTATGGGACCTCTCTGGCATCCCTTTATGTTGGAAGTCTCATTTCACCCAATCAGCCTCTAGAAGTTGAGGAGATTAATAAGATTGGAGAAAAGAAAAATGGTTAAAAGGGAGACAAAGGCAGATAGCTAGGTCAATGCGCTGAAGACATCAAAGGAAACTCGTGAAGCTGCACTAAATGAACCTAGTTTTTGAAAATTGTGGCAATCATGAATGCCAGGTAATGGGTTTTTCATCTGATGTAGGACACTGGACACTCTTCTTTTGTCATTGACATCCCTCCATTCTAAACTTGGCATCTACTCACATTATCAATGTCTTTGATTTGTAATTTACTTAATTTGATCGAATTTTGTGTAGACATGCCCTGTTTTATTGAGAAATTGAAATGAAAGAGGCTTATGGTGTTTCACCCATGGCTATATATGTATATTGCCAGTACTCTCCAAATTGCAGTCTGATTTTTTATTCATGCATGTAGCTGTGTCTTTGTTTCCTTGAGGTTATCTATTGTCACTCGGATATTTGACTTCCCTGGCTTCATGTGTTCCTGTGATTTATATCAGCACAACTTTATGCATAACTACAACTTGGGATTGATGGAACCATCAGGGAGTAAATGGAACAAGGCAACAACGCCACAAATTGACAGACTTAAAGTTAATTTAGATTACCCTTTTTGGGGATATACAGCAAATGGCAAATATAGTTTAGATTACCCTTTTGGGGGATGCACGGCTTAGAAATCGGATATTAGTCTTTAAATTTCTGTTTTCATTACAGTGACATTCAGCACAGCAAAAACTGATTTTAATTTAGCTAAAAAAGCTTGGTCTTGACATGACTATTCTATAAATAAATAAATTAAAAAAAAAAAAAACTACGTAGTTTTATGTGCACTCACAAAATATGTAGTTTACTTGACTGTTTTTTTTTCTTTTTGGTGTAAAAAAAACTATATTTTAGTTTCTTATCTGAAATCAAACTCCTAAAAGTTATAAAACTTGCAAAGAAAAGAAGAGAGCTATGAATATTGCAGGGATTGTTGGAACTGACAATATTGGATGTTTTGGAAAATTGAAGAACAAGATCACCAATGGGGATTCTTCTTGATGATGTAGTTTTGTCTAATATACTCATTAGACTTCCTGCAATTCTCTCTATAGGTTTCAGTTGTGCATGCAGGCTTTGGTACAACACCATTCACCATGACCAAAAGTTCCTTGAGTAACACTTCAATCGTGCTAAAGCCAACCCTTCTCTCCTTGCTATCTTCCAACGCTTACAGATTTTTTTTTGGAAAGCGAGCATAAGTTTTGAAGGATCTTCAATACCTAAAGATGAAAGACCGATTGTGTCAATTCTTATTCTTGGATCTTAAGAACAACACCACCACCACGAAAGCTTTAGATCATCCATGGTCATACATGGATATGGTCAGTGGTTGTATCGGTTTGATTTGCTTCCACCATCCAACAATAACTACACCAAATTGGCATTTTTGTAACAACCCCAAAACAGTATCACTTTTGAGTAGTAACAGTCCACCAAACAATTTTACACATTTTCACAAATAAAGTAATACAATAATTGTATCACCATGAAGAGTATGGTGCTACAAGTGATACCATTCATGGTGCTCCAATTTATTGTATCACTTTTTTTGTGAAACTTTTTTCATTTTTTTTTACTGAATTTAGTTTTGATTTGAAATTGTTTGGTGAACTGTTACAACTCAAAAGTGATACTGTTTTGGGGTTGTTACAAAAATGAATGAATCATAGATATTAGATTTACAATCCAAGCACCCAAGAGGTACGTGCTAACCCTTCCCTGCACCCAGTCTGGGCGGCCGATTTGTTTGGATTTGGTTTTGATCCTTCGAAGGGTGAATATAAAGTTTTGAATGGTTGTCACAATAATTGCACCATATACACTTTGGAGAGGACATCAACTAATTCTCGGTGGGACGTTGCATCTACATGCAACTTCAATGCATTTGCAACAACTAGTATGTACAAAACATGATGGTATTTGAGACAGCGAATATTGAAAAAAAAGAAGAGAATTTGGAGATCTCAAAGGGAAAATAGAAGAAAAGTAAAAAAAAAAATTTGTAGAAGTAGGAGAATTTAGGGAGATAGAAGAACACGAAGAGAGGGTGATACTTAGGAAAAACATAATTCATTGATTGATAATTTGTTCCTTTTTCGTTACACTGTTTGACTCTCTCATTAAATAAAAAACTAGTCCTAGCTAAATTAGAAAACCTACAACTTCTATTGTAATTGAAATACTTAAATAACTAGACTTGCTAATTAAAATCTTAATTAAACTGAAAAATCTATAAGTAAGAAAATTATAAACCTACTATGTTCCTACATCAGGCTACCCTTCTTTAAAACAACTCATCCTCGAATTTCACATCAAGAAGATGATGTAATCACTTCTATTTGATGTCGAGAACACGATGCAAACAATTTTTCATTGCTTCTTGTGGCTCCACGGTCGATTTTCCTCGTCAATCTTTTAGCATGACCATGTTAGAAATGGCATCTTTCTTCATTGTTGTTGGTGACAACCACACCAAAACTTCTAGTAGGGTTGCCAAGTGAACCATGAACACGTCAAAACCAATAGACAAAGGAACCAATACTACTACTTCAGCCTATCAAGATTATTACTTTATTATCTGTTTATCTGAAAACCTATTTTTCAACAACTTAACATCACATATACAAATAAAGAATATTGAAGATCAACATAGTTTCACTCACCTTTACTTTAAGACCCAAAGTCGAAGGAAGATTTTTTCTTCTTTTCACCCATCTCACTCTCTTCTTTTACATAGAGTTTTCTCACTTGGTTTTTGTGGGTATAAGAGAATTTGGCTAGATATTGTTTTTAACAATATCCTATAACTATCTCCTCTACCAACAACTAGTACTCCATTGGCAACACACACTTTCTATTCTCTTTAACCACTACAAACAAAATAATGTTTTACATAATATATAAAATTATAATATATTAAAAATATTATTTATATTAATTTAATTAGAAGGGTATTACAACCTCCACCATGAAATATTCCAAGTGATTTATGTTCCTAACAAGGGTCATCAATTACCTTGTCGAACTCTCCCTGAGTTGAGAGCACGCAAACAATATTGTTGTGTCTATGTCTGGTTCATATGAAAAATAGATCCATCGATGAGATTGAGATGGATGTGTATATGTTGAAGGAAGATAACAATTCTTGGGAAAGGGCTAATGGATACTAGCTCAGTTGGTAAGCTTGGGGTAAGATGATATTACAAATCCAAGGTTTGAACCCTGCTGATAGCATTTGGGGTGGGCGATCAGATCATATAGATATCCCTTCAACACAACATAGGTCATCGAAAGGATCTCGGACAACCCACCAAAGCACGAAAGCCAAGATCTTTCAGAAAATGGAGTGGTTAAGAGGGGGGGGGGGAATCTTGGGAAAGGAAGGGGGAAAGTATTCTTCTCCCATTGCTACATCGTACTTTTGCACCTATTGTGCTTTGTCTCATCAGGGAACAACAAATTTTATTGCACTGTTGGATGGGCGAGAGAAATCTTCAATTTTACAATGCATACACCAAGAATGTAAAGGAACTGAAATTGCAACACAAGATAGACTTCCCTCAATATAACATTGTTAATCATGTAGATAATATCATTTCTCTGGAAGCAATGGCTACACCAGATGCAAGTGAAGAACAGTTTGCATAAATGAATTCGAGCGAGTGCAAGTCCCCTGTGAAGCATAAATTTTTTGATGTCACTAATACGATAAGTTTTTTTTTTTTTTTTGTTAAAAGCATATTGCATATAAACTAAATAAAAGTACATAATTGTTGGGATGCTATAGCTGCTAGGTTATGAGCCTCATAATTAAGGTCTCTACAAATAAAATTACAAAACCCTAGATTGTGAATAGAAAGTAGTTGATGTATGCTACTAATGAGTGGTCGCCACGCCTAGTCCATGGTTGTTCTAGGTTGCCATTGATCATCGTGAAGAATAGAGTGAAGTGTCTCTGAATCTCCCATCAAGAAACTCGTTCTCCACTGCCTAGCTTGAATCAGAAGAAGAGCCGCTTCAACTGCATGACACTCCGCCATGGTACTATCTATCACCTTCCCTGTGATTGGGAAAACAACTCATGCAAGCACCTCACCCTGCATGTTGACTGCAAAAACTCCGACTACTCCCTATTGAGATTGTGCCAAAAAACTAACATCGTATTTGACCAATATCATGTTCAGATCTAGGGAATGTGGAATAGGTTTGAGCTGTAAGGATCTAAGGCCAAGTCTGTGACATCTAGCTGACTGGATAGAGATTAGAGTAATCGAAAAGGACACAGGGCTCGTATCAATGCTAACTAGGTGGTGGCTATTTCAGTGAGGGGACCAAATGGAGCAATCGAGGAGGACACAGGGTCTGTCCGAGTGTCAATGACAGTCGTTTGAACAATGTGATGAATAGAGATTGGATCAATAATGGTTTCAGTGGAAAGGGTGCTCCAATGGCTAGTGTGATTGAAATTTGAAGAAATCCAATTGTGCTTCCAAGAAGACTAGGTATTCTGAAAAGTTATTCTAAACTTCTGAGCATTGAATTTGGTGTTTGCAGTATCCCACATGAACTTTAAGAAGAGGGAGGTATTGGGCGACCCAAAATTATCATTGAGGAATAACAGATGAGTAGCATCTTCTGTGTGACTATGGCAGAAAATACAGTAATCCTCCAAATGAGTGTGCAGACGGGACAAATTGGTCATGGTGGGGAGAATATTTTGATTGAGCTTCCAGAGAGTAAAAACGGCAGACGAAGGCGCTTTAATTCTCTACAAAGCTCTTAGCATCTTAACATCAGTGCTGAGAGGGGGAGGGAGAGAGGTAGAGCAATCAGATTGCTCCAGAGTGAACTCCTTGGTAGCATTCTTGGCTGTGAATAGACCTTTTTTGTCCGGGTGCCAGATCAGAGTGTCGGGACAATCTGAACGCCGGAGAAGGATATTTTTAATGTCACTAGCCACTGGGGCGTGAAAATGGAATTTGTGAGGTTGTTGTTCCATTGGGGATATTGATTAGTAGGATTGTTCCATAAGTCATGGATTCTGTGTGGCAAATTAATGTCCTGGGGATTGAGCAAGCAGTCAGTCAGAAGTAATCCAGGTTTAACCCAAAAATCCCTCCAAATGTCGATATTGTTTTCCAACAACACTTGTCATTTGAGATAGCGCCTAATTTTTGTCAAAGCATTAAGATTGCCTCTCCAGGCAAAGGAAGCTAAGGACGGAGGTTTAGAGACTTCGAAGAGGCTTTTGTTGTTAAAGTAAAACGCTTTAAGTTGAGAAACCCAAGTGCTGTGGGGGAAGAGATGGTTTGCCAAATACTTTTTGCCATTAAGGCCAAATTTTTATTCCTCATTGAGGGGATGTTTAGGCCTCCTAGGTGTTGAGGCTTAGTGATTCGATCTCAGGTAAACATGTGTTTAACTTTGCTCTCAGCAGTCCCATTCAACCAAAAATTGCGAGCAAAAACATCAATTTTGGTAGTGATCATACTGTTATGCCCGCTTAAGAAAACACTTTGGATTTCCAGCTAGAGAGTTTGACATTGATTTTATCAATGATAACATGGAAATCAGTGGCCTTTTTATTCGACATGAGCATGGGCGATCCAAGATATTTGTCCTTTGGGTTGTAGAATTTTGATCCTAGGATCCGATTGATCATTTTAGCATGCTTCGAGTGGACATTGGAGTTGTAGTACACCGAGGATTTTTCATAATTAACTCCTTGCCCCGAAGCAAGAAAATATTGTTGAAAAATATTTTTAACCGAGTGGGCTTCAGCAAGGGATGCTCGGCAAAAAAACATAAGATCGTTTACATACAGTAGGTGGCTAAGAGAAAGGGAGTTCCGTTTTATCTTGGTGCCTTTGATGAACCCTACCGATTTTGCTCAGGCAAGAAGACGGGATAAAGCTTCAGCAACCAAAATGAAAAGGTATGATGACAGAGGATCCCCTTGCCGAATGCCTCTAGAAGGCTTGATGGAAGAAAGAGGGAACCGTTAAGAAGGACCTGAAGTGAGGTGGTGGAGATGCATTGTTCAATGAGTTGAATCCAACCTTCAGAAAAATCCCAATTGTTGAAGAACTTGGGTGAGGAAAGACAATTCAACTCTATTATATGCCTTGGCCATATTAATTTTAATGGCCACCCAACCTTGTTTCTTTCTGCGAAATGTTTCATTTGAAAGAAAGTCTCATGAGCGAGATTGACATTATCTGCAATAGACCGCCCTGGAAGAAAGGCATCCTAGTTAGGGGAAATGATGTTATCTAATAGGGGTTTCAAGCGATTAGCCAAGATTTTAGAGATCACCTTATAGATAACATTACAGAGGCCTATAGGACGAAATTTGTTAGGAGTAACTGGGTTATCAATCTTTGGGATAAGAGCGATAAATGTTTCATTGAGCTTGGGATCCATTTGACGGGTAGTAAAAAAATGTTTGACTACCTCGCATATATCCGATTTCACAATATCCCAATAATACTGAAAAAATACGCATGAAAACCATCAGGGCCTGACGCTTTATGACTTCCCATATAAAAAATAATATTTTGAATCTCGGGGTCAGTGGGAATGGAGAGGAGAGCTTCATTTTCAGCAGAAGAGCTGATTGGGGAGAATAGAGAAAGAATTTTGAGATTAGGAGAAGGACCCGAAGATTGGAAGATGTTTCCAAAGTAGTTGTTTAGAATTTGACCAACACTGTCGTAGGTCGATTGCTAGTAGGGATGGCAATGGGGCGGTTTTCACGGATATCCGCCCCACTCGCCCTATTTGGGGCGGATTTGGTAAAGGGTTCCTGGATCTTGGGGCGGATACGGATTTGGCCATATCCGCCCCACGGATATCCGTTTAACCGATAAAATTACAAGAATGCCCTTCACTCTCATCTCAATTCTCCACTTATTCTCACTCGAGTCAAGATTTGACTCTCACGATCTCCTTCTCACAGCGAAGGCAGCGAGGCAGCGAAGCGTCTCCTTCTTTCAATCCTTCTTCTCCTTGTCACAGCGAAGCCAGCTCTCCTTCAGTCCTTCTCCTTCTCACGGACACTCCGACACTCGAAGGGCTCAGCTCACAGCGAAGGGTCGTCTCCATCCTGGCCGCCTCCCTCTCCCCTTCATTAGCGAAAGGTTGTTTCCATCCCGGCCGCCTCCCTCTCCCCTCCATTAGCGAAGCCAGCGCCCTTCCCCGCCTTCCTCTCTCCTCACTCCCCCGCCTTTCCCTGAAAGATCTGATTTCTGATCTGTGATCTCAGATCAGATCTTTGATCGAATTTTTTTATTTTTATTTTTTTGTAATTTTTTGTATGGTTTTTTGTAATATTTTGTTATAATTTTTGTATGGATTACCGGTGTTAATGAATGATCTATATTTTACATAGATAACCTTCTTTTAGGATTGAACTGAGATATCTCTAACTGATTTACAGAATTTTTTTAACAGAGATTTGTGCGGGGCAGATATATGCCAATCCGTGCGGGGCGGATATACGCCAATCCGTGCGGGGCGAATGTGGTTTTTAAATAAATCTATAAACGGATTGGCGGGGCGGATTTGGGGATCCGTTATTCCTGACGGGGCGGGGATGGATTTGTTCAAATCCGCCCCAATCCGCCCCGTTGCCATCCCTAATTGCTAGACATTGGATTCCTCTTTCAAGCGAAGAATGAGGTTCCGTTTTCGCCGTATATTTGTGATGGCATTTACTATATGGTTTATGAAAGAATAATGATGGCATTTACAATATATGTGTTATGAAAGATAGGTTACAATTTGGGGTGTTGGGAGACCATCTTTAATTAACATCAGGTAATGTTTGTGATGGCATTTACTATATGGGTTATGAAAGAGTACAGAGTGAAGGAATCTTGGACTAAGCAGTTCATTATCAGAAAAAGCTTCATGGGTGAAACTTCTTGTTATGATTCAGATTAATGGTGAGCTTGTCCTACTTTGTGATTTCCGCTTCCTAGTTTCCTATGACCTTGAGAGTGCAAAAACTACATTACTTAGAAGGTCGAGAATTCCAGAAGCTTCATCATTCACGACCTAAAGTCAATATATATCAGTATGTAAAGACCGTGATTTCACCCAAATCAGAATAGAGAGCACTGGCATTGAAAAAAACACGCATGCTTAAAGAGAGCAAAGGGATGATAGATCCTGCCTGAGATGGTGGTCATTTTATGTTTGTTTTATCTAGTTCGTCTGGTATTTATTTTCATTTTTAACATGCATGAAATTTAGGGTGTGTTTGGTTGTCCATGGGAATTGGTTTCAATTCTTGTTGCGAGTGTTTGGTTGCCTAAGACTAATTATTGGAAACTTTTTTTTTGTAAATTATGGAGATTCCGCAATTCAGGGAAAACAGAGCATTCAACAAGGATTTTCACCTACACTTGATATTGGACAGAACAGTTGAACTACCTTATTTGAGGAAAATGAATCATCTCAATTTTGGGGTCTCTTGAACAAAAAATGAGCAATAAAACCACTCAAAATGCATACAATACAAATCCATAAGACCAAAACATTAATCATTACCATACTTCTACAGCTAGGAAGGAATTCCATAAAACCCCATTTCTCATAATTAATGAAAAAGATTAAAACCTCTTCCAATCCAAGAGAAAAAGCACGAAATGATCATAATCAATGAAATGAGAGAAAAAGACCATGGATCTCAACCCCATAAAGAGAAACCAAACATAACCAATACCCATTGTGAATTTGTGATCATTATATGAAATGATGAAAGCAAACCAACCCAAACTAAAAAAAAAACACTGAATAAGTAATGGAAAATGATGATGAAGAGTCCCACACACCTCTTGATAACCCCAAATAGAACCCAATGATTCCATATTTCCTTCTTCTCTCACTTTCATGAATAGAATGCAGAGAACTAGTAGTAGTGGAAGAGTTCTGACAGTATGAGAGAAAAGTGATTTATATAATGAGAGAACTCAAGACAGAGACTAATTGGTGTAAGCTACACACAACTTCATTAGTTTCTCAACCTTAAACTACTACACAGATTTGAAGGGAAATTTGTTTTTGAATCAATCCACACAAATTGGTATCTAACTAAAACCTCTCAATTTTAACATTCAAATCATCAACATTCCCCACCATTCGAAGCCATAAAAACAAGATCTGAATACTCCCCATCAATTGCTCCACTTCTTCTAATACAACCACATTTTTAGAGAACACAAAAATATCTAACATACCCATTGTCTGGATTTGCATAAAAAATGGTACTTACTTGTGATGATGAGGCAGAGAAAATGGTACTCTCTGTCTCTCACATTCCATTTGCGCAATCAAACTACTCATCAGAATGCCATCTCAAATTTTGCATTTCTGAAATGGGTTTCATCTACAATCCATGTTTTCAGTTAAAAAACAGAATTAAAAAAAAAAAAAAAAAAAAAAAAAAAAAAAAGAGGATAAAAACATAAGAGAAACACTGGGGGTTTTCTTATAGTAAAAGCTTATTCTTAAATTTCATACAAACTCTCAGTCTTCATTTTTACAGAACAAATATAACAACTGACATCCAAAGCAAGTGAAGTACCACTGCCCATTGTTAAAATTAGAATAAAAAAAATACTTTTTTTTTTTCTTTTTCTTCTGAAGCTAAGAAATGAAGTTGTCTGCCTCTATAAGCCCAAAAAACAGAGAGAGAAGCTCGAAAACCCTATGTCACATTCTGTTGCAATTTCTAAGAAGTGGGTTTTCGTGTAAGCTAGATATAGAGAAAACTAGAGTCACGATTGTCGAAGTTAAGTGAGTAACTGAAAGGGTCGTAGTTGAAAACCTCGGTTTCGAACTATTGTTGACTAGTCTCCTGATTTCTGCTCGAACCCTCCAAAGCAAACTAGATTTGCTCTTAACTAGTAGAGATCGGGAAATAGAGAGGGAAGAATATGAGAGAGGTACCTGGTGGAGGAGAGAGCTTCGAATGGAAGAGAGATCTGCTTCAAGCCTTCAATGATATGAAGAGAGAGGCGAGGGAGGAAAGAGCTTCGAGATTGATCTGCTTCAAACCTTCAACGATGTGGCACGTGTGCAAGCATCCCATGCCCATGAATAAAATTCTAAACAAACACCTAAAATCTTATTTCAAGTGGAAATATAATTCATATTCCCATGAAATGGGTGCACCAAACACACCCTTATAGTTGTCATGTTCTATTCTTTCTACTTTCTAAAGGTTATATATATATATATATATATATATATATATATATATATATATATATATATATATTTGCTTTCTAATGGTTGAAAATTTCAATTCTCTACTTTCAATTTCATTCAACTTTCAATTCTTGAAATTAAAGTGTCTTTTATAAAGCATAGCAATAGATAATGCTCATGTGGTTTAATTATCATATAATTCTTCTTGTCTTATCTCAATAGTGCTCTATCATATTAAGAAATTTTGTTTGGAAAACCGAGTGGTGAACACAGTGGTTGATTTTCCCATACCCACATGAGTCATAATTTAATTAACAATTCTAACTCTGCATATTTATATCTAAGCTTTTGCCATATTGAAAGTGAAGTAAAGATTATGATTCCTTCAGGAGTAGTAATGTTGGAAATTTCCGGCCAAAAGGATCGATTACAAACTTACAATTACATTAATAACATAACAATTGTACAATCACAATACAATTACAACTTACAACTTACAAAAACTTCTCACACACACATTACACAACTCACAAACACTCATTGATTTGTGCTCCTCCAAGCTGCTCTGCAACGTTGGGGTAGAGCCCTATTTATAATTGATCAAGGGTGGTAGAGAAAGTCCATAGATAGCCAACATTCTTGACCTCCTCCATCATCTATAATTTTCTTCATTTTTCTTTTTCTAGAAATTTTTCCAACTTCTTTTTCTTCTTCTCAATTTCTCCAGAAAATTCCAACACCAAGTTGGTGTTTCTCTTTCAACATCCCCCTCAATACTGACTTGTCGATCTTCAGATTCACACATTGTCTTCATGTTCACACTGCCTTCAAGTTCACACACTACCTTCTCGTTCACACATTACACTTCTCCAGTGTCACAACCAGTTGGTTCACGAACACGATCTTCATACTTCATCAATTCTATGTGCTCCCTTGGCACACACACTTACAACTTTCATGTGTTCCCCTAGCACATCCATACAACTACGTGCTCTCTTGGCACCTTCACTCACAACCTGCGAGTGGACCGAGGAGAACAAACCCAAAATAATTCGATCATTTTGAAAACTTGAGTTGTAGTAAAATCGAGAGAGAATTGTGTCGTTGAATTCTATTTTATATAGATTAAGAAATTGAATTACTGGCTACTGAATAACCCACAGAAGAGCTTGCAGAACATAGCACTTTCATTATCCTTCCATAAAAACTCATAAGTAATTCATGGATAATGATTAAACTCAAACACAAAATAAGCAAGCTAAACCTGCTAAAATTTGCTAGGCTCAGTGATAAGCACCTAAAACATTGATTTTACACTCTCAAATATACAATTGTTAAGTCCAATTATCAAATAAAAATATTTCATTACGTGTATTTTGTGCATTTTGTAGGAATTCAAGTACAAATATCAAATTATGCATAAAGTGGCACAATAAGGCTAAATTCATCAACTAGAATGCCCAATGGGAATTCAAAGGCATTCATCAGGATTAAAGAATTTCAATCTCAAGACCCATGAAGTCAAGCCCACAAAGCAACAACAACTACGGATCTCGAGAAAATCAATATGAAGATTTGGACGTCCACATGGCCAACTTTATCATAAAAAAATCTCTACAAGACATGTTTCCTTATTGAACTCCAACACCATTCCTTGTTTCATTCAACCATGTTTCACTGTTTAACTCAAACCATGTTTCCTTATTTCATTCAACCATGTTTCACTGTTTAACTCAAACCATGTTTCTTTGTTTCACTCAAACCCTTTTTACCTATAAAAACCCCATACATGGAGTTCATAAGAGATAGTTTTTCTTTGATAGTTTTTTTTTACAAAGTTTTTTAGTTGTAGTTCTTGGCTTTATATTTTTACTTGGGAGAAAAGTGCATGTACTACAGTTTAATTTCATTGAAGAAGTAAGTTTTATTTTTGTTCTTTTAGTTTAATATTTATTTTCACCATACATTATTTTGCTATTCTCTTTATTCTTTAAGTTGAAAATCAAATATTGTCTTCTAATCCACGTGAAGTAGTTGATAACCTTTACTTCCACTATACATTGTTGAATTGTATTGCAGGTTGAAGGAAGAAAAAAAAAAAAATTAATTTATATTTCTTTGATTGATGTCGAAAATCATGCAACGACATTAATGTCGGTTTTTGGCATCAATCAAATGGCGTTGTTGCACATCACTTGGTGAAGGAAGACATTATTGAAGATACAACTTAAGAGACAATAGAGAAGATTTTTAATTTATTTAATTTTTTCTTTTTTTATTTATTTAATTATTACTATTTTTTGTCATCTTTATGCTTTTTTTTTTTGGTAATTTTCAGCATATAACAGAAACAACACAGCATCAGACGGCTCAAACATTGTCCGTTTAACGTTAAATTTTTACAGCAAATTTCTTGATACTCCCCTGAATTTCCATAATTTTTTCAGATTTTTTTATGTCGGTTGTCTGTTAAAAATATTCGTTTGGAAACGTTGGTGATAAAGCTGCGAAATTGCCTAAGACTTGCTTGAAGACCTTTTTTTTTTTTTTTTTTTTTTTTGTAGTTTTTAGTGAGGAAGAGAGTTTATTCTTTTTTAACTTCTTTTTAATATGCCTCGAATGGTCGAGTGCAACTTGTAATAGTTGGACATTATTTTAGCATTAGGTTGATTGTTAGTTTTAGGTTAGATTTAATTCACTTTCATAAAAATAAAAAAAACTAAACAAACAAACAAAAATTTTATAAAAAAAAATATTTCTGACTTCTTGACCAAAACCATTAAACATCTTTGCATGTGTAATTGTTTGATTGTGTGTTTATTTATTTAGATAACAATCGAAGTCAGAAATAAAATATATATAAAAAAATTCTTTGAAAAATGGCTACTTTTTTTTGTAGTGGAAAACCAGTGGTGTTATAGGGGAGAGAGCAATTGCTTGAACTTAGGAGGAGTAGCTCTCAAATAACATTTCCCTCTACTCCCACGGTGGAGACCTTGTGTCCGAGCTCACAAGTTAGTAAGTATCTCTTTCAGACACATTGTTTTAGTGGCTTGGGTGCTGAGTAAAAATCGATTGGACATTGTTTGGTGTTTGTTTATATTTCTGCATCTTAACGAACTGCGTGGTTGCTTACGTTAATAAACTACCATAAGCAGAGAGGGCAGACCTAGCCCTGTTTTTGAAACTGGTGGGATTTCATCACCCACCTCATCACTCCAGTTGTGTGAAACCAAGGCACATAATAAAATCAACTAAGATTAGAGCCAACTAGTACGGTGTTCATAGGACAACTAAAACCTAGGTTATTCTGCTAAATTTTGTGTTGACTAAAGCAAAACGTGACGTTGGCTTTAATCATTCAATGAACTCCGAGAGGCCACTGCCACATGGGTAACTCACCCGGTACGCCAAGTCATTAGTAAGCTGCAGACCACAGAAGGATGTGGTGTAACTAACAGTTTTGGCTAGGAACACACACCCTAAGTACGTATTTGACACACATCGTTCTCATATCAATCGGTCTACAGAGCGGTAGCACAGGTACAGTTCTTAATTATACCACATGATCTCCTGTACTTGTGCAATAATCCGGCTTCTTGCAAGCGTAACTCTAACCTTCTTATTTTGGACTTTGTATTGTTGGATACAAGCTTTTAGGATTATCTGTTAGCACCCTATCTAATCAGGCAATAATAGATAACAGTGTAACGCCCGCTGGTTTCAATCAACCTTGTCCCTCACAGATTAACAAGATAAAATCCCAATAAAACGTTGTTTGCTTAGATTTGGCATTTGTGTGGTTCAGAAGTGATCATTGCTTGTGTATGTCTTCTTAGCAATCGTCTAGGGATACTTGATCTTGTGCTTTGTCACTGTCATCTTTCTAATCCATTTTTTTCCCTTTTATGAAAGTTTGGGAACACCCACAAGCGTTTGGTTCGTACCCAAAATTTTCTAGCCACCCTAATCCACTTTTTGCTTCTTCACCACACTCATCTCCACCCACCTCCCCTCACTCTCCAATCAACACTAAAATGGAAAAACGTCCAATTTGGGAATACAATGTTCCCTTTGCTACTAATGTGCATGGATGCATTGAGCTGCCCCTCATCACTACAACTCAATTTGAGATTAGACCGGCTATTATTAATATGTTGCCGAAAGTTCAATAGCATGATTGAGAAAGCCCATATGTCCATCTTGGAAAGTTTCTTGAAGTTTGTAGTACTTTTAATAACCAAAACATAGATGAAGAAAATGTCAGACTTCACTTGTTTCCTTTCTCTCTTGATGATTGCCACCTCATGGCTAAATTCCCTCCTTGCCAGTTCCATTAAATCATGGGAGGATTTAGTTAGAAATTTTCTAGCGAAGTACTTCCCCATGAGAAAGACCCTAGAAATTAGAAGAGAAATTGAGGAGTTTACTCAAACACATGATAAACTTTTTTATTAAGCATGGGATTGCTTTCAAGATTTACTCATCAAGTGCCCCCATCATGGCTTTGAAAAACGAGTGCTAGTGCAGAGTTTTTATAATGAATTGATTGTCGAATCTAGAAATATTATCGAATCCATGCATCAAGGGAAATTCATGCGTAAAACTGGTACTGATGCTTATACCTTTCTAAGTGAACTTCCTGATGATTCTCGACAATGGACTGCCCATAGAGACTTGAAACCTAGTTCTTCTAGAAAATCACGTCTATTTGTACCAAATGAAGATCCCGAACCAGACATCAAAATATTCCTAAAGGACTTTGCTAAGGAAATGAAATCTATTGTGACAAAGTCTACCTCTGAAGCCAGATAACAGACTTATAAGCCTTGTACCTTTTGCCTCAAAAGAGATCATATAGATTCTGATTGCCATTTGACTTCAGGTGGCAATGAACCTCCAGAGGAGGTGTGTGTATTTAACAGTGAACCAAACACATTCGGTCAAACATACACATCTGCAAATCGACATCACCCTAACCTTTCCTATGGTGGTGACTTTTATGAACAACCACCCAGAAGTTCAGGGAATCCTCCTGGGTTTCAACACCCTAGCCATCCTAGTGGACAAGCCCACAACTCACGCACTTATCTCAGACAGGTTCAATATGGAACTCAATCTAACCAATTGCAATAGAATCAATATCCACCACATGGAGGACCTCTTTCATTCTGGCAAAATCAGCCTGTGAACCTTCCTATGGTACCTGTCCCTCATAATTCTTATGGTCAACCTCAACTTAGCAACTTCCGGGACTTGGTACCTAAAAATCAATATGTTGCTCATTTACCACCTTCAAAATCATTATTGGAAGATATGATGCACCAATTAATGACAACTAATGCTGCTAATTCCCAAGCCATCCACCAGCTTCAACAACAGTTGCAATAGTTGAGCGTGGGAAGGGAAAAGGAACATTCCCCAATCAGCCAATCTCTAATCCAAAAGGTGTTCCCCAAGCCCATGTCAATGAAATTTGTAGTAATGTTGATTCACAGGGAGAAGTTAAAGTTGTCACCACCCTTCGTTCTGGCCGAGCAATTGATAATGGCATAGAACAACCCAAGAGAACTGATGTGATTTCCAAAGAGAACGTTCCTAAACCAATTGAGAACGCTAAAGATTCTTCTCAA
Organism: Berberis vulgaris; assembly: GCA_963556465.1. Lineage (NCBI taxonomy): Eukaryota > Viridiplantae > Streptophyta > Magnoliopsida > Ranunculales > Berberidaceae > Berberis > Berberis vulgaris. The sequence continues at coordinate 18,562,489 of OY747131.1, forward strand.
ACTAGTTTAAACTCACCCTCTCAGCTTCCCATGGAGCCAAGAAAGTATATACCTAAGGCACCTTTTCCCAAAGTCCTTTTAGGTAACAAAAAAGATAAGCAATTTCAAGAAACACTAGAAACTTTTAAAGGAGTACACATCAACATCCCTCTTTTGTCTGCTATCCAGCAAGTACCAGTCTATGCAAAATTTTTCAAGGACATGTATACTAAAAAGATAAAATCAGAAGTACCTGAAACTATATGCCTTGCAAGCGATGCCACATCGCTTATTCAACAAACTGGAGTAATTAAGTACAGGGATCCAGGAACCCCTACTGTACCATGTTTCATTGGAAAAGACTTTGAAAGTCGTGCCTTGATCGACTTAGGAGCGAGCGTGAATCTCTTACATTATCATATATATTTAGAACTTGGGTTAAAAGGAGATGCAACCAACAAAGGTAGTTCTTAAGCTAGCAGATGAGTCAAAACGATACCCTAGAAGAATAGTTTTGGATGTGATTGTTCAAGTTGCAGATTTCTATTATCTAGTTGATTTCATCATCTTAGACACTAGCCCGAGCCCAAATAATCAAATTCTTGTTATCTTAGGGCGACCCTTCTTAGCAACTGCGGAGGCTAACATCAACTGTAGAAGTAGTAGCATGTCTGTTTCCTTTGGGAACCTTAAAGCTGAGTTGAATATTTTTAAGGCCTTGCAAAGGAGAGATGATCTCGATATGATTGAGGAAGAAGAAGAAGAAGAAGAAGTGTGTATTATTCGATCTTTTGAGTCTATGGCTCAATCGTCACCAGATGACGTATTGCTTCGTTGTCTCTCACACTTTGGGATGAACCTAGATATGGACGAGACTATTGAAGAGGTCAACAATATGTTGGATAATGTGCCCATAATGCATATACCTGAATTGGAGCCATTATCACGTTATCAATATGAGGAAGAGTTGTATTCATCTTCTTTCTTTAGAGAACAGTCACAAGATAGTGACTCATCCACAAACACTCAGAAACTACTAGAACTTAAGCATTTACCAAATGAATTGAGATATGCATTTCTCGGTCCTGCGGAGAGTTATCCAGTGATTATTGCCTTAGATCTCACTGAGGAACACAGTGACAAGTTGTTGGAGGTCCTTAAAGCTCACAACTCAGCCATTGCTTGGAATATTCATGACATCAAGGGTGTTGACCCTAGTGTCTGTGAGCATCATATTTATTTGGAAGATGAAACCAAAACATCCAGAGAACCCCAGCGACGTCTAAATCCCATTTTGAAAGATGTCGTAAAAGAAGAAGTGTTGAAACTCCTGGATGCAAACATCATCTATGTTATCTCTGATAGCCAATGGGTTAGCCTACTCCATGTGTTCCTAAGAAGTCGGGAATTACAATAGTTGAAAATGAGAACAGGAACTTGTGCCACAAAGAATGAAAAAGGGATGGAGAGTATGCATTGATTATCGTAAGTTGAACTCTAATACTCGAAAGGATCACTTTCCCCTTCCCTTTATTGATCAGATGCTTGAGAGGTTAGCAGGTCATCCTTACTATTTTTTCTTGAATGGATATTCTGGATACAATCAAATCCCTATTGCACAAGAAGATCAAGATAAAACCACATTTACTTGTCCTTTTGGTACTTACGCTTATCGTTGCATGCCTTTTGGGCTATGCAACGCACCCGCGACATTTCAAATATGCATGTCTAGCATATTCAGTGATGTGGTGGACAACTTTCTTGAGATAATTATGGATGATTTTTCAGTATTCGGCTCATCTTTTGATCAATGCCTACATCACCTCTCACTTGTCTTAGAGCGCTGCGAAGAAAAATGTCTTGTTTTAAATTAGGAAAAGTGTCACTTCATGGTGAAGCAGGGCATTGTTCTTGGGCACGTTGTTTCTCCAAAAGACATTGAGGTGGACAAAGCTAAGATTGATGTCATTTCATCTCTTCTAAAGATGTGCATCTTTCTTGGGGCATGCTGAATTTTATCACCGCTTCATTAAAAAAATTTCAAAGATTGCACGCCCTTTGAGTAGTCTCTTAGCTAAGGATGTTCCCTTTCTTTTTGACAACAAGTGCATATCTGCATCTTAAATCTGAACTAGTCTTAGATCCTATCATCCGAGCTCCTTATTGGGTGCTACCCTTTGAGATTATGTGTGATGCCTCTGACTATGTTGTAGGTGCAGTTTTGGGTCAGAAAGTTAACAAACTTCCTCATGTTATCTACTATGCTAACAAAACTCTGAATGAGGCTCAACTCAATTACTCGACCACGGAGAAAGAAATGTTAGCCATTGTTTATGCACTAGAAAAATTCCTTTCCTATCTCATTGGAGCTAAAGTCATTGTGTACACTGACCATGTAGTCCTTAGATACCTTCTCAATAAGAAGGACACCAAACCTCGTATGATTCGATGGGTTTTTTTGCTTCAAGAATTTGATCTTGAAATACGAGATAAGTCAGGTACAGAAAATGCGGTCGCCGACCACTTGTCTAGGCTAACATCACAGTCATCTACTAGTATCTTGCCCATTCAAGAGGACTTCCCAGATGAACAACTTCTCTTGGTAGAGCAAGAGCTTCCTTGGTATGCCAACATTGTCAATTTTTTAGCAATTGAGGAACTCCCGTCACACTGGTCTAAGCCAGATCGTGACAAGTTTTTGTCTAGGGTCAAGTATATTATTCTTGGGATGAGCCATATTTGTACAAATACTGCACTGACCAACTTATCCGAAGATGTGTTCCGGAAGTTGAACAGTTGAGCATTCTCTCATTTTGCCATGATCAAGCTTGTGGTGGGCATTTTAGTTCTAAGAAAACCGCGGAGAAGGTTCTCCAATCAGGTTTTTATTGGCCTACCCTTTTTCAAGATGCCCATGAGTATTATAAAGCCTGTCACCGATGTCAACAACTTGGGCGAATAACTCGTCGACACATGATGCCTCTGAATCCTATTCTAGTGGTTGAAGTTTTTGATGTTTGGGGCACCGATTTTATGGGACCATTTTATCCTCCCATGGGTATCAATACATCCTTCTTGCAGTGGATTACATTTCTAAATGGATAGAGGCCATTGCCACTAAGACCAATGATCACAAAATTGTTATTTCATTCATAAGGGAGTTTATCTCTAGTAGATTTGGCACCCCCAAGGGTATCATTAGTGATGGGGGTAAGCATTTTTGTAACCGCGTATTTGAGCATCTTGTTAAAAAGTATGGGGTTACTTTCAAAGTTTCCCTTTCCTACCATCCTCAAACAAGTGGTCAAGTTGAAGTCTCGAATCGTCAAATCAAGAACATCCTCGAAATAAATATCAATCCAAATCGGAAAGATTGGTCTTTACGTCTTTTGGATGCCTTATGGGTATACCGAACTGCATTCAAAACTCCTTTAGGTATGTCTCCCTATAGATTGGTCTTTGGTAAACCTTGTCACCTTCCTGTCAAACTCCAACATAGAGCTTATTGGGTTACAAAGAGTCTAAACTTTGACCTCGATATGGCTGGTAAAAAATGAAAACTTCAGCTCGATGAGCTAGAAGAATTGAGGTATGAAGCTTATGACTTATCCAAGAACTACAAAGATAAAATGAAGTGGATACATGACAAAAACATCATGAGAAAAGAGTTTCATCTTGGTCAGGAAGTCCTACTCTACAACTCTCGTCTTCATCTCTTTCCAAGTAAGCTAAAAACTCGTTGGTCTGGTCCATTCATTGTACGTGATGTTAAAAACTATTGTGCCATCACCGTAGAAAACCCTACAAATGGTAGTCTCTTTCAAGTAAATGGACAGCGACTGAAGCCATACCATGAATTTCCCACAAGGTCAGTGGAAACCATTCAATTGATTGATCCTAACTATGAGGATTAGTCACGCCTACAAATTCCTACTCCACTAAGCCTGTTTGGGGTGGTATCCACCACCCCCATTACGTCCGGTAATGACATTAAACTTAGCGCTACTGGGAGGCAGCCCAATCCGTTTATGCATTCATTCATTCATAAAATAATAATAATAATAAAATTTATTAATAATACCGCCAATTCCTGTTTGGGGGTGATGTATTTTAATAATACATCACCCCACCAACTCACTCTTTTTCATTGCAGGGACGGTACAGATGTTCAACAAATCACCTGAGGTAATAAGTTCTAATTTTTATTTCTCACTTTTCATTTCATTTGTTTAACACTCGGGACAGTGTTCTATTTGTTTGGGGGTGGGGAGATTTATCAAAATTTATACCTATTTTGAAAACCGTTTTCTAAAAAAAATAAAAATAAAAAATGGTGTGGTATCCTAGCTATGATGAGATTGGATTACTTGATTAATTACATTTAGGCAAAGAGATGTTGGAAGTTTATTACTAGAGTAAATATTGCATTTGAGTATTCAGGAACAAATAAATTTTTGCACAATGACCACAGATGTAGTTTGGAATACAAAAGTAAGTTACTTCCTGAGAATCTAGAGGAATAATAGTGGAAACTTTAACCTTGTGAGCTATCAGGCCTTTCATTTTATTCAAAGTGTTTTTACACAACTCCGAGTCATATGATGACTTAAAATTTTATTGGACATTAACTTGTTGTGAAGTCTCATTATTCTTCTTTTTGGTTGGTCACTGAGGATGACATCTTTTTCGAGTTAAGAGAAACATAGGTCTTGTAGTCTATTTGAGACTTATAACCATTACCAAACCTTAGAAGGTAAATTAGGCATCTCTTGTCCATCTGAACCTTCTCAAAACCATCTTGCTAAACATTTCATCCAATGCCAATGTGAGCCCTTGTCTTGTTTTTTTAGATATATAAAAATAAAAATAAAAACCCTCATTTTCCCCTTTTGTTTCTGAAAAATGTTATGAAGATTTATGAAGAAAAATAGGAGTGCAAAGTGAAACTACAAAGTCCAAGGTACTTCAGAAAAAAAAAAAAAAAAAAAAAAAAAAAAAGGTTGTAAAGAAGAAGAATAAAAGGAAGTGATTGATGAGTCCCCTATTAATCTATTTGAAGACCCTATATTTTCATAAACATCATTTTACTTGCCATCTACCCCACTCTTCCTCATATATAAAAATAAAAAAGCCAGATTCATTGCCTTTTTAAAGAAGTCCTAATTAACCCTATGGTAAAGTATGGTAAGAAATGGAGAGTAGATGAGAAGACGCTATGGTGGGTAACTCGACATTCTTGCAAGTGATCAACCTTCCTTCCATGAGACTATTATTCTCTTTCATGTCTGTTTATTCTTATGAGCATGTGAGAAGTTTGCATTTTCGCATTTTCTCTTTTCCTCATATGCAAGAGAGAAAATATTTTACCCAAACTCAGAGTGATCATTTCAGAGATATTAACTAGTGAGTTTTGAAGTCAAAACAGCTATTCCAAATGTGGATTAGGATGTACGTTACTTTGACATGAAAATTTGTATTTGTTGGTTATTCACACACACACATTGTTCCAAAGTTGCTCACTTGTAATGGGTATTTTAGTAAGAAGTTACATATGTCTCTTGATTTCTATGTGGTTGAATAACAGGGACACTTTCTGAGAATAATAGGTCACACATCAATTTTATTTCATATAAAAAAATGTTTGTGGGTGTCATCCTGGATAACCCTCGGGAGGATAAAACTCCTCCTTTAGTGTCATGCTAGGGGTTCAAGGCATTGTTGCATATTGTAAATGCAATCGAGTCATACCAGCGAAAGTGGCATTGATTTTTTTGAGAAGTTTATGACGAATAAAAATATTTTGTTTTGTGTTCTTATCTTTCTTTTCGTTGTTCTTTGCTGGAGAACTAGCAAAAGGTTGTTTGGGGGTGGTGTGATAAGCACCCAAAACATCGATTTTACACTCCCAAATATACAATTGTTAAGTCCAATTATCAAATAAAAATATCTCATTACGTGTATTTTGTGCATTTTGTAGGAATCCAAGTACAAATCTCAAATTGCATAAAGTGGCACAATAAGGCTAAATTCATCAACTATAAGGCCCAATGGGAATTCAAATGCATTCATCGGGATTAAAGAATTTCAATCTCAAGACCCATGAAGTTAAGCAGACAAAGCAACAACAACTATGGATCTCAAGAAAATCAATATGAAGATTTGGACGTCCACATGGCCAACTTTATCATAAAAAAATCTCAACAAAACATGTTTCCTTATTGAACTCCAACACCATTCCTTGTTTCATTCAACCATGTTTCACTGTTTAACTCAAACCATGTTTCTTTGTTTCACTCAAACCCTTTTTACATATAAAAACCCCATACATGGAGTTCATAAGAGATAGTTTTTCTTTGATAGTTTTTCCTTGATAGTTTTTTTTTACAAAGTTTTTTAGTTGTAGTTCTTGTCTTTATATTTTTACTTGGGAGAAAAGTGCATGTACTACAGTTTAATTCCATTGAAGAAGTAAGTTTTTTCTTTGTTCTTTTAGTTTAATACTTATTTTCACCATACATTATTTTGCTATTTTCTTTATTCTTTAAGTTGAAAATCAAATATTGTCTTCTAATCCACGTGAAGTAGTTGATAACCCCTACTTCCACTATACATTGTTGAATTGTATTGCAGGTTGAAGGAAGAAAAAAAAATATAAACAACTTATATTTCTTTGATTGATGTCGAAAATCATGCAACGACATTAATGTCGGTTTTTGCATCAATCACTTAGCCATGTACAATACATTTTCTCTTGCACTTGCACAAGTACAAGACATTATCCAGAATGTTATTGGATGTAAGGTCATTTCCCTAGGCAGTATTTTTCCACTCATGGAAGAAACAAGAAAGAAATTATGACCTATAACCAATCTAGGCCGGTAAATATCACCACATAAGCAATCCACAGTATTCATCCATTCTACCTTCATAGTGTAGAACCTACCTTTTATTTTGAATGGGAGTAGCTTGAGAAAAATGTGAACCACACATAGATCCACCCCAGATTATCTTGAAGATGATCAAGGAACATAATCACGCAGTTGATTTGCATCTAACAATTACAGGTTTTTATTTCTACTGAAACGGAGAAATTCCAAGTTCCTGGTCCAGTCTTCTTTTGAGAGCCATGATCGTTTCTGCACACGGAACACCATAAAAGTTACAAATGATTGTCCCATTCATGGATTTACAAACTAGTGATTGAGTTTGATAATCTTTTTACTGAATTTTTTTTTACACTTGATTAGCACCGGTAACGCTAAAGCTACATTACTTGGTTTTTTTTATGATTTCCCTTTTTTAATAAGAAAATTTTGAAATTTTGCTAAATTGATCAACAAATGGGTAGCTTGACAATAGTAGCCATCCCAAAGTCAATGAATTATCCAACAACAAAGAAACACACATGCAAATTTTTTTTTTTTATAAAGCTTATAGCTAATAATATTAGAATTAAGAAGGATTACATAAAGTTTGTCTTGCGTAGGTAGCTAGATCATGTGCTTCGCGATTCAGCTCACAAGGAATATAGTTACAATACCAATTAGAGAAAATAGATAGAAGAGACTTAATGCTACAAATAAGTGGTCGCCACATCCAGTTTGGTTCCCTCTAGCCTGATCTTGAGTTCGAGTGAATGATAGAAATGAGATCGCCTGAATCACCTAAGAGGAAACCCTTTTTACCATTGTTGCATTTGAATGAGAATAAGTGTTGCTTCCGCTACAACACATTCTGCCATTGTACTATCTCCTAATTTTCCGGGAATAACACTTGCCATTCTAGCATGTACCTGGCCAAAAGCATCCACTGCACACTCTCCAAAAGCACCCTGCTGAGAAGAGGGAAATAAGCAAACATCATAAGTCACAATGATCATGTCTGCTGTAGGCATGGATGGGAAGTGGAGAGCATTTCTGGATTGAGAGTTCAGTGGGTGATCCTGAACAGTCCCAAGTTGAGATTAAATAAGGCGAAGTTTGCTGATTTGTTTACTGGTTTGTGAAACAGTCTTTGGAGAATGATGGGGTTCATGGTTGGTATGGTTAGGTTGTTGGTGTGATTGGGTGTCAGTGATTGCTGAAGCTAGGACCTGATGAAGTGAAATGGGTTCGATAAAATCTGTTATCGATAGGGAAGGTGAAAACCATTGTTTTTTCCATGAGGCCCATACATGGTTAAAAGATTGAAAAAAAAGTTGCGAAGAGAATTTGGCTTTTTGAAAAATGATTTTGTTACGCATGTGCCAAATGGTGTCAATGACCGCTGTAAATTGTGATAATATTTCATTCTTTTGGTGCCAGTGAGCCAAGGCCGTATCCCACATGAATTTGAAAAGATGCGGGATGGTGCATTCAGTGATATTGGCTCTAGTCCAGTTGATGGGGAGAAAGGATAAAAGCCAAAGACGCTCAATGATCGGGCAAGAGAAAAAGAAATGACTGACATCTTCTTTATGTCCATGGCAAAAGGTACAACAGTCATCAATTGGCATATGAATCCTAGCTAGGTTATTCGTAGTGGGAAGAAGATTTTGAGCCATTTTCCACAGAAAAAAAAATAGCACTAGCAGGAGCTTTGATACACCACATTTCCTTTGAAATTTTGGTGTGAACTTGAGATGAAGCCAGGGAATTGAAAGAAGGGGAAGCTTCAAGATTTTCCTTGAGGAAGGCTTTGGTAGCACTTTTAACAGAGAAGCTTCCTGTTTTGTCAAAAGTCCAAAGAATTTTGTTTGGGGATTGTGACGGATGAATGACAATGTTAAGGATATCATTGACCACCGAAATCGGGAGGAAAGAATTGAGGAGATTCGAAAAGACAACGATGATGATGGTTGGTTTCAAGATTGACCAAGTAGTTCCAGAGATTCAGAATTCGAAGAATGGAACTCATACGACTGGTTTGAGTGGGACTTTCTTCCAGAATCAGGCCTGGTTTGACCCAACAATCTTCCATACGTCAACCTCATTACCAAACATAATTTTCCAAAGAAGGTAGCATTTCATCTTATTTAAAGCAACAAGGTTACCTCGCCAGGCAAAGGATGTTATGTTGGGAGATTTGTCAAGTTGGAAAATGCTACATTTTTTGAAGTAAATGGATTTGAGTTGAACAGTGAAAGGTTGGGTTGGTCGAGAGATGGCAAGCCAGATGTTTTTTGCCATCAGAGCAAGATATTTGATTATTGAGGATGGGATATTTAAGCCTCCCAAATGTCTAGGAAGGGTTATTTTATCCCAAGTGCAAAGATGTCTGCCTTTGCTTTCTTAGGTGTTATTCCACCAAAATTTCTTGCCATCGAATCAATTTTTTATGAAATTGAACAGGGGCGAAGGAAGGTTTGCATGGTATAATTCGGTATTGAATGAATGACAGCTTTAATCATAACAGTTCTACCAACTTAGGATAAGATCTTAGTTTTCCACAAAGAGAGATTGATAGAAATCTTTTCAACCGGGAATTGGAAGTCCAAGGCTTTCTTCTTGGAAAGGAGAAGCGAAGTCCCTAGATACTTATCCTTGGGATTAAAAAGTTTGGATCCGAGATTTCTGCTGATCATTTTGATATGTCTCGGGAGGACATTTGTGCTATAAAAGATGAATGATTTATCAAAATTTACCGCTTGGCCCGAAACTGAGCAGTGTGTAGCCAGAAGATTTTTCACTGAATGAGCTTCGGCTAGAGTTGCTTGACAGAAAATTATCAGATCGTCAGCATACAGGAGATGACTGATGGAAGGGGAGTGTCTTCTAATGTGAATCCCTTTGATGGTTTCATTAGACTCTGCCTGGTTTAGTAGGCGAGAGAGGGCTTCTGTAATGATAATGAAGAGATACGGAGAAAGTGGGTCTCCTTGGCTTAGACCTCTTGAAAGCTTGATGCTGAAAAGATGGGAGCCATTAAGAAGGATTTGAAGAGGTGAAGTGGAAATGCATTTTCAATCATTTTAATCCATCATTCAACGAATCCTAATTGTTGCATGATCTGGATAAGAAAAGACCATTCAACTTTGTCGTAAGCTTTTGCCATATCAATCTTAATCGCCATCCAGCTTTATTTCTTTTTATGACAGTGTTTCATTTGAAAGAAAATCTCGTGAGCCAGATTGACATTGTAAGAAATTGCTTGACCTTTGAGAAAAGCTCCTAGATTGGGAGAGATAATATTATCCAAAAGGGGTTTCATCCTATTTGCATCTTGGAGATAATCTTGTAAACGACATTGCGCAGACCAACCGGATGGAATTTTTCAAGGGTGGTTGGGTTAGAGATTTTAAGAATCAAAACTAAGAATGTTTCATTAAGTTTAGGATCCAAGGTATGAGAAGTGAAAAGGTTGACCACTTCTTTTGTGACATCATGTTTGACAATTTCCAGTAGTTTTGAAAGAAGAAAGCATGGAATTCGTCAAATCCTGGGGGCTTTATGGCTACCAATGTTGAAGATTGTTTGTCGAATTTCTTCTTCGCTAAGGATTGTCAAAAGAGCCTTATTATCAGAGTTATAGACAGATGTTTGAAAAAGAGATAGAGTATGTATTGGTTCACCTCAGGCTAAGAGGATTTGAAAATCGATTCAAAATAATCATTGAGAACTTGACCTATTGAGGAATGGGAAGTATGGCAAATGTTTGAATCGTCCTTGAGGCGGAGAATCATGTTTCTTTTGCGTCAGAGCAAAGAAGAGAGATGAAAAAACTTAGTGTTCTTATTACCTTCCTTAAGCCAGTTCCTGCCTAAGGTAAAGTTCCAAGAGACGATCTTATAAATCTGAAATAGGAAAAGCATTGCCTCGAGATGGAGGGGAGTTTTGGAGTTTATCTAGTGCTGAAAGGGTTTCTTGAATATTTTGATCAATGTTGCGGAAAACCATTTTGTTTCGCGAGTCAGACTGTAACTAAATTTCTTAGCCTTGAGATGAAAGTTTTGGGATGATGAGGGGTGACACCTGGGCGACCAGGTAGATTGAATAACTAGGCGACAAGTCGGGTGTCTATACCACATTTGAAAGAATCTAAAAGGTTTAGGGCCCACATGAGCATTGGAGAATAAGTTAAGAAAGATAGCCCTATGATCCGAGGAGGAAGTATGAATAGTGTGAGTTGTTGCTAATGGAAAAAGTTATATCCAATCAGTAGGGACAAGGATTCGATCTAACTTGGCTTTAATACCATTATGATCTTTTCTTTTATTGTTCCAAGTAAATCAGATCCATTGAGCGGAAAGTCTAGAAGGTTATTAGTATGAATAAAAGTTCTTAGATGTCGCACAGTGGAAGGAGTGACTTTTTGCCCTCCCATTTTATCCTCGAGTAAGGAGATGGCATTGAGGTCTCCTGTTGCAGAGCATAAACATGTGACAAAGTTTGTCCGAAGTTGGTCCTAAGGGACTGATTGGGTTCGCCATAGGTGAAAATAATGTATCATGTGTCATTTGCATAAAAGTTATCAACAGAGCAATAAAAATAGTATTTACAGGAAGAAATAATAGTAATCGAAATACCTTCCTTTCATAAAAGTGCAAGACCATCAAATAGACCAATAGCTAGGACCAAAGCTCCATATTTGTAGTCTAGTCTCCTACGTATGCAATCCATTTTAGGGGTTGTTGCTTTAGTTTCTGAGATGAAGATAATATTTGAATTGGACTTGTAGGAGAGGGTCTTCAAAGTTTGGAAAGCGCAGGGTGACCCTAGACCCCTTGCATTCCAAATGAGAATCATGGCTCACTTGGCGGCCTTTCAACAGCCGCCGCCTTTTCCTCATAGTTGATAAATGGAATAGTGAAAGATTGACTAGAAGATTATCGAGATCCTGACTGGGGGATGAGATGAGATGAGTGGTCCTGCATATTTTCTTTGTAGTGACCAGGGTGAAGTGATTCTTGGAATTGAGCTTGAGGAATCTGATCTTGATTCATACATTGCTGACAGTGCTCGGTAGCTGAATTAGCCGGAGTGTCTAGGAACAGAATTGGCACCTCTTTCAAATGTTGTTTGCCTGCCAAAGAGTCTATGTCATTTGCAGTAACATAGTCCATTGTTTCCATATGTTGAAGGACCAAGATCTTGCACTCCATGAACTGCCGTAATAGGATTACTGGACCTCGTCATTTGGTGAACATGCTGAAGAGAGGATTGATTGAGTTTTTCTAATCTTTCAGCTTGAATTCTCATCCTTGTTTTTTCCTTGCTTCTCTGTTGATCTACTAATGTCACAGCCTGGCTCAAGATGCATTGATTGGTTTCCACTTGGTTGTATTCATTTGCTAAACAAGAGTCGCAGGGTGCTTGAAGTTGTGTCATAGCTTCCCTGGTAGCAAGTGAATGTCTTACTGCAATGTTAACATGCTCTGGTGACGATGGTTCTATAACAAAAGATTCAAGAAGACCAGTGAGTGAGGGAGATTGAGGTCCAAAGATTTGTTCTGTGATTGAATGGTTGGAATTCAAGTGAGGATGAAACTGGTAGGACTGATTGTTTATCATTTCTCCTTGATGAAAGTCGTTCACTCCAGTCTGGTAGTTTAGGGCCGAAGACGAAGAAGCTTGTGCATTGAACACCATTTAAGAACACGCTTGAAACACGTTGGTTGTAAGTAAAGGATCCGAGTAGCTGATGGATGCCGACAGGAGTGCTGAATCATGGTGAACTGGACGAAGAGTGTCAGTTGTATAGATCAAGTGATTTGGAGTTGCAATTGTGGTAGTTTTCTAATGAGATATGACAAATTCTCCACCCAATTTCTCTTGCTTTCTCATTCACAATAATGAAATATATATAGTACAAAACATTGCCAAGAACCTTGCTCTCCAAGGCTTGGTTGATCTCCTAAAAATCCCCCTAATCACAAAGATATGATCTCCTAAAAATCCTCCTAATCACAAAGATATATTTACCTAAAATACAAAGACTATCTTGAGGAAAAATATTCCTCAAAAGATATGCACAATAAACTCTCCTATTTTAATCACAATAATATCGTAATACCCCCCCTCAAGTTGGAGCGTGTAGATCTCGAACACCCAACTTGCGAAGTAGAAACTCAAATTTCGCTTTCCCCAACGTTTTTGTAAAGATGTATGCCAATTGAACACTAGTGGAAACATAAGATGGACAAATCATCCCTTCAGTTACTGCATGTCGAACAAAATGACAGTCTGCCTCTATATGCTTTGTTCTTTCGTGAAAAACTGGATTTTGAGCAATGTACAACGCCGACTGACTATCACAATACAACTTCATACCCTTCGGATGTCGCACACCCAAGTCACCCAAAAGTTGTTTAAGCCACTTTAACTCACACATTGTTGCCGCCATTGATCTATACTCAGCCTCCGCAGACGATTTAGACACTGTTTGTTGCTTCTTGGTCTTCCACGACACAGGAGAAAAACCAAGTAACACGAACCATCCTGTCAAGGAACGCCGCGTAAGTGGACAACTAGCCCAATTTGAGTCACACCACCCTTCTAGACTTAGGTCACTGTCAGCACGAAGCAAAATCCCTTGCCCCGGACTCGTCTTCAAATATCTCACGACCCTGAGAGCCGCCTCCCAATGATCCTCACGAGGTTGTTGCATAAATTGTGACAAAATATGAACCGAATATGCAAGATCAGGTCTCGTCACAGACAAGTAAATCAATCTTCCTACAAGTCGCCTATACGGCGCCCTATCCGCAAGAAATTCACCCTTTGCAAGGGCCAAATTGTGATTTTGTTCCATAGGGAATGCCGCAGGCTTTGCTCCCAATAAACCCGTTTCAGAAATTATCTCGAGTGTGTATTTTCTTTGGCAAAGAAAGATTCCTTCTGGATTACGGGCTACCTCAAAACCCGAAGAAACATTTCAAAACTCCCAAATCCTTCATATGAAAGCACCTGCCAAGGTAATCTTTAAAAGTTGTCAATGCAACCTTATCATTCCCTGCAATAACCAAGTCATCAACATAAACTAACACGTTGATCTGAGTTCTTCCCCTGCACAACCTAAATAATGAATAATCGGAATAGGATTGCACAAATCCATAATTCTTCAACGCTGTTGACAGTTTTGCAAACCAACATCGGGGAGCTTGTTTCAGACCATACAACGATTTTTTCAACCTGCAAACCATGTTAGGATTTGTATTCTTGAAACCTGGAGGAACCTTCATATAAACCTCCTCACTTAAGTCACCGTGAAGGAAAGCATTATGCACATCCATTTGATGGACCTCCCAATTTTTAATAGCAGCAATTGCAAGAAAAATACGAACTGTCACCATTTTTGCCACAAGAGCAAATGTCTCGTTATAGTCAATTCCTTCCACCTGATGATTGCCATAGATCACAAGTCTTGCTTTGAGTCGCTCTATGCTGCCATCAGACTTATACTTAATTTTATATATCCACTGGCTCCCTAGTGCTTTCTTGCCGGGTGGAAGAGTCTCCATTACCCAAGTCTTATTGTCTTCAAGTGCTCGTATCTCCTTACCCATCGCATCTCGCCATCCCGGGTCTTTCATGGCTTCTTTAAAATGCTTTGGCTCATGTCCCACTGTCACTGCTGCAAGAAAATTCCTATGTCTCACAGAAAAAGTTCACAATTCACAAAATATGTTATAGGATAGGGCGTACCTGAGGAAGATGAAGGAGCAGATGAATTCTCAGATGGACTTATTTTTCGTATAGTATGAGTAACAAAATCACGATACCGTGTTGAAGGAGTTTTGGCTCGTTTTCCTCGCCCTAGCTCACCGTCAACTTGCACACCTTGCTCCCCCACCGTATTCTCCAGCCCTTCATCACGCACGTCCTCCTATGCAGGCTGCTGCACAGGCTGCACCGCAGCACCCGACTCCCCCTCGAGGGTGGACGCGGCCTCCAACCCCCCCTCAACATATACATCACACTCATCGGCACCCTCATCCTCACTCCATGCCCCATCCTCATTGTTCGCCAGCATAGGAGTCACCACAGTCCGTGGTTGGTTTGTCGCAAAAGGAAATTCGTTCTCAAAGAACTTCACATCCCTCGATACAAAGTACTCATGTGTTTCTAAATCATACAATTTCCAACCTTTCTTCCCAAATGGATAGCCAATAAAGATACATTTACGGCTCCTACTTGCGAATTTATCACCTTTGTGTCGTTGATTATGCATAGCAAAGGCACCCAAATACACGAATAGCATCATAAGAAGGCACTTTCCCAAACAACATTTCATATGGCGATTTAGTCTTAAGTAAAGTAGAGGGTGTTCTATTAATCAAATGACAAGCTGCCAACACACATTCTCCCCAAAATTTGATTGGTAAGTTTCCTTAAAATCTTAATGCTCTAGCCACATTTAAAATATGTTGGTGTTTTCTCTCAACCCTCCCATTTTGTTGTGGAGTCCTAACACAAGAAGTCTAAAAAATAATTCCATTATTTTGAAAATAATCATGCAAACAATTAAACTCGGTCACATTGTCACTTCTCACACGTTTTATTACTTGTTCAAATTGTCGTTCAACCATGGCAACAAAATTAAGAAACATAGATTCAACTTCCATTTTATTGCATAATAAATATACCCAAACTCCTCTTGAAAAATCATCTACTATTGTCAAAAAATAGGTAGCCCCACAAGAAAAACGAGCCTTGTAAGGCCCCCACAAATCCAAATGAACAAGTTCAAAAATCCTACCAGCTTTATTCGTACTAATGGGAAACTAGACCGATGTTGCTTTGCACGCGGACATACCTCACAAGCTTTATTATGTTTCCTACAAGAATGACTCACAGCCGGTAACATCTTCAATATTTTCTCCGACGGATGCCCCATTCGTTGATGCCATAACTCGAACGACGAATCACCATCCACTATCAAGACCTTCACTTGAGGAACACCATGGAAAAAATAAAGTCCATCCAATCTTTCACCCGTTCCAATCACCTGTCTCGTCGGTTGGTCCTGTATAACACAAATATTATTAGTGAATTGGACAACGCAATTTGATTCATCAATTAATTGAGTCACAGAAATTAAATTGCATGTTAATTGTGGGACATAAAGCACATTATCAAGCTTCAATCCTCCTGGCAACACGACACTCCCCTCGTGGTTTGTTTCTGTCGTGTTTCCATCCGGCAATCCCACCGGACAGTGTTTCACCTTTCTCACATTTCTCAAAATAGATAAGTCACACGTCACATGGTTCGACGCTCCTGTGTCGATAATCCAACTAAAATTACTATTCTTACCATACAGTCGATCTTTTGTTTTGGCCAAGTTCAAAAGATCAAGAAGTTGCTGCAGTTGCGTTGCTGAAACACCCGCAAGACCCGCAGCTTCGGTCGCACCCACCAGCCCCTGCGAGTTCCCTGCCTGCTGTCGAGATGAAGTTCCAGCCCCGCCAGTTTTATTTGCGCGGACAAGCGGTGCACCAGACCCTCTGCCACGGCCAGAACCTGCACGCCCACCTCCTCTTCCTGTCCATCCGCCACCACAACCCCCTTCCTCCGCGAGGTCGGTCCCCCCACCATTCGGGGAACCCATGTAATTGAAAGCAAGAGGAATCATCGTGGCCTTCTCTGTTACAATGATTGCAAAATTTGTCAATATTATCCACAAAACGAGACTTACCACACGTATCAGGCTGAATTGCAAAGGCCGTGATACTATCTCGTTCTTCCTTGGATGAGGACAACTCTCCTCCACGCAGTCTTTCCGCTTGAATCACTTGTTGATATGCTCTATCAAGCGTCAGCAATGGCTCTTGTCCAAGCAGATTTGTTCGAATGGAAGCATATGCTCCATCGAGGCCGATAAGAAAGTGATGTAGATAGTCCTCTTCTCTCAATTTTTCTACCTGCGTGACTATGCTACACGTGCAACCTCCACACTTACAAATCGACACCTTCACATATGTGGTCAGTTCGTCCCAGATTTTTGACAAATGACCAAAATAAATTGCTACAGTCTCGGTTTTTCCTTTCTTGCACTCCCCCAAGGACGTTTTTAATTGACATATACGAGTGTCGCTGACCACACAAAACCTGTTTTTGAGATTGTTCCACAGGAGTTGTGCATCATCATATTCTCCAAGTGTCGACCGAACAGACGGCTCAATGGTGTTGGTCAGCCATGACACCAACATCGAATGCACAGCTATCCAATCCTCAAGTTTCTCCTCTGTTGTTGGCTTCGAAACCATCCGTTCCACAAAGCCAAATTTCTTTTTCGCCTTTAGCGAGGTTCGAATTGCCCTCGCCCATTCATCGTAGTTCTCACCACGTAATTGAATCGGGGTAATGATGTTGCCCGGACCGTCACTCAATCCAAGATGATACGTCATATCCACCTTCTTATCACCATCTCCTTTCTTTTCTCCCTCTCCGCCAGCCATGATCTCTCGTGGAGGCTATAGTACTGAGAGAAGAAAAAAAAAATGTGTTTGCCCTAGGATCTCCCTACGCTCTTGATACCATGACAAATTCTCCAAACAATTTCTTTTGCTTTCTCATTCACAATAATGAAGTATATATAGTACAAAACATTGTCAAGAACCTTGCTCTCCAAGGCTTGGTTGATCTCCTAAAAATCCCCCTAATCACAAAGATATGATTTCCTAAAAATTCTCCTAATCACAAAAATATATTTACCTAAAATACAAAGACTATCTTGAAGAAAAATATTTCTCAAAAGATATACATAATAAACTCTTATATTTTAATCACAATAATATCGTAATAAAATAACTACCATCATTTATGCTGATCATTGAAAGCAGTGGTTCGAGAGATTGAGTATTGTTGAACCTGCGTTGGGGTCTCGCCACTTGGCAGACGTGTGGGAGAAGAAGTCTATGCAATAGAAGAGGTGGGAATAGTGGAATCTCTGTCACGAGATGGGGATTTGCTATGTGTCCTGTGAGGAGAGTTGTTTGACTGCGCCAGAGGAGAAGGGATCATGATCTTTGCAGAAGTTAGAGTTAAAGTGGTGGGAGAGGAGTGGAATTAAATGTGGGAGTTGACTTTGGTGATTGCTATGTTAATGGGGGATCTTGAGGGAGTTGAGATTGGTGGGAAAGTAGAGCATTGATGATGTTTGGTGAAGCAGTAATGTGAGTGGAGTTGTTGAATGGGATTGGGTTAGTCCGCGCGAGTTTGAAGAAGGAAAAGAGTGAGTGGAAGAGGCAACTCGGTCAGATCACGAGTCAACTCGCTACTCATCTGCTGCTGAGTTAAGATCAAGAGGTGGGTTGAGTCTTGGCAGTGATTGGGTAGTAGCACTAGCTATATTATTCTGCTAACTAGTATTCCAAGCTTTGTGATGCACTTTCGCCGCCGGCAGTCAGAGTGAAGGAGCATTTGTACCAAAATTTTGCATTGAACTGAGAAAGTAGGTGGATTATCTGTTGGTGACTTTCTTACTTGTAACTTGCTTTGTCTCAAAATAGGAATCACGACGGATGTGAATACGAGATTCACTGCTGAATGGAAGAACCTTTTGCAAGATTGTTTGATGACTAGTATTTGGACCCTGAACTGAGCTAGAAGCTGAGGAGTAATAAGGACAGTCCGCTCCTACTCTATGCCCCACCATACCACAGCAAAAACAAAAGGTTGGCATATTTTCATAACGAAACTTAACTTTGAACAATCTTCCTTGAGACAGACCAAAAGACGTGTTCACCTTACTGGGGAGGGGACGTGAGATGTCAATCCAAACTTTGAATCTGATATAAGGAATGAACAACACTTTGATTGAATGGAGGTCTACTTCCATCAACTGACCTATACCTTCTGCTAACTTTCTGACCTTGTCAAAAGGAAGTTTCCTGTTTGGAAACTCATTAATCCGGAATGACATTAATTTATAGTTGAATAATGCTCATTCCATTCTTTCACATATACCAGCCACCCTCAAAAGGACCAATGTCATGTATTGATAACTCTATCTTTGTCGGCCGAATTGGTAAAATCAAGCAAGAAATATTAATGTCCGGTTGGATCGAGCTTCTCCACATGCACTGGTTGAAAAGGGGACCATTGGGATACAAGACGCTTTGCAAATAAATCAGACCTGAGCGGATCAGATGAGAAGTATTTAGCTACGGCTCGATGAGTTTTTTGCTCGATATCATTAGTTTTCATTGAAACCCACTAAAGGATCGGGGATCGTGATGTGCTAAGCCATTTGTTGGCCAAGATGAGTGATGGCTGTATGTTGGGACAATTTACATGGATCAACACCTATTATATCACAGTAAGATATTTCTCATATACTGACTATGTTTGCTAGTTTATTGTATATGATGTTCTACTCAAGCAAATTCCTATATGCAAATATAAAGCATAAATTCCATGGAATTATTGAGCATACGAACAATAGCACATGCATATAAACATTCTAATGTAGGCAAACATTCTTTGAAATACAAATTCAATCTATGAAATAAATTCATACCTGTTTGTCGTAACTTCCGTATAAGATTCAATTGCTGTAAATAAATCCAGAAATAGTTAGGCTCAATGGTACCAGTATTTCTTGGGTTGAGTCGCGGACTAGGTCGCTCTCTTTAAGACGTTTCGCGGCTCTGCCCAAGATTGTGCTAGCAGTGTTATAGCCCCGCCGTCCCCAGGATAAAACAGCCCAGAATCTTCTCTGTCTCGTTCAAATATGCACAGTAATTGAACGGTATACTATTCACCCTCATTCTCATTATTTGCTCGGAATCAAAAATTGGAAAACACGTTCTGGATGCACTACTGTTTTTGAAAACAAAACTCAAGAACTGTTTCTGTTTTGCAAAAACGCAATTACTGTTTCTGAATTGCAAATTCAAAAATCACAAGACTCTGTTTTTCGTTTCAGAAGATGATCAACTCTGTTTCTGTTTTGCAGGTTCAAAACTGGAAGAAGAAGAAGATCACAAGACTCTGTTTTTCGTTTCAGAAGAAGATCACAAAACTCTGTTTTTCGTTTCAGAAGATGAGCACAAAACTCTATTTTTCGTTTCATTCTCTCAAGCTTAGATGAACTGTTTTCTTCATCTCATGAACTGGAAGAAGAGACTGAATGGAAGAAGCTATGTTCTTCTTTATTCAAGAACTGGAAGAAGAAGCTCTGTTCTTCTTTATTCAAGAACTGGAAGAAGATCAGAAGAAGCTATGAAGAAGCAATCACTCTGGAGCAAAACAAAACATGAAGGCAAGAACTGGTTGGAAGACAAGAGCTAACATCATTGCTCTCTGTTTTACGTTTTGAAGAAGCAAATTTACTCACAATCCTCCCATCTGCTCTGTTTCTGTGTTGCAGGAAAAAACTGGAAGAAGCAAGCTGTTTGCTGCTCTCTCTCGTTTTTATTATTTCTCTTCACTCTATTAAGCTCTAATAAAGAGAAGGTATAACGCATATATTCGACAACACAGGAAACATGGAGCAGGAATCGCGGCATAAAACAGGGAGCCGCCCACTGCACTGCTGAGTTTTATATTGCGTTAAATAAAGAAATTTTTATTTAAAAACCCACATATGTTCCAACAATCCCCCACTTGGATTTTTAAAACAAATTTACAATCCTCCACTTGGATTGAAAAAACAATTTTTCATCGAGCAATCGTTCAAACATAAGATTGTGCATAAACAAAAGTGTCTTTCGACTTGAACTCTTGCGTAGTGTTCATGCTTTAGATTATACTAGAGTAACTCGTAGTTTTGAACTCTATCTCTAACAGACATTACACGCACAACCTTTTCCTGGGTGAAGTCTAAAAAGCCCGTGCTTTACAGCCATGCACGTATATCCCAGTAAGTGAAGGCTCTAGGAATTTTGCCCACAAATTCCATAGGAAGCGGCCAAACTTCCACAATCACTTAGGTGAGTCTATCAAGAGTACTCCTGTAGCTAGGTACTCCACTCCACATAGAGTATAGACATCATTAAGAGTTTTTTAACTCATCCTACTATCGCTTCAGGAATTCATGCTTAAATCTAGGAATGAGATCGTTATTTGGTCAGCATGATTCACATCATATCATTCACGACTTGTTATTACCCTTTGAACCTATTTCTTGGGATCTCCAGTCTATAGGTTGGGTTACCGTCATGAATAACTCATCAATCTAAGGGCTTTTGTCCCATTCCTTTCGAGGTTTCAAAAACCTTCTCTCTAGCTAATACTTTCGTCAAAGAATTAACCGAGTTCACATCAGTTCGTACTTGATCCGATTTCCCAGCACCAGTACATAGAATTCTCTATCCGTACTGTGCTTACGACGTATTTGTCGTTTCTTGCCGTTATCATAACGGTTCTGTATTTTCGCAATAGCCGCGGAACTATCGCATTGGATCAAGACAACTGGAATCAGTCTTTCCCATAAAGGGTTCTCTGCTAGCAGGGTTCTCAACCAAACTGCTTCTTCACTAGCCGTAACTAATGTTCTAATCTCTGACTCCATCGTGGACTGTGCCAAAATGGTCTGTTTCTTTGACTTCCAAGAAACAGCTCCACCAGCTATATTGAAAATATAACCACTGGTGGTTTTGGAGTCATCTGAAAGGGAATTCCAATCAGCATCGCTATATCCTTCAAGGACAGCGGTAAACTTCTGTAAGCCGAGGATCGTAGTCCTCTTAAGGTACCTCATGACCTTTTCAATTGCATCTATTAGGCTCCTTGAAAACTAAGGAAAACCTTCTTTACTGAAAATACATAGTAATCGGGGCCAAGAAGTTCATTTTCGTTTACTTCTCCTAGGCTCAGATTCTATGACTTTATCAGTTTCATGCATTCTTATCATAGGCACGTTATTTGAGGATATACCCCCACTATTCCTCGAAATAACCCCCACTATAAATGCAATTTATTTTTTCATGAAAAATTCTTTGAGAAACACAAAAAATCTTTTCACAAAGAATCAGAATCCACAAAATTATTCTTAGCATGTATAAAAATATACGTAAGCTTCCCATTAAGGGACTTTTGAACTTTGGTCCTTCTAACTATAATCAAAAACAGGTTGAGCTACCTTTTTGAATGCATATTCAATGACGGTCTTCTTGCTATCTGAAGCGGACCATGCATTCAATTCTTAAGGACCCATAAAATGAGAATATCGAATAAGATACCCATTCTATTCATCTCGCTATTCTCATTTTTTCTTTTAAGTTCAAGGATCAACTAAGAATATCATTAGAACACGTATCTTAAATTCAGCTTCTGAATTTTTCAAACTTTGATATAAACATCAAGCTTTCTGTGTTCAGCCTCTGAGAATTTAGTTGCAAACTTTGATAACAAAGTTCCGCAACAAAATCAAGCAATAGCTTCAATTGATCTATTTTGTCATCTACATCATCATCATGAGAACATATCCTTTCTATAAGAATTCATGTCCTCATGTGGAAGTCCGACCAACTTATGGTCTGAGCAAAATAATTTATGTATTGACCTCAAGAACAAAAATTCACAGGTCAATCTGTATATAAATGATTCCTTATAGCCTCCTTATGTCAGCTTAACATCAAATATCAACTATTACATTAAACACATGGTTTTTCTTTCCATCAATAGTATTGATAATTAGAGGCATTCTAATTTGCACAATAGATCAATTATTGTTCTCAACAAAATAGACTGAATCATCCAAAATGCATAGCATAATTATCATATAACTGCATACTCATTATCTAAAGAGTAACATGCATAGATGATATTATTCACTTCTCATGAAATGTTCAAATGGAATTTATTGATTCAGATTTCATGATATTCCAACTCAGGAAGCCTAAATCATGGTGTTCTATTCCTCCAAGGTTTTAGAGTTTAGACTACATTTTACATGTCATCATGTGTATATGTATGTCAATCTCTAACTACGTTAATCATAATTAATATGATTTCAATATGGTAGTAAAGTCACCATTCATGTATTTTGTTTGACTCTTCAAAAGCAATATTTCAAAGCTTTCATATAAACATACATATCCTCATTTATTACTTTTAGACTTATATGGCCTTCATAAACATGGTTGCTACTCCATTATTATGTTTGTTACATAACAAGGAAAGATTCTCAAACTCAATTGAAGGATTTTTCCAATCAACGAGCGTATAACTAATACATGAGAATCATGAGGATATAACTTATTCTATAACCATGAATAAGAGTCAAAATCAAAATACATATAATCATCCTTGCATAACAAAACAGTATGTCCATAAGCTTAAGTCAGTATCATAACTCAACTTCACTTCTAGTGTGATCACATGTGTGCATTCTTGTATTACAAATACATGCAAACTTTGTTTAGCAAATTCAGTATTTGTAATTATGGCAGAAAGAACACGTCTTAAAATTGTTGGGACAATTTACATGGATCAACACCTATTATATCACAGTAAGATATTTCTCATATACTGACTATGTTTGCTAGTTTATTGTATATGATGTTCTACTCAAGCAAATTCCTATATGCAAATATAAAGCATAAATTCCATGGAATTATTGAGCATACGAACAATAGCACATGCATATAAACATTCTAATGTAGGCAAACATTCTTTGAAATACAAATTCAATCTATGAAATAAATTCATACCTGTTTGTCGTAACTTCCGTATAAGATTCAATTGCTGTAAATAAATCCAGAAATAGTTAGGCTCAATGGTACCAGTATTTCTTGGGTTGAGTCGCGGACTAGGTCGCTCTCTTTAAGACGTTTCGCGGCTCTGCCCAAGATTGTGCTAGCAGTGTTATAGCCCCGCCGTCCCCAGGATAAAACAGCCCAGAATCTTCTCTGTCTCGTTCAAATATGCACAGTAATTGAACGGTATACTATTCACCCTCATTCTCATTATTTGCTCGGAATCAAAAATTGGAAAACACGTTCTGGATGCACTACTGTTTTTGAAAACAAAACTCAAGAACTGTTTCTGTTTTGCAAAAACGCAATTACTGTTTCTGAATTGCAAATTCAAAAATCACAAGACTCTGTTTTTCGTTTCAGAAGATGATCAACTCTGTTTCTGTTTTGCAGGTTCAAAACTGGAAGAAGAAGAAGATCACAAGACTCTGTTTTTCGTTTCAGAAGAAGATCACAAAACTCTGTTTTTCGTTTCAGAAGATGAGCACAAAACTCTATTTTTCGTTTCATTCTCTCAAGCTTAGATGAACTGTTTTCTTCATCTCATGAACTGGAAGAAGAGACTGAATGGAAGAAGCTATGTTCTTCTTTATTCAAGAACTGGAAGAAGAAGCTCTGTTCTTCTTTATTCAAGAACTGGAAGAAGATCAGAAGAAGCTATGAAGAAGCAATCACTCTGGAGCAAAACAAAACATGAAGGCAAGAACTGGTTGGAAGACAAGAGCTAACATCATTGCTCTCTGTTTTACGTTTTGAAGAAGCAAATTTACTCACAATCCTCCCATCTGCTCTGTTTCTGTGTTGCAGGAAAAAACTGGAAGAAGCAAGCTGTTTGCTGCTCTCTCTCGTTTTTATTATTTCTCTTCACTCTATTAAGCTCTAATAAAGAGAAGGTATAACGCATATATTCGACAACACAGGAAACATGGAGCAGGAATCGCGGCATAAAACAGGGAGCCGCCCACTGCACTGCTGAGTTTTATATTGCGTTAAATAAAGAAATTTTTATTTAAAAACCCACATATGTTCCAACAATCCCCCACTTGGATTTTTAAAACAAATTTACAATCCTCCACTTGGATTGAAAAAACAATTTTTCATCGAGCAATCGTTCAAACATAAGATTGTGCATAAACAAAAGTGTCTTTCGACTTGAACTCTTGCGTAGTGTTCATGCTTTAGATTATACTAGAGTAACTCGTAGTTTTGAACTCTATCTCTAACAGACATTACACGCACAACCTTTTCCTGGGTGAAGTCTAAAAAGCCCGTGCTTTACAGCCATGCACGTATATCCCAGTAAGTGAAGGCTCTAGGAATTTTGCCCACAAATTCCATAGGAAGCGGCCAAACTTCCACAATCACTTAGGTGAGTCTATCAAGAGTACTCCTGTAGCTAGGTACTCCACTCCACATAGAGTATAGACATCATTAAGAGTTTTTTAACTCATCCTACTATCGCTTCAGGAATTCATGCTTAAATCTAGGAATGAGATCGTTATTTGGTCAGCATGATTCACATCATATCATTCACGACTTGTTATTACCCTTTGAACCTATTTCTTGGGATCTCCAGTCTATAGGTTGGGTTACCGTCATGAATAACTCATCAATCTAAGGGCTTTTGTCCCATTCCTTTCGAGGTTTCAAAAACCTTCTCTCTAGCTAATACTTTCGTCAAAGAATTAACCGAGTTCACATCAGTTCGTACTTGATCCGATTTCCCAGCACCAGTACATAGAATTCTCTATCCGTACTGTGCTTACGACGTATTTGTCGTTTCTTGCCGTTATCATAACGGTTCTGTATTTTCGCAATAGCCGCGGAACTATCGCATTGGATCAAGACAACTGGAATCAGTCTTTCCCATA
The DNA here is from genome assembly GCA_963556465.1 of Berberis vulgaris. Classification (NCBI taxonomy): domain Eukaryota; kingdom Viridiplantae; phylum Streptophyta; class Magnoliopsida; order Ranunculales; family Berberidaceae; genus Berberis; species Berberis vulgaris. The sequence continues at coordinate 18,587,962 of OY747131.1, forward strand.
AAGGGTTCTCTGCTAGCAGGGTTCTCAACCAAACTGCTTCTTCACTAGCCGTAACTAATGTTCTAATCTCTGACTCCATCGTGGACTGTGCCAAAATGGTCTGTTTCTTTGACTTCCAAGAAACAGCTCCACCAGCTATATTGAAAATATAACCACTGGTGGTTTTGGAGTCATCTGAAAGGGAATTCCAATCAGCATCGCTATATCCTTCAAGGACAGCGGTAAACTTCTGTAAGCCGAGGATCGTAGTCCTCTTAAGGTACCTCATGACCTTTTCAATTGCATCTATTAGGCTCCTTGAAAACTAAGGAAAACCTTCTTTACTGAAAATACATAGTAATCGGGGCCAAGAAGTTCATTTTCGTTTACTTCTCCTAGGCTCAGATTCTATGACTTTATCAGTTTCATGCATTCTTATCATAGGCACGTTATTTGAGGATATACCCCCACTATTCCTCGAAATAACCCCCACTATAAATGCAATTTATTTTTTCATGAAAAATTCTTTGAGAAACACAAAAAATCTTTTCACAAAGAATCAGAATCCACAAAATTATTCTTAGCATGTATAAAAATATACGTAAGCTTCCCATTAAGGGACTTTTGAACTTTGGTCCTTCTAACTATAATCAAAAACAGGTTGAGCTACCTTTTTGAATGCATATTCAATGACGGTCTTCTTGCTATCTGAAGCGGACCATGCATTCAATTCTTAAGGACCCATAAAATGAGAATATCGAATAAGATACCCATTCTATTCATCTCGCTATTCTCATTTTTTCTTTTAAGTTCAAGGATCAACTAAGAATATCATTAGAACACGTATCTTAAATTCAGCTTCTGAATTTTTCAAACTTTGATATAAACATCAAGCTTTCTGTGTTCAGCCTCTGAGAATTTAGTTGCAAACTTTGATAACAAAGTTCCGCAACAAAATCAAGCAATAGCTTCAATTGATCTATTTTGTCATCTACATCATCATCATGAGAACATATCCTTTCTATAAGAATTCATGTCCTCATGTGGAAGTCCGACCAACTTATGGTCTGAGCAAAATAATTTATGTATTGACCTCAAGAACAAAAATTCACAGGTCAATCTGTATATAAATGATTCCTTATAGCCTCCTTATGTCAGCTTAACATCAAATATCAACTATTACATTAAACACATGGTTTTTCTTTCCATCAATAGTATTGATAATTAGAGGCATTCTAATTTGCACAATAGATCAATTATTGTTCTCAACAAAATAGACTGAATCATCCAAAATGCATAGCATAATTATCATATAACTGCATACTCATTATCTAAAGAGTAACATGCATAGATGATATTATTCACTTCTCATGAAATGTTCAAATGGAATTTATTGATTCAGATTTCATGATATTCCAACTCAGGAAGCCTAAATCATGGTGTTCTATTCCTCCAAGGTTTTAGAGTTTAGACTACATTTTACATGTCATCATGTGTATATGTATGTCAATCTCTAACTACGTTAATCATAATTAATATGATTTCAATATGGTAGTAAAGTCACCATTCATGTATTTTGTTTGACTCTTCAAAAGCAATATTTCAAAGCTTTCATATAAACATACATATCCTCATTTATTACTTTTAGACTTATATGGCCTTCATAAACATGGTTGCTACTCCATTATTATGTTTGTTACATAACAAGGAAAGATTCTCAAACTCAATTGAAGGATTTTTCCAATCAACGAGCGTATAACTAATACATGAGAATCATGAGGATATAACTTATTCTATAACCATGAATAAGAGTCAAAATCAAAATACATATAATCATCCTTGCATAACAAAACAGTATGTCCATAAGCTTAAGTCAGTATCATAACTCAACTTCACTTCTAGTGTGATCACATGTGTGCATTCTTGTATTACAAATACATGCAAACTTTGTTTAGCAAATTCAGTATTTGTAATTATGGCAGAAAGAACACGTCTTAAAATTGTTGGGACAATTTACATGGATCAACACCTATTATATCACAGTAAGATATTTCTCATATACTGACTATGTTTGCTAGTTTATTGTATATGATGTTCTACTCAAGCAAATTCCTATATGCAAATATAAAGCATAAATTCCATGGAATTATTGAGCATACGAACAATAGCACATGCATATAAACATTCTAATGTAGGCAAACATTCTTTGAAATACAAATTCAATCTATGAAATAAATTCATACCTGTTTGTCGTAACTTCCGTATAAGATTCAATTGCTGTAAATAAATCCAGAAATAGTTAGGCTCAATGGTACCAGTATTTCTTGGGTTGAGTCGCGGACTAGGTCGCTCTCTTTAAGACGTTTCGCGGCTCTGCCCAAGATTGTGCTAGCAGTGTTATAGCCCCGCCGTCCCCAGGATAAAACAGCCCAGAATCTTCTCTGTCTCGTTCAAATATGCACAGTAATTGAACGGTATACTATTCACCCTCATTCTCATTATTTGCTCGGAATCAAAAATTGGAAAACACGTTCTGGATGCACTACTGTTTTTGAAAACAAAACTCAAGAACTGTTTCTGTTTTGCAAAAACGCAATTACTGTTTCTGAATTGCAAATTCAAAAATCACAAGACTCTGTTTTTCGTTTCAGAAGATGATCAACTCTGTTTCTGTTTTGCAGGTTCAAAACTGGAAGAAGAAGAAGATCACAAGACTCTGTTTTTCGTTTCAGAAGAAGATCACAAAACTCTGTTTTTCGTTTCAGAAGATGAGCACAAAACTCTATTTTTCGTTTCATTCTCTCAAGCTTAGATGAACTGTTTTCTTCATCTCATGAACTGGAAGAAGAGACTGAATGGAAGAAGCTATGTTCTTCTTTATTCAAGAACTGGAAGAAGAAGCTCTGTTCTTCTTTATTCAAGAACTGGAAGAAGATCAGAAGAAGCTATGAAGAAGCAATCACTCTGGAGCAAAACAAAACATGAAGGCAAGAACTGGTTGGAAGACAAGAGCTAACATCATTGCTCTCTGTTTTACGTTTTGAAGAAGCAAATTTACTCACAATCCTCCCATCTGCTCTGTTTCTGTGTTGCAGGAAAAAACTGGAAGAAGCAAGCTGTTTGCTGCTCTCTCTCGTTTTTATTATTTCTCTTCACTCTATTAAGCTCTAATAAAGAGAAGGTATAACGCATATATTCGACAACACAGGAAACATGGAGCAGGAATCGCGGCATAAAACAGGGAGCCGCCCACTGCACTGCTGAGTTTTATATTGCGTTAAATAAAGAAATTTTTATTTAAAAACCCACATATGTTCCAACACTGTATCAGGTGAAGTGGAAGATGAATGGTGAGGATCTGTCAAGGGATAAGAAGCTTGTGAAAGCATCTGAGGGTTTGGAGTATTTGGAGGTTGAGAGAGATTTGTATTTGAGCTTGGGATAATTGGAGCAGTTGGGGAATGATCAGCCATTGCATGGGAGCTTGGGATGGTTTGAGCAGGTGGGAGCAAATTCGCCATTGGAGAGGGCGTGAAAGATGTTGGAGGAGTTTCACGTGAAAAAGATGAGGGTGAAGACGGAGGAGAGATAACAGAGTTGGGACTTTGTGAGCTTGAAAGGATGTTATGGAATCGTTGAAGAGGGTGGAATGTGAGAGGATTAGTGGGTAATTGGGTATTGCTCTAGAGATGTGAAAATTGGAGTCGTAATGGATTGTTGGTAATAGGGGTTGGCATCTTATCCCGCGATCCCTTATTCCGATTTCGTTTCGTTCTGTCCCAATTTTTTTGAGTCTTAATGGGATTGAATAATTTTATCTTGATCCCGTCCCGTCCCGATCTAGAATGGGATGGGATGGGATGAAAATTTTCAATCCTGCAAATTTCGTCCCGTCCCGAACTAATTTTTCAATATTTATTATTAATATTTATTTATTTTAGGATTGCAATATTTGGATGCCCATACAAATTCTCTGATGCATATAACATTTTAGCATCTAAAATTCTCAATGTCGTTAGGCTATCAACTCATATTTGAAGACCAATTTGTTTAATTGTATTTAACTAGGGTACATTCGATTTCATTGAAAACTTTGGATACTCAACCTATAATACAATTTAATGGATTTCTAGTATCATCTCATTTGCAAGGATAGGTATGCATGAAAATTAAACTCTGTGAGAGATTCCAATGACAGCTTCATGTGCTTATTATGGCATAGGTTACATTATGTTTAGTTGATTGCATTTTGGTTTATTATTTCATTTTCAGCATGGTTATGTGTGAACATGCAATTTGCTGAAGATCTATTTTAGTTATTGAAATTGCATGGTCAATTTGAAACATGTTGATCCCGTCCCGTCCCATCCCGACCCGAACCTGTTTGGGATGGGACGAGGTCGTGATGGGGTTTATCTCATCCTGTCCCGTCCCGATCCCGTATGAATGGGATGGGATAGGGATGGGTCTATCTCGTCCCATCCCGTCCCGTGCCCACCCCTAGTTGGTAATATATAGAGGAGGTAGGTTGAGATTAATGGTATTGGTTTGAGAAATTAATGGGTTAAGAGAGTGAGAATTTGTGAATGTATCCATGATCAAAGCACAGAAACAATGATGAGCTTGGAAAAGATAGATGTTTGAGTTCGAGGGTGAATCTGAGTAGTGAATGAAAATAGATCGCTCATAAGATCTTATAAGTAAATATGAAGATCTTGGGAGAGGTTATTGGCGGGAATTGGAGGATGTGAAAGAATTAGTACTCATTTAAATCGGTAGGAGGATTTTGATGTGATAATTTGATGTAATATGGGACAAATATGGGACTAATAATGGCTGCACAGAAATTGAAAGTCGTCGGAATGACAGAACAAAGAACAAGGGAAACGAACCCCGGGATTGCAGTATGCCGAAGACCTACAAAACAAACAAACAAACAAACAAAGGAGAAAACTTTGTGGTCTTGCTATCAGTCCATCCAATATTCCAACACGGTTCTAAAGGAATGAGAGGAAACAGAGGTCTGAACCAAAGAAGATAAGTAAAATAAGGAAAGGGAGAATAAGAACAAGAAAAAGGTTAGAGTTTTGCAAAAGGAAAACTTAGAGAGACCTGTTTTACACATGCAGTTCACTCGGCCTATTGGAATATAAAGACTTCTTATGCTAGAACTTCATGCTCTGCTCTCAAGTTCATATACCATACCATGGGGAAGAGGACCGAACGGAACCTTAGTGGTTGAGAAACAGAGATCCCGCGGAGAATCAAAATGGAATTAGATTCAGATTCAGAAAAAATAAATGGGCCAAGTAAACCTAACCGCTTACCTTTTCGTAAGCCGCGGACTTCAGGCTAGGCCTTACTATTGTCCAACAACAAATAAACATTCAAACCCAAATCCAAACGAAAGAGAGAATCAAGGAGAATCAAATCAAAATCAAAATCTAATAAATGGCCATTGCCTATTGTCACAGGCTTTCTTTTCACAAGTACTTCTTGTGCGACACTAGCAAACTTTGCCCCGACTTATCAAAGAAAGCTAGTCAGTCTTGCCACAAAAGACTTACTTAGACTTTTGAAAACTAAGCAAGCTAAGAACACACAAGAGAGCTTAAGAGAACTAGAACTTGTATTGCTTGAATTCTCTGAGGTGATTACAACAAATGAGGCCTTAGCCTATTTATACAACTCCACCTCCTCAATGAACGGTGGTGATCAATTTGATCTAACGGTCTACAATGAGCTTCTACACACTTCCTTAGAAATATCTAAGGACTAGAATCCTATGGAACTCTATGGAATTTTATGGGAGGTTCTAGAGAACTCTCTCTAGAACAATGTGGAATACTCTACATTATTTACACTTGCCAACCTCACTTGGCTAGGCAAGAAGATAGTTGTGACATTCTCCCCCACCTAATCAGGCGACGTCCTCGTTGCCTTCAAATCCTCGTACGCTTTGATTTGCTCCTTGAATTGCCACAAATGTTGGATTGGCTCCCAGCTAGCTTCACTTTCTGGCAATCATTTCCACTTGACGAGTAGCTCATGTGTGGGAGGTTGGTTGGAATGACGCACCACACGATCTGACAAGATAATCTCTGGTTCCTTGTCATGTTGGATCCTCATGCCCATTGGTGCTCTTTGTGAAACTCCTCTGTTTGGATCATCCCGATCTTCCTTATACGGTTTCAGTAGGCTCACAAGGAAGACTGGATGAAACTTGATCATCGGCGGCAACTCGACCTTGTAGGCTTGCTTTCCCACTTTCTTAACTATGGGGAAAGGACCCTCATATCTCCTGATAAGGCCACGATGCAGTCCAGAAAGTCTGGCATGAGTGTGCATCTTGACAAGCACAAGGTCTCCAACCTGGAACTCTCGAGGCCGTCTCTTCTTGTCGGCCCACTTCTTCATCCTCTTGGATGCCTTTTCCAGGTAAGCTCGAGCCTCATCAGCTTGATCATTCCATCATTTGGCAAACTTATAGGCTAATGGACTCACTCCAGTGTAGCCAGTGGCAATAGAACTCAGGGTCATAGGTTGTTGTCCCATGATAATCTCAAATGGGCTACGACCCGTCGCTTCACTCTTCTGCAAGTTGAAAGAGAATTGGGCAACATCTAACAACTTAGCCCAATCTCGCTGGTTGGCACTCACATAGTGCCTAAGATATAACTCCAGCAAGGCATTCATCCTTTCCGTTTGACCATCCGTTTGAGGATGAAAGCTAGTAGAGAAATTAAGGTCGGTACCCAACAACTTGAACAACTCAGTCCAAAATTTCCCCGTGAACCGAGTATCCCGATCACTGATGATAGATTTGGGCACACCCCAATATTTCACCACATGTTTGAGGAATAAATGTGCTTGCTCGGCTGTGCACTCCTTGGGTGTGGGAATGAAGGTGGCATACTTCGAAAATATGTCCACGACCACAAGTATCCAAATGCAACCTTCCAATGCGGGCAACCCAACTATGAAATCTAAGGAAACACTCTCACAAGGTCTCTCTGGGATGGGGAGGGGTTCAAGTAAGCCGGCAGGTGACTGTTGCTCCACTTTGTCTTGTTGGCATACAAGACAAGTCTTCACATATGCTTCAATATCATCCCTCATATGTGGCCAATAATAGGAATCTTCCACAATAGCAAGAGTCTGATGTATACCTGGATGTCCCGCCCACTTGCTATCATGGCATTCTTTCAAGACTTCCTTCCTTAGGTTGTCATGAGGTGAAACATAGATTTGCCTTCCCTTAGAGTATATCAAGTCGTTCTCCACCCAAAACCGTCTTGTCCTCCCATCTTTGACAAGAGCTATGATGGTTTGAGCCATGGAATCATGTGTCAATCCTTCCTTTATGCGTCCATTCAAGTTGCTTTGAGGTTGACTGATGTCAGCAAATTCTCCTTTTCTACTCAAAGAATCCGCAACAAGATTAGCTTTGTCAGGCTTGTACTCCAAAGTGTAATCGAACTCTGCCAAGAAATCTTGCCACCTAGCTTGTTTTGGTCTGAGCTTTTTCTGTGTCTGGAAGTAGCTAGTGGCAACATTGTCGGTCTTGACCACAAATTTGCTCCCAAGCAAGTAATGTCGCCATGTTCACAGGCAATGCACAACCGCAAACATTTCATTCTCTTGTACTGTGTACTGCCTCTCAGTATCATTGAGCTTCTTACTTTCAAAGGCAATAGGATGCCCTTCTTGCATCAATACCCCATTAATAGCAAAGTCGGAAGCATCCGTATGTACCTCAAAAGACATAGAATAGTTGGGAAGTGCCAATACTGGTTCTTCCACAATTTCCTTCTTCAATCCTTCGAAAGCTTGTTGGCATTTTGAACTCCAATCCCAACTTCGTCCCTTCTTGAGCAAGTCTGTCAATGGAGCGGCTATGGAAGAGTAGCCTTTGATGAACCTTCTATAATAATTCACCAAGCCAAAGAAAGATCTTAACTCGGTGACATTGGTCGGTGGTTCCCATTCTTGGATGGCTTGTACCTTGGACTTGTCCATACGAAGCTTGCCTTTGCCAATGATATGACCCAAGAATGTCACCTCCTCTTGGGCAAATGAGCACTTCTCCTTTTTGACATATAGCTCGTTCTCCTTCAAGGTTTGGAACACTTGCCTCAAGTGATCCACATGTTCCTCCAATGTCTTACTATAGATCACAATGTCATCAAGGTACACAACTACGAACCGATCAAGATAAGGAGCTAGTACCTTATTCATTAGAGTGCAAAATGTGGTCGGCGCATTAGTTAAACCAAATGGCATGACTAAGAACTCGTAAGACCCGTACCTTGTAACACATGCCGTCTTTGGTTCATCTCCTTCGGCTATGCGGACTTGATAGTATCATGAGCGCAAGTCAAGCTTGGTAAAGTACCTTGCATCACCAAGTTGATCAAAGAGATCCGCAATAAGTGGAATCAGGTACTTGTTCTTGATAGTGACCTTATTGAGTGCCCGATAGTCAATACAAAGCCGTAGGGATCCATCACGTTTCTTTTGAAATAAGATCGACGCACCATATGGAGCTTTGGAGGGTCGGATATAACCAGCATCTAGTAAATCCTTCAATTGTCTTCTTAACTCCTCGAGCTCAGGAGGTGCCATACGATAAGGAGCAAATGCGAGTGGCTTTGCTCCAACTTCTAACTCAATAGCATGATCCACCTCTCTCCTTGGTGGAAGCTTCTTAGGCAATTTGGCAGGCATAACATCCTTGTACTCCTTGAGAACATCTTGGACGGCCTTAGGTACATTCACCTCTCCATCCATGGGACCTTCGTCTTCCTTGAGGGTAGCCAAGTAATTAGGCTCATTCCTCTTTACTCCTTTAGAAAATTGGAGAGCGGACAACATTCTCTCCTTACTTATCTCCCGTACCACGGGCACAATACAAGGTTGTCCCTTCTCCATGATGCACATGGTGTTGGCATATGGGACTAGGAACGCTTTCACCATGTCCAAGAAATCTATACCCAAATAGAACTTGTGATTATCAATTGGAGCAATAGTTATGTCGACTTTACCTCGCCATTGTCCAAGCCGAATATTGGTGCCACGAGCTATTCCTTCAATTGGGAGACTTTTAGCATTGACTCCCTTGATATATCTTTTCTCCTTTGTATATGATAGGCCAATTTCTTCAGCAAGGTCTTTGGCCATGTAGACTGTGTCGGCTCCGGTATCCACCATGGCTTTCAAAGTCTTGTCCCCAATCTCGGTCTCCACGTACATCCTTCCACGTGGTTGTTCTTCGACCTTAGCTTGAATGGCACTTAGGAGATTCATTGAGGTGATCCTCCTTTCCTCCTTTGCTTCTTCCTCCATGACAAGCGCGGCAAGTTTTCCCCGGTTGGAACACTCAAATGCCCGATGGGGTCCACTACATAAGAAGCAAAATATCTTCTTGGGTGATCCATCTCTTTTTTCTTTCCCCTTGTCTTTGGAGTGCTTGTGTTCCTTGGAGGACTTCTCTTTGTCTCCCCCACCTTTGCCATCATTACTCGGCCTTTTCCCTTGTCCCTTGGATGAGTCCTTTCTCTTGAACTCAATCAAGGATTTGGCCGCAGCCATAGCCGTTGCAAGGTCTTGCACACCTCGCCTCTTCAATTCCAACTTGGCCCAACCCGTTAGGCCATCAAGAAAGCTAAACAAAGCATCACTTTCTCCCATGTCAGGAATCTCCAAGAGCAACTCCGAGAACTCCTTCACATACTCCCTTATGTGGTATTCCTTATGTTGAAGGCGACGAAGCTTGGCCCTAGCTTCGTTTTCGGCATCCTCCGGGTAGAATTGTCTCTTGAGTTCCTTCGTGAATTCTTCCCAAGTGTCGATGGTGCACAATCCTTTCTTGACATCATCGGGCCTTATGCGCCACCAAACTGTAGCAACATCATTTAAATATAAGGAGACACTACGTACCTTTGATGTTTCATCTATAATGCCAACCGCATCAAAGTAGCGTTCCATGTTCCACAAGAAATTGTCGATCTCCCTTGCACTCCTTGACCCACCATATGCCTTAGGTTTGGGAGCTTCGACTCTGTGGGTGATTGTCCCTGGTGTAGTCACACCATTGGCCACCGCAGCCATACACACACTGAGTTGAGTTTCTAGCTTCTCGACTCTTTCCCTGTAAGCATACATCTCTGCATCTTTGGCAACAATTTGGGCTTCAAGGGACTCGATCTTCTTGGACACCATGTCCACTATTGCGTTCAAGGCTCCTTGCATCTCTTCCCGGAGCTCTTGGTCCTCTCCATTGGACGCTTACCCCTCGATGCGTTGGTCCATGTCTTCGACTTTCTCCCTCAAGTCGGACATGGTGGCACACAACTTAGCCAACCTTTCATCCATCGCAGCGATCATGTCCTTCGACTTGTCCTTGCAGACTTTCCCACCTTTGTCGTTGTTGCCAATTGCTGGGTTGTTGACCTCTGACGACATTCTCTTGTGTAGAATGATTACACCAACATTGTCAAACCTTGCTTTGATACAAACTGTTACGGGCTTTCTTTTCACAAGTACTTCCCGTGCGGCACTAGCAAACTTTGCCCCGACTTATCAAAGAAAGCTAGTCAGCCTTGCCCACAAAAGACTTACTTAGACATTTGAAAACTAAGCAAGCTAAGAACACACAAGAGAACTTAAGATAACTAGAACTTGTATTGCTAGAATTCTCTGAGGTGATTACAACAAATGAGGCCTTAGCCTATTTATACAACTCCACCTCATCAATGGACGGTGGTGATCAATTTGATCTAACGGTCTACAACGAGCTTCTACACACTTCCTTAGAAATATCTAAGGACTAGAATCCTATGGAACTCTATGGAATTTTATGGGAGGTTCTAGAGAACTCTCTCTAGAACAATGTGAAATACTCTACATTATTTACACTTACCAACCTCACTTGGCTGGGCAAGAAGATAATTGTGACACTATGCACGTCCTCTCTCTACTTAAATTCAATCTCCCAAACTAGCCCACCCCCTTCAATAATGGGCCCACGTCCATTAAATACAACCCAACAAATACTGTCGAATTCTTCTTCTTCTCTTCAATTGTTCCATCTCTCTCGATCGGTTCACGCTCTTCTTCGTGAATCGAAGCCCTAATCACACATTTTTATATCGAACCCTTTGATCCTATTTGACTTCTTCTTCTCCAATTCATATTCAATCAACAATGAGGTCAGATTTTGTTGATTACTGTTTGATTGAGTGTGTGTTGTGTATTTGTGTTTTGAATCAAATAAGCTCGTTATTGTTACAGTCTGAAATTTTTCAAGAAAATGAGAAATGGGTTTGTGTTTGTTCATCGATTCGTTGACACGAGTCAAGGTTTTCGAATGTTGTTGAATTCCATATTTGATTGAGGAAATGTCGATGGATGGATTATAAGATTATGGAATGTTATATTGTTGATTCAAATTTTGATGCACTTGATATGTTTGAAATGAATGGTTTGTATATGATTCAATGCTCGGAAACTGGTCTCGTGTTTGTATGTTATGTATTAATGTTTGATTGAGTTTCCTGATATGTTTCTAAGTAAATTATCCGTTTGTATATTATCCGTTTCCCCAAAACTCGGGGCGTGACAGTTTGTACATTATCCGAGTTTCCTGATATGCTCTGATACCAAACTATCACGCCCCGATTATCCGTTGCCCTGATTATCCGAGTTTTCGGGGCGTGACAGTATGTATATTATCCGTGTTTGTATGTATATTATCCGAGAAAAGAAGAAGGAAGGAGGAATATTATCAATGGACCCACCCCCTTCAATAATGGGCCCACGTCCATTAAATACAACCCAACAAATATTGTCGAATTCTTCTTTTGTTCTTCAATCGTTCCATCACTCACGATCGGTTCACGCTCTTCTTCTTGAATCGAAGCCCTAATCACACATTTTATATCGAACACTTTGATCCACATTTCCTCAATTATCAATGATGGACGGTAATATTATCAATTAGCCCACCCCCTTCAATAATGGGCCCACGTCCATTAAATACAACCCAACAAATACTGTCGAATTCTTCTTTTTCTCTTCAATCGTTCCATCTCTCTCGATCGGTTCACGCTCTTCTTTGTGAATCGAAGCCCTAATCACACATTTTTATATCGAACCCTTTGATCCTATCTGACTTCTTCTTCTCCAATTCATATTCAATCAACAATGAGGTCAGATTTTGTTGATTACTGTTTGATTGAGTGTGTGTTGTGTATTTGTGTTTTGAATCAAATAAGCTCGTTATTGTTACAGTCTGAAATTTTTCAAGAAAATGAGAAATGGGTTTGTGTTTGTTCATCGATTCGTTGACACGAGTCAAGGTTTTCGAATGTTGTTGAATTCCATATTTGATTGAGGAAATGTGGATGGATGGATTATAACATTATGGAATGTTATATTGTTGATTCAAATTTTGATGCACTTGAGATGTTTGAAATGAATGGTTTGTGTATGATTCAACGCTCGGAAACTGGTCTCGTGTTTGTATGTTATTTATTAATGTTTGATTGAGTTTCCTGATATGTTTCTAAGTAAATTATCCGTTTGTATATTATCCGTTTCCCCAAAACTCGGGGCGTGACAATTTGTATATTATCCGAGTTTCCTGATATGCTCTGATACCAAACTGTCACGCCCCGATTATCCGAGTTTTCGGGGCGTGACAGTATGTATATTATCTGTGTTTGTATGTATATTATCCGAGAAAAGAAGAAGGAAGGAGGAATATTATCAATGGACCCACCCCCTTCAATAATGGGCCCACGTCCATTAAATACAACCCAACAAATACTGTCGAATTCTTCTTCTTCTCTTCAATCGTTCCATCTCTCTTGATCGGTTCATGCCCTTCTTCGTGAATCAAAGCCCTAATCACACATTTTCATATCGAGCCCTTTGATCCACATTTCCTCAATTATCAATGATGGACGGTAATATTATAAATTAGCCCACCCCTTCAATAATGGGCCCACGTCCATTAAATACAACCCAACAAATACTGTCGAATTCTTCTTCTTCTCTTCAATCGTTCCATCTCTCTCGATCGGTTCACGCTCTTCTTCGTGAATCGAAGCCCTAATCACAAATTTTTATATCGAACCCTTTGATCCACATTTCCTCAATTATCAATAATGGACGGTAATATTATCAAATATTGTCGAATTAGCCCACCCCCTTCAATAATGGACGGTAATATTTGTTGTGTATGATTCAATGCTCGGAAACTGGTCTCGTGTTTGTATGTTATGTATTAATGTTTGATTGAGTTTCCTGATATGTTTCTAAGTAAATTATCCGTTTGTATATTATCCGTTTCCCCAAAACTCGGGGCGTGACAGTTTGTATATTATCCGAGTTTCCTGATATGCTCTGATACCAAACTGTCACGCCCCGATTATCCGTTTTCCCGATTATCCGTTGCCCCGATTATCCAAGTTTTCTGGGCGTGACAGTTTGTATGTTATGTATTAATGTTTGATTGAGTTTCCTAATATGTTTCTAAGTAAATTATCCGTTTGTATATTATCCGTTTCCCCAAAACTCGGGGCGTGACAGTTTGTATATTATCCGAGTTTCCTGATATGCTCTGATACCAAACAATTTTTATTCATGTATTATAAGTGTCTTTGATCTCTACAACAACTGATCTCACAGATCTCGGCCCATACTTAACCAACCAAAAAAGGAAAAGAAAAGAAAAAGTGATTCATTTGCTGTGGCCTTATGTGCATGAATGTATCTTTAAATTCTCCAATATACGTATGGTGTTAATCATTAGTGTCGCATAACACTTATATTAGTTCATACATAGGAACACTAGTTTCATTGTGTGGGAACCAAAGCACCTCCTGTCTTGATTCTCACTTTAACTTAAAATGATAAAATGTAAAAGTTAGACCAAGCAAGACAATAATGAATTGAAAATACCTTAACTTTGATCAACACACTTATACCTCAAATAGTTAAGAAATCAATGACAGAGTGATCAGAAAATCAAAAAGAGAACTCCAACAAAAAATAAACATGATTCTTTAGTGACTAACCTCAAAATTAAGGGACAAGCCTTCCCGTAGAGAAGATTCCGCTTGCTGAATATTCCCCTCATCAAGCTGTGCTTCAACCATGGGTGAACACTAACTTACACCAAAGCAACCAGCCTCATTCGGCTCCAAACAATATTTTTATTTACATCAAATGCAACTCAAGACACCCTAAGGTAAACCCTAAACAACTATGTTCCCATCCCAAAACAGTCAAACAAATAACCTTGCCAACAACACCGAAATGAACAAGCTGTCCTAACCAGATAGTTTGACCAATCATCACTCAAATGTACATAACTCTCACGTTAGAACCCCAAATTGCATACCGTTTGGGGCAAAGGAAAGTAGACACCAAGAGGTTTCTAACCATATAAGGCATACCCCGTGATTATGTCTATAACAATACAGATTTTACAAACAAAGCAGGCCATCTGTCAGCTTTTGGCTGATTTACCTATTGTCACTCAAATGAGTATATCTTCCTATACATAACTCAGATTATGATACCGTAAGATCCTTTGAAAACTAGACTCAAACATAAAACTTTTGGTATATAGCATGATATTGTACTTACTCAAAACCGCAATCAAAACCCTTATAGAAACCTACACAAAATCAGTCAAACTACAAGCACAAGAACAATAAACAATGCAAGATGATTTAAGATGATGCCACGCCCTAAGGTCGTTTTAGACTATCGCTGAGTTATCTAATATCTAATTTGATTCTTCAGATGTAGACTTTTTGTCCTACCTTTGTTTTGCTCCCTGTATCGAGACAGGTTACTAGTTTCTGGTAGATGGTCGTCTTGCCGAGTTGGGGCACCCATTTCTTACTAGAGAAACTAAAATAATCTTCGGGTTAGTCTTGCGGAAATGAGATGAATTGTTATGCCTAAGATAAGCTTTGATATTTATCCGTAAAAAATGTGACGTGAGTTTATGTGCATTGATAACCCAAGAGTGGCTTTTGGTACTCATATAGTTAGGGGTATCCGCGATGCATGTCTGTATGTGATGTCCCCACTTAGGCATGGATGATGGAGTAGTCCTCCTTTATATGAGAGAGGCATACGGGCATGTATGTTCGGCACGGAGGTGGTGCGAATGTGGTATCGTCTAAGTGATCAATCCGTTAAAAGATGAAACAAATTCAAATAAAAATGAATAAACTACGTTTATATTATTTCTAACCCTTTTTATGCAGGATGGCAAGTCCACTAATGTTTCTGCAGGTTAGACTTGTCATAGTCGACTCCTATTGGGTAAGTATAAGTAAATGCATTTTTACTTAATTGGGATGATGATATGATGGCCTCGATGAGGAACTAAATTTTTGAAACTATGTTTTCTTGCATCACACTTTTGCCTCGTTGAGGAACTACCTGTTGGTATGTTTGTGTATTGTTTGTGTTTAGCTTGATGTTTATCACGTGCGATTTTATTGATTTTGGGATGAAGATTTCTCACACCAGCTCTATTGCTGACCCAAGTGAGCTTTTGCTTCTTGGGTACATTCCTTTGGGAATGTAGCCAATTAACCTTTCAGGTTTAGAGACTTTTGAGCAGCGTTACGGGAGTTCCGCTAGTGGGGCTAGCGACGTCAGTTTTTCCTGGTTAGAGTTTTGTTAAAAAATTCAGTTTGTTCTATTTTCTAAACTATATTTTTGTCATTGCTGCTAAATGTTTCTGTTGTTATTGAATTTCACGCCCCGAGTTTTGGGGAAACGGATAATCCTACATGGATTTTAGGATTTCATTTTTCTCGAAAATCGGGGCGTGACAGTTTGTTATCAGAGCATTTGGTTAGCCTAGGCTGGGGTAGAGTCTAGGTGATCCTCGGAATGTGGTTATGGGTGTATAGGAGTGCAGAAGTCTTAAGATGAAGTAACAAGGGTGAACCTTGAAAACTTTAGTTTTGTTTCATTTTATTCGTGAATCTCATGATGAGGCTTCATTGACTTGTGTGTGCGCGAGTAATCTTATTTATAATGTTGATATTTGCGTGACATTATTTCGTATTATTTCTTTTTAGGGGTTTGATATCCGTAGTGTTCACTTAACACTTTTCGTGAATCTCGGGACGAGATTCCTTTTGAGTTGTATATAATGTAATACCCCTACTTTTCTAATGACAATAAATATCTATGTTTTGTATTTCATTTCTGTTTTGATTTCTACATATCATACTGCTTATCATCTCTCTGTGATTAACCATTGTTGTTGTTATAATGAAAATAAAATTAAGGCTTTGATTGGTATTGTTTTGTTGGAGCACATGGGCTAAAGTCTTGTTGTAATGGATAATGAAATTAAGGCAGAAACAACCGAGAAGGTTTAATCATATGCAACACTAACTCCCTTTGTTCTTCTCTTCGATTCGTCTTCAGCCTTTAGAGCTTCAATTTTTTTTCTCCTCTTATTTTAGATCTAGGGTTTACGATTTTTGTTCAGAAATAGTCTATACATCTTAGCTTTATGTACTAGAGTTTCAAGATGTTAATGAACTTTTAGACCTTTGTGATTTTCGACTTTGTTCGCACGCCTGAATTCCAACAGCCTCTCACACTATACTTCCCTCTTCCTTATATCCCCTCCTGTTGCAGGAATTGCATTCAGAGCGTACGTTGTCTATCGAGGTCGTCAGCCTGGAGTATACCTAAACTGGCCCGCATGTTTATCCTCGGTATCAGGGTATAGGGGTGCTTCTTACAAGGGGTTTATGTCAGTCGAAGAAGCTGAGGAATAATACGAGTTGTGGGTTTGCTCAGAAGCGGTGAGGAGAGATTCGGAGGAATCCAACAACAATGAAGATGTCACAGTTAACGATGTAGTTTTTGACGATCAAGCCGGTCCATCGAATGATCAAAGAAATGTCAGTCAAGGGAACAATGATCCTTGGGCTTTTACGAGGGACTTAATCAATACTTTGATAATTGTACTTATTATCTTAGGTATAATATTTATTCTTAAGCTCTTGGACGAATGATGGAATTATATGTAATGTAATATGTACATACATATGTATTATGTGAATATATCATAATCCAATGAAATTTGTGTTTCATATTGTTCTTTTTTTCTTCCGTATGGTATGTTTTTGTTTCATTGTGTACCTTGCGGAGTGTAGCTTGATGTTTGCATTCCAAATTCTGTCAGGATTCTTCATCAGACTTTCTACTCTCTGTAAGTGCACTGATTTGTTTATTCAATAGTGTGATAAGATCTGACTTGTTTTTGTAATGCTTTGCAGGATGGAATCACCTAATTCAGATCCACAGATAGAGTTCATGTATTCCTAAGGAAAATAAGACACATATAAGTGCTTAAGGAAAATAAGACACATGAAGCTGGATGGTTGTCCTGAAGGAAACTGGTTCTGCAGTAAGAAATGTGAAAAGGTATATTAGATTTACTTGGGTTTTTTTTCTGGTTGATATACCATATAAGGGCTTGATTTTTGTATAGACCATAAATAGTTGAGTCTTAACCAATGTG
Source organism: Berberis vulgaris (assembly GCA_963556465.1). Lineage (NCBI taxonomy): Eukaryota > Viridiplantae > Streptophyta > Magnoliopsida > Ranunculales > Berberidaceae > Berberis > Berberis vulgaris. Next base: position 18,605,519 of record OY747131.1, read on the forward strand.
CAACTGAAGTCCCTAACAAGGCTCACTCAAGTGGACCATATTAAGGGACATCATAACACTTTTATTGCTCTTTATGCACGGAGTTGTTAGGATAAGTTGATTTGCGGTGTCAGAATGATTTTAGCTACAATATTTCAGCAATATATGATTCAAGAACTCTGAACTTTTGTTCAACAATTAATTCCTGTAGTAGAGACTTCTGGGAAATCTCTGAACTTCTTATGATTCAAGAACGTTTAGTAGTAGTTTCAAGATTTTGAAGCACAACCAACACTTTTGAGTAGTTGCTTTGGTCAAAGTACGCCTAGCACATTTGAGTTGCAGAATGTCTCATACTGCTTATTACTCCCACAAATGTTAAATGTGATTTTTCCAGCCAAGTCTATTGTGGAACTGAAAGATATATTCAATTTTTGTCCCGTTTTCTTGGTTTTGTTCATTGTTTGTTTGTTCATTGGTTTTGTTCAATTTATGTCATGTCAGATAAATGTGCATTCAGGACTGAACCCATGTGAATCAGTTAACTTAATACTATGTTCTATGTGGATGACAGGATATTGAGAAGGAGAGATGGCTGCAAGGAGAGAATCAGTGAGGATCGCAATGGAAAAAGCTGAAAAGGCAAAGGAAGGGAAGTTAGGCGTAGAATAGGAGTTGAGAAAATGGAGGTCTGAACATGAACAACAAAGAAAAGCTGGTGATGGTCATCTGTGGTTGCTCCGCAATCTGTTGCAAGTCCAAAGTTCTTTATTCCCGAAAACGATACAGACTCAAATTATTCCACTGATGGAAGGATGGGGGTGGCTGTGAGTTGCTACTGCCGCTAATGCTGCAGATGATGACGACCTGAGTTCCTTGTGTAGCCACTGTGTCTATCATTTTCGTTTGGGTCTTTATTTTTTTGGTTTGAACATTTTTTTTAAAAGAGAAAAGATTCCTTATCTTCATCAGTTAGTGCTATATCAAAAGTTTAAAGACTTCAGAAGTGTATTAGTTGTCAACCATTCAGAAGTGCTATACCATTTTCTATAGAAGTTTTTCTTTTTGAAGTTTTGTTCACATGTATACTGCAGAAGCGGCTTGATTGTTCATTTCTTGTTGTTGCTAACCATTCTATTGTTGCTATGAATTGAATCAGGAAACATGTTAAGTGTATTAGTTGTCAAAATATAAGTGTTTATAGATTCATTATATGAAAACTTAGTACAAATAACATTCAACAGTTCTAGTTCACCTGAATGAATAATTGAGACCTAAAGTGGGCACTTAAGAAGTCTCCAGCAGACCAGAGTTTGGTCTATAACACAATAAGTGGTGTGCGGAAATTGGCAAGGAAGCTGTTGAGAATGGCTTCTTAATAGCAATGGCACCAGTGCAAAAATAATTGATAAAAAATTCTCAATAACGAGCTACCCTGAGAACTTATAAGCATGCATGTTAACTGATATATGTATAAATTTTCATCTCTACTAAATGCCTTAATTAGTAGTTAAACAATTGATCAAAAGTTCTGCCAGAATTCATAGCAATAGCCTGCCATAATTCATAACATATTCATAGCAATAGCCTGCCAGAATTCATAGCAACTTATAACAGCCTGGAATCACTTATAAGCAAGTATCAACCAATGCAACAAATACACATTCAAAGATAAAAACGACTGAGATTGCTAACTGAATTGATGTCATAGCCTGCCAACATATGTTTAAGCTTGAATATCTGAACATTTCAACTGAATTTACATCATAGCCTGCCAAAATACATTCAAACATATATGAACATTTACTGAATTTACGACTGAGATTGCTAACTGAATTTGTAGATACAAAAAACCTTGAATATCTGAACATTTCAAACAGATTTACATCATAGCCTGCCAAAATACATTCTAGCAGCTTTTCATCATAGCCTGCCAAATTAAGAAACCCACAAAATGACCTACTCTGCTATACATTCTAGCAGCTTTTCATCATACCATTTGCAGTTGATGAACTTCCTTAACATCCATTGAATATGACAACTCTTAGAAGAACACAGTAAAATTGATTGCCTGAAGAACTTTTCATGATAGGGTTGTAAAAGCCATGGTTAAAATCAAATCTCCATAGATTCATTGCCTGAAGAACAAGATCAGAGATGTCAGATGTTGTAATTGCCAATTGTAAACTCATATTTAAATGAAACAAAGCAATTTTGATGAGAAAAAACATCAAAGAAATGAAAACACATAAATGGGTATTCATCATTAAATGGAGTTTTAATCTCGACGGGATTAAAAGTTGTGTATGAATCCACAGGGTGGTATTGAAGGAAGAATTTGTTAGGAATTCAGATTTGCGAGGAACATACCAAAGAGCAGCATAGAAAATGGAGTGAAGGTGGCACAAAGGAGGATATTGTCAGGAATTTCATATTGTTAATGAGCAAACCAAGAAGCAATGGAAGCAAATAATGGATTACAATGCAGAGTGCCAGGAAGTAATTATGTGATCTTTATGAAATCCTTCCAATACTGTCGTCAGTCGACTTATCAGAATTCACAATGAAAAAAAGGATTATCTTGAGCATTTAATTGATAATCTTCAGCATTAACCGGAGTAATAAACAGTCTTAAAATGATAATGCACGCTAAACCAACCTTTAAATGAAAATAGAATGAAAGTCATGAACAAGCTTGACCAACCTTATCATAACCTATAATTTGTATAGTCCATTCCGTGGCTTGAACCGGGCGGCTGCAGAAATAAATAATACTGATAAAAAAAAGAAATAATAGGAGGCATACAAAACACATAACAAACAAACAAACCGTACAAAGAGATACATACAAAATACAATATACAAAATACAAAATATGTACCTGTGAGAGGAGCGAGTAGAATTGATCAACGCTTCCAGCTTGTAAATCGCGTGACCCCGTATTATCATCCTTAACGATAACAAACATACAAATCATAAGTGGGCAAACATACTTACTGATTCATACCTTGTAAATATAACAAACAAACCTGTGTATTGCTTTGACTAGGCATCGTATTGCTTTCACGAGGCAAAACATAAGGCATACACTGTAAACCCTACAAATCACATTTGTAAATAAAATTTTCAATATATGTAACTTAAAAAATATACATTCATTAAACACATTGCAAAACATACCAGATTAGTCTCAATGGCCTGATTCGTTTGCGTGTCTTTCTTTTTTTTCATTTGTCTCCTTTTACACATCTTCTCGACGGTGGATTTTATCCTTGATTTAGACGGTCGTCCTTTGCTACGAACCGCTAATGGACTATGAATCTGGATGGCAGAACTAGAAGTAGTGGTGCCCACTTCCAAATACCTCTGTGAATCAACATGCTCATCACCACCGACAATTTTATATTGCTCCATCTTCAAAGTGATCCATTCTTGAACTTCGCATGTCTTCTTTTCATCCTCAGCGGCGAATTCAGCCATTTCATAGAAGGCATTGCACATCTTTTCAAATCGCACATTTTCAGGCTTCTTTCCCCAATCTGAATAAACAATTTTCACCTTCGTATGAGCCCTCCTAACATCTTTCCTCCACCTCCGAAGAACATAGTTATCAGGTATATCATGAATCTCTTTTTCAAACAAGACTTTCAATATATGTTTGCATAAAATCCCCCTGAACTCAAACAATTGACAATTACACTTGATGCCAAAGTCCTCAACATTTAAAGAGACTACATAATGGACCGATCGTTGCCTATCATTTATCAGCAAGTCTTCTTTAATAGTGTACAACTCACAGCCACCCCCATCCATATCTTCACCCACAATTCTACAACATAAATTCCCTGCTATCTCTTGTTGGATCTCTTTAAATTTTTTTGTAGTGTAAGCATTTTGAAATTTTTTCTCTATTGCATAAGGAGTAATGCATGGAATCCTTCGGCTAAAAGATTTAAAGTCCTGTTCAACTTCCTTTTGGACTTTACTTCGTTGTGCAAAATTTCATGCCCACCAACTTCAACCACACATGACGAATAACTCTTATTTGGTCTAATACCTGCCCTATCATTATATTCAAGCTTCTTCTTGACATACGAGCTCATAGATCTGTTCTTTCGATAAAAATTTTATTTACTAGGGCTTAACACGTGATTGTGATCAAGTGTAACTCTTTTCACTGAAACTTTTCCATCAACCCGTTTATGACCTCTAATCTTAGCCTTACAACCACATTTGCTCGACGGACGCAATCCCAAAACATTTTTTCCATCACCTCTTTGCTTCCCAGCCCGACCAAATGAAAGCTGAATGAACGTAGGTTTTCCATCACCATCTTTTTCAGTAGTCATTATTTTAACTGGAAATCCCTTTCTATTACCATATTCATGATAATATCGTTGGAACTCGTCAAGGTTGACGAATTCCATCCCATCTGTAGGTTCCCTCACCTCTCCTACATTTTCTTCCACCAACATACAATCATTATCTTCTACACTATCCATTCCTGTAATGTTTGTTTATAAATCACAGAGAGATGATAAGCAGTATGATATGCAGAAATCAAAACAGAAATGAAATACACAACATAGAATCAATACAGAGATTCTATCTTTGATCTGTTAGAACGAACGGTGCCGATACTAGGGTTCGGCTAGTATAACTAGATGTTCAATTAATAACAGATCTTGGATAGTCAGAGATAGAGAAACGATTTTATTTAGTTAATATGTACAAGAAATACAGAAAGATGAAAGCTTAAGAACAGAAGGAAATACTTACAAATAAAAGGCTTAAGGATTTTCACACTCGAATTTTTTTTGCATTATAACAACAAAAATGGTTAATCACAAGGAGATGATAAGCAGTATGATATGCAGAAATCAAAACAGAAATGAAATACACAACATAGAATCAATACAGAGATTCTATCTTTGATCTGTTAGAACGAACGGTGCCGATACTAGGGTTCGGCTAGTATAACGAGATGTTCAATTAATAACAGATCTTGGATAGTCAGAGATAGAGAAAAGATTTTATTTAGTTAATATGTACAAGAAATATAGAAAGATGAAAGCTTAAGAACAGAAGGAAATACTTACAAATAAAAGGCTTAAGGATTTTCACACTCGATTTTTTTTTGCATTATAACAACAACAATGGTTAATCACATGGAGATGATAAATAGTATGATATGCAGAAATCAAAACAGAAATGAAATACACAACATAGAATCAATACAGAGATTCTATCTTTGATCTGTTAGAACGAACGGTGCCGATACTAGGGTTCGACTAGTATAACGAGATGTTCAATGAATAACAGATCTTGGATAGTCAGAGATAGAGAAAAGATTTTATTTAGTTATTATGTACAAGAAATACAGAAAGATGAAAGCTTAAGAACAAAAGGAAAGACTTACAAATAAAAGGCTTAAGGATTTTCACACTCAATTTTTTTTGCATTATAACAACAACAATGGTTAATCACAGACAACATTTACTTCATGCCAATTCAGATATCATTGACAAAAAAACGAAACAGAATTCATCATAAAAAAACCCACAATTCAATCAGACTATTTCTACAGACTATCATAAAAAAAAACCATTTCTGAATTGACTAATTCTGAATTAAAAAAAAAATCTGAATTTTGGATATGAACACTGAAATAAACACAATTCATCATAAAAAATAAAAAAAAACCCCACAATTCAATCAGATATGAACACTGAAATTAAAAAAAGAAAAGAAAAAAAAAATTCTACAGACTATTTCTGAATACGAGAAAAAAAAAATTTGAACACCAGATATGAACCCTAGATCTAAAATAAAAGGAGCAAAAAAAATTTTTGAAGCTCTTCGGCTGAAGACGAAACGAAGAGAAGAAGAAAGGGATACTGAAATCTTACCTCTGCGTCCGAGCGATGAAAACCAACTTCTTGTCCGAAACCAATAACCTAAAACACCCAAGTAAAGGGAAAATCAAAAACTAAAAACCAAAAACCTAAAACCTAAAATGAAAGGAAAAATTTACCTTTTGCGAGAGGAAAGGGACGAGGGAGACCTTCTTCTCTTCTCCTTCTTTCCTTCTTCTTCCCTAATTTTCATTTGACCTTCTTCTCTTCTCCTTCATTTCAGTCGATGGCGATGATGGGGAGAGGGGGAGCTTCGTTTGGGGGATAGGGAGAATCTGTCGAAAATGGGGAGAGGGGGGGAGAATCTGTCGAATCGAAAATGGGGAGAGGGAGTCTGTCGAAAATGGGGAGAGGGAATGAAAATGTCGATTGCAGAGCTTTCGATTCCCTCTTCTTCTCCCCCAAATTTTGGATTTCCCTCGCAATTTTTTTTTTTTACCACGTCAGCTCTGCGCGTGCGACCCACCCTCCCTCGCCCATTTCCTCGACGTCTAGAATTACTCCGAAAGTAATATTTCATCGGAAGGGGGAGTCTGAAGTAAATAGATGTATTAACAAAGGAAAAGGGACTTTCAACCTAATTTAGCTTGCCTCTCATTTAAAAATAAAGTTCATTTATCCAATATTTTGTACAATCATTAATATTTCTATATGTCGCTTAACGCCTACATACATGATTTACATTTTTCTTTGAGCTTTCAATTTTCGGTATTGTCATGAATTTTTTTTCCCAATGATTGAATATTCGTATTATGGTGGTGGCGGTATTGGGATGTAGCGGAGGTGGCAGTGGCTATTGAGTTTAATTGTAGCAGTTGTTGCAATGGATTTGTTAGTGGTATAAATCTATACGTTGAATCAGTGAAAATAACATTCAAGGCAAACCGTGAAAAAAAACTTCATACCAACAAAAGTTGCTTCACCTGTTAGCTAGCATGTCCAATAGGAAAGTGGAGTAAGAGGTGGCACATGCAATGTATGTTTTAATTCTCCTCTAAAAATGTTAATAATTAACTAGGGTGTCTACGCTCTTTGGTATTTTTTATTACTTTATTATAATAATTCAATAATAATAAGAAATTATTATTGAATTTTTAAACAAATAATTATATAATTTTAAGGACCTATGTATAGTTTAGTTTATAAATAAATAGGTGGCTTCAAATAAATTATATTAAGGGTATCGACAAGGAATGAGATTTTGCAAAATCTCACCGATAATTTTGTTTTTTTGAATTCCAAAAGAAAAATGACAAAATGTAATTTTAGAATTTTTTGAAAATTTTCGAGGTTTTTTCGTCAATTTCGGTGTTTTTTTCGTAAATTTGGTAGAAATTTAAAAAAAACCAACTACCAAAAGTTACATTTTTTCTAGGTTTTTTTTCAAAAAATTTCAGAGTTTTTTTCGTAAATTTCGAGTTTTTTTTTCTTCTAATTATCATTTGGGTTATTCCCATTTGACCCTCATTAGTTCTTTTATCATAGTCAAATACCCATGACCTTGTGTTTAATTACGTTGACTAACAAATTTCATCTAATTTTTCAAAAAAAACCAACTTACAATGCATGTGCTTGCACATGAAAAAACTAAAATGTCATAAATTATGTTGCTTGATTTTTTAACATTTAGATGGGTGTCCATCCAATTAGGAAAATAGTGTTTAGATCTATTTTTTATTTTAATTATTTAACAATAAGGGGTGTCAATTAAAAGTTATATACAAACCTAAATCAAATGCACACGTTTTACTAAAATAACATAAATCATGTTACTTGATGATCATGTTTAATCCAAGGGCTGAAAAAATAACATTTGGATATATATATGTATTATTTTTTTAACAAAGAAGATGGGTGTCCATTAAAAATAACATTTGGATATATATATATATATATATATATATATATATATATATTTTTTTTTTTTTTTTTAATTTTTTTTTTTAACAAAGAAGATGGGTGTCCATTAAAAATTATATACAAACTTAACCATATGCACATGTTTTACTAAAATCACATAAATCATGTTGCTTGATGATCATGTTTGACCCAACGGCTAGGAAATAGCATTTGGATCGATTTTTTATTTTAATTTTCCTAACAAAGAATATCGGTGCCAATTAAAAGTTATATAAAAACCTAAATCATATGCACAATTTTACTAAAATCGCATAATCATGTTTAATCCAACGGCTAGGAAAATAACATTTGGATCTACTTTTTTATTTTAATTTTTTTAACAAAGAAGATTGGTGCCAATTAAATAAACAAACCTAAATCATATGTACATGTTTACTAAAATCACATAAATTTAAAAAAAAATCCAAATGTTATTTTCTTAGCCGTTGGATCAAACATGATCATCAAGAAACATAATTTATGTGATTTTAGTAAAAACATGTGCAAAAGCATATGCAGGGCATGTTGGTATTTTTGAAAAAATTGTATGAAATTTGTTAGTCAATGTAGTTGAATACACGGATATGGGTGTTAGACTGTGATAAAATAACTAATGAGGGTCAAATAGGAATAGTCATAAACTAATAGGAGCCAAATGGAAAATAACCCTTATAATTTCTTCTAATTGTTTATTGATTTTTGAAATCACCTCCCTAATTTTCTAATTATCCTTTCTTCCAATTGTATACTGATTTTTGAAACCACCCCATAATTTTCTAATTATATATAGATTTCATGCTTATTTTATTTTTTGATATTCAGGCTTCATTTAATGTGTTTAATAGATTTATTTATTTGCATCTTATTTTTTCATATACCCTCGAAATTCATTATATATATTTCATGTATCTTCAAAATTTTTACTTTTTCTTTACACACCAAAATATTTCTCGAAATGTTTCTTAAAATCAAGAGAACGAAATTAACTAAAAAAACAAAATCACAATCCCTATGCATGGTAATAATTAATCAATGTTTGAGAGAAACTGGTTTTGATTGTAAAAGTATTAAATATGGATAGCAAATTGGAAAATCCAAAAGTTAGATGTAACTCATGTAAGTGCATTTTATAATTTATAAATAATTGGTGGGTTTCAGATAAATTATATTAGGACTTAGGTATAGTTAATGAATGTTTACAGGGAGCTAGTGTTGATTATAATAATTTAAATATGAAAAGGGTAAAATGGTAAAAAATGTGTAAGAGTATTTTTCAATTAAAAGACAAAAATAATTGACACTCGTCACTGGTCTATTCCTTCACACATGGGCGGACCTACTAAGGGGCGAGAGGGGGCAGCTGCCCCCCTCCCAACTTTTAAAATATTTTTAGCATATATACTTTAGTCTTAAAAATAAAGATTATATAATGTAGAATACAATATGACAATTGTTTATACAAATATTTAAATATATATTTGTTGGTGAAGTGGTTGTAGGTTTAATATTTTTTATAAAAGACCTGAGTTCGATACTCTTCGAGTGCATTTTTATTTTATTTTCAATGCAATTTTATTAGTAATTGCAAACATTAAAAAATGTTTAGTTTAATAAAAACTTATCAACATTAAATAAATGAATTGTTTTTCACAAGTAGTATAATTGTATAAAACCTCCAACAAAAAATATTTAAAATTAATATCTAAAATAATAACTATAGAATTCAATGAAAATATATACCATTAGTCAACTCGTACAAAATTTGAGCCTCATATAAACTATTTTTTTTATGAAATTGTATTATGATCATATTAGGTTCGCAAATTAAATTTTTTTTTAGCTTAAACTAGATACTTATCATAATTATTTTGCGATATTAGTTATATATTCTAGTTATTATGCTCGTTTGCTCATTGCTAAGGTTATCGATAGTGACCTTATTTTGGCATAAAATTGGACTACATTATATCAAATTTGGTATATGTAATGTATTTTTTATAGTTGTATTTTTTTATTAGTTACTAGTTTAGGTAAAAAAAAAAATTTGGCTTTACCATTGTTAACTACTATTATCAACTAATAAGTATTTTTCATTCCCCCCCTCCCCCCCCCCCCCATCGACTAAAATCCTGGGTCCGCTCCTGCCTTCACATGTAATTATTAAGTATATGGAGGACAAAACGAGAAAGAAAATTTAGAGTTGAAGACGTATATATCACTGATCATTTGAAGAAGAATCATTATATAATATATTTAATTTATTAAGAGGCAATTTCGAAATCCTAAAGTTGAGCATTAAAAGTGTGTTCACACACTGTATTACAAAAAAAACCTTAAAATATTTTTAATTATTAAATTTAATTTATTGTATACAAATGAGTAGTTTATCATTTTATGAAGGGCATTTTCAAAAATTCGAAAGTTTAACATGATGGGCATAAGCACAAACTCACTGTTCATGCAACAATAAAACTCAATTTTCGTTATATTGTGCAAATTCATATTTTCATTATATTGTTCAAAAGATTTTATTCAAAAGAGTAATTTATCATTCTATAAAGGACATTCTCGAAAATTAGAAATATCTGCATACAAAGTCATGAAACATTGTTCATTGAATAGGGAACACCAGGATTCGTTATAGGTGTCAGATGTATAACTTTTATGATTGAATAACTTTTATGATTGAATGACTATGTTGTCATCCAGCCCCAAAAACCTACATGTCCGCCATCTTGTCACGTCCTTTTCCATTTATTTTTCTTTCGTACGAGACGTTATTCCTCATCATCATTCATCATTTTAAGGATATGAAACCACAACTTCACACAGGAAATCAATTATTTATTTTTAGGTGTTTTATGGAAAAGAAATTTTTTTTTTCTAAAAAATTGAATTTTCTAGCGTTTGAATTTTCTTAGAAAAAGAAAAAATTTCGGCTGGTGAAATGTTTTCCTGCTTGAAGTGGGGAAACTTTGTTTAGGCTCTCTCTAAGAAACTTTTCCCTGTCCGATATTTTCACTCACGGACAACTCTATCCTCGACTCAAAGCTCTGAAGAGAATTAACGTCTAAATGTTCAAAGACTCGTTGAACAATTCCTCAATTCTCTTCAACAATTCTTTCAAAAAAAAATTGAATTTTTTTTTTCAAAAAATAAAAGACACTGGTGCGTTATTATTATTATTATTATGGTTTGGGGGGAGGTGGGCTTTGTAATTTTCACTTTTACCTCCGGCGCAAGTTATCATCACGGGAACCATGAAAGGAACCGGACCAAATAGCATTCCTGGTTAGGGTTCGTCTATCATGCACCACGAACCTAATTACGCCACGTGTTTCTATGTTTCACCGTAAATCTTCTACTCCTTCCGCTCTCTCACCAAACCGTAGTCACACCACCAAGCAAATCCAACGGCTAGAATGCAAGCAAATCGCTCGATAGGGCTATGTAACCTCCTAGCGCACGATAGCCCATCCCAGTCATAAGTAGCTATCGTTCTCCAAGGATGCGCGTTGTTCCTCCCCTCACAAATCTTCCTCCCTCCGTACAACGGCTCCCATCTCCCGCCATATCGCCATTTTATCCATCTCGCGGTAGCCTTTTCTTCTCGTTTTTCGTTCGTTTCGCTCTTCAATTTATCCAAGTTTATTAGGGTTCTATTGTTGATCTACTCACCACTCACTCCGATTTCGTGCAAATTTTCTCTCCTTTTAGGTTTAGGGTTTTGATTTTGTCGAATTGAGATCAATTGGAGATCACAATGCGCTTTTAGGGTGTTTTCATCGGATGAACTGTTGGAGCTTCGGGGGTTTCAATTCACTTGGAGATCACACTTGAATGCCGGAAGCTAGCTTTCAAGTAAGTCATTTAGATTCATATTTTCTAATCAGATTTCATACAAGTTGATTAAATTGAAATTTGTTTCAGGTTTTGATTGGATCGAATGAATTGTGTTAAGTAAATTATACTTTTGTATGACATTCGTGCATTCGATGGTTGATAGGTAGTGAATGTGAAGGTGTAATGTAAAGATAGTTTGATAACTAAAAAAAATTATATAGAGAGGGGCGTGTGTGTGATGTTGCTGGTGGTTAAGTTGAATCGTTTCATTTGCAAATTTGCACAGGATATTCTTCATTTTTTTGTAAGATTTCCATCAGATGAATTGGATCAACATCATGGATTTCGTGCCATTGTTAGGTTGGATTTAGGTTATAAATCGAAATTGAAGAAGAGAACGCAAGATTGAAATGCAAAATTACAATCAAAAGGCCTACTAGTTAATGAACAAAAAACTTATTTTACATCACTTACTTGTTGATTGCAACAATCTAATGAAGAAGGAACAATATACAAATGAACAGAATAAACAAGAAAAGAACCCCTTGTTTAGATCATTTGTTGATCGCAATAATCCAATGAAGAAAGAAGAATATGCACAACACGGAGAAATCTTCCCTCTTTTCGCACCGCCTACAATGGGTGAGTAATATGGCCTTGCTGCAGAGAGGGACTTATGCTCCTATATATAACTAATAGTTTTAGGGTTTAGAAGTTTCCTATCATATTTCTAACCCTAATAGGAGAGTATTGTTGAATATTGCCGGCCCTAGATTTGTGCACATGTTGGAAACACCCCATTCTGGCTTAACATATGTCCATGTGTTCATGATAACGAACCCAAAAACTCCAACATCGGTCGGTCAGGAATATCCTTTGGATAATTCCAACAAAGAATCATATTTGACAGTTGCATTGTTAATATTGACATCGTCAAGCGTCGTTCTTCCTTAATTTACACCTATCACTTTATTCTTAGAATAGCTCCAACCTTTTTGAGAAATATAGAAAGTTGTATCCTGACTTGAATGGAGAAAAGGAAGTTCTTATCAAAATTAGTAATTTAATTTTTATCCCCATTTCATACATTCAAAATATGTGTGCGACGTGTCTCAAAGAATTTAATCTTTTGGTGAAATGGGATATAGTTAGCGAGGCAATCTAAAGGTTTTTTTTATATTTAGTTCCCTTGTCCCACTTGTGTTTGGAGGTCACCACTGAGTTTATAAACTGTTTGTTGGAGACACCATCTATAGTAGCATTCTTCACTTGGACCATGACATGATAAATAACCAACTCACTCACTTATTTAACATGGGAAATTTGTGATCAATAATTTGGTATCGGTATAGGGATGGCAACGGGACGGATTGGGGCGGATTTAAGCAAATCCATCCCCGCCCCGCTGAGGATTGCGGGGCTAAAAATATGCCCCGCATATCCGTTTATTAGTAATTTTCAAAACCGCCCCCGCCCCAGATGGATTTACGGATATCCGCCCCGCCCCGGATATCCGCATAAAATAGATTTAAAGATGGGTTTTGAATCCCCGCCCCAACCGATCCGCCCTGCCTGATACAATTTTTACATAACAGCAAATAACATATTTTACACTGCAATATTTTATACATATAGTAAAAATACTTCTACACTACAGATCATTTATACATACAACAAATTAAAAAAAATACAACAAATTACAAAAAAAAAAAAATTCTAAAGATCTGAGTTCTCTGATCTAAAAAAAATTACAACATATTACAAAAAATTTGATCTCTGAGATCAGATCTCAGATCTTGATCAGATCAGATCTTCATCAGATCATATTCGATCTCAGATCAAATCAGATCTCAGATCTTGATCTCAGTCTCGGATCTTGATCTCAGTCTCAGATCTGATTTTATCTTGATCTTGATCTCGATCTCGATCTCGATCTCTGATGGGGGAGAGGAAGAAACCCTTTGTCGGATTTGAAGCTTGGAGATCGAAACCCTTCGCAGCGTGAGGGAGATCTCGACTGTGAGAGGAAGATCTTGGCTGTGCGAGGTCGCGGCGTGAGGGAGGGAGATCTCATCTTTTCCTTCCTCCTTCCTTTTCTTTTCTTCCTCCTTCCTTCTTCTTTTCTCCTCCTTCCTTCATCTTTTCCTCCTTCATGTTTTCTTCTTCTCATCCGGCGGCAAGAACTGTGACGAATCTCCCACCACCCCAGATTCCTTCCTCTCTTGTTCCTTTCCTTCTCATCGTTTCATCGTTGCGAGGTGGTGATGATTGGTGTGGGGGAAATCGCGAGGTTGAGAAGAAGTGGCGAGATGATTGCTGCGACGAGATGGTTAGCGCGTGTTGATTGAGTTTCTTCATCTCCTCCACTTTAACTGTGAGTTTTCTTCATTTTCCTTTTTAGATCTTTGTATGAAATTGAAAGTGTTGAAATTGTTACTTAATATTATGTGTGCAATTATTAGTATTTTTACTGTCTAATTGCTTGGTATCTATCTATCGTATTTCAAACCTCACAAAGAGACTAGAGAGTTCCCTCATGAATACTGAAGTGTAGCGTCGATTATAGAAAGATCAATCCCTTTTTTTGTTCTTCTCTTTTGTATTGTTACCTTTCTGAAATTTGATAGAAGAACAAAGAGAGAGAAAACCAGTTATTGCTGTTTTGAAGCCTTGACTTATGATGAGATTGGCTAATTTAATCTCTTAATTATTTTTCAGTTGCTTCATGTTGATGTCAATGGTTTTTGTGTTGTTTATTGGTTGGATGGCATCTTGAATTGAATGGGTTAAGTGCACGAAGCTTTGTTTCTGTCAAATATATAGATTATTCATACATAAAAACAGGTTTGAGTACTAAATCAACCTTATATTTTCAAAATGACTTTCTCTACAAAAACCATACAAGGACTACTACCATAAAGGTGGACAAAGAGTACAAAGAGTTTGTATGGTGCATTATAAGTATTCAATCAGCTTTATTTGACTTGTACATAAAAGTTGAGGTGGACACTTTATATGCTGAATTCCTTGTTTGAGTTTCATTTGGGTAGCCAGAGGCTATGACCACATCTGCCTCATTATTTGGTAAGGAAGCCCAAAAGAAAGCTTGGGAGATGTTTGCCAATGTGTTTGGAAGAAAAGTAATATGGCATTTCACTGTGTGTTTGAACAAAGCATGGTTATTGATATTCTTCTGTATGAAACTTTTCTTTTATTGTTTTGAAGTGTTGGTTCAATAAGCTTAATCTTTAAGACATGTACTCTTTTAGGATTGGAATTGGTGTTTGGCCAAACAAAGCTGGTGAGATGGTTTCATATTACTGGTCAGAGCCATAATCATGGGTTGGTAAACAGTTTTTGCTTAATTGTGAAATAGCATCTCAGTTTGAATGCATAAGCATCCCTGTGTGTTGGTATATCTACCAGAAACTGGTAACCTGTCTCGATACAGGGAGCAAAACAAAGGTAGGACAAAAAGTCTGCATCTGAAGAATCAAATTAGATATTAGATAACTCAGCGATAGTCTATAACGATCTTAGGGCGTGGCATCATCTTAAATCATCTTGCATTGTTTATTGTTCTTGTGCTTGTAGTTGGACTGATTTTGTGTAGGTTTCTATAAGGGTTTTGATTGCGGTTTTGAGTAAGTACAGTATCATGCTATATACCAAAAGTTTTCTGTTTGAGTCTAGTTTTCAAAGGATCTTACGGTATCATAATCGGAGTTATGTATAGGAAGATATACTCATTTGAGTGACAATAGGTAAATCAGCCGAAAGCTGACAGATGGCCTGCTTTGTTTGTAAAATCTGTATTGTTATAGACATAATCACGGGGTATGCCTTATATGGTTAGAAACCTCTTGGTGTCTACTTTCCTTTGCCCCAAACGGTATGCAATTTGGGGTTCTAACGTGAGAGTTATGTACATTTGAGTGATGATTGGTCAAGCTATCCGGCTAGGACAGCTTGTTCATTTCGGTGTTGTTGGCAAGGTTATTTGTTTGACTGTTTTGGGATGGGAACATAGTTGTTCAGGGTTTGCCTTAGGGTGTCTTGAGTTGCATTTGATGTAAAGAAAAATATTGTTTGGAGCCGAATGAGGCTGGTTGCTTTAGTGTAAGTTAGTGTTCACCCATGATTGTCATGCACTTTCATGTTTGTGTTGAAATTGTCTTTTTGGAGATTGCAAGTTTTGGCTTTTGGATAGTTGTTTGAAAAGGGTATTTTCCCCCTTCTTAGTTAGACCTGACATAGTTTGGCAAACCATGCTAGCTTATTGTTTCGGGCATTGTTTGGGTACTTTAGGACAAGATTTAGTAGAACAAGAGGAAATTGAATTGGTGGGTTTGAAACTGCAGATAATTATTAGTGAGTTTAGGTATAGTTTTTGGATTTTGATTTTGGGTTTGGGTTTGATTAGTGGCGAAACTGGATGCTCTTGATATCGGGTTGGTTGCTCTTCTTCTATTTTGTTTCTATTATGTGCATTTGTACACAAACAAGGGTGAAGTTATACTTATTAAGGGAAACTTAGGTTCAAGGCTTTTGTTAAAGACAGGAAAGAATACTATGGAAATTACTTGTAATACATTTGAATAGTTTGTATTTTTGGTTTCTTAGGAAGTATAATTAGATAATATAATTCAAGTTTGGGGTTTTCAATAGTGACCTTTCATGGAATTTATCAGAAACAGAACTCAATTGTATTATGTTTTGCTTAATTGAATGTCATATTTCTTATTAAGGCATTGTAAGCTAAGTTAGCTCACACAGAAATCAGTGTTTAAGAAAGGCTATTAGATATGGATTTGTTTGGCTTGTTTAAACTACAGTTATTATAAGTTAATAGTGATGCTTGAGATGTGAATGGTTGATGAATATTAATGCATTGTGATAAATTTGGAGATTTGTATTATTATGCATATTGACTTGTTTATGCATTATGAAGAATTTGGATATTTGAATCAAGGAGTGACTTGATTGCCATGTTGTTATAGAGCATGATTAATGAATATGCTATGTTTTTTCCCAAAAATGTGGGTGGATACGATTGTGAATCGATTTATGTATGACAAAATGTCATTGTGGAGAAATTATGAATTATCAAAAATAAATGATATTGGTAAACCTTGATTTCTGAAAATATAAACCACTTGAACTTGTATCACTTAGAACTATCGCACATCTTTTGTTTATTATTTTCCCTCTCTTACTAGAGAAACTAAATGACCAGAGGGTCGTCTTGCGGAGTTGGGGCACCCATTTCTTACTAGAGAAACTAAAATAACCTTCGGGTTAGTCTTGCGGAAATGAGGTGAATTGTTATGCCTAAGATAGGCTTTGATATTTATCCGTAAAAAATGTGACGTGAGTTTATGCGCATTGATAGCCCAAGAGTGGCTTTTGGTACTCATATAGTTAGAGGTATCCGCGATGCATGCCTGCATGTGATGTCCCCACTTAGGCATGGATGACGGAGTAGTCCTCCTTTATATGAGAGAGGTATACAGGCATGTATGTTCGGCACGGAGGTGGTGCGAATGTGGTATCGTCTAAGTGATCAATCCGTTAAAAGATGAAACAAATTCAAATAAAAATGAATAAACTACGTTTATATTATTTCTAACCATTTTTATGCATGATGGCAAGTCCACTAATGTTTCTGCAGGTTAGAGTTGCCATAGTCGACTCCTATAGGGTAAGTATAAGTAAATGCATTTTTACTTAATTGGGATGATGATATGATGGCCTCGATGAGGAACTAAATTCTTGGAACTGTGTTTTCTTGCATCACATTTTTGTCTCGTTGAGGAACTACCTGTTGGTATGTTTGTGTATTGTTTGTGTTTAGCTTGATGTTTATCACGTGCGATTTTATTGATTTTGGAATGAAGATTTCTCACACCAGCTCTATTGTTGACCCAAGTGAGCTTTTGCTTCTTGGGTACATTCCTTTGGGAATGTAGCCAATTAGCCTTTCAGGTTTAGAGACTTTTGAGCAGCGTTACGGGAGTTCTGCTAGTGGGGCTAGCGACGTCAGTTTTTCCTGGGTAGAGTTTTGTTAAAAATTTTAGTTTGTTCTATTTTCTCAACTATATTTTTGTCATTGCTACTAAATGTTTCTGTTATTGAATTTCACGCTCCGAGTTTTGGGGAAACGGATAATCCTACGTGGATTTTAGGATTTCGTTTTTCTCGAAAATTGGGGCGTGACTAGGGGTGGGCACGGGATGGGACGAGATATACCCATCCCTATCCCATCCCGTTCATACTGGATCGGGACGGAATGGGAAAAACCTCATCCCGACCTCGTCCCATCCCAAACGGGTTCGGGACGGGATCAGCGTGCTGCTTGTGACTGCTGCGAAGATTATCATAATATAAGAAGGTGAAAAATAACTTTCTTATAATTAGATATAGAGCGTGAAAAATAACTTTCTTAAACCTACAAGCAAATTGCAGGAATCTGAAAATAGTTATGGATAACACCTAAGTAGTGAAATACCCACCAATATAGATGCGACCCCATGGAAAACCCAAGGTCTCGTAAACCAGATCAGCTCTTGAATATACGTTCTCTAACACTACAAGATAACTCCTATTGTCCGAGGGTGAGTAGCATATTACCTAGCAGGCTTTAGTCTTAACCAAATTAATAATGGATAAAAAAGACATGTCTGAATATGTCTCTCAAGATGCTTATAACATTGTATACGTAACGAGCACCTGATTGATTGCAAACCTCCCTCAAGTGCTAATCTCAAGATGCTTATAACATTGTATACGTAACGAGCACGTGATTGATTGCAAACCTCCCTCAAGTGCTAATCCAGTTGGAATGTTTTGGAGAGTTCGATTTGCTTTTGTTTTCATCTGTTTTCTTCTTGAAACTTCAGATAAACTCAGAAATGATAGCCTCAAGAGACACTCATATATAGTCTAAATCGATATTACATAATATATAAAACCCAAAATAAAATAAATGAAATTCAAATGCAATCTTGAACATCAAAAGATGAAGATCCCAGAAAAGATTCAAATGCAAACACCATAAGTTTCTGTCAGTCGTCTTTAAGATTATATGAATAAAAAAATAAAAAAAAAATATTAATAATAAATATTAAAAAATTAGCTCGGGACGGGACGGGATTGGCGGGATTGAAAATCTTCATCCCATCCCATCCCATTCTAGATCGGGACGGGACAGGATCAGGATGAAATTATTCAATCCCATTAAGACCCGAAAAAATCGGGACGGGACAGGACCGGGACGGGATCGGGATCGCGGGATGGGATGCCCACCCCTAGGCGTGACAGTTGAATTCCATATTTGATTGAGGAAATGTGGATGGATGGATTATAAGATTATGGAATGTTATATTGTTGATTCAAATTTTGATGCACTTGAGATGTTTGAAATGAATGGTTTGTGTATGATTCAATGCTCGGAAACTGGTCTCGTGTTTGTATGT
Organism: Berberis vulgaris; assembly: GCA_963556465.1. NCBI lineage: Eukaryota > Viridiplantae > Streptophyta > Magnoliopsida > Ranunculales > Berberidaceae > Berberis > Berberis vulgaris. Next base: position 18,624,630 of record OY747131.1, read on the forward strand.
TATGTATTAATGTTTGATTGAGTTTCCTGATATGTTTCTAAGTAAATTGGGATTTGATGGGATTTAAATTTGATAAATTCGTTATTCTATTTGTTTGATGTGCATTTTGATTCATACCATTGGTAGGTTATTGGTTCTGTTTCGGCTAAATGGATAAATTGACGTTTTATAGGAATTAGCCGGCAGCAATGCAGCGTACTTGATAGGAGAAATTGGGTGGAGAGATCTGCAGGCTTGGTTGGCTGACTAATTTTTTGTTGATTTTTGGTACAAGAAAATGTTGGAAAGACTATCTAGAGAATTCTATGATCTTGATATTCCAATGACGGGGCGAGAAGTCTGTATCAATGGGATTCGGATGAAAACTGCCGGTGTTGAAGCACAGCTTGATGAGGGGAATATTCAGCAAGCGGAATCTTCTCTACGGGAAGGCTTGTCCCTTAATTTTGAGGTTAGTTACTAAAGAATCCTGTTTATTTTTTGTTGGAGTTCTCTATTTGATTTTCTAATCACTCTTACATTGAATTCTTAACTATTTGAGGTATAAGTGTGTTGATCAAAGTTAAGGTATTTTCAATTCATTATTGTCTTGCTTGGTCTAATTTTTACGTTTTATCATTTTAAGTTAAAGTGAGAATCAAGACAGGAGGTGCTTTGGTTCCCACACAATGAAACTAGTGTTCCTATGTATGAACTAATATAAGTGTTATGCGACACTAATGATTAACACCATATGTATATTGGAGAATTTAAAGATACATTCATGCACATAAGGCCACAGCAAATGAATCACTTTTTTCTTTTCTTTTCCTTTTTTGGTTGGTTAAGTATGGGCCGAGATCTGTGAGATCAGTTGTTGTAGAGATCAAAGACACTTGTAATACATGAATAAAAATTGTTAGTTTCTCTTGAGAGCGTCAGGGGTGAAATTATCAGCTAAGATAAATCGATTGTCTTTAAAAATTTTGCCAAATTTCATTTGGACACTATACTTTTACTAGATTGCATTAAATGTATTTGTACCAGAGTTAAAAGTATGCCCCATGGGTAATAAGAACTCCATATCTGATTGATACAGAACCATGTAGTAAGGTGTGTCAAGCATATTCAAGTACAGTTGTTTGGTATTTTCTTTGCAATGTGTATAGGAGCATCACTTTCTCGCGTCTGATTACCATTTACCAATTACTTATGTGGTAACCTAAAAATTTGTCTGATTTCATGGACCAAGATTTGGTCAGTAAGCAGTGGTGAATGTCATGCATAGAGGCATAATTGTTTTCATAGTAAAGAATATAAAATGTTGTTCCGTCCATCAAAGCAAGTATTTTAAACACGGTATAGTTTTTTTCTACTTTTAAGAAGTCATCTTTTTTATTTTCTGGTCAATATGTTTTGTTTGAGTAAGCATTTGTCAACTTTTAAAAGAATAAGCTTTCTGTCTGTGATTTTACCCCAAGTAAAGTCTCTCCATGATGTGGTGAAGCAGTTCGCTTTAAAACTATAGTGCAACAGACCAACAGGTACTACATAAGGTTTTCATGCTGCATCTTGAGAAGTTCATCTTGGAGTAGCGTTGATACTTTGATTCTGTAATAGTTGACTTGTTCTTTAATTAAGTTCAGACTATGTGATATTTTGGTTTGGGATATGCCGGTGATAGAACTTCTGCATCGTCCTGACCACTATTCACCTCTAGATTCACCATAAGCAAGTGTAGATCCAAGCAACAACTTGTTTATTTGCTGAAGTCCAGTTTAAGCTTCATGAGCTCATGTAATTTTTCAGTATGTTATTAGTTGGTAGAGAGTAGCTATTTTCCATTTTTCTGTACTACTATTTGTGTGCCACGAATGACATATTTGACGCTATGGATTTTGCATATACTTTGTAGGAAGCAAGGGCCCTTCTTGGAAGATTGGAGTATCAACGAGGTAACCTGGAGAGTGCTCTTCAAGTATTTGATGGAATAGATCTTCATGCTGCTCTACGGCAGTTGCAACCTTCTATTTCGGAAAAGCGGTCTTCTAGGAAAGGTCGTGCCAGTACTGCTGAATCAGTAGCCAACGCAGGTTCTCAGCATGCCGCTAGCCTGGTGCTTGAGGCCATATACTTGAAAGCCAAGTCTCTTCACAAGCTTGGGAGAGTAAGTGGTATGGGCTATTCCAACAATCTTTCACTCCTTTTGATAGAATGTGTGATTTGATAAAAGAAAAGTTTTTGTTTCTTGTTAAATCTCGACCCTAGTACAAAATTTAATTGGGCTTTGCAGAGGCTGCTCAGGAATGTAAAAGTGTTCTTGATTCTGTGGAGAAGATGGTTGATCAAGGCACCCCCAATGTGGTACTGGACAATAAGTTGCAAGATACAGTTAGCAGGGCTGTAGAACTTCTTCCACGACTCTGGAAGCAATCTGGCTGCTATCAGGAGGCGATATCTGCTTATAGGCGTGCTCTTCTTAGCCAGTGGAACCTCGACAATGAATGTTGTGCAAGGATTCAGAAGGAATTTGCATTATTTCTGCTGTATAGTGGTGTAGAGGCTGGGCCACCAACTTTAGCTGCTCAGATTGACTGTTCATACGTGCCAAAAAACAATCTGGAAGAGGCAGTTCTACTTTTGATGATTCTTTTGAAAAAGTGCTATCAGGGGAAGATGAAATGGGACCCTTCAGTAATGGAGCATTTGTCATTTGCACTATCTCTCTGCGGCCAGACTGCTATATTGGCAAGGCAATTTGAAGAAGTATTACCTGGTGTTTTTCATCGTTGTGACCGGTGGAATGCATTAGGTCTCAGTTATAGTGCAGCAGGACAGAGCAAAACTTCTTTGAATCTTCTGAGAAAATCTTTACACAAGCATGAAAGGCCAGATGATCTTATAGCATTATTAGTAGCTGCCAAGATATGTAGTGAGGATCCAGTTCTAGCTTCCGAGGGGGTGGAATATGCACGCAGGGCAATTGTGAGTGCTCTAGGAAAGGATGAGCATTTAAAGGGTGTAGGTCTTCGCATGTTGGGCCTTTGCTTAGGAAAGCAAGCTAAGATTGCTTCCTCGGATCTCGAGAGGTCATATCTCCAGTCAGAAGCATTGAAATCATTAGATGAGGCGCTAACCTTTGAACGGGACAATCCTGATTTAATTTTCGAGTTAGGGGTTCAATATGCAGAACACCGAAACTCAAATGCTGCTTTACGTTGTGCAAAAAAGTTCATTGATTCAACAGGGGGGTCCATATTGAAAGGCTGGAGATTGCTCGTCTTGATTTTATCTGCCCAGCAGCGTTATTCTGAAGCTGAGGTGGTTACAGATGCTGCTTTAGATGAAACTTCAAAATGGGAGCAAGGATCACTACTCAGAATGAAAGCAAAACTGAAAATATCTCAATCACTGCCAATGGATGCCGTAGAAACATACCGGTTTTTACTAGCCTTGGTTCAAGCACAAAGGAAAACTTTTGGCCCTGCTAGAACTAACGACCTTCAGGTTAGTTTCTACTTTTTCTGTTGCCAACATATACTTAAAATTGGCTATCATATTTCTGTTGGATAACTTAAAGTTTTATTCTGTTTTATATCCTGTCACATTAGGAATAAGACAATTTTCCATTAAACTTGCTTCTCATTCTCTGGATATGTCCCTAGTTTTTTAAGCACTTTTAAATGTATGATGCCTCAACTCTTATGTTTAACTGTTTCAGAATTGGAAATTCGTATCAGTGACGTCATACCATATGATCATAGGATTACATAGTTGTACATGGATTTGAGGATGATATATATCTTGTTGCAATTAATTTAATACTTGTTTTATTTACGAAAACTACAACTTTCTTCATTCGATTCCCTCGTGCTTGAAAATATGATGTCATTGATTAATTTGTCTTGTATTACCAATGTTAGGTTGAGGATGATAAAGTCAGTGAATTTGAAGTTTGGCAAGGTCTTGCAAATCTATATTCCAGTCTTTCACATTGGAAGGATGCCGAAATATGTTTGGAAAAGGCCAGAGCACTGAAAGAGTACTCTGCCTCTACATTGCACACTGAAGGCAAGAACTAAATTTCTTTTTCTGTTACACAAAAAACTTTGAAATTTTCATGAAAGGGATGAACGGTTATCACTTCTTTTTTCCAATATATGGTACTGTTGACCACTTGCTGATCACACTCTTACTTTGTGGTTCAACTCTATTAGGTATTACCTATGAAGGACGAGGACAAATTCAAGCTGCAATGGCTGCTTATACTAATGCTCTTTCCTTAGACCCATTCCATGCACCTTCCAAGGTCGCACTTGGTGCCTTGCTTTGGAAGATGGGGTCGAAGTCTTTGCCTGTGGCAAGAAGCTTCCTCTCAGATGCCTTAAGGCTTGAACCGACCAACCGAAATGCATGGTATTATTTAGGAATGGTTCACAAGGATGATGGACGCTTATCAGACGCTTCTGACTGCTTCCAGGCAGCAGCCATGCTTGAAGAATCAGATCCCATTGAAAGCTTCAGCTCATCATTTCTTTGAGAAGAGGTTTTCAGTCTATGCTCTATCAGTAAATTTTGGAAGCTTCTTCTATCTGGATCAGATTCTAACTGATTTTGTGGCATGATCTTAAATTGAATAGCGCAGAAGATAAGAGGCGTCCATTGCTATTAATACTTGGTAGTTTGAAATAATCTGGCTGCTCTTTTCCGTACGTAATGTTGGGAAAATAATGTCCATTGCTATAAATACTTGGTAGTTTGAAATAATCTGGCTGCTCTTTTCCGTACGTAATGTTGGGAAAATAATGTAGTCGTTGAATTTTTTTTTACGTCATTTTTGTACAATTTTATGTTTTGTTAGTCTGTAATCTAGTGAATACAACGAAAGCCATTTGGTTTCTTGTCTATAATTAAGGCTCTGCCTGGTACATTATAAAAAGATGCATTTTGCAAAGTATCATTTATCGTGTGCATTAATTTTCAATGCATTACTTTGCGGTTGCTTGGTAGTCAGAGAAACACAATGCTAGTTCCGCAATTTTTTGTTTTTTTTTCCTTGGCGTGTATTTCACATGCGTTATGTTCTCCCCTATATATCATATTACATATATTTTCTTCAAATATGTAACCGAATAATATATAAGAAAAATAAAGATTATTTGAAAGAGTTTTAATTATAATAAACTATTGTAAATATGGACTCTGTCGAGTTCCACATAATAATAAGAATTCTTTAAATTATGGACTTTCTTACGAAGAATAGTCCAACATGTGAACGTAAGAGTTTTTTGCAAAAGAATTCAAGACGTTTTATCCCGTAAAATAATGTGGGATCTCTCATAAATGAATATGCAGAGGTTATGCATTTTAATTCCATAACCACTTTATGTAAATCTTATCAAGCACCTATTTTTTTGTAACCACCTGCAAATGAATGCATTTACATTATTTTATGAGATACCAAACAGAGCCTAAATGTAACATGATTTGGTATCCCCTAAATGTAACAATTTTTTTTGTGCCGATTTGCGTCTTATTTAAGTTTTGCTGCATTTTTTAAAAATAGCGGAGCTGCAACGGTAGTATGCATAACAAAGATTTTGCATTCTCTGAGTTTATAATCAAATTTAAAAAGTAATGCATAAATAAAATAAATCCAATGGCCATTACGAGTGAATTTAACCATTAGAATATAGAACTAGACTTCAACAAAGTTTATAATCAAGTTTAACAAAGGTCATAATCAAGTTTAACCATTAGAATATAGAACTAGACTTCAACAAATGACTGCAGGAAGTCAAGCTTTCAACTGTACATCCTCTAAAGAAAAATAATACAAACTTGACTCTTTCCTAGTCATGCTAATCTTCTTCCTCATCCCTTTATGGAAATTAAACTCCTTTATCCTTCCAGATTTCTTCTAGCAAGAAGAGAACCAGATTTCCTTTTGTTATAATCTATAACAAACTATGTTATGAGAAAACTCTGTGTATTTCACCTGTATGAATTGTACAATGTACATTGCTTATATAGTCATTCTAATGTCTGATTAGCTGTCAAAACAGACTAACAGATAGCTTAACAAACTGACTAACTACTTTACATTTCTTGATTATCTATTGCTTAACATTCCCCCTCAAACTAAGTGTAGATTCATCTATCACACTTAGTTTGTCACGCAACAAGAAGAACCTGGAACGACCAATTGCTTTAGTGAAAACATCAGCAACTTGATCAGTAGCTTGGATATAATGGACATGAACAACCTTGCGAGCAACTTTTTCACGAACAAAATAAATGTCAATCTCAATGTGTTTAGTTCTAGAATGAAGCACTGGATTAGCACTAAGCATGACAGTGCTCTTGTTATCACACCAGATATTTGGAGTTGAGCAACCAATCTTCAACTCATGAAACAGAGTTTGCAACCATGTTAGCTCGGCTGTAACTGATGCTAGACTTCTGTATTCTGCTTCAGTACTGCTTCGAGAGACAGTGCTTTGCTTCTTAGACGACCAGGATATGAGGTTATTACCCAGATACACACAATAACCTGATGTAGACCTCCTATCATTAGGATCAGATGCCCAATCAGCATCACAGTAGCCACTTAACTGAAATGAAGGAGTCGGAACTATGTGAAGTCCAAAGTTGGGTGTAGCCTTGACATACCTCAATATTCTTTTCACCACTCTCCAGTGTGACTCAAGAGGAGTCTGCATGAATTGGCAAACACGATTTACTGAATATGCAATTTCAGGCCTAGTAATTGTAACATATTGTAGTGCACCCACAATACTTCGATATAGCTGAACATCTCGGACTGGATCACTACCTGTAGCAAACAGTTTCTCCCCACCACTCATAGGAGTAGGTAGTCCATTAGCATATTGCATCTTGGCTCTACACAAGAGATCACCAACGTATTTGGACTGAGACAAAAACAAACCATTGATAGTATGTTGCACTTGAATACCAAGGAAGAAATGAACAAGACCCAAATCTTTTAAAGAGAACTGAGCATTCAGCTGTTGGATGATCTGGGAAACAGCATGGGAGTCAGCACCAGTGATGAGTATATCATCAACATAGACTAGAAGAAAGATAGGAGAGGGAGCATGTCTGATGAATAAGGATGAATCAGACTTTGTAGAATCAAAACCAAGCATGAGAAGTGTATGTCGAAGCTTGTCAAACCATGCCCGAGGAGCCTGCTTTAGGCCATATAAAGCCTTATGAAGCTTGCAAACAGCCTTAGGCCGTGAAGGATCTATGAACCCTGGGGGTTGCATCATGTAAACCTGCTCTTGTAGATCCCCATTCAAAAAGGCATTGTTGACATCTAACTGGAATACAGACCATCCATATGTAACTGCCACTGTGAGCATAACTCGTATTGTAGTTGGCTTCACAACTGGACTAAATGTCTTTGAATAATCGAAGCCAGCAACTTGTTGAAATCCTCTAGCCACTAACCTGGCTTTATATCTGTGCACAGTGCCATCAGTATTATGCTTAACCTTGAAGAGCCATCGACACCCAACTACATCTCTATCTATAGGGAGATCCACTAGTGACCATGTATTATTTCGAATTAATGCCATATATTCCTCTTGCATTGCAGAAATCCAGTGCGGAGTGTCCAAGGCTTCCTGAAGACTAGATGGGGCAGTAGTAGAAGCCATGTAAACCTTGGGTTTGTAAATGCCTGCTTTGGACCTTGTGAGCATAGGATGACCAGGAGCAGTAGTAGGAACAGTAGTAGGATCAGTAGTAGGAGGAGTAGGTAACAAAACAGGACTAGACATAGCAGTAATAGGAGGAGTAGGCTGTGAGGTGCCAGTAGGAGGAGTAGTAGAATTATTCACTGGACTGAAATATGGATTAGAATCAGGATGACATGAAAAGGAACCAGTGGACTAGAAGATGGATTATGATCAGTAGGAGTGGAGTTAGAATGACTGTGCCATTTGACATATGGAAAAGAGTTTTCATTGAATAGAACATCTCGAGAGATGTATACCCTGCCAGTAGAAGAGATAATTTGTACCCTTTATGCTATAGACTATATCCAAGGAACATACATTCAACTGATCTAAATTGTAGTTTAGTAGAATTGTATGGCCTGATATTAGGGAAACAGGAACACCCAAACACTTTGAGATTGTGATACTCAGGAACTTTGTGATACAGAATTTCATATGGTGAGAGACCTTTAAGAACAGCAGAAGGTACTCTATTGAGAAGAAAAACAGATGTTCTAACTGCTTCATCCCAGAATTTCATGGGAAGTGATGCATGAGCAAGAAGAGTGAGGGCTGACTTTATGATGTGTCTGTGTTTCCTTTCAGCAACACCATTCTGTTGATGTGTAGTTGGGCAGGCAAGTCTATGATGTATCCCATGTTGGGCAAGAAACTTTGAAATAGATCTATACTCCCCTCCCCAATCAGACTGAACACTCTTGATGGGAAGGCCAAATTCTAACTCAACTTGAGCTTTAAACTTAAGGAAAGTTGAGAAAGCATCAGACTTATTTTGTAACAGAAAAACCCAAGTGAAACGACTGAAAGCATCGATGAAATGAATGTAATACTTGGACCCAGACGAAGACATGGTAGAAGCAGGACCCCATAGGTCAGTATGAATTAATTCCAAGGGTTTTGTATACACAGTAGAAGACTTGGAAAAAGGAAGTTTATGTATTTTGCCTAAGCAGCAAGAGGAACAGAGAACCATATTGTCATATGTAGGAACTGAAATATTACAAGTAGTAAGTATGTTCTTGACAAGTGGAAAAGATGGATGTCCTAACCTAGCATGCCACAATTGCAAAATATCAGATGACTTAGCAGCATGATAACTAGAATGACAGACATTCTTATTGACTAAAGTGCTGAAATGGGGACTAGAATGCTGAAATGAGTGCTGAGAAAAACTGCTGGAATGCTGAGAAGGACTACTGGAATGCTGAGAAGAACTGCTGAATTGCTGAGAAGGACTACTGGAATGCTGAGAAGAACTGCTGAATTGCTGAGAAGGACTACTGGAATGCTGAAAAGAATGCTGAGCAGGATGCTGAGCATGACTACTAGAATACTGAGAATGCTGAAAAGAATGCTGAGCAGGACAGACTGGAATGCTATCTTGCTGAAACGAATGCTGAGCATGACTACTAGAATACTGAGCTGTAGGACAGACTGGAATGCTAGCTTGCTGACCCTTACTACTACTAGAATACTGAGCTGAAGGACAGACTGGAAGGCTAGCTTGCTGACCCTTACTACTGGAATGCTGAGCTGAATTAGAGTCAGAATTTTCATCAGAAAGAATCATTGATGGAAACACATATAGACCTCCCTTAAGCTTCCCTTCCAGAAGGATTTGATGTGTGACCTGATCCTTGACAAAACAGAGATCAGGATGAAATTCAAAGAAGACTTTATTGTCCCTAGCAAACCTAGACACGCTCAATAAATTCTTGGTTAATTGAGGGACTTGAAGAATATTTCTGAGATGTAAAATTCTTGAAGAATGTTGAGCAAGAAAAGAGGACTGACCGATGTTTTCAATTGGTAAAGCAGTTCCATCTCCCACAAAAAGTTGCTCATTTCCATGATAAGGCATGGCATTCATCAAGTTTTGAGGTGTGCAATGATCAGTGGCTCCTAAATCTGGATACCACCTATTATCAGTGTGATACTGCATCTGAGGTGTTGAAGCATTTGATTGTATCTGAAATTGAGAATCAGATCTCCAAGAAGGATGATTAGATTGACTTGTTGATGCAGAGAAGACCTGCCTTGGATTTGAAGATGCTGAATGAGATGAAAAACCAGAAGAAGAAGGGTACTGTGAACTAGAACTCCATGGATTTGAGACAGAATCATCAAACCGATTGTAGCATTTGAGTGCAATATGACCAAGTTTGCCACAGATTTGACATTGAGGACGATTTGATTGAGAACTAGCTCCAGATGGCCGAAAATTTCTTCCAGATCTGGCACCCCTGAGATTGTGAGAGCCTCTAAACTGAGGTCTCCAACCTTGTGAACTGGACACAAAGGACCTAGGTGAAGGTCTGTATGATGACTGAGCCATATTGACAGATATGTCAAGATCTTTTGTATGTCTCTCAATTCTAGCTTCTTGAGCAAGTAGAAGAGACTCCACTTCTGCAACACTATACTCATCTGATCTTGAGCTTACAGAAACCACAAATGTGTCATAAATTTGTGGTAAACCATCAAAGATGGCATTGACATAATCTCTAGAAGACAATTGATGTCCTACTGATGCTAGTTGATCAGTAATGGCTTTGAGTTTCAAAAGATAGGCATTGATAGACATGTCTCCTTTCTTGAGATGTTGTAGATGATTTCTAAACTGAGAAATCTTGGTGACTGTCTGTGAATTGAAGAAGACCTCAAGAATTTGCCAAATATGTGCTGAAGTTAGACATCCTACTAATCTTGTAAGTAGAGATTCTGTCATGGAAGAAAGCAGCCAAGAAAGCAGTAATTGATCTTCCTGTTCCCAAGTGACAAACTCAGGATTAACATGATTTCTGGCTTGATCTTCATTAGAAAGAAACTGTGCTGGAGATGAGTCTTTCTCAAGAAATCTTTGAAGCTTGTGTCCTCTAATGGTTGCCAAAACTTGCTGTTTCCACAGCAAGTAGTTTTGTTCACTCAGCTTGACAGATAATGCATGTGTGAACATTACAGGCTTTGATTCTGCTAAGACAGAGTTAGTAAGTGGTGTAGCACTAGACGATGTTGCATCTGCCATTAGACTAACTATGAGAAATTGAGAAGGAGAAGATGAAGAGAAGAAAGCTCTGATACCATGTTATAATCTATAACAGACTATGTTATGAGAAAACTCTGTGTATTTCACCTGTATGAATTGTACAATGTACATTGCTTATATAGTCATTCTAATGTCTGATTAGCTGTCAAAACAAACTAACAGATAGCTTAACAAACTGACTAACTACTTTACATTTCTTGATTATCTATTGCTTAACACCTTTCCACTTATTCATTTCTTCTTCATGCAGAAAGAGATGGCAGATACAGCTCTTCAAGTGCTAGTCTCTCCATTCCTTGGGGTGGTATTTGACAATGTTGAAAAATTAGTTTGAATTTTAAAAACAAAATGGTTTCTTAATTTTTGAAACTCTCCCTATATTGTTTAGTTTCATATCCTCTATGTAACTCACTGTGGATGAGTTAATAATGATAGTGTTTAGACTTGGGCTTGGACCCCCAAGAGGTACCCACTTTAGTGAAAGAGGGAAGAGTTAGACCAATGTTAATCCACGAGCGCCGCCGGCCGTCCGAGCCGAGTCGGGTCAGATAGAGATGAAACCTTTCTTTTTACTAAAATTTTATTTGAAAAATAAAATAAATATCTTTATTTGCTGCAGAGAACAAGACTGAGTCAGAGAAGACCCAGTCTTTTTTCTTCAATTCTCAGAGAGTTTTAGTTTTGTAAAAACAGCAATAGCTTCCAAAGTTTCTATTTCAGGGTTTTGTTTTTTGTAAACAGTTCATATTTCAGAGAGTATTTATTCATTGTTTTTCATGATTCCGAGCAAAAGGAAGTAAAGGGTGAATAGATTTCTGTTCGTCAACAGTGCATGTGATTGAACGAGACAGATACAAAATTTTGTGATGTTTTATCCTGGGAACGACGGGGCTATCAGACTGCTTGCACAATCTTGGGCAGAGCCGTGAAACGTCTTAAAGAAAGCGACCTAGTCAGCGACTCAACCCAAGAAAATCAATAACTTCGTTCCTATTTTAATTCGCAGCAATTATATTTCCAACAATTTTAAGTCGTTCCATATCTGTCATGTCTACTACTACTGAACTTGCTGCTAAGGACCTAAACATGCCCTTTCGTTTTGAGGGTCAACACTTTAAAAGATGGAGACAAAAAAATGTTGTTTTTCTTAACTACGGAAAAAGTTGCTTATATCTGTAATGCTGAGAAACCCGAATTGTTTGTTGAACCTGATGAAACCTGCACTAAGGAACTAGATTGCTGGATAGAAAATGACTTTTTGTGTAAGAATTTTATTCTGAATAGTCTGTCTGATGAATTGTATGATTATTACTGTTCTGAAAAAACTGCTAAGGATATTTGGGTAGCCCTTAGGAAAAAATATGACACTGAGGAAGCTGGCACAAAGAAATATGTCGTCAATCGTTATCTGAAATACCAAATGACTGATGACAAATCTGTGAAAACCCAATCCCACGAGGTACAGAAAATTGCTCATGAAATCATATCTGAAAGCATGACCTTAGATGAGCAATTTCAAGTAGCGGTTGTGATAGATAAATTTCTCCCTAGCTGGAAAGACTTTAAGAATGCACTTATGCATAAAACCAAAGAGTTCTCTCTAGAAAGTCTGATTACCCGACTTCGGATTGAAGAGGAAGTGCGGAAACAAGATCAGAAAGATGAAATTCTAATTATTTCTAACCCGAAGAAATCCACCCATGTGGCTCTGAAACCCGGTGGAAAGACTGAAAAATCAGAGTCACAATAAAAACCAAAACAATCAGAACCGGAACAACAAGAACCGCAACCAACAGAATCAGAATCCTCCGTGAAATCAGAATGGACAAAAACACCCCTCAAGAAATGAATCAACACAGTTCCTATGTTATACCTGTAACAGGCCAGGGCATATGGCCAGGAACTGCAGGAATGGATCTTGTCCTGCTCCGCAGGCGAACCTCACCGAAGACCAACTTATTGCCATGGTCTCTGAGATCAACTTTGTTAGTGAATCCGAGGGATGGTGGGTTGACACTGGTGCTTCTCGACATGTCTGCTATGATTGAGAAATGTTCAAGTCCTATTCTGAAGCTGATGACAAGAAAGTGTTGTTGGGTGATTCTCACTCCACTATCGTTGCTGGAACTGGCGAAGTAGAGTTGAAGTTTTCGTTTGGAAAGACCATCATCCTGAAGGATGTCCTGCATACTCCGGAGATGAGGAAGAACTTAGTTTCTAGTTACCTTTTGAACAAGGCTAAGTTTATTCAAATAATAGGGGCTGATTTGTATACCATCACTATTCACTAAGAACAATGTATTTGTGGGGAAAGAGTATGCCACTGATTGTATGTTTAAATTGAATGTTGATGCTAATAAAATTTCTAGTTCTGCTTACATGTTGTGTTCTTTTAATACTTGGCATGCTAGACTCTGTCATGTTAATAAGCGAATAATTAAAAACATTAGTAACTTAGGACTAATTCCAAAATTGTCCTTAAATGACTTTAAAAAATGCAATTATTATAGCCAAGCTAAAATAACCAAAACACCACATAAATCTGTTGTTAGAGAATCTGAACCCTTAGATTTAATACATTCAGATATATGTGAACTTGATGGTGTTTCGACTAGAAATGGAAAACGTTATTTTATTACGTTTATTGATGATTGCTCCGATTATACCTTTGTCTACCTGATGAAAAATAAGAGTGAAGCATTTGACATGTTCAAAATATTTTTATCGAAAGTTGAAAATCAATTTAATAGAAAGATAAAGAGGCTTAGGAGTGATAGAGGCACTGAATATGACAGCAGTAATTTCATAGAGTTTTATAATTCTCATGGAATTATTCATGAAAAAACTGCACCGTACTCTCTTGAGATGAATGGCAAAGCTGAAAGGAAAAATAGAACTCTTACTGAGTCATTAGTTGTCATTCTACTTAACTCCGGTGTTGCATCACACTGGTGGGGAGAGATTATTTTGACGGTCTGTTCTGTGCTTAATAGAGTACCTAAATCGAAAATTAAAACTTCTCCTTATGAGATTTTGAAAAATAGACAACCAAACTTGTCATACTTCAAAACTTGGGGTTGTTTAGCTTATGTTAGAATTTCTGATCCTAAAAGGAACAAGCTTGCCAGTAGGGCATATAAGTGTGTATTCATAGGATATGTCGTTAACAGCAAAGCTTATAGATTCTATAACCTTAGTGATCACGTTATCATAGAATCGATCGATGTTGATTTCTATGAACATAAATTTCCTTTTATCTCGAGGAATAGTGGGGGTACACCTTCTAATAACGTGCCTATGATCAGGATGAATGAAAACGATAAAGCAGCATAATTTGAGCCTAGGACAAGTAAACGGAACCGAACTTCTAAAAACTATGGCCCCGATTTCTATGCCTTTACAGTGGATGAGGATCCCCTTAACTTTCAAGGAGCCTTATCTTCTATAGATGCCAACTTTTGGGAAGAGGCTATTGATGATGAAATGGACTCTCTTGAGTCTAATAGAACTTGGCATTTAGTTGACTTGCCACCAGGTTGCAAGACAATAGGTTGTAAGTGGGTATTTAAGAAGAAATTGAAACCCGATGGAAATGTTGAAAAGTTTAAGGCTTGTCTTGTAGCCAAAGGGTTTAGACAGAGAGAAAATGTTGACTTCTATGACACGTATTCTCTTGTTACTAGAATTACATCTATTCGAGTGCTAATTTCTCTTGTTGCAATACACGATCTAGTATTGCACCAAATGGATGTAAAGACTGTTTTTCTTAATGGTGAGTTAGAAGAAGAAATTTACATGGACCAACCTGAAGGTTTTGTAATTCCAGGGCAAGAAAATAAAGCTTGCAAACTAGATAAATCTCTTTACGGTTTGAATCAAGCTCCAAAACAATGGCATGAAAAATTTGATAATCTTATTATCTCACATGACTTTAAAGTGAACGAAAGTGACAAATGCATTTATTATAAATCTGAAAATGGCATTTGCACTATTATATGTCTATATGTGGATGATTTGCTTATCTTTGGTTCTAATATTCATGTCGTGAATAAAGTGAAATCTTTATTGCGTGCGAACTTTGATATGAAAGACCTTGGAAAGGCGAGTGTAATCCTTGGTATTAAGATTACTAGGTCTGAAAAGGGAATTTCTTTGGATCAACCACACTATATTGAGAAGATCCTAAAGAAATATAATTACTCTGATTGTAAACCTGCATGTACTCCTAATGATCCTAGTGTAAAGTTGTTCAAGAACACCGGTAATGGTGTTAGATAATCTGAGTATGCGAGCATCATTGGTAGCCTACGATATGCTACCGATTGCACTAGGCCCGACATAGCTTATGTTGTGGGACTACTATGCAGATTTACCAGTAGACCTAGTATAAAACATTGGCATGCTATTGAAAGGGTCATGAGGTATCTAAAGAGGACTAAGAACCTCGGATTACACTATCAGAAGTTTCCCGCTGTCCTTGAAGAATATAGCGATGATGATTGGAACACCCTCTCAGATGACTCCAAAGCCACTAGTGGCTATATTTTCAGTATAGTTGGTGGAGTTGTTTCTTGGAAATCAAATAAACAGACTATTTTGGCACAGTCCACGATGGAGTCAGAGATGATAGCACTAGCCACAGCTAGTGAGGAAGCAGGTTGGTTAAGAAACCTGCTAGCAGATATCCCTCATGGGAAAGACCGATACTAGTTGTCTTGATCCATTGCGATAGTACCGCGGCTATTGCAAAGATACAGAACCGTTATTATAACGGCAAGAGACGACAAATACGTCGTAAGCACGATACGGTTAGAGAGTTTCTATCTACTGGAGCTGTTAGAGTGGATCATGTACGAACTGATGAGAACTTGGTTGATTCTTTGATGAAAGGATTAGCTAGAGAGAAGGTTTTCAAAACCTCGAAAGGAATGGGACTTATGCCCATAGTTTGATGAGTTATTCATAATGGTAACCCGACCTATAGACTGGAGATCCCAAGAAATAGGTTCAATGGGTAATAACAAGTCGCGAATGATATGAAGTGAATCATGCGGACCTTATAGTAATTTCATTCCTAGATTGAAGCATGAGTTCCTGAATAGATAGTAGGATGAGTTAAAAACTCTTAATGAGATCTATACTCTATGTGGAGTGGAATACCTAGCTACAAGAGTACTCTTGATGGACTCACCTAAGTGATTGTGGAAGTATGGTCGCTTCCTATGGAATTTGTGGGCAAAATTCCTAGAGCCTTCACTATACTGGGATATACGTGCATGGCTTTAAAGCACGGGCTTTTTAGACTTCACCATGGTAAGGTTGTGCGTGTAATGTTGTTAGAGATAGAGTTCAAAACTACGAGTTACTCTAGTATAATCTAAATCATGAACACTACGCAAGAGTTCAAGTTGAAAGACATTTTTGCTTATGCACAATCTTATATTTATAGATTGCTCAATGAATAAATGTTTTTTTTTTAAATTCAAGTGGGGGATTGTTGAAAAATTAGTTTGAATTTTAAAAACAAAATGGTTTCTTAATTTTTGAAACTCTCCCTATATTGTTTAGTCTCATATCCTCTATGTAACTCACTGTGGAGGAGTTGATAAGGATAGTGTTTGGATTTGGGCTTGGACCCCAAGGGGTACCCACTTTAGTAAAGGAAGGAAGAGTTAGACTAATGTTGGTCCACGCACTGCCGCCGCCGTCTGTCCGACCGGCCGGCCTAGCCGAGTCGGGTCGGGTCAGATAGAGATGAAACCTTTCTTTTTGCTGAAATTTCATTTGAAAAATAAAATAAATAAAGTATCTTTATTTGCTACAGAGAACAAGGCTGAGTTAGAGAAGACCCAGTCTTTTCTCCCAACGTTCCCCGCGTTTTTCCCTGATTCTCTCCGTGATTTCCGCCGCCTTTAAAGGCACATTTTCTCTCAAAACGATACTCTCTCGGCCTATAAATACCAACCCTCTCTGGGATAACAAATATCGAAAAACGTTTTCAGAGTTTATTTCTTCAATTCTCAGAGTTTCTATTTCAGGGTTTTGTTTTTTTGTAAACAGTTCATATTTCAGAGAGTGTGTTTATTCATTGTTTTTCGTGATTCTGAGCAAAAGGAAGTAAAGGGTGAATAGATTTTCGTTAGTCAACAGTGCATGTGATTGAACGAGACAGATACAGAATTATGGGTTGTTTTATTCTGGGGACGACGGGGCTATCAGACTGCTTGCACAATCTTGGGCAGAGCCACGAAATGTTTTAAAGATAGTGACCTAGTCCACGACTCAACCCAAGAAAATCGGTAACTTTGTTCCTATTTTAATTTGCAGCAATTATATTTCCAACAAACAACTTGAGCTCTTTGATCACAGATATATTTGGTTTAATATGGGGTGTCAAGAAAGAGATGAAGAAGCTTTCCGAACTGTATTGGCAATCAAAGATGTTTTGAATGATGCAGAGGAAAAGCAATTCACTAATGGGGCAATTCAGAATTGGCTGAAGAAACTAAAGGATGCAGCTTACGATGTGGATGATGTTCTGGATGAGTGTTTGTCTGAAGTTCTACATACCAAGAAGGTAACTAAGTCTTTCAAACAACTCAATTTTTGTGTTAAGATCGGAAAAAATTAAAGAAGTTAGGGAATAGTTTGATCAGATTGCTAAAGAAAGGTTGCAGTTTCACTTGCTAAGGGAAATAGTAGAAAGGAGAGTGGAAAGTTTTCAAGATAGACAGGTTCTGTCTTAACTGAATCACAAGTTATGGGAGAGACCAAGATGAACAAAACTTAGTTAGGCTATTGCTTAATAATGTGAACAACCAAGAAGAAGTCTACATATGTCTGATATTTGGAATTGGTGGACTTGGGTAGACAACTATTAACCAGATATCTACAATAATGCTAGTATAGGATAACATTTCGATGTCAGATCTTGGGTTTGTGTCTCAGATGATTTTGATGTTAAACAGATTATAAAAGCAATCATAGCCTCTGTTGGTGGAAATGCATGTGGGTTCTAAGAATTGGATCCTCTACAATGGCGCCTTCTAGATGAACTATGTGGGAAGAGATATTTACTTGTGCTAGACTATATGTGGCAAGAGGACCAGAAATATTGGAGCAAATTGAAGGGCTTATTGGGATGTGGGGCAAAAGCTAGCTCAGTTATTGTGACCACTCGCCTCAAAACTGTAACATCCATTACTGGCACACTTCCTCCTTATTGTCTAAAAGCATTGTCTGAAGATGATCTTCGGTAATGAAGAGAGAGATCAGAATTGGTGGAAATTGGCAAGGACATTGTGAAAAAGTGAGAGGCGTACCCTTGGCAGCCAAGGATCTCGGAGGTTTGATGCGCCTCAAAGGTGAGCCAAGTGAGCGGTTGTTTGTGAGAGACAATGGCATTTGGTAACTACCAGAAAATAATATTTTACCAGTACTAAGATTGAGTTATAACCACTTGCCTTCACATAGTAGGGAGTGTTTTTCTTATTGCTCAATATTTCCCAAAGATTATAAAATCAAAAGGAAAGAATTGATTCATTTATAGATGGCGAATGGTTTGGTACAATCCAAGGGAAGAATGGAGTTGGAAGATATTGGGAATCAAATTTTCAAAGGGTTGTTATGGAGGTCCTTCTTTCAAGACATAAGAAAGATAAAGGTGGAAGTATAGAAACGTGTACGATGCACAATCTTGTGAATGATGTTACACAAGATGAATGCTGATGTTGGAAATGCCAGAAATGTTATGAGAAGAACTCGTCATGTGTTAGTGCTATCCAAAAGCTTTGAGCCTATAGAAAGATTGTCTCCATGCTTGCATTCCCTCATTATAGTAAATCTCAGCTTCTAGATCAATTGGCATTATCAATTCGTCTTCTTACGTCTTATAAGCTTACGAGCACTGGATTTGACTCAGACATCAATTATTTGGCTACCAAACTCTATAGACAATATGAAACATCTCAGGTATCTCAACCTTTCTTGCAATCCTATCAAATCCTTACCTGAACAAATTTGTTTGCTAAGAAATGACCAAATGCTAAAACTCATTTCCTGTCATGAACTAGAGACATTGCCAGAAGATATGAGAAAAATGAATAGCCTCAGACACCTAGACATCCAGGGATGTAATCTGTTAACTGATATGCTGATTGGGATGAGGCAATTAACTTGCCTTCAAACATTAAGTTTCTTATTTGTGGGGTTTGAGAATGGACATGGTATAAAAGAGTTGCACGGGTTGAACCGAAGAACTGGAAATACAGGGTTTGAAAATGTGAAATTACGATGATGCTACAGGAGCCAATTTGATGAGAAAGGAGAACTTATACTCCTTGAGGCTATCATGATCATGATCAGACTCCTTGTGAAATTCATTGATGATGAGATTCATGGAGAAAGTGTGACGAAAGGATTTTCATCACTTGAAGAAATCAAATTGCATTTGATGCCTAATTTGGAGGGGTGGTCAGCCTCTCAAGGAAGTGAAGCAGTATTATTACTCCCTTCCCTCAAGAGGTCGACTCTTAAAGAATACCTGAAACTTACAGGATTTCCATCATCATTGTCTCTTCGATCCGTTAAAGTGAAGAATATTGGGAAAGTGTTGGCTTGAATAGTCCCACATCAAGTAAGAAGAAGTCGTCACTAAGGTTTATAAGGAGATGGTCCACTCCCTAATAGCAACGAGGCCTTTTGGGGAAAACCCCACACCACCTAGGGCCAGATGGAAGGCCCGACCCGATAGGTGGTATTTAAGTTGGGGACAATATCGTTGTTATGTACCTTGGACCAAGGGGTGCGGCCGATGGTTCGGCTGGGATTCGCATTGTTTAGGAGGTGGTGTTTAAGTTAGGGACAATATCATTGATATGTACCTTGGACCAAGGGGTAGCGACGCCCCAACAAAGAAATGCAATCTCGTGGTACTAAAATCCTTGCAAGAACCTCCCTTGTCTGTCTTCCCTTGAAATTAAAAAATTTGATTGACTTGGTATATTTTCCGAAAGGGATGATAAGAAAACTTACTGCTTTGCAGTATTTGAAGATTGGCTCTTGTCAAAATCTTGAAACTCTGCCCGCGGAACTGATAAGTCTCACTACACTGACAACATTGTATGTATGGAGCAGCAAGGAGTTGTTTTCATTGCCACATAGATTAGGAAACCTCACCTCCCTCAAAATATTTTGTATTCGAAACTGTGATGGTTTTAAGTGTTTGCCTGATCCAGATAGTAATTATATTGTTCATCTGACAACCACTGGCTTTGCCCAAAGATGAAATTCTCCCTGGAGGATTTTCAGCACCTAGTTTCCCTTGAAAGCTTATTTTTGGAGTTTGCCTAAGTTGACATGCTTTCAAGAAGAGAAAAAGTACCTTGCACGCTTCAATCTCTACAGATCGTAAGTGTTCACAAGAGTAGACTTCCCTGATTGGATAGCCAATCTAACATCACTGAAGTATTTGAGAATTGAAGGCTGCAAGACAGCTACGAGTAACGGAAAGTCTTGCCAGAAGGTCTGCAACACCTTACTGCTCTTCAAAGTCTATGCATTAATGGATGCAATCCTGATCTGGAGAAAAGGTGTGAGAAGGCCAAGGGAGAAGATTGGTTCAAGGTTTCCCATGTTCCATATGTTTAAATCGAAATAGTTCAAGGCCAAGGCCACCATATTTACCGAAAGTCTTGCTCCAACAGTACATGGTTGGAGCCAATGCACTCCAATAGTTTTCTTCTTTAAATCATCATCATGTCCATCTTTGTGATTGTACATCTATTTATATTTTTCGATGGTAGTCTTGGCTTTCTTGTACTAGGCGATTGTGCCATAACATGAGGTTGTTGTCTTGAGTGATGTGACAAGTGGTGAAAGTTGTGGTAGTGGTGTCGTCCAGGTAGTACAACCATCAAGCTCAGTTGTTGTCCCAATCATCTTCCTCGAACGAAAATCTTATATCAAACAAGAATTGTTGAGAAAAATAGTGAGAAAAAGATAATATTTTGTGAGTTTGCTAATAGAAATTAAATTAAGATTAAAAGAGGGAACACAAAGAACATCATGCAAGGTAAAAACATAAGAGAAAGTCATGGGTCCAATGTATGTAACAATAGCAAGTGTACCATCAGGAAGCTCAACGGTTTGATTGTGGACGGGTTTGGAAAAGGTGAGTGAATGAGGGTTATGGACTATGTGATCAGTGGAGCCGCTATCAAGGATCCAATATGAACGAGAGCCATGAGATTTGAGAGAGGTACTTTACCTGTCAATTATGTAATAGAAAGGTCATTACCAATATTGTGAGCCTTGGACTTGTTGTTGGTCAACAAGGTCATGATTTGCTTGCGCTGCTCGAAATTGAATGAAAAAGGATTGGATGGTTGCACATCCGAAGAAGTAGACACATTGTTGCCCCTAGGACAATCTTTCTGAAAACGTTGTTGCTTAGCGGGATCGGCTTTCTTAAATTTCCAACAATAGTCAACAGTGTGGGCTTTAAATCCACAATAATCACAAGTGAGATGAGAACGATAGTCAGCAGCAATATGACCTACCCTGTCACATGTTCCACACTTGACGTCAGGATTAAATGGCCTTCAAGCTCCTCCCGACTTGTCAGTGTTGCGCACACCTTTGGGATCAATATCATGTATGACAAAAGTTGCAACATTAGATAGGGTGGGTTTGCCAGTAAAGATCTCTTGCTAGCGTTCGTGACAAAGCACAAGGGAGTAAACCTTGTTGAGTGGAGGAAGATGATCTATCAACAAAATTTGACTCCTAACAAAATTGTAGGCATCGGTTAGCCCCATCAAGAACTTGATCGAGCGTTGAGTGTGGACATATGCAAGAACGGTGTTCATGGTGTCGCTAGTGTCTTCAGCAAAAACCAACCACATCATCCAATTCGTCCCAGAGAGCCTTCAATTTGGTAAAGTAGGCACTCACATTCATCATCCCTTTAGTGTATCCATGGATTTCAGATTCAATATGATAGATATGCACGTAATTAGTTTGTGCATACATTTCTTTCAAATCATCTCATACATTATAAGCCAATTCACAGTACATGGCACTTGCCTGGAGGTCAGGTGAGATGGCGTTGATGAGCCATGATTTCATCAAGTTGTTGCAACGATCCCATTGTAGTAGTTCATCATTCATGGCTTTGTCGCTGGGTTTCCTAATAGATCCATCAACAAAACCCAATCTGTTTTTTGCTTTGAGAGTCATGGTCATCGCTTGACTTCATATGTTATAATTCGTAGGAGTAAGCGGCTGTGAAACAAGAGCCACTCCAGGTTGATCGGAGTGGTGAAGAAAGTATGGATGATGAGGATTGTCATATGATGAGGTAGTGGTAATGGAACCACTGCTTGTATTGTCGCCCATGGTTACGTAGTGTACTAGTGGATCTGACTGAACTCTGGAGTGTTAATAGCCTGATCTTTTAAATCAATTGGTGTACTGGTGGATCTGACTGAACCTTGGGGTGCCAATAGCATGATGTTTTACATCAGATTTCTTTTCCCTCCAAACAGAGCTTCTTCTTCACGAGATCTTCCTTTTCTTTTTTTTGCGATCTCTTATTTGTTCTAGTTTGCGATCTCTTCTCCAGATTTCTCTGTTTGTTATTGAACGATGGTGGTTGCTTGGTTGCTTGCTTGCTAGAGAGACGATGAAGTTGCGTGAGGTGGAGTTGTACGAGGTCTGCATTCTCTTGCTGCTGCTATGAGCTCTTATTGTACCTGTGAGAAGAGTTTGCGAAATAAAGGGAACGAGGAAGAAGATCGGGCGAGGGGGAGAGAGGAAGAACGGGGCGAGGGTGGGAGGTGATCTCTATGCGTCCTTGTTTCTGTGATCTCCTCCCTCCTCTGGGTGATGAGTTTGCAGCAGTTGACTGGAAGGAAGAAGAATAAGAACTTGTGGGGGAGAGTGGTAGTGCAGCGGCTAGGGTTTAGTTCACTAGAGAAAGTCGCTCTGATACAATGAAAAGAAAATATTCGTAGAATTATATTATTATTTGTTGTTATAATTCTTTGACTTAATACAAGCTTATATGAGCTAATTCTAACCTAACCTCGTGAAAACATGAAACCTAAGACTTTTTATTCTATTCTGATTTTCCTAATATATTCTATACTGACTTTTTTATTTTGTAACATATGTAGACTTTCTTTTTTTAACAGTTAGTTTTATAAAATCTCAATTCTTTTCTTCTTCAATATGTCAAAAAAAATTCTAGTCTTATAAACTTATTGCAATTAATTAAGTCCACATAACTAAATCTAAGGCCATCATTTAACTGGATTTCACTATTCAAAGAAGCAAATGTCTTGATCAAGCTAGAATGGTTGAACAAGGTCCTCTACATGTTATATGTAGTTTAACAATGGTTGATCAAGCTAGAATGGTTGAACAATGTCTTGAACAAGCTAGAATGGATTTCACTATTCTGCAATTTCCTACATGTTACATGTAGTTTAATGTCTGTCCTATAATTTACAACATGTTTGTCTTATAATTTACAGTTTGTTTAATTCTTCCGTTTTTATGATATATTTTTTTCAAGGAAAACCAAGCATTGCTCTGTAGTATGAGTTGATGTGATTACGACATGACACAGTTTTAGTGAAGAATATATGTCATTTGGCCATGTGATCAGAAACATAAATGCTTTTATGAATGTATATAAAACAACCAACTCAAACACAAGTCTGAGTGTCTAAGTAGGATTCTTGTGTAATTAAGTGCAAACATAGAAGGTTTTCTTCTGGTTTTTCGAGAGTTTTCCGATAAGAGTTTTTCAGTTGTCTGAGTTTCCATTTCCATGAACTCGAACCGAACTCTATCTTCCCACCTCTGTCAACTTTCGATCAATCTCCTTTTTTTCTATTTCAGGCTCTTAATCTTCATTTTTTCTACCTCCTTATCCTTTTACCTTATTGTGAGATCTACTTGTTTTCTGGTTGTTGTTACTGTTGTTCTTCTTGTTTGTTTTCTGCAGGTCTCCGGCACAGCGTGTTTCCATTCCCATTTTCCTTGCCTTACCACCCTAAATCCTTACAAACCTCATTCCCCTAACCCACTGGGTTTCAATCCACTCTCCCTACCATGACCATGATATCAGTATACCAAACTATGTACCCCACACTAGTAACACCATTCTACATGGTATAACTAATAAACTACCTCCTTCCCCTTCTCAACATCCTCAACACTACTATACTAGATCCTCCTTCATCTATGGCATGAGCTCATATATTTTTCCCAAACATCATTGTTATTTCTCCTTAATAATGAAATTCTCAGGGCACTTGGTGAAACTTCTCGCCCGACCCATTTGCCTTCTCTTCTCCGGCGTCCAACACCCCCACCTCGTACTGTCTTCTGGCCATGAAGAAAAGGGATTCCACTTCCAATTTACAACATCGGAATGTAATACATCAAAGGTTACGGATGTGGCCAAATTCTCAAGTTTAATTTAGATGCTATATTGATGGGCGAGAAAACCAACTTATTTTGACCTCTTTTAGTGGTTGGATCTCATCCCTTCAAGCTTCTATAGTGAGGCAAGAAACTAGTATCCGAAAGTTAATCACGGTGGAGGATAACCAGGGGCTAGCCTCATCTCCATCGTTTGAAGCGGTGGTGTGAAGCAGCTGGATCTACAAGGTCTCGATACGGTCTGACTTATCACCGTGAGATGCATCACCGGCGAGAGATCAAATGGATACAAAGGAATTAATTCACACTGTACGCCATATGCAGCATTTATTGAGTGTAAAATCAACTATAGTCGAGCTAGAACAAGATGCTACTCTGGATTTCAACAAGCAGTCAAATGTGTCAGATACAAAGTTTATGCAGCCAACTGTTGTGATTGAAATGACTGGATTGGAGTCAATCAGCAGGCTTGCAATTTCCTCCCCTCCTCCAACTGTGAAGATGTTAACCGAACTCTTCTAGGGAGCCAGGCCAGCTAATACCATCCATCATTCTAGAGATGGTGTCATTTCCAGCATCTCTAGGATGATGGATGGTATTGGGCTGGCCTGGCGCGGGCCTGGCTCTCTAGAAAAATTGGACCACGACAGACAAAGTTTGCGAAACAGGCCACTATGTCAGAAATAAAGTTTGTTTTGCTAACATTAAAGCACGGTCAACAGACTCACAAGAGACAAGTCAGTGGACATTCAACGTCGTCTTTGTCATGGACTTAACAGAAGTTATGGTGACCAGCATAACGGATCCTTGGTCAAACTGGCTGTCAGTTCAAATGCAGTCAGATTTAACGGACTTAGTTAACAAGGTTTCAAGGGAATCAATGACGACTCATCTGAAGGAGGTCAACACCGTTAACATTTTGGACACCGTCTAAACGGCATTTGAGTTGGGTTCCAAACAGGAGGTCATTACTAATGTTAGTACCAAGGCAATCATACAGGGGAGTGATACTAATACTAGCATAAGCAAGAACAGATTCCAGTCAGTATCAGCTCCTTGCAATCAACTATCTCTAGTCTTTATGACAGCTATTTTAGTGGCACATCTGAAAGCTTCATACTCTGTAATGTTGATTGCTCTACTGTCGATCTCTTTCATGGCGGCAAATTACACCATTTTGACAAAAGGAGAGCATGAGAATAGAGCAGCCCAGAAGATACCCAGACAAACTCCTATTTCCAGATCTCACTTAGTCATGGCATTGGCGACTACTGCTCAAGGGTCGCCAAACATACTATAATTCTTGCATGGAACGCACGTGGGATAGGGTCCACCTGTGAGATCCGAAATCTAACGTCACTCTCCAAACAGTCCAATCTAGACATCATGTTCTTATCTGAAACCAAAGCTACTATCACCAAAATGGATCACCTCTGCCGAAGACTAAGATTCAAGCATGGAGCTACAGTTCCAGCTATTGGACAATCAGGTGGAATCGCACTGTACTGGAAACAAGGTATATCTCTCACAATTCTCTTTCTTCATGTAAATATTATTTTAACTGCATAATTGAAGATTACTTTATTTCTGCGCCATGGTATATTTTGTTTGTTTATGGTGAACCAAACCTTGCCCTCATAGTCCTGTTTTGGGCTTCTATGTCGGATGTATATAAACACCAAACTCTCCCCGGTATCGTTATGGGTGATCTCAATGATATCTCGAACCTAGGCAAAAAAATGGGAGGAAGATCTCCTCCATCTTCAGTCCTGTCCATTCTCCGTTCATTTATTAGCACTCCTCACATGATTGATCTCCCCTTAAATGGATCTCAGTTTACCTGGAACAATAAAAGAAAATACAAGAATGGGATCAAAGCAAAACTTGACCGAATCTTAGCCACTACTGATTGGTTGGACCTTTTTCCTTTAGCTTCCGCTCGAACTATCCATACAATTGCCTCTTATCACAGAGCTTTGTCTCTTCAACTTGTCTCCCAAGCCCATAGTGGTCCCAAACCTTTTCGATTTTTTCACATGTGGACTAGATTTTTTCAACTGCCGCCGTTTAGGTAACTCTTCCTAGAACCAAAGACAACACATCTCTCCAGCTCCTAATTTCACTCGTAAGATCAAGAAACATAGCCATGGCCTGTCCCGTTGGAACAAAAATGTTTTCCAAAATATTCAACTCTGCATTTCGGAAACCCAAAAGGCCCTTGATGGGCTTCAAAACAAACAGCCCTCTAAAGATAATGCACTAGCCATTGCCTCCCTT
Organism: Berberis vulgaris; assembly: GCA_963556465.1. Lineage (NCBI taxonomy): Eukaryota > Viridiplantae > Streptophyta > Magnoliopsida > Ranunculales > Berberidaceae > Berberis > Berberis vulgaris. The sequence continues at coordinate 18,651,150 of OY747131.1, forward strand.
GAGGATCGCCTATCTGAATTGTTTGTCAGAGAAGAATTGTTCTGGAAAAAACAAATTAGGGAAAACTTGGCTCTCGGAAGGCAACAAGAATACTAAATTCTTTCATTTTGCCTCATTGCTCTGCCAAAAAAAGAAATCTAATTATTCGCCTTAAGGATATAAATAATTCTTGGCACTCAAACCCGAGCTCAGTTAGCAACATCCTCAACAATTACTTCTAGAACATCTTCTCGTCTTCCCTTCCTGAAACCCGATCCAGATATCATCTCTCTTTTCAATCCGGTTATCTCGGTTGAAGATAACGAAGCCCTTACTGTTGTTCCATCTGATACAGAAATCCAAACAGTAGTTTTTGTCATTGGTAGTCATAAGGCCCCTGGACCGGATGGTTTCCCTGCCTTTTTTTCAGTATTACTGGGATATTATAAAATCTGATGTCCTCGAAGTGGTAAAGAATTTCTTCATCACTCGTCAACTGGATCCCAAGCCTCAATAAGACTTTTGTTGCACTTATACCCAATGTCAACAATCATGTCACTCCATATAAGTTTTGTCCTATAGGGTTGTGCAATGTGATTTACAAAGTCATCTTAAAAATCCTAGCCAACCGCCTCAAACCCCTTCTTGAACAGATAATCGCTCCAAACCAAGGGGTTTTTCTACGTGGTCGCTCTATTGCAGATAATGTTAGTCTTGCCCATGAGACTTTCGTTCACATGAAGCATCACCGGAGGAAAAAAAATAGCCTGGATGGCGATTAAAATTGACATGGCTAAGGCCTATGACAGATTGGAATGAACATTTCTACTTCAAATCCTAACTCAATTAGGCTTCTCGAAGGACTGGATTCAATTGTATCGTCACTTCCACTCTTCGGGTTTTACTGAACGAGTCTCGTCTTTCTTCGATCAAACCCTTGAGAGGTCTTGGACAAGGAGATCCTTTATTGCCATATCTTTCATTTTTGTCTCAGAAGCCTTTTCCCGGCTTCTAGCCAGGGCCGAGTCCGAGGATCTCATCAAAGGTATTAAAATCAAACATCACTTCCCATTTATCAGCCACCTGCTTTATGCAGACGATCTCATAATTTTTCGTTGAGCTTCATTAACTGAGGCCCATGCTGTTAAAGATATTCGCCATCAATATTGTCTGGCTTTTGGCCAAGGGGTTAATTTTAATAAATCTTATGTTTATTACGGTGCTAATGTCCATTCTAGACACGCTAGGATGATTAACTAGAAATTGGGTTCAAAAATTTACAACCCGAAGGACAAATATCTTGGAACCCCTGTCCTTCTCTCAAAGAAAAATCCAGCGATTTCTAGATCCTACTAGACAAAGTAAAAACGAAACTTTCAAGCTGGAAATCAAAAGTTTTCTCCCAAGTAGGTAGAACCACTATGATCAAGGTTGTCCTGAATTCAATCCTTATTTATACTATGCAAACTTTTCTTTTACCGTGCGCTTTTACCACAAAGCTTGACAATCTGGCTAGGAATTTATGGTGGAACGGTAAGGCAGATAGCCACGCTAAGCATATGTGTATCTGGGATCGTATTTCAAAGCCCAAAGTCCTTGGTGGTCTCAATATTCCTCCCAACAGGAACAAGGACCTCGTCTTGAAGGCAAAAAATATGTGGCTTGCACTTTCAGACCTTAACAATCATCGAGTGCTTCAACTCAGAGCTATTTATTTCAATAATAAGAGCCTATTCCAGTTATACGAAACCCCTTCTCTAACTTCTTTTAGCTAGAGGGGCAATCTCTCTACCCTGTCAAAAATGAAACGTCATGTCCTGTGGCAAATTAGATCGAGTACTACTGCAAATCTTTTGGTAGGATTGCTGGGTTAAACCAGGATTTATTCTTGCAGAATGTTTTCTTGATACGGCAATTCCTGATTGGCCCCAATCTATTTGTGACCTTTGGATTTCTCACCCAGACCAACAACCCCTCTGGAATACTGAATTGCTTACTGCTCTTTTTCCGGAGCCTGTGGTTTTAGATATCCAAAATGTCTTGATTCGTTCCTCGGATTGCCCAGATCAATTGACCTGAACCTTTGATAAAAAAGGCACATTTTCAGTCAAAAGTGTAACTAAAGCCTTTTTCTGACCTTTCAGAAGGTTCTACCTCTCTCCCTCCTTTTTTACTGGATAAAAAGATTCTCCGAGAAATGTGGAGAATCAAGGCTCCCCCATCAACCATATTACTTCTCTGGAAGATTGGTCAAGACATCTTTCCCACCATGACCAATCTAGTCAAACTTCACACCCCCATTGAAGATACATGCATTTTCTGCAATAATCACACCGAAGATGTGGTTCATGTTTTCTTCAGATGCCCAGTTATCAATCTTCTTTGGAGAGTCTCTCCTATTCCCATAGATTGGCTCAATGACAACTTTGGAAATCCCACCATCATTACTCTCCTCACATATATGTGGGATACTGCTAAGGTCCACCCCACTTCTAGAGAAGTCATGTTGTCTCAGTTTACGACTGTTCTCAAGACTATTTGGCAACTCTGAAATGAATTTATTTTCAGAAAATCCAAATTTGAAACTACTCATTTCCCCCCTGCTTTTAATCGCATCTGAAAGGCGTGGCATAAGCAATGGTTAGGCACTCCTAGTAGTTGGACGAACCATATCTCTACCCAATCTCCACAATCTCTCTTTGTCCACTCGATAATGGAACAAGCCATTAAAGATTCTCAACATGACCCTCAATGAATAGAACCCCCTATACCCATTTAGAACCCTATCATAAAAACTTTTCCTAGCCTCCAGCAACTAATCCAAGCCCAACTTTTCTCAGTCAGAAACCACAACCTTAATACTAGATCTATCCTTGCTAATCTCATTCCTGACATTCTATACCCAGATACTATCTTTCACCTACGATTTCAGTTTTTTTGCCTCTTCACAGCAAGGAGCATTAGGGATTTTTGCTACAACTTTACAAGTACAGGTGCTTGCTTGAGTGGCGGGTCCTATTGCTGAAAAAGTTCTTGATAGTACAATGGCAGTGTCATGCGGCGGAGGCAGCTTTGATTCTCATTCATGCTCGACAATGGCAAACAGGTCTTCTTGGCAATTCAAGGATACTTCAATCTATCTTACAAGAATCACGAATCACATATGAACAGGACGACAATATTTGAAGATTGTTGGCTTTAAACAAATTATGATTTTGTAATTTTATTAATCGAGAACTCAATTATGAGGCTCACAATCTAGCAATTACTACATGCCATCAACATTGTATTCAGCGGTATTAATATATGTATGCTATATGTTTTCATAAAAAATAATAATAAATAAATAAATAAATTTCAAACACAAGTCTTTTGTTCCCTCGTTAACATAAGCAATGGGCTGTAGTTCCATCTCAGCTGTGATTCATCTTATTGGACAACATTTTTGCACAAAATTGGGTACACTGGGAAGAAAAAAATATATTTTGATACAATTTGGGACAAGGAAACAATCCTCTGAACCCCTGGAAATATTAAATATAGGCCCGTCTCCTAGGTACAAGACCATCAAAATCGTGAAACTACAAAAAAGAACTCCACTTGTCTTCCCAGAGTTGAGCTGCCCCCTCTGTTCTCCTGAAGAAATCCTTTTACACCTGATTTCCACAGCACATCAAACTGGGGCTGTCAAAGAATACACCATTCTCTTTCTATGATTTCCATATGTTTTGACGTGTAATACAGCAAAAGGGAAGTTTTGTCAGTAAAAAAATCCTTGTCTTGAACTCATTATATGCACATCTCACAATATTATTTCCTTGAGGATCAAGAGAACCAGCATGGCGAAGCACATAATCACCAATACCGTGGCGCACATTACCATACCGCCTTTTTTCTGCGTCCTTTCCGCCTGCAAATCAAAATCTCATATGAACTTGACTACAGCAAATACAATGTGATGTTTTAGCAGTACATATGAAGCAATGAAAGATACAAGAATAAGAACCTTCTCCAATTGTTTGAAGCCCTGCTCAACTGATGTTGCGACATTTTGAACATTGTAATCAATACGATCAACAATTGTTCCCTGTTAGAGGAAGTGAACTCAGTTAGCAAAACTGGCTGTGTAGAAGCATGTGGACTAGTATGAAAGATTCAGATACAAACCTGGTCTATCACAAGAACTGAAAGATCTTTCATGATTTGAGCAAGCTCGTTCACTGATTCCACAACCTACAAACAGCTATCAGGCAGGTTAATTGAGGACTTTTTATCTTTAATTCGAGAGAGTGGAATTGAATAGAGAATTATTTAAGCTTGCCTGAGTTATCTCTCTCTCCCTCTCTGCTGTGAATGCCTCACTTTTCTTCAACCTTGACATTTGGTGCCCATTAAATCCCTAAACAGAATACAATCCAACCAAATCAAAATTATATCTTTTTTATCACAGTGAATTATCTAAAAAATTTCACTTTCATCAGATTCAGATGCAGTTTGGAGGCTGAAGATACCCAAACTACGATGTAAAAGAAAGAGAGCATACCATGTCACTGAAGTCGTCCACTTCCATCGTAGATTTACTTCCATTCAAATTCATCTCAATGTCAACCCCATCTTGACCCTAAAGCATTCACCATTGAGAAATATGCATTGCTCTAAGCACTTGAACATGTTGAGTATTGGAAAGAGGTACCAAAATTGCAAATCCAATTAAAGTATTTATGAATGAAAGAGCTGCATTCTTATTCCAAAAAGTAAACCATACATTTTCAAAATCAAAATGGCGAGGTAATCATATGCTGTGTTGAAAACTTTCTAACCAGGTCATACGGAACTACTTTTTTTTAATCAGAAAAAATAAATAAATAAATAAAAATGGTGAGGTAATCATCTGGCAAGGTAATCGACTGCATCATATGGAACTACCTATGCTACTTACGTTACAAACAATATAAAGAAAAAGGCAATGCAGACCTCTTTTTGCTGCCGGAGGCGCTTCAAGTAAGTAGACTGTTTCTTTCGAAGCTCCACTGAAAGATTCTGAAGGTCAGTAGCAAGAGATCGCTATACAAGAAAACAGAAGATGCAATTAAAATCCACCATTCAAACATGCGAGGAAATGAGGTCCAATCGCTAGATACTCTAATTCTTAACTATAAAAATGATCAGTTTAAAATGAATGTGCAATGGGCAATAAGTAATGATCATCATTATACCTGTACATTTTTCCTAACATTTGAATCCTCAGAAGGCCCACTTGCAGAAAGTCTTTGTAATTTCTTCTCAGATCTTTTCAACAGATCCGTTATCCCTTGCGTAAGGGCCTCAATCAAGTGTTGATCTTCTCTGCCATCTTGAAATGAGGGCATTAAAGCCTTCCCATGAGCTTTTGCTAACTCTGCCATTTTAGTCCGTGCACATTGTATGTTTGCTGCTATGTCCTCAGAAACATCTACCCAAGCTGGAGGTAAGCCCACTGTAAGTGCACCACCACCACTGCAGTAGGCAAATATGTCATTTTGATGCAGTCAGATGATTAAAAGAAATAGCAACTTTTCTAGGAAAGCCTAATGGTAGGAGAGACGGGAGATAGAGACAACTTCAAAAGAAGTATGATCAGCATGCCTCATCAGGTAGGCTGTCGTGCGAGAAATTTGTACAGTTTGGGAACTGATTATGTCATTTGCATGAGCTGGTAGCTTTACAATATTAATAAACTGGCTACAGCTGTGTACAATATATTACATGACTTTCTTTTTCAATCACAAAGAAACAGATATATTACAATACTGAAAATGACATAAAGTGATAAATAATACAAAGTTAGGCCAAAAAAGACTACAACAATGAGATTTGGGTTGTGGGGGAGCAAAAAAAGATTTAAAAGAATTAGATATGAGACTAGACCCCTAGTGAATCAAACTAATAATAAAATCCCCTGATCTCTCCAACGAAACCGTAATCCCTGGATACAACAGCACAGTACACCTTTTCTGACTTCCCTTAGGAAAAACAACAAATGAGACTCACTCATTAAACATCATGGCATTTCCGGGCATAAGCCAAACATCCCCCAAAAAGAAAACCATGTCTACAAAGTAAACAAGCAATGTAACAAATATCAGTTAATAGTCTCGGTATTTGCTAAGCAAATGAGAAAACATTTACCATAATGAATTTAACCTGCACCCTAGCCTGGACGCGACTATCGATAAGGTTGACTTGGAAAATGTTCCACTGAGATCATGCTTTTGTTCATCAAATGCATCTATCCCTAAGGAATTGAGAAATTACATCCAAATCCTACCTGCTATCAGGTTAAACCATCATACTTACTAATCATGCATGTTCCTTGAGGATTAATTATTTACCTCATCTGAACCCTAACCTGAACATTTTGATCAACTCTTTTTTTTCGAAGGCTCTTTGACCGAACGCCTCCAACATGTAATGCTTTTCTTTATGTATATGTACCACTTCCTACTCCACTCTTCCACCCGAGCATCGACTACTTTGTACCTTGTCAAAACTACGAAACCACTTCCTCAGAATGCATGGATCATCAGAAGCCTTCACCTCATGCAAACTCTCTCATACCTTATCAACGGATCTACGGGATTCATCACAATCATCCAACAAAAAAAGTTTCCACTGATTTGTCCATATCCAAAGAAAAATAAAATAATAAGGCAGACACCTAGAATAAAGAAAACTAGAAATTAGTATAATAGGAGATTGCAAAAATTCCTACATTAGGTGATTGTAACTTGTCGATTTGTGTGCATCATCTTTCCCTTGTTACGAGAAAGTCTCCCCCTAAAATGTTTTACCAACGTATTATTGATTTCAACCAATTGTTGACTCCAAGAACAAGTATTAATTTAGTCGAAGGAAGACTATTTCACACCAAAAAGGATTGCAACATCCTGATATTGGTGAACACAACAAATGCAAAGATCCTAGAAACTTAAAAGGTTTATCTTCAAAAGAAGCTCAATTGATTACTGATATAATCGATTTTCGCTCCCTACTTGACCTTGACCTGATGACCTGCACAATGAATGCACGTGAGCCACGAACCACCGTTGTGGTGGCCGATGGCACTCCGATGCTAAAGTCAGACCCCTGTCTGAGGAAGGCTTAATGTTGTAAACAGGGAATTTGTATCGTACCTTAGCTTATCAAACTCATGTGTTATCTATAGTGTTGGAGTCCTGTTTCGACCAGGCTATCGGTGCATAGTTTAGGGAAGAAGATATGCATGGAGATACTTCTCTAATTAGGAGTTGTGCTGTGGATGGAAGTTTCCCTGTTAAACTGGTGCTCCTAGATACGCGGGAGATAGTTCTCAATCAGAGTGTTGTCCATAGATGGAAGTTTTTATTTATGACGTATACTCTGGTATTTGCTTCCTAGCTAGAAACAAGGTGTTGCTAGCTTGCCTGTCTGAAGCTAATCTCTGAGATACTTGCCTTAATAGATCTTACGGGTATTGGAGATGGTTGTGAGACGTGTGGGCTTAGCAAGCTATAGTAATTTGGGTCTGTCTGACAGACTGCGTTGTGCGGGCTTGAAACCACTTGAGTCGGATCACGGTTGGGCATGTTATTCCTTGAGTTCATCATGACACGTGTACGATGTAGAAGATAGGATGTTTCGTTGTATCATCAATAACCATATAAGAGATCCTCTGGTAAACACAAATGAAAGTTTTGTTGTATACACTAAGAGTCATTCGTAAATCGCAAAGAGAAATTTTTTTAATAGGTATTGGCATATTAGGGACAAAAACTGATTTTTATTAAGGACCATACATACATATGACTAAATGTAAACTATGCCATTTGAGCTCCATTTGAACTAAAATTTTGAAGAAAATTAATGTTCAACAACAAAAATAATGTGTCAAAGTTTCAGATCGTTTCGACATATGTGCCTCGATTTGCACTAAATGGGGTAAAGAAAATTTCTCTATTAATATCGTGAAGCAAGTAGTCGGCTGGTACGCCTACTAGGGCTCATTGTCCAAGATCTTTTGGGTGATCCTCATACACTCACAAAATTGTTTATCAAGATATTTAATGGCAGGGACCTAAACATGTATATCCAGGAATGGTATCAAAAGGGTAAAACTTTAATATGTTGTTTCTAATGTTATTCGGAATTTTCTTGAAAATTTCAATTCCAACAAATTTAAAAAAAAAATTAAATTAATTTGCAATAAAAACTAGGGGAATCCTCCTGGATTAGTAAAACTATTTTTTGTCCCTAAACTCCCGATTAGGAAAACAGGTAAACTTTATTTCATTAAAAGAAAAAAAAATCCTCGACCCAAATGAAAATTTGAGTTAGATCTCTACAATATCGACCCATTTGTACATTCAGAGATATGAGAAACCACTTTCAAGGAACATGAGTGCACCCTAATATCCACAGCCGTCACTTTTATATCTGTAATAAATTACCCTATCAGTTTAATTTTGTTTTTGAAAACTCTCAAATTCCTTCCATCCATACAATACAAGCCACCATGGATAAGCTTTGTCCAGATCCATTTCCCTTTTGGAGTCGAGCCACATTGAAGTATTGAACACTTCTACATTATTCCACACCACTGAACCGATTCAATCCCACCACTGTACAACCCAATTCCTCCTAAAGACTGCCCCATACCTCGGCTCTAACGAGCAAAGAAGTATAATGCATTCAATTGACCCTTCTTCTCTAGGACACACTAGCACATCTGTTAGTAAGTGGCATACAACTTCACACAATATTATCAACTGTCAGTAGATGACCATGAATCACCATCCAAAACTGACGAGTGACGCATCTAATTAGCATGGACATGTGCATTATAGATGCCGGTCATAACCCTTTATATTTTTATATCTTTCTTTAAGTATTTCCTATTTTGCCCTTAGACCATAAAAGTGATTTGCAAAGGTTTTCAGAATTAATTGTTGAATAAGATGGGGATCGACAACCTTGTAGAATTAACGGTTTGGGAAAAGATGAATGAAGAACCCTAGATTTGAAGATTTGTGCATGTTTGTGAATTATGATATTTACTTCGATAAATTTACATTAACAGGAAGAATTCCCTCAGCTCTCGGCTGGACTTGATTCGTTCAAACAATTTTGTCACGATTTTCTGCCAAGATGCTATGACCCTGATGCTTCACAGTGGGAGCAATGTAGCATTGTAGCTGTAACAACATTGGTCCGAGTAATGTTTTGGGATTACCATCCAAAACCCAAACGTCCTCTTAATCATCTAACACTCTGGATGCAAAATATCAGAGATCAATGAATTGGTCCATTTCCCAATCGATAAGAGCTATCCGGAAGTGTAAAGTCCACCCATGACTTTGCTCATCAACATGAAGAACTCCTTAAATTTTACCATGCGTGTCATCTGAAATGATATAGAAGTGGGGGGTTACATTTTTCGAGGGTTTCATTATCCCAGTAGAGCACCCAAGAGTCCACTATATCATTTTTGTGAACCTTATACGAAACGTGGGATGAAAAACTGCTTCAAAAATTCATGATCCCCACCCATAATGCTTGTCTGATGTTGGTAAACCAATTAGCATGGCTTCCTTCATATTTAGAAGCAATAACGTTCCTCTAGAAAGCCTTTTGTTAGACTCCGAACCTCCACATCAATTATCAATTTTAGAGAAGAGCTCCACCCTTCTCACTCCCAGACCCCCCTTGTCTTGGGTACACAAACCCTTTCGCAGCCACTAAGATGGTATTCTTTTAACTGTCAGCAAAGTCCACCCAGGAAATTCTGCATATACTCTTCCATTCTCTGCATTCGTAACTGTAATTGAGATAACACAACGGGGCTTGGGATGCACTGGTATGCTAGCGCTGTGTTCTTTACAAGAGTGTCTCTACCTGCTTTAGCAATATATTTTTCATCCATGCAACAAGTTTCTTTCGCACCCTCACAATAACAGAATCTCATACTCTGTCTAACATCAGCTTGTCGCCAAGTGGTGGCCCTTTTCTTTTTTTGTGATCAGAAAAAACAAACAAGGCAGAATATAATAATATCCGGCTAGCCTATGAGAGCGAGATGATAGCAAGGAAGCAAAGTAGAAAGCACAAAAAGTTGATGATATGAAAAATACAGTACCCAATTAAAAATTAAGATATGGAATTTAACGGCAACGCAAAATAGGCACATGATAAATGACTGATCTCACAACTCAATATGGCTTCAAAAGAATAAATGTTGTCCACTGCTCCAAAAGCAAAAAAAATTTAAAATTTATCCATCATAATCATACTCCTTTCTCTTGATAATGTCATGGTTAATCCCTTTGCAACTAAGACGAGCAAGCATCGAAATAGTAGGTAAACTGCCCCAAAGCCCTTGGAACTTTCAAAGTACTGATCAAAGTTGACCAAACCTAAGAAGGACGCTACCGAGTTTCTTTTTTAATCTAGCCCTTAGGCCGACTCCATACATATCCAGGATCTGATTAGCATCAAAATATAGTCAAGGAAACACCAAGTAGTAACATAATCATAAGTTTTCTTAATTATTGCTTCCCCAAATTGCATCTAGCATTTCATTATTTAAGTATAAGTATCAATAGCATATCCAAAATGTGGTGACCCAATGAAAAGGATATTGCTCGTGTTTGATCAACTTGGTTGTGAATGATCCTAATGTCTCCCCAAGCATCTTGGTGCGGAAATAACATGTAGGTTGGAAATGGTAAAGTTAGAGAATACAAAATAGGAGTGACATGTCTTATCGCTAATATGTGTTGGAGAAATGGTTGCATTGCAATCAATGTTCCTCCCCCATTATCCTACTTTGATGGGATTATGGTGATATTTACGTTTCAGGTTATCTATCAGCAACTTAAATAATATGGTGTCTACTACCAAGACTAGATGGAAACTATCAGCTCTCACAGACAACACCATTATCAATGTTTTAGCCTATTTTCACCTTTTGGCTTAGCTAGAGAGTGAAGTTAAATGCATACATAGAAACTAAAACCTCTAAAATGTGGGCTCTAACTCCATACTGTATTTTGTGGGGTACTTGGCTTGAAAGAAATAACAGATACCAGTGCTGACCGAGTGATAATGGAAACCATTACTATCATATTGTAATTGACCTTGGGAAACCATACTTTCAAAAGAGTATCAACGACTTTGGTGCTAAATTACACTTCAACGTATCAATAACTTCGTATCATAATCCTTATGTGATCTAGTCCTCTATAATAAAATGTCGAGCCTTCATCCAAAAATATGACTGTTAACTATTAGGATTTTTCCAACTTCTTTACAGGAAGATTGTTATTCATAAAAATTCAACAAAATTTTCCAACTCTTAGGGGGTGTTTGTTTAGAGATCTAACCTCTTGTTAAGAGGTAACCTTATCTAAAGATGTTGGAAAGTGTTTGTTTTAGGATCTAGTTAGATCCTCTAACTCATAAAGTAATGAAATTCGAGGCACTTCAAAGTCATATGCAACCAATCATAGCTATATTTTTGAAAATTAAGACATAATGTCTAGTTAAGAGTGTAAACAAACACCCACTTAATCTTCCACAGTTTTGTCTACCTCTTTGCACCGTCAATCCTTTCCTCAATCAAGCTGAACTCACAAGTCATAACATTCAACAAAAAACATACGACAACATGCCCTCTCAGCCATATACTCATACTAACCCACTTAATCTCACAAAACTTTATTAACAAATCTACAATTCCAGACCTAATCCACCAGTTGAAATTAAGTGATGGACTCAATCAAGATACTCGAAATAAAAGCCTCCTAATTCAGTTTCTGGACCCAAATTTTTTTCGAACTTCATCTAAAAATCTACCAGAATAGCACCCAATTATACAAACTAGTAGAAATGCAAGTAAACAAAGCGTTCCAATATTAGATCTTGACCTAAAATTACCATATTCAGCAAAATTGAACAAAAAAAAATATAGGGTTTCAAGAAATAGTGCAAGCACCATACCTCGAGCTCCCTGGATCCTCAGTACTAAGCGGAGCATAAGATCGCTTCTTCGAATTGTGTAAGAGCGAAGTGCTTACCATTTCGATCACCGGACCACCACCACCACCGGCATGCGAAGTAGAAGTCGTAGACGAAGAAGAGATGGTCGGCACGCGATCGGTCCGCAATGAGTCTCTGTACCTTCTGTACAGAGCGGTTCTGTTTCTCGTCGCCATCGCGAGTGAATCAAGAAATGATGATTATGGTCTCCTTCGTCCGTTCGTGTGTTCTATAGATCTGAAAGCGAGGATCTTTCATAAGCTTTTCTCATCGCTCTTCTCTTCTGTTCGATTCGATGACAAGTTTCGACCTGAAACGGAGAAGAGATCGATCGATTGTATCTAGTTTTGAAGAAACGTAGACTAGGGGTGGGCATTCCATCCCGCGATCCCGATCTCGTCTCGATCATGTCCCCGATTTTTTCGGGTCTTAATGGAATTGAATAATTTCATCCCGATCCCGTCCCGTCCCGATCTAGAATGGGATGGGATGGGATGAAGATTTTCAATCCCGCCAATCTCGTCCCATCCAGAGCTAATTTTTTAATATTTATTATTAATATTTTTTATTTATTTATTTATTTTTATTCATATAAACTTACAGATGACTGATAGAAACTCATGGTGTTTGCAGTGGTAACAGAAATGTTACTTCAATAAATAAATATTCATTAAGCAAGAGAAAAATAGCAGACTATTGTTTGGATTCCCAATAAAAGTGGCTCCAATTATTTAACTTTCAAATATTGATAATATCAATGTGAAGATGAAAAATAACAATTAACTGAGTAATACATATTCAGAAGGGAACATTTAGAGGCGGAGCCAAGAATTTGAGATGTCCTGGGCTGTAAAAATAATTTTTTTAATTACAATATATGTATTGATGGTAAACCATTATGAATATGTTAGAGTATCACCAATAGGTTTATATTTCTTCCCTAACAAAATATGAAATGTCATTTTGTCAAGGAACCATGAATTTTTTTTCCACAGTAATGAAATTGTAAAATCAGTTGGAAGGCTATCACAGCGACACAATACTCTTAGTGGGTCTCATTTATCATGTCATTTTCTAAAAGTCAGCCCACTCGACTTCATTGTTAGGGGATTTAGTGGCTACCCTTATATTTGCATGTCACATCTATATCTAATTATAAGAAAGTTATTTTTCATGCTCTTATATGATGATAACCTTCGCAGTAGTCACAGGCAGCACGCTGATCCCGACCCGTCCCGAACCCGTTTGGGATGTGACGAGTTCGGGATGGGTATATCTCGTCCCATCCCGTCCCGTGCCCACCCCTAACATAGAGTGTAAGCGGTGAGAGAGATTAAAATGCGCATGTGAGAAAGAAACAAAGAGTGGGTTGGTTTATTTGTTTAAACCGGTTCTGGTCAGACCGAGTTTGACATGGAATTAGAATTAATAAAAAACAAAAGTTTATTTAATTGTTGATTTTCAGATTAATGATTGAGAAAAATATAAAAAGGAGTTGTCACGTGCACCAGACTATTTGGCTCGGTCGCATCAATTCTTTGTTACACCGACATTTTGGGATGCTTCGACTCTGTTGTACCAACCTAAAATATGTAACACACAAACTTAAATTTTTTTAACAATAAAAACAATTTAGTGGTTAAATTTTCTCGTTTGTGAGCAATAATTTATTCTTGATGAATAAACAAAAGCAAATGTTATCAATAAAACTAAACTTCAGTCACAAATTCATCACTTTCAAATTTGCATACAAACATCAAAGATACATTAACCTTCATCACAAGTTCTACAATAAGTAGCAAACACCATTGTAGGTTGTGCAAAATATCTAAAGTACAGAACAGGGGCGGATCTACAGTTTGTGTATGGGGGTCACCTTAGGTTTTTAAGAAAATACATCAAAGCATATAAAATTTTAATATTGCCCCCTTTTAAATTTTATGTTGTCCTCCCCCCTTCAAATTTTATGTTGCCCCTCTTGTAAAAAAAAAAACATCACAGATCACAATCGAAGAAGAAAACAACTGCCTCGTCTCCGACTTCCACGTCTTCAGTCCTCCACGTGTCTGGCGCCTCCTTCGGCATTGTGTACAACAACGGAAACATCTTGCAATATCTTCTTCTTCATCCCCACGAAACAAGGTGAGTTTGTTTGATTATGGGTTTCTTAATGAAATCAATAGCAAAATCACCTTATCAAGCTCAACATCTCTTCTTACCTTGGATTTTTGTCTCCCTCTTTGGCTATCCAAACTCGAAACAACAACATACCCATTGGACCAGGAACAGTGACATACCTATTGGAAATATAGCAAAGAACAATTAAGAACAAGTTAAAATTACTGACTTAAAAACTTTGAATGGAGGATGTGGGTCACTTTGGATTGAGGATGTGAAACTCCTCAATCCAGAGTATCCAAATCAACTATCTGATTTTGCTTGAGGAGTTTCACACTTAAAGCTATTTCCATGTCTATTTCAGAGTATCCAAATCAACTATCTGTTTCCTTTCTTTTACAGTTCTACTTTGAAACTTGCATCAGATTTTGAAAACTTACAAGGTTTCTCTACCATATTTAATCGAATATGTTAATCAAATGTCAAATTGTTAGACAATTAATTAGTCCCTACATAACACAAGATCGTCAATACAATTAGGCGAATCAACTATTAGTTGTTGAGAAGTTAAGAGTCAAAGGTGAGGTTATCGATCTCCATCTCTTAGGAAAAAAAAAAAAAGAGCTAAGTCCTAAGTGGGTATTTGACAAGAAGGGAAAAGAGAGAGATGAAAAGAGAACATGTTGCAATGCACAAGGAGGAGGATGAATTTTCTTTTTTCCAATTTCAATTTCAGATAGTGTCTTTGAGTTTTTATCTAATTCAACAATTGTATAAATTTCTATCACTTCTAATCATCTCTTAAGACTTGATGTACTGTGCACCAAGAAAAAAATCCATACTTTGTTAATCACCTTGATTTTTAGGTTGGAGGTATTTGTTTAATCACCTTGATGTTTAGGTTGGGGGTATTTGTTTAATCATCTTGATGTTTAGGTTGGTGGGTATTTATTTAGTTGTTTAAGCTTTGGGTGGGTTCCATATTTGTTTAAGCTTTAGTGAGGTATTTCATGTTAGTTTAAGCATTTTGTTTATCATCTTTGTACATGAGAGCTTCATATTTGATTTTTAATTTAATTTCATTTGTTTATTTGTTCAGGGCTTTGACAAAGTGGGTATTTGATCCTTGAAGCTTAAGTAGGTATTTAATTTTATCTGCTAGAAAGACCATTATCTCAAGTTCTTGGTATTTGGTGAGGTTCCTTCTCTTTCATGTGTTAATTATTTATTTACATTACAAATTTGATAATTTGAGAATTTGGGAGTCTGGAATAGCATTTTTTAACATGAATATTGGGATTGCTTGTTGTATTTGTGTAGTTGAATAGTTGTGCACTTGTATTGACGAATGATGGATAGATACTTTAAAAGAATATATGATGTAAGTTCTAGTTCTACTGCTCAGCCTGTCACTGATAGGTTTGGTAAGGAGCTTCCTAGTCCTAAAAGGAGTTGTATTGAGACTGAGTTTGATCCAAAAACTCTTATAGCATATCCTGGATTACGTAAGTCATTCAAGGAGTATCATCCCAACATAAGGGATGAAATTCGAAGAACATACTTGCAAAAAGGTCATTGATAACCTCGAGCACATAATTTTAAGCAAACTTTGCAAGGAAAAGTCTTACGGCGTTTCAATCCTTATTGGTTTGATGAATTTCCTACATGGTTAGAGTATAGCATAGAGAAAGAGGCTGCATATTGCTTGTATTGCCACCTTTTCAGATCTGAGAGTAAAGAGCATGTGGGTACTTATGATGCTTTTTTCATTGAAGGATTTACCAATTTGAAGAAAAATGATAATTTACAAACACATGTTGGAGGACCTAACAATGATCACAATCAAGCTTGGAGTAATTGTGAAGCTTTAATGAATCAACAACAACATCTCCGAACCGTTGTAAATAAACAAACATATGAAGCTCGAAGTGATTACAAGGTTCGTCTAAATGCTTCTGTCGTTTTGTGTTTGATTCTTACTCTGAAAAGGATTAGCTTTTCGTGGTCATGATGAATCTTATGATTCAAACAACCAAGGAAATTTCTTGAAAATGTTACATTTTCTTGGTGACCACAATAAAGATGTCAAAAGGGTAATTTTGGATAAATGTCCTGGGAATATCAAATTAATAGCATCGAAAATTCCAAAAGATATTGTGAATGCTTGTGCAACCGAAACCACTAATGTTATCATTCAAGACCTTGGAGATTCTTTGTTTTCTATATTAGTTGATGAAGCTCGTGATGTATTAATGAAAGAGCAAATGGCTTCCGTGATCCGTTATGTGGACATGTGATTGAGAGACTTTTAGGTATTGTACACGTTTCTGACACTTCTGCTCTATCACTAAAGGCATCAATTGACGTTTTATTTTCTAATCACAAGTTAAGCATTTCAAGACTATGCGGCCAAGGGTACGATGGGGCAAGCAATATGCAATGTGAGTTCAACGGCCTTAAAGCATTAATCTTAAAAGATAATAAAAGTGCATTATATATTCACTGCTTTGCACATCAAATTCAATTAACACTTATTGTCATTGCGAAGAATGAAAAATCCATTATTTTATTATTCTCTTTAGTCATGAGTGTTGTGAATGTGGTTGGTGGATCATTTAACCGTCATGATATTCTTTTAGAGGCACAATCTATTAACACTCAAAAAGCACTTGAAAGTGGTGAACTTGTAAGTGGAAGTGGCCAAAATCAACAATCAACAATCAACTCTTAAAAAAGCCGGAGATACACGTTGTGGCTCACATTACAATACTTTGATAAGCTTGATTAAGTTGTTCAGTTCTATCATCGATGTGCTTGAGTGCATTAAGGATACCTCAAAATATGTTGAGCAAAAAGTTGAAACGTGCATTTTATTAGATTCACTACAATCTTTTGATATTGCATGTAGATTTCATTTGATGAAAAATACATTAAGAATCACATATGGAATTGTCACAAATATTGCAAAGAAATGATTAAAATATTGTGAATGTCATGAGTTTGGTCATAGTAGCTAAGAAACGCTTACAGTTGATGCGAGATGATGGATGAAACAATTTGCTAGATAAAGTTTCCTTATTTTGTAGCAAACATGTTATAGAAATGCCTAACCTGGATGAATTTTATGTTGCTCGGGGACGGTCACGACGTAATGTTGAAAAGGTGACAAACATACATCATTATCGGGTTCAGTTATTTAATGTTGTTTTTGATTTGCAATTTCAAGAGCTCAACAACTGTTTCAATGAAGTGAATATTGAGTTGCTTTTATGTCTTTCATGCTTGAGTCCAAATGATTATTTCTCGAATTTTGATAAGGGAAAACTGATTCGCTTTGCTCAATTTTATCCAAATGATTTCTCAGCAGTACAACTTGATGCTCTTGATAATCAGTTGGAGACATTTATCATTGATGTGAGGTCGAATAGCGTTTTCTTGAATTTGATAGGAATTAACAATCTTGTTGAGAAAATGGTAAGGACAAAAAATGACATTTTGTATCATTTGATCTATAGGCTTATTATTTTAGCTTTAATATTACCAGTTGCAACTGCCAGTGTCGAGAGAGTTTTTTCTGCTATGAAGATTGTCGATAATCGATTACGTAATTGTGTGAGAGATCAATAGATGGCAGATAGTTTGATTACATATGTTGAGAAAGATATATTTAATGGCATCGATGATGAGGTGATTATGCAGCATTACCAGAACATGATAACTCGCAGAGAGTTTTTTCCTAAATCTATTGTGCATCTACATTGACTCATTAAGCATATTTCTCTTGTATTATTTTTGAAACTCTTTTAATAATATTTTTCTATTTATTTTAGGAATTAAATTATCCAAGATTTTTTTTTGCGCCCCTTTGTCTCAATCCTGGATCCGCCCCTGGTACAGAAGAGTATAATGTATTCATTACACACAAAGGGGTTGACAAAAAATATATATTAAAAATAAATAAATATGTAAGTGAGTGCATCAATTTAAAAAAAGTTAGTTGTTACTGTACTCGATTGTTTGGCTCGATGACATCAACTTTATTTTCTAGATTTAGCTTTTAAAAAGTGTTTAATGTATTCAATCACTTTTTGTTAATCGTAAAATAAAACTACTTGTTGATTTATGACTTTGTACAGATGATTCTTATTGTAAATTTTTGGACATAGAGTTCTTTGGTTTGAATGCATTTTTTTAATAGTAGCAATCACTTGCATTTTTTATAATTTATTTAAAAATGAGAAAATTTCATCACCAAATGGTTTCCATTTATTAAAAATAACAAAGTTGGTTTTACATCTTTTAGATTGGTGCAACAAAGTTAAAACGTCTCAAAATGTCGGTGCAGCAAAGAGTTGGTGCAACCGAACCAAATAGTCGGATATATGTAGCAACTCCCATATAAAAATGCGTAGACAACAATATGCATGACTCTCATCTCAAAGCTGCTTAGATAGGTCATGCGGATGTATGATGTCCTCGGCCTCGTGTTACCATAGCATAAAGAAAAGAGAATGAACGAAGATATTTAGAAGGGTTAATTGTTGTTTGCGCCCTATAATAAATAGCTAATTGGGAAGTGCCCCCATAATCATTATGTATTGCACTTTTCCCTAAGTAGTAATTAACGTGCATTGACTGTCTGTTTTCAAAATAAATGACCAAAATTTTCTTGACAAATCACAAGTTGCAATCGAAATTAAAAAAAAAAAAAAAAAAAAACATCATCTTCTTCACTATGCCGCCTTGTCCTCATTTTCCCCTCTTATTCTGTAAATCACTACCGCCCCGTTATTCTTATCTTTCTATTTTGCAATCATGCAACCCCCCTTCTTCATCTCTCTCTGTTTCGCAACCACCCCACCCCCTTCTTCCTCCCCCCGCCTTCTCTCACTCTTTCTGTTTCATAACCACCCCGCCGCCATTATTCATCTATCCATGTTTTCACGAATGAATTAAACATGATCCCTTATTAACATGCAAAATTAAATATAAGCAATTGACTATGATACTCTAGAAGCAAAACCAAATGAATCAACAATAATAACCAAATCATGATCTAAATTTACTCATCATTGAAGCGAATCATAGCTAACACGATCAAGCATGCAAGGAAATTTGAAATTAAATGTAACGATTTGAACAAATCTAAGATCAATGACAAACAATGAAATGAAACAACGAAATGAAAAATGGAAAGAACCTGACCATCTCCATCCTTGTCGAACAAACAGAAAGCCTCCTTGAACTCATAGTTTTGATCGTATGTAAGTTAATCCGCATTAGAAATGGTTTTGCTCGTTTCAAGCTAAACCAAGTCACCAACTTTGAACTGGTTCTCAGGATCATGAGCTTGAAACTTCTTCTTCCTAATTATTCTCTTGTACTTGGGGTGAGGTGCAAGTCGAACCACTTCCACTGCAACAATTTTTTCATCGGTGGAGCAAACAACCCATCCTTGTAATGTTTTCATGGATTGAATTTAGGGGAAAATAATGGGGCAGATGGGGATGATAGTGGGAGAGACTAAAAGGGTTTCTTGAGGAAGTAAATTGGTGAAGACCCATTGAGAAAATTTGATGTGAGCTCGAGAGATTTTTTGTCAATGTTTGTGGAGAGGGGTGGAAGGAGGCGGGGTGGGGAGAGGGGTGGGGGTGGTGTTGTTTGCGAAACTGTGACAAAGAGGAATGCAGGGAGGAAGAAGGGGGTACGAAACAGAATGAGCAGAAAGTGAATGGTGAGGGGAGGGGAGAGTGAGTAGATAGTAAAATGGGTGAGGGGAAGGGGCGTAAAAGGGGGGAGCGGCAAGGTTGCAAACTAGAAATAAGGGGGAGGAAGAAGGGGGTGTCGAGAAGGGGCTACGAACCAAAGAAACGGGGGGAGGGGAGGAAGAAGATGAAGTTGTTTTTTTCTTTAACAACAATCATATTTCCCCGATATACGATTATGATTTCAATTTGACCCTTGGATTTTCCTCAAGATACATTTTATGATTTCAAATGGACCCTTTGAGATGATATGTCTAAGATACAAGTTTTTATTAACTGTTAAATTTTTCTCAAGATACGTTTATGATATTAATTGGACCTTTCAATTTTATTCGAGATGAGAAGTTCGAGATACAAAACATTCAATATAAGTCTTTGATTTGTTAAGGGTATTTTGATCATTTAATTTTAAAATAGACGGTCAAGGCACATTGACCGTTAATCTTAGGGGGAAAATGCAATACGCAATGATTATAGGGGCACTTACCAATTAACTATTTATTAGAGGGGACAAACAACAATTTACCCTATTTAGAAAGGGTGCTTTGTGGTAGACTTTGTGTACTATGGCAACCACATGCGGTGTTCTAAAAGTTTGATATTATGAGTTTTCATCAATTGGGACGGTTTTAGTTCAAATTGGAGTTAATATTTGGTGTAATAAAGTAATTAAATTTGAATTATGATTTATTTTTTTGGTTAATGTTACCATGCTTTAGTTTTTATAAGCAACCTATTTTTCATTATTTGTTGTTCTACAAACTTAATCTTGTGCAAGCCCATTTCGATAAAACTCAATTCTTTCACTTGATAAAACTTTACCACCGTTGTTCTACACCTTTACACAACCCATTTAATATGATTAGTTATAATAACTATGACTCGGTTATTTAGCAAGTCTAACGGGTTGACAAACCTGGGTAGGGAATCTAGTTTTGCAACTAAGATGATGTGGCATAATATGAAAAAAAAATAAAAAATTACACGTGTCAGCATGGTTGCAAATATTTTCACGACACCACTCTTTTAACCAAATTTATGACAAACTCTGGCTTTTTCATACTATTTTCTTGTCGAAATAATATTTCTAGCTGAAACAACGACCAAACAATTTTATATAAGAGGACGATAAGGACTAAGATTTCTAATTACGTTGTTCATTTCTCGAAGTTTTTGTAAAGGCAGTGACTAAAAATGACATCACCAATTTTGCTAAAGGATGCCACTACTTTTCTGAAGGACACTAACACCCACTGAAGGACACCACCAATAT
Source organism: Berberis vulgaris (assembly GCA_963556465.1). Taxonomy (NCBI): domain Eukaryota; kingdom Viridiplantae; phylum Streptophyta; class Magnoliopsida; order Ranunculales; family Berberidaceae; genus Berberis; species Berberis vulgaris. Next base: position 18,672,336 of record OY747131.1, read on the forward strand.
AAAAAAAATAAAAAAAAAACCTACCACCCATATTCTCATATATTATTCTCTTCTCTATCAAACACCACTACCACCCAGTCACTGCCACATCTCTTTTCCATCAAGCACTACCGCCACTTTGCCCTCGCTACCGCTAACCGCACTTCTTTTTCTCCACTCTTCCTATTCTCCTATCTTATTATTATTATTCTCCTCTTTCCCTCTCTTCATCCTATTCTTCTTTTCTTATATCTTTATCTTATTTTTCTACTAGTGTAATACCCGTGCCGTTGGCACTACTATAGAGTACATCGTACTTTCACCGAATAATCGCAATTGTGTTTTTCTTTCATTTTTTTTTTAAATACTTGCAATGAAAACCAAAGCAAATTACTTGCAACAATTTCATGCATATACACAAAAACATAAAGTTAAAAACTTTAAACCCAAACAATCAAATTTCAGCAAAATGAAAAGAATTGCATCCATTTCACACAAATACAAAATCAAAATTGGAACATGAACTATAAACTTCAACAAATTTTGCTAGAGACAAACCTACCAAACAGATAAACCAGCCTCATGAAGCCAATCCAAGAACCGAAACGCGCCTTCTCCGAGATCCCCGTGCACCTCGCATACCTGAAACATAAAACCCAGTGGCTATTTGATCAGAATTTGAAGAATCTCCCACTCCCTATAGACGAATAATCTCCCACTCCCTAATTGGGTTTCACAACTTCAACAAAAAAAAAAAAAAAAAAAAAAAACATAGAGATGCTAGCGAAATCAGAAGTCCACACAGAAAGCATCAAAGCGAAATCTCCCACTCCCTAATTGGGTTTCCCCTCATTCAACTTCCCCCCTCATTCCCCTCATCGATTTCCCAGACATCGAAACCCTAGAAAAGCATCCTAGCGAAATCAGAAGGGCTAGAACTCCTACCTCTGGGCAGCGTCGACGTCGACCACCGAACCGCATCCGTGCTTTGCTGTCCCGCCGCCGCTGAAGACTTGGGGATGCGACGTTGAAGACGGATCTTGAGCCGCCCCTCTCTTTCGCTCGACGAATTTTTTTTTTTTTTTTTTTGGGTTCTGAAGGGAGGGAGAAAGAAGTGAAGGGAGAGAGGTGGGGAGTGAGTGAGGAAAGTATCGGGGTGGAAGTTTTAACTTAAGTTTTGCCAAAAGACAAATCATGCCACGTAGGACAAACAGACTCAGATCATTGTTCATGAACAGTAAAAACCCTATCTGAATTGGAAGGAAGATATTCTCAGGAGCAGTAGCAGGGGAGATGCAGAAAAAAAAAGAAATGAGAAGAAAAAAAAAAAAAGGAGAAAAAAAATAATAACAAAAGATAAGAGGAAAATATGAGAGTTGGTGCCGCCATCGGTGGACAAGGCATGGTGTCCTTCAACAAATCTAAAAAAGAAGAAGTGGGGTGATAGTTTTATTCAGCAGAAATAGTGGTGTCACTCTTTGCCTTTTGTAAATACTCATCCTTTTAAACCGGGATGGGACCAAGATACAAGGGGCGTTTTTGTAAACCATTAAATATTCAGGGACATTTGAGAAATAAATCCTCCTATAAAGGGACCCCAACGAGGTAACAAAGCACCGCTTCTTCTCTCTCAGTACGCACAGAAGAGAACATCAGGTCAGGTTTTCTCACCTCTCTCTCTCCATCAAACCTCCATTTCTAGGGTTCCAAACAGTCCTCTCTTTAAAACCCTAATTCAGGGTTTCTGCTTGAAGCCTCACAACTCGATTAGGGACTCAGTTCGTTCGGTGGGTGATAGAATAATGGAATCTGATTCATGGACCCGTCGCCTCTCCGCAGCTTCCAGGAGGTACCAATCAGCTCTTCAATCGCGATCTGGTGAGTGTAAAGATTGATAAATAAATACCTATTTTTGTTTGTTTAGATGAAAGGGTAGTTTTGATTGTGGTGAGTTTTGTACCAGATTTGCACCTTGGGTTTGAAGAAATCGACGTTGATGATGACTCCAGAGTGGAGTTCCCTTGCCCCTTTTGTGCGGAGGATTTCGATATTATCGGGCTTTGCTGCCATATTGATGATGAGCATCCTGTTGAGGCAAAGAACGGGGTATTGTTTTTTTGTTCAAAAGTTCGATTTTTTTGGGTGTTTAAGGAGAAATTTATGTGTTTAATTGTGGTTTTAAGTATGGGTGTTTGTTGATTGTTGTTTTGGATCATAGTTTCGGTGAATTGAAACCTTTTGATAGTGCAAGTTTTTTTTTTCCCCCTTTTGCGGTCCTTCTGATTGATCCGGAGAATCTCAATGTATTGACTTTCTGCACCTATACACTGACTCGGAGACTAGAGATAAGTTAAAACATAGACTTGTAAGTGAATTAATGACCAGTAGTACTAATGAAAATTAGAAAAATCTCAACTTCAGCAGAAGAGCTATATGGAGCTCAAGATATATTTATTTAGTTCGAATTCTATATTTTGACTAATATAGCTTGTTCAGATAGTTAAGCATGGGGTTAATATTTCAGCTTCTTCTGACCAATTGAGCTCTGTACCACATGGGAATTAGTTTAATTGGTTTACTAATGTTTATTTGGATCATAGTTTAAGGAGAAATTGGAGATGGGTTACCCCCATTTCGATCATTTCATGACAAAGTTTTGTGCTTTGTGTTTAATTGCAGTTTTAATTGTTTGGGTCTTGGTTGATTGTTGTTCTGGATCATAGTTTTGGTGAATTAGTTGAAACCTTCTTTTTACTCCTTTTGGTGTTTCCCATTCTTCTTCTTCCACTTATTGATTCAGAGTATCTCGATGTATCGACTCTCTGCACCTATACATTGACTTGGAGACTATAGATAAGTTAAAACATAGATTTGTTTGTAAATGAATTAACTACCACCACTAATGAAGATTAGAAAGATCTTATCTTTAGCAAAAGAACATTATGGAGCTTAAGATATAATTATCTAGTTTGAATTCGACTAATGTAACTTGTTTAGATAGTAAGCATGGGTGTTAATATTTCAGTTTCTTCTGACCAATCAAGCTCAGTACCATGAATTATACATTGGAATTAGTTTAATTGGTTTACTAATGTTGATTAGGATGCACAATGGAGGTTATTTGGATGCAATGCCATGCTTCTTTAGGGTGTGACTACTCATGATCGATATTTGTTGTTATTGGCAGGTATGCCCTGTGTGTGGGGTGAGGGTAGGCATGAACATGGTTGGACACATAACTATGCAACATCAACAATTCTTCAAGATATCCTTTTAATTTGATTTTGTTACATTTGCATGTTAACAAGCATATAATAAAGCAAACAAAAGATATAATACGGATAAATTTCATCTTCACTTTCCATATTCATCATCTTTTCATTGTTGTTTCCCTTTAAACGTTGGCTGCGCATTTACAATCAAATTTTCTTTGTAAACAACTCAAGTTCTCCCTCTAAGCAATTTTTCAAACCTATTTAAGGTTATTGACTATTTTGTATTTGAAGTTAACCTTTGATATGCTTTAGCTCCCTTTGTTATGCATTTAATGTGTGTGTGGGTGCGTGCACAACCTCTACTTCCATAAGCACTGACATCCCTACTTTCAAAAAGGAAAAAATAAAAAATGATGCCATTACTCAAAATCCTGCAATTTGCGTTTGCTCATCAGCATGTGCATGTGTTGTCTAGGTGCATGTTGTGTCAAGTATCAATATTTGATTTGTTTCAGTTTGATTACCTATACTCTGCCTCAGTGAATTGATTCCATTCTATCAGTGTATTCCTTGACTAGAATTTACATGCAGCGTAGGAGGAGAATCCGCAAAGCTGGATCTCATTCAACACTTTCTCTATTAAGGAAAGAGCTGCGCGAAGGGAACTTACAGTCTCTGCTTGCTGGTTCTTCTTATGTATCATCTACCAACGCGGAACCTGACCCATTGTTAACTTCCTTTGTATATAACATGCCGCTGGCTGAAGAGCCGGCACCCCTGCAAACTCATCCGTCAGCTGCATCAAACTTATCTAAACAAAATACAGATGAACAAGTGCTAGAAAGGTATGAACTTTGATTTTCTCGCATCTGTTGTATCACTTTATCGTTTTCATTAACTAAAAGGAATTTATATTTTGTAAATTGAGTTGAAAAATTACCTCTACATAACTTATGTGAGATTTACAAGCATCCTTCCTGGGTATTTGGCAGTGATCATTCTAGTTCATGTAAGATCATTTTTGGTATTATTTGTACACTATATGTATTAATATATTATATGGAACCTTGCCAAGCAAAATATATTCATAAACCTCAGGTGCCATTATCAATTTGTGTTTAGCCCCAACTTGGGCATTACTAGCCTATCAAGTGCTATGTATTGATCAAGAATGCATAAGAGAGCGCATTGGCTGGTATATTCCTTTTTGGTATAACCAAGCATCACAAGGATGTGGACATTATACCAATATTTTAGTAAGCAATTGAGATTCGCTCTCGTTTTTGGAGTTCGGATACATCTTAATAGTTTGGTAATATCTTATGTTCCTGAACTGGAATAGCAATGCAAGGCTGAGGGTGAAAATGGGATTAATAAAATCCAAAGTTCAAACTTTGGTGTGGAACACTAGTATCCAAGGGAGAAGTAGGGATGTCAAGATGATTTCTAATGAAATAAAATACTTACTTGTGGAGGAGATGGGTTAATACTTTGAGAACTCTCTCAATACCCCTTATCATACTTGTTTTTCTTATTACATTTGCCTGTCTATTGTTCATGTATTTGTTCTAAGGTTTATTTCCTCTTTGAGCTCCTCACTCCTTTTTAATCAACCTTGATGTTTTCCCGGTGAAAAAAAAAAAAAAAAAAAAAATTCTCAAATGAATAGCATTGACTAAAACACAATTGAGTCTTTGGATATTGTCCGGAAAAGATATGCGGTGGTGTGGAGTAACTTGCTTTTAGGGGGAGATGAACTAGGCAATTCTTTTCATTGGCATAACAATTGACTTTACCATCATTACTGTATCAAGCCTAGTGTGTCACTTTCTTCATCCACCCAACCCCTGTATTTGGGATATTCGAATAGCAAGCTAATATATCTCCTATTTCTACTTGAAATTTTGAATTCATCAAGTGTCATTAGTCCCAACTAATTCTAAAGGTGGTAGCTTAGTTATTGGACTGCATATAGAGCTATAGACCATTCGAGACCTTGTGAATCACTTTAGTCGTGTTAAAGTTGTGGACTGAAATCTTACAGTTACATGATTAGGTTACTCATTAGCATCCTATACATATAGACAAGGGCACCATATAAATTGGTAGGAAAGCATTATCATCGCGACTGTTTGATTGGGATCTTGCCTTTTAACCCATAGGAAGAGCCTCGTACCGTTTTATCTGTTTTATACATCATGGGCTCTTATAGGTACTGATTTCCAAGTTCATGAAATTTTCACTAAAACTGTGTGCCCCGTGGCACCTTAATTTATTTAACTTGATTTTCAAATACTTTGAAATCGTACTATCATGATTAGTAATATTTGCAGATGTCCTTCCCAAGTTTTTTTTACTGATTAGCACTAGTCTTAGTGCATTTTGGTTTGACAATGTCACCCCCATCTTTCTGTAGCCACTGCTGATGCGGGTCTTGTTATCAGCAAATGACATGCAAACAAAAAAGCTGTTTTAACTTTTTACAGAAATACCTTGTCATCAAATCTCATATAGGGGCCACATTACAAAATCAAAATAGAGTCAAATCTTCGAGGACATACCGTTGCATTTGGTATTCTGGTTTTTGGTACATTTCAACATCTTTTAACTGAGAACACTAATTTTGGTATGCTGTAGTTTTCTTTGTCAGGAATATGTATCTTAAGTTAGAAAAATCATCCTGACAAAGAAATATTAGATTTGATATCTCTTATATGCTGTTGTTTTGAACGCATTTCGCAATGGTGAACAACCTTCTTGTTTCCCAAGTGTAGTGAAAATTTTATATTCCATGTTGTCACTTCTCACCGGTACAGGTGCACCTTTGCTTGTACTAATGAATGTTGCACAGAACTCATGTTTATTTTTTGGCTCTGGCTTCTACACGACTTTGACAGTTGTTCCTTTGTGACAGTGTTAAACCACCTCCTCTATCCCACAAGGAACAAGAAGAGAAGACTCAGAGGTCTGCGTTTGTTCAGGAGCTGTTGATGTCGACCATTCTAGACGATACATTATGAAGAAAGTGTGCTGTTGTAGCGGCTGCGGAGTTACAACTCTCAATAAGAGAGCCTGCAAGAGCTCGTGTGTATCAGATGGGCATGCAAATGTTTTCATACTGGGAGTGAGGTGAGAGAGCATTATTATGTAAGCTATGTTAGGAAGTGGAAGTAGCTAGGTAGACGGACCAGAGGCTCGTTGTCCCCTGCGTAAACCAACAATGTTGTGCATAATCTATAATTGTTATAAAATGAAAACGAGCTTAGACATTGCTCAGATAATCCGTTTTAATTCTTTTGCAAGCATGGCCTAGGGATGGAAACGGGGCGGATTGGGGCGGATTTGAACAAATCCATCCCCGCCCCGTCAGGATTAACGGATCCTCAAATCCGTCCCGCCAATCCGTTTATACATTTACTTAAAAACCACTTTCGCCTCGCGCGGATTGGCATGGATTGGCGAATATCCGCCCCGCGCAAATATCTATTAAAAAAAATTTCTCTGATACAAAAATTACTTCAAAAATTTACTTCATTCCTACAAAATTACTTTATTCATACAAAAATATAATAAGAATCACACGGAAATTACAACAGATCTCTGAAACAAAAAAAATTTCGATCAAATATACAAAAAATTACAAATTTTTTTTTCAGATTTAAACATACAAAAAATTACAAAAAAATAATAAAAATTCAGAATTTCAGATCTTAGATTATAATAAAAATTACAAAAAAAAAATAAATTCGATCAAACAAATCTCAGATCTGATCTCGGATCAAGATCTTTGATCTGATCTCAGATCGAAAATCTGGGAAGGCGGGGAAGGGAGAGGAGAAGAAGGCGGGGGAAGGGAGGGGAGAGGGAGGCGGCCGGGTTGGGTTGTTCTTTTGAAGCAAAGCAGAGAGATGGAGAGGAGACACCCTTCGAGACTTCGAGTGTCCGTGAGGAGATGACCCATGGTCCGTGAGAAGGAGAAGAAGGAGACACCGACCTTCGCTGAAGGAGACGACCGACTTCGCTGAAGAAGACGACCGCCTTCGCTCTGTCGCTGAGTTCGCTGAAGGGGACGACCGGCTTGAAGGCTTCGCTGAAGGAGACGACCAAGGAGACAGAGACTTCGCTCTGTCGCTGAGAGTGAGAATTTCTGAGAAAGGGGAGGCTGATTGTGAGATACTGACTCAGTGAGGGTGATAATCTCTCAATCTCATCTCTGTGACTGTGAAGGAGGGAGGCGGTGTGAGAGGGGAGGGGAAGAGAGCGATGTGTGTGAGTGAAACTGTGATTGTGATAGGGTTAATCCCTTTATATAGTTGAAGGGCAATTTTGTAAATTTACCGGTTAAACGGATATCCGTGGGCGGATATGGCTAAATCCGTATCCGCCCCGAATAGTCAACGGATATTGTTTGGATACCCGAAATCACCCGAAAACTCATTCAGCTATATCCAAATTCGCCCCATACGGATTGGGTGGGGCAGATATCCGTGAAAATCCGCCCCACTGCCAACCCTAGCATGGCCTAGGACCTTTCACAGTACAGTCTGACTGACTCAATGAGGGCCTGATGCTGAAGGACTGTAGCTGCTCTTGGAATAACAAAAGGATTGGGCTTGATCACCTTAGCAGTCTGTTATTAACTGACAATCCTCATTATCTGATACTCATTATCTGTTACATTGTGGTTTATTTTTGTTCATGTACTAGGGAAAGAAAAGGAAGTTCTACAGGAATTAATCCATTTTAGCCTGCCTTTAACGTTGAGAAGAAAATTTGCAGATTTACATGAGCAAAGCTAACAATTAGGGGTGGGTATGGCATGGGACGGGTGGACCTCATCCCCATCCCATTTTGTTCAGGATGAGATAAACTTCGTCCCATCCCAAACGAGCTTGGGACGGGATGAACATGTACTAAATAGTCTAATAAAAGAATTTTGTTTCACATTGCTCACATCCCAATATTGTCAAATTCATGTACATATAATAGTGCTCATCATCTCAATATCAAACATCATATAAAATTTGTGAAGGGTGGTTACCTTACAATGGAATTAGTAAGGTACAATTAGAAGCACTATTACTTAACTATGTAACTCATAGTGCAAAATTAACTCAAATAATTATTTGCCTTTATTTCTACAAGAATAATTGTCCTATAACCAATCTAAAATGTGAAAAAATATAAATTTTTATAGGTTCTATTGACCTAAAATATCCAAATTGATCTTTTTATTTAAACAAAGAACACTAAATTAATTAAGCAAGTAAATTTTCAAACATTAGATGTTTTGATTTAATTTCAACACAGCCTAAATATTTGAGATGGGATGGGCGAAATTGAAAATCTTCATTCAGATCTCATCCCACTCTAGATCGTAATGAAACGGGATGAAAATGAGTTTGATAAATCCCAAAAAGACTCAAAAAAATCGGGAGGGGAAGGGACACGATCGACATCGCAAAATGAGATGCCCACCCCTGCTAACAATTGCAAGTTGTAGAAAATTGCGAACTTTTAAGACATCTATGTCATTAATTAAAGAGGAAAATAAGCTAAATTTAATCATTCACTAAACCACTTATCCATCGGAACAATCAAAATGATTCCAAGTGCTTTTTCGACTAAGGTTATGTGTTCTTACCAATGCTTCGATACAAACAATCACAATTTACATATTTTGTTCAACTTAATAAAACTCGAACAAGTAAGGCTAAGGAACCTGGTTTTGCAACCAGGTTATTTAACCAGAATGATGTGACATCATTAGAGGAGTTTTTTACAACCTCGATATACACATAAACACTTTAGGAATTTCATCATTCTTTCAAGATCACGTCACATCATCATAGTTACAAAACCTGATTTCCTAGTATTTTCAAACTTGGAATACGTGAAAAGTGAAATACTATCAAGAAGAATGATGATGAAGTTAATCTTCGTTAAATTCGTTAGCTTTTATATTAGCCAACGACTACCTCGCACCACCAATTCCTCTCTCTCGCATCATTCTTCTCTCTCACACCGCCTACTCACTTTTTCACACCACCATACTCTCACACCACCTATATAAACCAAAACCATTCATTTTCCCCTCACCATTCAAATCAATAATGGTTATTCCCTCCCCCATTCGAAATCTCCTCTTCCAAATCTCTTCTTACATTCAAATCTCTAGCAAATCTCCTTCATCTCTCTCAAAATTCCCTTAAAGTTGAAACCCTTAAATCCAAACTCAATAAACATGCATAACTTAACATAACAGACAAATCCAAACTAAAAACGAAAAAAATGAAAAATAGGGTAACTTTCGAACCAATTTAAACATTTAATTGAGACTGTTTCTCAAGCTCATCAAAACACGAAAGTTGTAGTACTCTGAGTTATCTAATAAACACAACTTGAATCACTTGAAAATGTTTTGAAATGATCAAGTTATGGTCATTTTACTAAAGTCGCGCAAATCTGTCCGAAAAATAAAAACGGGATAGTGTTCATGACTTTCGATTAACTTATGTGCCCGATTGAGACCGATTCTGAAGTTGGTCAAAACACAAAAATTGTATTACTCTCAGCTATCTAATAAACACAACTTGAATCACTTGAAAATATTTTGAAATGACCTGATCATTTTAGTAAAGTCCCGAAAAACTTGAAATTTTTTTTATTTTTTTTGTGTGGGAGAAAATTTCTCCAAATACTAAGATGTTTTTTCTTAGTCAGTGGTGTGGGAGAAAAAAAAAGAGGAAATACTAGGGGGCTGGTGGTGTGCAGTACTTTTGGTGACGTCTGCTTGCCAAAAAATAAACAAAAAAAGCCCATTATGCCCATCTAAGTTTCACCCTAAAGCCCAGACATAACTGCTAAACAAAAACAAAGATGACAGCAAACCGAGCCCAATGGATGGCGGCTTTCACTCCCTCTCACTTCCACTTCGTCTCTGCAACAATAAGAGAGTGAAGAGTTCTCTCCTCTCATGGCGGATCTTCTTCGATCCAAATAACACACTCACTCACTCCCCACTCCAATACCCTCACTGGGTTTTCAATTTTAACCCTTAAAATCCCTTATCACTCATCAAAGTCCAGTCTTTATCATTCACACAATGAGACTCGCATCGCTATTCTACAAACCCATTTCCCAATTCATCACAAAACCCAGATTTCTCTGCGCCACTTCTCCAAAACCCACTTCGGAAATCGAATTCGAAGTCCAAACCATCCTCGATTGCTTCGACCCGATTGAAGACCCATTAGAAACCCTCGTCCCATTCATCTCAGCCAATGTAGTAACATCTGTTCTTCAAGAACAGAGAGATTTTCAGTTGGCTTTTAGGTTCTTTATTTGGGCGATGAAACGGAGGCGGTTTCGAAGCTGGGTTTCTCACAATGCAATGATTAGTCAGCTTTGTGAGCAGAACAGTAGCTTTGAAATGGCCTGGAATCTGCTCAAGGAATTGAAGAACTGTGGGTTTCCGATTGTTTCGCAAGTTTTTACGGTGTTGATTTCAGCTTATTCGAAGCTGGGGTTGGCCGAAAGGGCTGTGGAGTCATTTGGGAGGATGAAGGAGTTTGATTGTAGGCCGAATACATTTACTTACAATACTGTTTTGCATATTTTGGTAGGGAAGGATATGTTGTTACTGGCGATGGCGGTTTATAATCAGATGTTGAAGTGCAATTGTCTTCCGAATCAGGCGACTTTTGGGATTTTGATTGATGGGTTATGTAAAGCCAGCAAGTCGGATGACGCACTACAATTGTTTGATGAAATGGCTCAGAAAGGTATTTCTCCTGATACTAAGATTTATACTATTATTATTTCCGGTCTTTGTCAAGCAAAGAGAATTAGTGATGCAAATAAACTGTTAAATGTCATGAAGTCTAGTCGTTGTTCGCCGGATATGATTACTTATAATGCTATGTTAGATGGATTTTGTAAATTGGGTAGGATAGATGAGAGTCTTGAGCTCGTGGATTCTTTGAAGAAGGATGGTTATGTTCTTGGGTTGAATGGGTATAGTTGTTTGATTGACGGTTTCTTCAGAGTAGGGATGTTTGACGAGGCGTGCAAGTGGTATGGGATGATGCTCAAGGAAAATATAGTTCCTGATTGTACGTTGTACACTATAATGATTAAGGGATTTACAGAAATGGGAATGGTTAAGGATGCATTGAATTTTTTGGTCGACATGACCAGAAGGGGTTTGGTCCCAGATACTTATTGTTACAATACTTTGATCAAAGGTTTTTGTGATTTGGGCCTTTTGGATGAGGCCCGCTCTCTAAAATTAGAGATATCAATGCATAACCAGTTCCCCGACTCAGCCACTTACACCATTCTCATTTGTGGGTTGTGCAAAGAAGGCCTTATTGGAGAGGCAAAACAAATATTCAATGACATGGAAAATCTAGGATGCATCCCCACGGTTATGACCTTCAATGCACTTATCAATGGGCTTTGCAAGGCTGGAGAGCTGGAGGAGGCTCGCGTGTTATTTAACAAATTGGAGATTGGAAGCCATAAAATGGAGATTGGAAGAAATATATTTCTATTTCTTCGACTATCTCAAGGAGGAGCTGAACGAGTCATTGATAGTGCAAGCTTGAAAAAATGGGTGGAAGACAAGTGTGAATCAGGGTTGATACTTGAGGCCTACCAGCATCTGAGACAGTTAGTTGATAGTGGGGTTGTACCTGATATCATGACTTACAATATACTGATCAATGCCTCATGCAAGGCCAGGAATGTTAATGGAGCTTTCAAGCTTTTCAAGGAGCTCCAAGTTAAGGGGTACTCCCCTGATGCTGTGACATATGCAACACTTATTGAGGGGCTTTACAGGGCTGATAGAGAAGAAGATGCCCTTGTGGTTTTTGATCACATGGGGAAGCATGGGTGCCCTCCTAATTTGGTCGTTTACAATACACTGATGACTCACATGTGCCGTAAGGGGAAGTTGACTCAAGCTTTCAATCTCTGGTTGAAGTATCTGGGAGGACTTCATGATCGAGATGATGAGGTACTTAAACTAGTGGAGAAAAACATAGAACATGGAGATGTTGAAGCTGCAGTACATGGATTATTGGAAATGGACACGTTAGGCAAAGTAATTGATCCGGCACCATATACTATTTGGCTCATTGGGTTTTGTCAAGCAGGAAGGGTAGACGAGGCTCTGAAAATGTTTAATGTGCTTAAAGAATATAAGATCAGTGCTACTCCCTCAAGTTGTGTGTTCTTGATAAATGGTCTTTGCCAAAATCAAAAGGTGGACCTAGCCTTAGATATTATGCTGTACACTTTGGAGAAAGGTTTTAAGTTAATGCCCCCAGTTTGCAACCGGCTGATACGGTTTCTTTATTCTCAAAATAAATTTAATGATATGCTTGACCTTGTAAGAAGAATGAGGTCTGCAGGTTACAATTTGGATACCTATCTTTACCAACCGACAAAGGCTCTAGTACATAATTATACACATCTTAGAGAAGAACTGCAAAGAGTGTCAGTTATATGAGTCACGGCCATTGCACTCATCCAATGTTGGCGAATTTCATCTCACAAACACTATTTCATAATCAAGAAATGTGCAAGCACAGTATTGGTTGATGCTCACCTGTTGATTTTGAAGACCAATCGAGGTTTGCTCCAGTAAAACTTCATTTCAGTTTGGAATATATATTCTTACTCCGTTGGTATTTACTTTTTTTTTTCTTCTTTTCTAAGGTATGTTCCTCGTGCGGCACAAAGCTGGGAGTGTCCATTTTGAAAGCATGCAAAACATGTGTTGCAGTGCATTCTCTACAATTTGAGGTTTGTTCCAGTAAAACTTCATCATTTTACTGGGTTTTTTTTTTAATTTTTTAAATTTGGAATTTGTTCTCATACATATTCTGAAGTACGGTGCTATTTACTTATGATTGACAGGTATGTCCCTCATGTGGCATGAAGCTGAGCATGAATATGATGGACAGAAACATTCAACAAGATATCTTTTAAATTCGATATGCTTACATTTTGAAACCATGCAAAACAGGTGCTGTAATACATTCTGCATCACATTTATACTAAAAAAATTGACAGATTGAGTCCAAACTAGAATATTTGTAAAGCAAACTAAAAGGAAAATGCATAGTACAAATGAGTTTGGTCCTCTTTATTTGTATTGAAAACGATTTCTTTGACAGTTACGTGATAGCAGAGTTTGTGGTTGACCAATTTTGTTTCATGTACTGCCACTAGTTTGAGAATGGTCATCTAATTTTTCATTGACTAGTTTGTGTAAAATGGTTATAAATATTGTCGGGTAGTTTGCTAGATGTTTTTCCTTGATAGCACAACCTTATTTCTTTTCGTGATTAGATGGGTTGTTTGCTAGATGTTTTTCCTTGATGGTTGTGATTAATTTGTTATATGGTCTCTGCCACAATGAGTTAATGTTGTTCTTTGGGTTTCTTAACTGTAGTTTACATGCAACTTGAGTTAATGTGAGAAGGGACGTGATTTTCCTGATCGCAAGCTGTTACCATTTCCAAAGATTTGCATTAGGCTGATGAACCAACGACTCTTGCTGCATTATGCTTTGTTAAGAGGTGCTCAGATTAGCGACTGGTTAAAGGTATGGCTTCGTCACTGTTATTAACTGAATGACAATTCATTTGTTAGACATTTGCATTAGTTGGCATATGACATCTGATGGTTATTTCATTTTCCTTTGTGAGTCGAGCATTTGTTAAGTTTAATATGTCAGCCTGAAAAAACTGATTATTTTTACACGCTTTGGAAGAAAGATGGATTATCTGATGGAATATCCTCTACCTCTAATACAAAAATATTTGGTAACTTTGTAACCAATATTGTTTTTTGAAAAGCCAAATCTATCGCTCCCCCAGTATATGCGGATCTTTACTTCACAGTTTATTGATTTTCACAGACATTCACTTTGGCTAATGAAATTTACTTCTAAGCAAGGAATAATTGCTTATACTGTAGTTCATTCTCTTGTTCTTATCTGATTGAAATGCTACTCTAAGTGTCATCATTTTGTGCAGTAGAACTCAAAGAGAAGTATGTAATAACTGCCCATTGTGTTAGCTATTATATTCTATGCTGGCTCTCTGAATCGTCGAGGAGATCTGTTGCATTTAGTGGAGGCATCTCTGTAAAATGGTACTGGTACTGACCTCGACATAGGAGTTTCCATACATGGATCACTCTTCGGGCTGATGCGCACAAGCGAAGCAAATTAATGATCATTTGATTGCTCCAGTCTGTTATACTGTAGATCAGACTTCAGGAAAAGGCATAAAGTTGGTTTTTGCCAGTGCCCGAAGGGGTTGTACCTAACTGGCAGGGTATTGGCGTCTTAAGTTATACAGGGGATTGGACAAAAAAAAAAGTTCCCCGCCCTATTCCTCATCGTATTTGTATCTTTTCAATAAAAAGAAAAATGTTGTCAATAAAAAGGAGCGTGGTGGAGATTGGAACTGCAGATAATGTTTATTTGAATTGATTGTAAGGAAAATGACTTTTAAGACCTAATTTTTCACAAAATAGATAAATTAGATACCGTAGTTGATGTAATGGTTAATTTGTGCTTATTTTCATACTTTTATGACTAACAACAACTATTTCATTAATCCATGTTAATTCATAAATTTATAGGACATATTTATTCTTCCTAAACAAATAGAAAACTTAAATTTATACATTTGTGATCAACAATAACTTTTTTATTAATGATTCTAATTTTTATTTTATTTTGTTATTTTTTTAACCTCATTAATATTTTTGTTTTTTTGTTAATTTTTATTTTTTATGTTATCTTGTTCTTTAATTGCAATTTGAAAAATTATTTTATGACATTTGTTAGTTACAAATGGCTACATTAAGATTTGTTAATTCTTCAATGTTTTGTCACTCTAAATGTGTTTGATTTGACTAGTTGTGAAGGTATATATGTGTTTGAAGAGCAAAATTTTTGTTTTTGTTTTGATTAATGGATGCTTCAATTCTTTGTCAATATTGGTTCCCATTTTACCTATGAGACTATGATCATGCTCTGTGGTATAACTTGTGACTAAATAGCGACAGAGAATAAAATATAACTTTATAGGTACCCATGCATTGAAGAATAAAAAATCAAATTTCGATAGTGGGAATCGAAATTTGATTTTATTAACTACATTATAGAATAAGAAGCAATGATAATTAAAATCAAATTTCTAATCATCATTAATAAAGGTAATGCATGGGTACCATTAAATTTTTCTAATCAAATTTATGGCAAGTTAATCGAATTGATTTTATTAAATAATTTAAACAAAATATCTAATCATCTTTACTATAATTCAGAGTGGTGTTTTACTATTCATTGTTGATTGGGACAAACAAAAAGGTTGAGACAAAAAAAGCTAGAATTGAGAGTTGGAAAAATGTTGAGGGTTAAGATTCGTTCTCTATAATGGCATCTTTGCAATTATAAAACATATGGAACAAATTTTTTTTGTGAAATGTACATGTTGCGGAGAGAGAAATTTTTGTGTTTTCTTTTTACTCAAAATGAAAAATTAACATAACTATCTTCGTAGTTGTCGGATTTTGGTAAACTTAATATCGTTGAAATGCAATTTTGAAGATCTTTCCAACAAAACCTATGATCAATACAAACGCTAAATTTTTAAAATTATATATTTTATTATTAAAAAACGTCTAATCCATTTTTCGCCATTAGTATTTTTCATTTTTTTTCCAGATGAATGAAATTAGCTTTTAAAGGTATATCCAAACAAAGAACTCGAATTCTAATAAAACTAATGATCAATACAAGCGCTACAATTTAAAATATATATTTTATTATTAAAAAACTTCTAATACCTTTCACGTCATTAGTATTTTTCAATATCATATCAGAAAAAAATGAGACGGGCATCTTAATGCACATTTAAACAAAAACCGTTTTGGTGAATTCGAAGTTTGAGAGATAACTCATTTTAGACGTTTGAATTTTTATCTCCGACTGATCAAAATTTTGAGTGAGTCTAATCCTAAAGTTTATAATATATATTTGTAACTTAAATAAGCTTTCACTTCAAAACTGATAGTGAGGATGTTGGTAGGGGTATTTAGGACATGTTATTTAGCAAAAAAAATTATGTATTTTGTGGGAGTGCCAACGACACGAATATTATACTATCTTCCTTACAATTCAACTCAGCATTTTACTGTTCACAGACATTGTAGACAGTTTGTATGTCCTACATGGCATATGTTATGGTTTGGCCACAACTTAAGTGAAGTTTTAACAACCCGATGCTTTCCTCTGGCTCTCAATACTTCTTATCTTTTCTCACAAACCAGTCACTCTCAATCTCTCTGTAATCTCTCATTCTCTTTCTCTTCTTCCTCACAAACATTTCTTTCTATCTCCTCCTCCTCTTCCTTTTATCTCTTCTTTCAACCGGCCTCCCCCTTTCCTTCCCCCGACGCCTCTAGATCCACTGCTCAATTAAGATCCAACAGCCATTGCTTTTGGTTGCGTATCTTCTGCGATGAGTAGTAGTAGAAGAAAAAACGATGGTGGGTTGCCTCCCCAGTGTGAAAGAACCAAAGAATACCAAATCAAAATCCTAGAAGAAGAAACTCAACGATCCAATTGAACCCACCTCCTTAGGCACAATCGAAATCAAAATCATCTTATTCTTTCTTTATACAACAACAACCTCTGATTTCTGTCTCTTTACAAAAAACCCACCATGAAACAGAAGAAAAATAAGTGAGAGAGGATGAGTAAGACCTCTGATTGAAGGGGTTGTGATTTGAACATTTTTTTAGATTTGGGGATTGGAAATTAAATTGGGTGTTCGAGACTATCCGATTGATTAGAGTTTTGTCATTGATTTTTTTGTTTAATACTTGAATTGTTCCATGGGGCCTGCAATTTGGGAAAGGATTTCCTTGATGCCATTAGTTCAATGTCGATTTGATGGGATACCATACCAACCATGGAGAAGAAAGGTGGAAGGGTATGTATAAAAGCCTATTGAAAACTTAGGGATGGTTTGAGATTGATTTGTTGAATCATTATTTTGGGTGGAGACTATGAAGGTGAAAATGAATTGAGGTGGCTGTTTAGGCGAGGAGGCGGAGGTGGTGGCGACGATGGTGTTGGTGTAGATGGGTTGGAGCTGGAGCTGCTGTTGTGTACAGAAATATGGAAGAAGAATAAAGGTCTTTAGAGACCTTTTGATTATTCTCGAGATACATATAATCAACATTTATTTGATAATAATACAAGCTTATAGGATTTCATTTGGTCAACAGCTTGGGCAATCTCAAAGCAAACCACCAAAAGATTCCATAGAAACCACTAATGACAGAAAATATGCATTTTGTACGAAAATTTTTTTTTGTTTCTTTTTTGTACATAACTTCCTTGCTGCAACTTGGTTGATTAGAAAGATGAATGAAAAGAGAGGGAAGGGATGATTTCACTAGGCTGGGAATTAAAAGAGAAAAAGAGGGAGTGGTTTGGTTGTACTGGGAAGGGAATTAAAAAAGAGAGACAAAAATAGAGGAAGTGGGTTCACTGGGTTGGCTAAGACTTGGGACCTAAAAGAGAGATAAACCAATTTCGTTCATGATTTCGTTCAAAAATGCATTTCAACGATATTAAGTTTACCAAAATCCGACAATTACGAAGATAGTTATGTCAATTTTCATTTTGAGAAAAAAGAAAACACAAAATTTTCATTATTCCACAAAAAAATTTCACCATTTTTTTTGCCATTCCACATGTTTTATAATTGCAAACATGCCATTATAAAGAATAACCCTCCAACTTTTTTTTTTTATTTTTATCCCTTATATAACCCTCCAACTTTTTTTTTTTTTTTTTATCCCTTAACCCCTCTCACCGCAGATGCCGCCGGCTGGATTCGACCCTGTGACCTAGTGATACCATCCGCCACTGCTCAACCACTGAGCCATCACACCTTTTGGCGTAAAAACAATTACTATATCTTCTCATTGTCTCTCAATGGTGAAAATGTTTGGCATTGACGTATGATGTGTTTATTTTATAGGCAAATTGAGGTTATGGCACTACAATTCTAATTGAACTTGGATGGCTAGGGACATGAAAAAGCTCTTTACCACTCACAAACTTTTAACACTTCTAACTTGAACAAGACTAACTTTTGGATAAGAGTTGAACATAAGACTAAACGTTTTGTTAGTAGAAGGTTATGTAGTTTTAATGAATTTATTAACAATTAGTCAATTAATAGTGACTTCGATAAATAAGTCGTACAGGGTGATGTGTCATATTTACACACATATATTAATTAGTATATTTATTAATATTAGCTACAGTGGTATTAGACATTCTATTATTTTTGTAATAGGATTAGGGTTTTAACATTGGTTTCCTATTAAGTTAGGGTTTGTTTTAGAAATTAGGTTAATTATAAAGAAGGCATGAGTTGATTGATTAAAATAGATTTGTTTAGAAATTAGGTTAATTATAAAGAAGGCATGAAGAAGAAGAAGAGCTGAAAAAAAAAAGAACAAGAGAGAGAAGAAAAAAGAAGGAAGGTTTGGAGAGAGGGATGGAAGAAGTGGGACCCGGGGGTCAATTATAAAATCGCTGTCAAATTTTTTTTTTTAAGTTCATTGATCTGGACCGTCGGATCAGATCCTACGGATGCAATTTGTGCGCAGGAGCCCCCCCGGGTCCAACTAAAAGCAAGTCAAAGATGAATTACATAATATCCGGGCTCTGACAGTTTGGTTTGATTTGACCCAAATTGCCAATGCGTGTCTTGTTTAAGAAGAATCATTAGTTGCCACTTCCATCTCTTCTGAACCATCTGTACTAGCAATGTCGAACCAGTTTTCCTGCTAACAATTTGTTACATGGTTGATCTGGGAATACTTTTTATGATTCTGAGAGACTCTTATGCCATTGTCATTCATCTCCATCTAGAGCATCTTCATTTAGTATGACCTTAACAACTCAATCTCCAGATCCTTCATCCTTTTTTAAACTTCCAGGTAGATGAATTTGTTATTATCTCTTGAAAATCAAACATGTTCGTTCATGATCTAGACTTGCTGTGAAGCTGCAAATAAAGAACACAAGACTTGGAAACAATATACAATTTTAATTGATGAAAGTGTTAGGAGATTATTTAGGTGGTTTATTCTTTTATTCTTTCCTTTATTCTAGGATAGCTATATATGGGTATTTGCTTTGTTATAGGAAACTACTTCCTCAAGAAGTTTAATATTTCCTAAACTATTGCTAGGTATTATGAGAAATTAGGGAAGCTACTGTTGGACTTCTTGTATAAATATTTTCCATTGGGTTAATGAGAATACAGAAAAACAATTACCCTAAATCTTTCATGGTATCAGAGCAAAATTGTTTCTTCAAATTTTTTTTTTCCTAAACCATGGCCGGCGGCGCTACACCTCCACCACCGGTAACAACATGCAACAGCGCATCTCTTGGGAAGCCGAACCCCGCTCCTGCTGCGCTACCTCTTCCAGGTTTTACTGCAGAACAGTGGGCGGCGTTAACAACCGCATTTGGTACTCCCCACACTCCTTCTAACAGGTTGCATGGTAAGTTGGAAATGGATTATTGGATAATTGATATTGGATGTTCTCATCATGTTACTGGTGATGAATCTTGTTTAGTGGATACTAAAGTAGTTTCGCCATGTCCCGTGGGCCTTCCGGATGGTCAAACGGTGGTTGCTACTAAGGAGGGTGTCGTGAAACTCACGGACAAAATAATACTCCAACATGTTCTTTTTGTTCCTAAGTTAAACTGCAATTTAATTTCGGTTTCACAACTAAATGATGATCTAAATTGCTTTGTCCAATTTAATTCTAACTTGTGTGCTATACAGGACCTGCATTCGAGGGAGGTGATTGGCACGGGTGAGAGACGAGATGGACTTTACTATTTACGGCATGGATTACAGGTGCAAGCGGTTTCGGTTGATACTTCGAAGTCCTTGGAGCTATGGCATAGTCGTTTGGGTCATCCTTCCGAGACAGTAGTGAAGTTGCTTCCTTTTTTTAATAATTCTAGGGGTCATTTGAATAAAGCATGTGAAGTTTGTCATCGTGCTAAACATTCTAGAGATCGTTTTCCTTTAAGTGCCAATAAATCAGTTCGGATTTTTGAGTTACTACATTGTGATTTATGGGGTCCGTATGATGAATTTTCTTCGTGTGGTGCTCGTTATTTTTTAACTTTAGTTGACGATTATTCACGTGCTGTGTGGGTTTATTTATTGATTGATAAAAGAGAAGTTTTCAAGATGTTTATGTCCTTTATTGCCATGATTGACCGTCAATTCTCTCAAAAGTTGAAAATTGTACGTAGTGACAATGGAACAGAGTTTAACTGCATGAAAGATTTCTTTGTGTCTAATGGAATTTTATTTCAAACCTCTTGTGTGGGTACCTCAACAAAATGGAAAAGTGGAAAGGAAACATAAACATATTCTCAATGTCGCTCGTGCATTGAGGTTTCAAGGGGGGTTGCCCATCTATTTTTGGGGAGAATGCGTTTTGGCCGCAGCTCACCTAATAAATCAGACTCCCTCTAGTGTTCTCCTAAACAAAACTCCATATGAAATGTTATTTGGTTGTACACCTTCTTTTAGTGACTTGCGAGTTGTTGGTTGCTTAGCTTATGCCCATAATCAACGCGCTAAAGGTGACAAGTTTGCCAGTCGAAGCCGTAAATGTGTTTTTGTGGGTTATCCGTTTGGTAAGAAGGGATGGAGTTTATTTGATCTTGAGAAAAAAGAGTTCTTTGTGTCGAGGGATGTGAAGTTCTATGAAAATGTCTTTCCTTATTTGAATGTTGAAGTCACAAATCATACTCCTCCCCTTGACAGTGATGTGACTTATAATGAGGGAGCCCAAGAAGAGCTTATTGAAGGTATGGGGGATCATCAGGTGATGCACGAGGATGCCATCGTCGGTCCTCAAATGGTCTCTCCCACAGCCTCTCCCACGGCTAGCGTAACGCCTAGTAATGCCGAGCCACAGTCTACCGCGTTCGTGCCAAGTCAAAATGCTCGGGATGTGCCATCAGTGGACGTTTCATCCTCGGCTGTCGGGGGGGGGGGGGTAGATGGTGCTCCCGACGGAACGGGGAGGGACAATTTGGGCCGCGGGTTCCGGGAGAAGTTCTCATCAGTAAAGTTGAGAGACTTCGTGACACATACGGTTATCAAGGACAGTCCATCTTTCGCTCCATCTGCCCCGCCATATCACACTCCCTCAGGTACGCCTTTTCCTATAGCACATTATGTTAGTTGTGATCAATTTACTGTGAAACACCGAAATTTTCTTGCAGGTGTTGAGCCACAGTCTTTTAAGGAGGTTGCAAAAGATATAAGATGGTGTACTACTATGCAAAAGGAGATTCGTGCTTTGGAAGATAATGACACTTGGACTATGGAAAAATTACATCCTGGAAAGAAAGCTCTCGGAAGTAAATGGATGTACAAAATTAAGTACAACTCAGATGGTAACATTGAGAGGTTAAAAGCCAGATTAGTTGTTTTCGGTAATCATCAAGTTGAAGGAATTGATTATAATGAGACATTTGCCCCAATCGCGAAAATGGTGACAGTTAGAGCTTTTCTGGCCATTGCAGCATCCAAGCATTGGGAGTTGCATCAGATGGATGTTCATAATGCCTTCCTTCATGGCGATTTAGATGAGGAGGTGTATATGAAACTTCCGCCAGGTTTTAGCTCCACTGCTTCTAATTTGGTTTGTCGTTTGCGTAAATCGCTGTATGGTTTGAAACAGGCACCTCAATGTTAGTTTGCAAAGCTTGTGACAGCTTTAAAGGGGTACGTTTTTCTTCAATCCTACTCTGATTATTCCCTATTTACTTACTCTAAAGGGTCTGTACAGATCAACGTCCTAGTATATGTTGATGATTTGATAATCTCTGGTAATGATTCCGCTTTCAAAGCCTATTTGAGTCAATGTTTTTATATGAAGGATCTTGGTGTGCTTAAATATTTTCTTGACATTGAGGTGGTTAGAAGCTCCTCAGGGTTGTTTTTATGTCAAAGGAAATATGCCCTTGATATTATTTCAGAAGGACTATTGGGCTCGAAGCCGGCTTCATTCCCGATTGAACATAATCATCAGCTGGCGCGTGCCAAGGGGCCTTTTCTTACGGATCCCGAGCCCTATAGGCGTTTGCTTAGGCGTCTTATCTATTTGACGGTTACTCGTCCTGACTTGGCATACTCGGTTCATGTCTTGTCACAATTCATGCAGGAGTCGCGACAAGAACATTGGGATGTTGCATTACGGATTGTTCGCTATTTAAAGAAATCCCCGGGTCAGGGCATTCTATTACGTTCAGATAGTGAGTTATCTTTGACAGGTTGGTGTGACTCGGATTGGGCAGCCTGTCCCCTTACTCGGCGGTCTCTCACTGGGTGGTTTGTGTTTTTGGGGCATTCGCCAATTTCATGAAAAACTAAGAAGCAACATACTGTAGCTCGTTCTTCGGCAGAGGCCGAATATCGCTCTATGGCTTCTGTTACTTGTGAATTAAAATGGTTGAAGGGTCTACTTTTGAGTTTGGGAATCCATCATCCTAAGGCGATTCCTCTTTTTTTTGATAGTCAATCCGCGTTGCATATAGCGCAGAATCCGATATTTCATGAACGCACGAAGCACATTGAGGTTGATTGTCATTTCGTGCGAGATGCTATCCAGGAAGGTCTTATTGCTCCGTCTTATGTGTCGACGACGGACCAATTGGCAAATATTTTTACCAAGGCTTTGGGGAAGAAGCAATTTGATTTTCTCCTTGACAAGTTGGACATTTTAGACTTGCATGCTCCAACTTGAAGGGGGTGTTAGGAGATTATTTAGGTGGTTTATTCCTTTATTCTAGGATAGCTATATATGAGTACTTGCTTTGTTATAGGAAACTACTTCCTCAAGAAGTTTAATATTTCCTAAACTATTGCTAGGTATTATGAGAAATTAGGGAAGCTACTGTTGGACTTCTTGTATAAATATTTTCTATTGGGTTAATGAGAATACAGAAAAACAACTACCCTAAATCTTTCAGAAAGCTATAGCACTCGAGAAAGGG
Source organism: Berberis vulgaris (assembly GCA_963556465.1). Lineage (NCBI taxonomy): Eukaryota > Viridiplantae > Streptophyta > Magnoliopsida > Ranunculales > Berberidaceae > Berberis > Berberis vulgaris. Next base: position 18,695,688 of record OY747131.1, read on the forward strand.
CCTTTCGTGGGTGGGTGTGTAACTTGTAAAAACTTTCAGATATTCAACAACCATCTGCTCTAGATAATTACTTGAATGTTACACAATAATTAGTTACATATTTCAAAGATTGTTGGGATGAGTAAGCAAAACATCATATTAGGGGGTGGTGGTCTTTCTCAAAGTTTACACCAGATAAGCTGAGATTTTCAACCATGTAAAAGGTCTAAAATCAGAATGGGGTGTTTTAGTAGTGCTCTAATATTACCTTTGAGTTTCCCGCTTCATTCTTTAGCTGCCTGCAGGTGCTTTTACCCCCTACCTTATTTACTACAACCTGTAGATTAGAAAGTGAAGGTGATGAATCCAGCCTTCATTATATGTCGTGTTCCAGGGCTGCTGGAATAAGAGGTTTGGCGGCTTTCAGGTTCGGCATCTTTCTGGCCAAGGCTTCTTTGAAACTAGCAATATAAGAATGAACAAATCATGTCAATATAAATAGAGGAAGAAGATGGTAAAAACCTGTTCTTTGAGCTCTTTAATTAACATCGACACTTTTCACCACCTGAAAATAAAAGGAATACTATTACAAAAAGCGAGACTGAAAAAATGTGTGCGTGCAAGGTGGTGATTGGAGCACTAGGTGGATAAAAGAAAAAGAAACTACAAGTACTGGAACAACTTGAGATACCTTTCGTTGCTAAACAACATTTTTGGCTTAGCACCACGTTCTTCCATTCTGAAACTCAATCCTGAATTCTTCTTCTGATGGATCATGGATCCACCAGACAAGATGATCCAATAAAATGTCTATTATACAAGAGATATTTGTTACCGCCAAATAACAATTTCAAGTTTTCCATAAAAATTGTTGGTATTGATACTGGCAATCCCTATTCCTTAGAGCCTAACATAGACATATGTTTATTGACTTGAATCGCCTTTTCAGTGAGTCCTTTCCTTGGAGCATAATAAGTTGGAAATTGGCTTGTAGGTTGCTTCTCCACCATTTTCTCTGATAGAGTTCAAATGCCTTTACTGGCTCTCTCATGTTGCAGTATTGCTTAATGAGTATTTGATAAGGCATAAGGGACATGGTCAATAAACATACCAGATCCCTGTATCATACTCAAAAACTCCTTTGCCTCCGTCATTTTCCCCTTCAAACAATGGCCTCGTATAAGTTCAGCATATGTTATATGATCTGGCTCACACCTTCTTCTCGACATTTCCTTGAGCAAATGTAGTGCCAAGCTGAGATGGCCATACTTACAAGCAGCATGTATTAGCAGGTTGTAGGAGACAACATCAGGTGTAAGCCCTTCTGAAAGCATCTGTTGCTTTAGAAAAAGAACATCATCTTTTTTTTGCCACTTTGAATTTGACTTGTGCATGCATCAATGCATTATAAGTGAGTATTCGGTGCTACTCTTGATGTTGTCATTTCATTTCTAATATTGAAAGCATTGTCAATATCTCCTCCATATTTGGCATATTGATTTATCATCAAGTTCCAAATACGAACATCAGGTGGAATGCCCGTCCTTAACATACCATTAAGAAACTCCTTAGCCTTATCGAGATCTCCATTAAGACAAAGGCCCTGAATAATTGTTTTATAAGATATTTTCCATCAGGTTGAACGCCCATCCTTGGCATCATACTGTGAATACCACACACTTCATCAAATTCCCCTTCTTTACAAAGCCCATTTATGAGGGTATTATAAGTATTTTGTATATACATCCGGGAGGATCCCCCTTTTAAACATGTCACAGAGGTATCCATATGCAAGTTGCATGTTCTGGCTTGAACACAATCCATGGATGAGAACATTGTAGGCAACGACCTTTATGAGACATCTCCTTTTCCATAGTTCCATAGCCTTAATTATCAGTTTCTCCATTCCTATAACATCCACCAATGAGTATGGTTGAGGTAATTAAGTTAGAGGTGGCCTCACCACGTTCATCTAATATCTCCGTCAGCAATTTCCTCGCATCCTCCAAAAAACCCCTTTTGCAAAGTGCATGGATAAGTATATTACAATAAGTTACTCTGTTGGGCTGAATCTCACTAGTAGACATTGAATAGAAAAAATGGAGAGCTTCGTCTACATTGTCAAGACGGCAATATCCATCTAGTAACACAATTAGGGAAGAGGCCCACTCTGAACATCTCTTCCACAAGAGTGTTAGCTTTATCCACAATACCCATTTTGCAAACTCCATTTACAATATAATAATTATGTGTAACGACATCAGGAATAACACAATTCTCAAGCATTCTGTTCCGAATTAGGAGAGCTGCCCCAACCTTACCTTTTACACACAAATCCCTGATAAGGAAAGCATGAGCATCAAAAGCAGTTTTAGAACTACACTCCCAAATGCCAGTTTCAGCAATTAAAACGCTTTCCCTGCAAACTTGTGTTAAACTGAATTAGAGAGGCATGAAATAACAACCCTATTATTTATACTTTACATATTTTTCATTTTTAAACTGCTAGAAAATACTACTTCAGCAATGCTTCAGCTCATGAAAAAAGCCCTGATATGATGACCAGGAGAAGATAGAAATAAAAACTCAAGCTGGCATGAAGATACAATAGACTAATAGAAAGTGGGGGGAAAAGTCCACCAGCAATCAATACTTTATTGGTTAGAGAAACAGTAATGCAGTGGATTTTGACAAGGATTGGCTCCCAAACTGCTGGAGCGGGAGTATCACCCCTAAGATTCATGTGACTAAGCACACGCTAATTCCGTTGAAGCCCAGAAAATCACTCAATAGCAACGGTGCTTCAAGCTTTCAAAGCACATGCCACCAAGTCCCCCTCCTCTCTCTCTCTCTAAATAAAAAGGTCAAAACTTCAGTGCATAGCATGGTGGCTGAGTAACTTTACAAGAGCTTTCTTTGATAATAATTTCTCTACTAAAATTTTCATATATCAACAAACTCAAAGTACAACCGACTATAGTAGGCCAATGAATCTTTTGACCAATAGAAAAGTACATGGTGGTACCCAAAGATTGTGATTAATTTCGATCACCTGATTTTAAGAAATATTTTGGTCTGTAAAGAAAAAATGAAAAAATTTCGAGGACACAAGAAATATATATAATAATTTTTGTGGGTATATGAAATATGTGAAAAAAAAAGACACAACAAAATAAATTTATTAAACACATTAAATGAAGCCTAAATACCTAAAAATAAAACAAACATGAAATCAATATATAATTAAAAAAATCAATGGGCGATTTCATAAATCAACATATAAATAGAAGAAATGATAATTAGAAAATTAGGGAAGCGGTTTCAAAAATCAATAAAGAATTAAAATAAATGATAATTAGAAAAAGAATTCCAAAATTTACGAAAAAACCCCCAATTTTTTTTGAATAATCCTCGAAATAATGTAATTTTTTCTTTTGCCCTTTTTCTTTTCGTAATTTCAGAAAAACGAAATTTTCGTTGAAATTTCGCAAGATTTCATTCCTTGGGGTACCTAAAAACAATTTCTCTCCCGTTTAGTACCAAAAAAATTATTTACATTTTGGTACTTATTTTCAAAAAATTGAAAACTATATCACGCGCGTCTTCTTTCCCCTTCTCATCTCTTCTTCCTGATCAGCCACCAATTAGAGTTGCAAAAAACCGATCAAATCGAACCAAACCAATCGGTTCGGTTATTTACTTTAAACAATTCACTTTGTTAAATGTCAAAACCGTTTATGTCAGTTCGGTTTTCAGTTTTCTAGTTTTCTAACCCAAAAATAACTGAACCGATGCATATTATATTATTTTAAATGTTTTATTTCAATTTAGGCGGTATTAAAAGCATTGATTGGTTTTGAAAAAAGAAAATGGTTTGAAAACATAAAATTAAGTGATTAGTGATATAAACGAGGAAATCAATATTTATTATGTTCGTGATGCGTGACAGACATCGAAAGACAACTACTTGGAATACAATATTTTATCTTTCTTATTATCTACTCTCTTCTTCGGCACCCTTTCTTCTTTCATTTTCCCCCTCTTCAACACCATTTCCTCCATCAACTTTTACTTGATTGAAGCAGTGATAATCCAAATTCTTCTTTCATCTTCCCCTTCTTCAACACCCTCTTTTCCTTTATCAATGTTTACTTGATTGAAGCAGTGATAATCCAAAGAGTAATGCTACGGTGCCTGGTTGGGTGCCTGGTACTACCAGGCACCGTAGATCTGCATTGAGATAAAAGACAACTCCTATCTCGATGCAAATCTACGGTGCCTGCCCTAGAATTAGCCTAATCCAAAGCAAGATATATGATGTTTTATCCAAGTTCATATGACCATAAATATCAGTAAAATGCATTTTTTTCTAGATCTGACTGATTCTTCTCCTACACATCTTTAGATCTATAGATCTAGTTCACCTCAAGTCTTTTATAGGTTTAGAGGTTCGTCATATTTACTGGGGTTGCACACTCTTGTTATTTAGATCCGATTTTCCTTTTCTTTTCTTCATTTTCAAACAATCAAAGCGGTTTTCTAGTAGTGAACCAACAACACCAACCATGATCATATGGGACAAGGAGAGGAGTTGGGGTTCTTCAATATCCTTCATATTCAACAAGCTTTTGGAAACATAGCTTCCCTGCTAGATTTTGAAATCGAAAAACTGATCTAAAACCGAATCACACGGGAGATCGATTTCGGTTTTGAAAAATTTGAAACCAAAAATTTCCGTTCGGTCTGTAGTTTGTTCAAAAAACCAAATCGTTGGTTCGGTTTTCAATCCTACCACTGACAACCACCACCGCCCCAACCCCAAACCCTAGATTTGGTCCTCCTCCGGCCACCATCACCACCTCAAACCCTAGATTTGACCCTTTTTCTTCATGGACCACCACCCCGCCTCTTATGAGGTTAGGTTCGCGCCAGAGGGCCACCTCCGACCACCACCACCATTTACTTCCGTCAAAACCCTGATTTGAAAAGTTTTAGGTGTCATGTGCTCCTCACGTGTCATGGATTGCATGTGCAGAGGTACCAAAATGATTAAAAAAATCTTTTTTGTATTTTATGTTTTTCTTAGGTACCATTTTGACATTCTCCCTTTGAACAAATTGTTGTTCTTGAAGCAAATACTGATTGATAACCCTCTGGCTCTAGGGGGCGAGGCCCAGAGAGCGAGGTGGGCGGGCCTTGCGCCCACATTGAGATCTGGGCGCCCGCCCACCTCGCTCTCTGGGCCTCGCCCCTCGAAGGGCTCTTGATAACCATTTCTTGGCATACCTAAATTTTCCCAGGTGACTGAAATTCAGTTATAAGTTTTAGGAAGATGCACTCTCACAATGGATTAGTAACCAAAAAACCGTTTAAGACATACTGAAATAGTAATGTGATACAAATCTGAAAACTGATCTCCCGCTTTTCAAATGCTCTAAAGTTGCTTTCAACATTGTATCCAGTGCACTAAAGACGGCTTGTGAATCCTCCTTATCGTTATGATTAATCTGCCTCTTCAAAAACCAATCCTTAGATTTGATCTCACATGGATCATCAATGGTGACCATAATATCTTCAGGCACTGTATGCAACAGGTTATCATCCCTAAAGGCACATAAATGTGGAAATTCAAAGTAGGGAAGGCACTATTCAAACCATCAAAAACCTAAAAGACGCATTTAGGAGTAAAAACGAATCATAAATAAATAATGAACTAAAATAAGTGAAAACACATCTTTTATTTTCCCTTTTTCTTATCAAGCAAAATTTACTAAAAAGGAAAAGGATCCTAATCATAAATTGTTTTCTTCACGATTGGAACAAATGTTGAATAGAATGCTCACAATGACTTGGTGCTTATCTAAACACGAGCCCTTCTAGGGGGTGAGGCCCAGAGAGCGAGGTGGGCATAAGGCCCGCCCACCACCATCCATCATCCTAGAGATGCCCACCATGCTTCCATCTCTAGGATGATGGATGATGGATGCTTATTTTGAATCTTTCGATAGGTAAAATCAATGGAAAATCGACAAGGAGTATAGGCCCATAGGGTGTGTTTGGTTGCCAAGAATTCCAGTCCTAGGAAACTAGGCCATATCAAAGGCTTTTGGAAAAGTTTGATAAAATTTGAGATATTGGGGTAGGGAGTAGGTTGTCTACATAAATAGGAATTAGAACGTCATATTTTACAAGCAGATATCTTTTTTTTTTTTGAAAGACAAGCAGGGTTTTTATAGGATTCCAGAACTCATAAAGATGTCGCAAGCTGGGTTTGAACCCATGACCTAATGGTACCATCCGTCAAGCTCTAACCGTTGAGCTGTCATGCCATTGGCTTTACATTTATATCTTCCTTTACTCTCTGCTCATATCTAAAATCTACATGGCTATCTTTTCCATCCTTTCCATGAACTTTGAGTTCTACACAAACATACATATTAACCAACAGTTTTATATAGAAGTGTGGACTAAGGGTTTCAGAAAAATGTTAAGGACTGAATAACACAAATACATCCCAAAAGTACGGATAGATTGAAGATGCTCCAGTTAGTTAACACCAAATGAAATAATTTAGCTCACTCGACAATTTATTCATAATGACTATTGATCACCCACATTACACCAACTTGCTGAACAACCCCCTCCCTTTTCCCCTCATCAACAATAAAGAATTGTTGATTTTCCCTAGGTAAAAGTAGGGGGATTGGGCTTGGAGTCTCCCATACCCAGCAGGATACCCATTCATAATTTTACATTCCGGGTCCCTAGCAAACTAAAAATATATAATAATAATAACTTGTTCAAGCTAAAAATTTCAGAAAACTACAGATTACCAATAGAAATAATGTGTCAAAGTTTATAACTGTTTCTCAAGATACCTACTAAGGTTCTCACCATTAAATATCTTGATAAACAATTTTTGTAAGTGTTTAAGGACCACCCTTTCGGGTGTCGACAATGGGTGCTAGCCAGCCTATCAACACGGATCTCGAGGCATACATGTCGAAATGAGCTAAAACTTTGATACATTCTTTCTGATGTTGGTATTTAATTTTTCTCAAAATTTCAACTCAAATAGAGTAGTGAAAGACTATAAAATTAAAAATGTGTTTTACACAATGCAAGACATGTGCAGTTTCAGGGCTTAAATTGAAAAAATTAGTATGTTGTCCAGCAGATTAATGCAATTGAGAAACTTGAGCCTATTTCTATTAAAGGTACTATGCACACGACTACAATTTTATATTTATTTTTCTTCAAACATTTAGGCGCGCTTAGGGTAGGCGAGACGGTGAGGTCTAGTATAGCCTGCCAAGTGCGCCTAGGCGTCGCCCAAGACTACATAGCTTCCTAGTTCCTTAACTTCCCTTCGTCTCTATCAATCTCTCTTACAATTCAAAGAGGCATTTCACTGTTCATATGCACTGTAGAGAGTCTCTATGTCCTACGTGGCAATGTTATATCTTTGGCAGAAGTTAAGTGAAACATTTTACCCCCGATGTTTTTCTCACTCTCTCCACACCTCCACGAGGTTCTCTCCCTCTCACCCTCCTCTGTGATTCCAATTTGCCACCCGCCACCACCACCGCCCAACTCCCTTCCCCACTACTAAATCTCAAACTAGAGAACAACTGGGTTCTTCTTCCTTCATCTGTGGTGGCGCTAACAACCTCCACTCAGCTCCCGGCCTTAAATCAGTGAAGTTGATGTCGTATCTTTGCGTTTGGCAAAGAAGAAGGTTGTGCGAAGAACTTCTTCCTTTGGTTCCTCAACTTCACGGGTATTACACTAGTTAAAAAATATTTAAAATTTTGACAGAGCTTCCCCTTTTTCAATATTTAAACTTGTCATAAGCATTTATACCTCACATAATTTGGCATTCACAAAAAATTGTTGTCTCAACGCAATATATAATCATCGTTTTCAGTATTAAAAGAGGTTTTGTAGTAGAACATGATTTTAAACAGTCGAAGAGACATGCACACAATATCATTATATCTAAAAAAAATGTCATTTTTTGAATAAAGTAATTTATCTGAACATGTCATAAGAAATTATACTTCACATAAGTGACTATAATGACAATCAATGTCATGAACAATTAAAAAATCAAAATTTCGACAGAGTTTCCCCTGTATTTTTCAATATTGAAACCTGTCTGAACCTATCATAAAAATTATAATGGCAATCAATACCATGAACTCCACATAAGTACATCCTACGTTTAAAGTTATATCGAATATTAAAAAAAAATTGCTCAATTGTATGTTACAATTACGTTAAATTAACTTCAAAAAATAAAAATTCAATACTCATTAATGCAAACATTGTTAATAATCTCATGTTAAAAATTTGTGCATAGAGCAAGCTTATTGGGGATAGTAAAAATTAGGAAAAAAAAGAGACATAAATGCTTACCAATTGATCTATCCATTGAGCAATGGGTACAAATCCCTCCTTGGCGTATGGGGCACTCTGGCATCCGACTTCAAATCCTTGATTTCCTTGAATATGTTATTTAAATTGTCTTCTCAAATCAAATATTATATCTACATCGTCTCTGGAGTTTGACCTTACAATGCATTGTAAGAATCTCTAAAGAGATGATGATGATCTGGTCCACTCCACACAATATGTATTGAATCAAGCCCCAAGCAGGATATATAGTGAGAAATAGATTTCTTCAAAAGATCATTTCTTTTCCATGTGTTCATTAAGATGGTATATCATTTCATGCACACAGAAGAATGATCTGATAAACTAAGTGTGTTCATTTTCTAGTGCTTGAAAAACAAACCATCTGCACATAATTAAAAGGGTCGGTTTAGCAAGATTTCATGACTGCATTTTGTTTGTTTCCTATTTTATTTCCAGTCTATGAGCTTAACCAATCAGAGCTTACTATTGTAGAATCTCGAAGGGCTAAAACCCTTAATCAAATCAAATGAGTAAATGGGTATATTGAAACACAATATTGGACACAATTGAGATATCAAATCTAAATTTTCAACATTACATTTAAGAAAAGATTATTCCTTTATTGCAATTTTCAAGTTTTATTTCTTCCATTAAAGTTAATAAGATCCAAGATCCATGGTTCTTAAACCCAACTCATGTAATCAAGAACAACAACATAAACCAACCGACTCTAATAAAAAAAGGTTCAATTTTTTTTTCTTCCAATCTGAACTAATAGAACTCCACATGAAAGGGGTTGTTTAAAATGTACCTGGGAGCTGAGGAACCTTGAGAAGAGGGAATTTTGTGGAGCTTCCAATCCATGAAAGAAGCTAAGCGACCAGTAAAGAAAAAACTGTGAAGAAGAGGCAGGTGAAGAAGATGAGCTTGTTTCCAATGGGACCGACAGTGTAGATTGAGAATTGCTATCTGAATCTATGTACAACACCAAATTAATCAAACCCATTGAGAAAAAGTAATTAAATTAATCCAACCCATAAAATAACACCAAATTAATCAAACCCATTGAACTAAGTTTGCAAAATAGGGCATAAATAAGGATTAAAAAGTTAACTTGAAATTGGGGATGTTCACTCCATCCGTAAGAGCATTATTTCTAGGAACATCAAATATTTCCATTACATCTGATTAGAAGACCCATTCTGAACGGATTAAACAACTGGACGAAAGACTAAATTTGAATTTATAAGTAAAAATCCTAGATTAAATTAATTTGAATTTACCTCGAGATACGTGTACAATTAATTTGAAATGTTAGATTTACCTTGAGATGCATTCACGATTAAATTTGGACTGATTAAATTTAGACCCTCAAATTTTCCTCGAGAGTGGGCACGATTAAATTTTGAACCGTTAGTTTTTTCATGAGATGCATGCATAATTAAATTTGAACGGTTAGATTTTACCTCGAGATGTGAAATTAATTTGAACAGTTAGATTTACCTTGAGATGTGTGCACAATTATTATGAAACATTAGATTTACCTCGAGATGCATTCAAGATTAAATTTGGACTGATTAAATTTAGACCGTTGGATTTTCTCGAGATGGGGGCACGATTAAATTTTGAACCGTTAGATTCATCTCGAGATGAGCTGTTTGAGATATAAAATCTAGACCGTTGGATTTTCCTCAATATGAGTTTTGTAAGATTTAATTTGGACCATTTGATTTTCCTCGAGATGAGTTGTTTGAGATATAATTTTTAAAATCAATTGTTTGATTTTCCTCGAGATACGATTAAGATTTCAGTTTGCCCTTAAGATTTTCCTCTAGATGAGATGTTCGAGGTACAAAAGATTCAATCTAAGCCTTTGATTTCTCAGGGGAATCTTGGTCATTTAATTTGAAAATATAAGGTCTTTGAACGTTGACTGCTAGTTGAGGGGGTAATTGTGATAGTGAATAAAGATGAGTCTACTTATCAATTAGCTATTTATAATAGTGGGCAAGTTGCAATTAACCCATCTTTTTAATCAAATGGGTCGAAACCAGTATGTTTGATTTCAGACTTTTGGAACTGACTCGATCCGTTATATTACGGATTTAAACCGATCCATACCGTTTAATTTACATTTTAAAGAACCAGATTGTTTTGCTCCAAACGGTCTGGTTCGATTTGGATCCGCGGTTCCTCGACCCATTTGCCCACCCACCCTTATTTTGAACCAAAGTGGTCCATCAAATGGTCTATTTTGAAATATAAAAGATGTTGTCGCCCCTTCGAATAAATATCCATTTTTTATTATAAGTATATAACCTGACATTTTCAGATATATTACCCAAAATAATCGATACAATGCACCTAGGATCCGTTTGGTACACTATAAAACAATTTTTTTTTATTTTTTATAAAAGGGCGTTCTTCAATTTAAGTTCTTAAGTCGTAAGTACGATATTGCATTCACTCGTTCTTCCATGATAATATATGTGTAGTTCAAATAGATAAGGTTCATGTATCTGATTTAGTGAATCCACGCTTGGGAATTGAAAATCATAATGAAGATGAGGACAAGTGCACATATTCTCTGGTTTTTATTTATTTTTATTCAGTAAAGTCTGCTCGGAAAACTGGAAAGTTAGTATGTATGGCTACCATCAGGCTAGGTAGCTAGCTTACTCTTCAGAATACACTTCAATCGTTTGTATATTTAACAAGGGACCTACAATTTGCCAACTTGCCCCTAAATTTAGGGAGAAGTTAACCATCCCCTATATCTCATATAATAATAAAATAATGTCAATATTTAATTTTTTAAATTAAAATATCTAAATAATAGTATAATTAAAAAAATAATTATTAATACAAGTTTAAATAATTATAAATAAATAATTTAAAAATATTAATAGTATAATTAAAAACAAATTAATTCTAATTTAAACAAAAGTAATTATTAATTCTAATTTAAATAATGATAAAATTATTATAGTAATTATTAACACTAATTTAAATAATAGTATAATTAAAAAAGTAATTATCTAAATAATGATATAAAAAAGTGAAAGATATATTTAAATAATGATAAAAAATAATTATTATTAATACTAATTTTTTTTAAACTCCCAAATTTTTTAATTAGTCAAATTTAAATTAAGTTGAAATTAATAATAGTATAATTGAAATTAAATTGGTATAGAAAAGTTGAAGATATATTAAAATATGATGAAAAAGTTCAAATAGGGAGATGTGGTTAGAGTGGTGAAGAAATAGATGGACCCCTAAATTTAGCTTTAGATTAAAATGGAGGATGGTTCATCCCCATTTTAACTTTTACCATTAGAGATGCTATAAGGAACTGTTAGGATTTACTCCCTAGACATGAATGATAGAACCATAGAAAAAAGCTGGTGGGTCATAGAGGAAGGTTTCATAACAGTAAAGTAGTATGATTCTGATTTTGGATAGAGTTGAGCATACATAAGACTAAAAATGCTTTGTTTAGTGAAAAAAAAGCTATGTCGTGGTTTCAACAAAGAAGTGAAATGTCAAAAGAGATTTTGTAAATAACATATTATGAAACATTGTAGTTAACATTAAGTCAATCGATAACCACAACACTGGGGTTTTTTAGGACCTTTGGCCTCCAAAAAGGGAAACAAATGGTACATATCAACTAGGGGTGGGCATTTAGGACCGAAAACTCGGACCGAACCGACAACCGGACCGATCGGGTCGGTTCGGATCGGTTTTAATTAATTAAAAAAATTTCGGTTGTAAAAGCCCGGCCCGGCTCGAAGTTTCTGGTCCGGGCCTCGGTTTCCATTTCTGAAGCCCGTCGGGTAACCGGCCCGACTCCTCGATTCCCTATAAACAAACTAGGGAAATTCTAATTGGACAAGCCCATAATGGGAAATTCTAATTAGACAAGCCCATAATTAGATATTGTATCAAGGGACTGAGAGCAGGGAGAGAGCATTTCTTCTTGTATTTCAAACTCCTCAATTGGATCTTCTTTGCCATTCTTCGAACCAAGGGACAAAGAGCAGACGAGAGCTGGGAGACGAGATGGACAGAGATGGAGAGAGCAAAGAGACGAGAGGGACAGAGATGGAGCGAGGAGACCATTATGCAAATTTTGTTAAAGACGAGAGGGACAGAGATGGTGTTCGGATCTCAGATGTTCGATGTTCGATGTTCGGATCTCAGATGTTTGGTGTTCGATGTTGATGCTGATTGTCACGCCCCAATTTTCGAGAAAAATGAAATCCTAAAATCCACGTAGGATTATCCGTTTCCCCAAAACTCGGGGCGTGAAATTCAATAACAACATAAACATTTAGCAGCAATGACAAGAATATAGTTTAGAAAAATAGGAACAAACTAAAATTTATAATAAAACTCTAACCAGGAAAAACTGACGTCGCTAGCCCCACTAGCGGAACTCCCGTAATGCTGCTCAAAAGTCTCTAAACCTGAAAAGCTAATTGTCTACATTCCCAAAGGAATGTACCCAAGAAGCAAAAGCTCACTTGGGTCAGCAATAAAGCTGGTGTGAGAAATCTTCATCCCAAAATCAATAAAATCGCACGTGACAAACATCAAGCTAAACACAAACAATACACAAACACACCAACATGTAGTTCCTCAACGAGGCAAAAATGTGATGCAAGAAAACACAGTTCCAAGAATTTAGTTCCTCATCGAGGCCATCATATCATCATCCCAATTAAGTATAAATGCATTTACTTATACTTACCCTATGGGAGTCGACTATGGCAAGTCTAACCTGCAGAAACATTAGTGGACTTGCCATCCTGCATAAAAATGGTTAGAAATAATATAAACGTAGTTTATTCATTTTTATTTGAATTTGTTTCATCTTTTAATGGATTGATCACTTAGACGATACCACATTCGCACCACCTCCGTGCCGAACATACATGCCCGTATGCCTCTCTCATATAAAGGAGGACTACTCCGTCATCCATGCCCAAGTGGGGACATCACATACAGGCATGCATCGCGGATACCCCTAACTATATGAGTACCAAAAGCCACCATTGGGCTATCAATGCGCATAAACTCACGTCATATTTTTTACGGATAAATATCAAAGCCTATTTTAGGCATACAAATTCACCTCATTTCCGCAAGACTAACCCGAAGGTTATTTTAGTTTCTCTAGTAAGAAATGGGTGCCCCAACTCCGCAAGACGACCCACTGGTCATTTAGTTTCTCTAGTAAGAGAGGGGAAATAATAAACAAAAGAGGTGTGGTAGTTCTAAGTGATACAAGTCCAAGTGGTTTATATTTTCAGAAATCAAGGTTTACCAATATCATTTATTTTTGATAATTCAGAATTCCTCCACAATGACATTTTGTCATACATAAATCGATTCAAAATCGTATCCACCCACATTTTTGGGGAAACATAGCATATTCATAAATCATGATTTATAACAACATGACGATCAAGTGACATTTTGTCATTCATAAGTAAATCAATCCATCCATTATTTTTGGGAAAATGTAATCATTTCAGATGCATACATACAGAGGAACACCATTAATCTTAAATGATCCTACATCAATAGAATCAACGAGACATCCAAACAAAACAAACCATATTGCAAAATCAAACACTACTACACATAGTACTCTCCATATAAATGTGATTTTAGGGATAAACACATACCTCCTAGTTTGGCAGAAAGTATCTCAAAAGCTTAATCCAACAAAGCCACTACATGAAATCTCCGAAAAGACAATTTCAATACATAAACATGAAAGTGCATGACAATCATGGGTGAACACTAACTTGCACCAAAGCAACCAGCCTCATTCGGCTCCAAACAATATTTTTCTTTACATCAAATGCATCTCAAGACACCCCAAGGCAGACCCTAAACAACTATGTTCCCATCCCAAAACAGTCAAACAAATAACCTTACCAACAACACCAAAATGAACAAGCTGTCCTAACCGGATAGCTTGACCAATCATCACTCAAATGTACATAACTCTCACGTTAGAACCCCAAATTGCATACCGTTTGAGGCAATGAAAAGTAGACACCAAGAGGTTTCTAACCATATAAGGCATACCCCATGATTATTTATATAACAATACAGATTTTACAAATAAAACAGGCCATATGTCAGCCTTCAGCTGATTTACCTGTTGTCGCTAAAATGAGTATATCTTCCTATACAAAACTCAGATTATGATACCGTAAGATCCTTTAAAAACTAGACTCAAACAGAAAACTTTTGGGATATAGCATGATACTGTACTTACTCAAAACCGAAATTAAAACCCTTGTCAAAACCTACACAAAATCAATCCAACTATAAGACGCATGCTCAATGACAGAGCGTGACAGGTTACTACTATGACACACCAAAAATGGCTATCAAAACTTCTTGGCTATGGTTATGAAATATTCTACAAGAGAGGGGCTAAAAATCAGGCAGTAGATGCCTTGTCTAGGTGCATTCACAGCACAAGTTCAGAATCAATGGAAGTGGTAGATACAAGTACTTGCTTAGCTCTTCCTTCTCTTACTCCTCAGTGGATACAGGAAGTTCTAAGCAATCAGGATCAGCAAACACCTAGCATCATTTAGCAGTTTAACATACATCCTGACTCACTACCTCACTATTATGTGAAGAATGGACTCCTCTTAAGCAAGGGCAGGCTATACATTGGCTCTACAGGAAGTCTAAGAGCACAACTATTGAACAACATGCATAATTTGGCTCTAGGTGGTCATTCAGGCATTCAAGCCACTTATCAAAGGCTCAGACAGTATTTTCATTGGCCAGGCATGAAGACTCATGTGACCAAATATATCACTGACTGTAACCTATGTCAAAGGAATAAAAAAATGATAATTCAGACTACAAAGGACTTCTCTAACCTCTCCCCATTCCGGATCACGCATGGCAACATATAGCCATGGATTTTATAGAGGGATTCTCACTTTCCAATCAACAAGACAGTTATTGTAAACAGGTTGACTAAATACAGCCAACATCTTCTTCACTACCCTCACTTAACCACACATTTAAGGCAACCTTAATCTAAATTACAAACATCCTGCATTTCCTGCTTCCAGCAATTAGGGGTGGGCACGGTCCGGATCGGTTCCAAATTTGGAGGAACCTAACTCGAACCGTTTAAAAATAACGGATCCGGTCCGGTCCGGATCCCCTCATTTTGAACATTGGAACCGAACCTAACTCGAACCGTTTGGAACGGTCCGGTTCCTACGGTTCCAAATCACATATGAATAAATGATATTTATTTTCTGTTAAATGACCAAACTTGACAATGATATTTCTTCCCTTACAGACAGCAAAATTATCAAACAGCAACAGATAAAAACTACGAAGAACAAAAGCAAATGCTCCAAATTTCCGAACAAAATTGTCATAGAAGCTTACAATGTGACTCAAGGATCTGAATAAGAAAAACTTTTCCTGTCTACTAAATCCCAACAAAAATTTTGAATCATCAAAACAATCTGACATGTATCTGAAAAAGTATTAACAGTAATCTGATGCAAAACACAACCAAAGAAAACAACCAAACCAACAATAAGACCTCTGAGTCTACCAGTTCTCCTAGCAGCAATAAGACCAACTTTCTGTCCTGGAGGAGCATCGCGGCGGACAATACTGGCATGTCCAATGTGCTGGTGATTTTTCAAAGAGTTTGTGTTTTTCTTGCTCCTCATATATGAACCATATAGGGATTGATGAAATCCATTCAATAGAACATAAATTAGTTTGTGTCAGGACTTCATTCATGTAGCTCTAAAAAGAAGACTAACAGCAACAGCTCAAGTAATCAACAACAACATCCTTTTTTCATTCAACCCAAAGAGAAATTACAAGCAAGGAAGAGAAATTCTACTAACAGTGATGCATTTCTTCAAGAAATCAGAACAGGCCGGAGAGGATGCGGGCTGTGCGGCTACAGAAAAGAGAGGGGAAGAGAAGAAGACCAGAGAGGAAAGGAAATCAGTACAAAATGTGATTGAGAAGAAGACGAACAAATCAGCGAGGAGAAGAAGTTACAACTTACCTTCTTTAGCGGCCGTTAGCGGAGGATGCGAGAGGGGGAGGCGGCCTGCGGTGCGGGATTGCTCACTGCTCACTTTCACTTCTCTTCTCCTGAATCTCCTCTAAGACTCTAAAGACTTGAAGAGTAAAATAAAGACTAACAGGGGGGTATTGAATCATGGATTTTAATTGAGTCTGACAGATTTTAAACTCCATTAAAATATTGGGGTATTCAATTAAGGATTTAAAACAATACAATGAAATCTAGGGGTATTCAAATATAGATTTTAAATGATTGTTTTATAATCCATTAAAATCATGGGGTATTCAATTCATGATTTTCACAAGTCCACCAAAATTAGGGGGTATTCAAAAAAAGTGAATTTTGATGGATTTATTGTCTTGATGGACTTTGAAGGATTTATGTATGAAAGGTATAAATATCAAAACCCTTTTCAAATCCAGCCTCTCCCCCTCGGATTTCAATTTCTCTCCTTCCTCTCTCCCACCAACACTATGCGTACCCCTTGCTGCTAGGGCTTGCAGGGTAATCCAATTCACAGAAGAAAAAGAAAGAAATAGCATACATGGAGGAGAGAATCCAATAGCAGCAGCAGCTGCTGCAACAACACCGACCAATTACCTCTTCGCGGTTCCTGATTAGTTTATGGTATGGAGAATGGATTTGGATCTGATCTAGGAGTGGGGTCGTGAAAACCAGATTAGTTTAATTGAAGAATCGAGTCTCCATCTCTTTGGAGGAGGAGTGATGTTCGTGAAAACCCTAAGCGATCTTGCTTCCGTTTTCTTACTTGCTCTTCAACGCTCGTTTTGTCTTCTTTGCTGCTTGCTAGGTAAGAAACTTGAACAACTCTATATCGACAGGAGAACCATAACTCCAAGCAAGGTATGTTGAGAGCACGTTCATTCAGACACAATCGATGCACGCACGCATGCTTGCCTACCAAGATTCAACACCATTCTTGCTAATTACAGTTTTGTTGTGTAAGAGAACCAACCGATCTTCATATCAACAAGTTTCACGGTGAACGTTGATATGAAAATCACCATGGATCTAGGTGGCCCACTGGAGGAGATGTCATTTGGGTTGGCAATGTGAAAATCACTGCTCAGCAAGTTCTTACCTCTTGAAGTCTTACTAAGAGGTAGGTCTTGATTTTTCTTTGCATTTTATGTTCAAATCTGTTACTAAAGAAGCATAGTCTACTTTGAGTTGCTTATTAAATAAGTCTACTTTGTTAAAGGAGAGACCTTTTGTGGTGAAACTGTGACTCTTTCATTGTGTTGAAAAGGGTATTTTTCTGATTGTGTTTTTGTTATTAGCTAGAAGAAGCATCAGTAAGTTCTTTTGATTGGTAGCCACTTGTTATTTGATTGATTCAAATCACCCCTTTTGTTGTTTTGCCATTTTAATGGTGTTTTCAAGGTTCCCCTTTTTGGGGTTTCAGTTGTTTCTCCAAACACTGTTGTTGTTTGATTGATTGTTGGTTATTCAATTGGATTCAATGAAAGCACCCTTTTGTTGGATTATAGTAGTTTTCTCAAAGTTCCTCTTTCGATTATCACTAAAAGGCTTGAATTTAATTGAATCGATTGGATTTGCATGTTTTTTTTTATAGGTAAAGAATGGTTGTGGTGTTTTCAAATTTGACATGGTGGTTGTGGGGAGGAAAGGAGCATGAGACTACCACAGTGCCTTCAACTACATCTTTGAATTCTTCCCTGGATTTAAATTTAGGTATGAGGGAATTAGAAATGGTGAAGTTTACATTTGTTAAAGGGGGTAATAAGATGCGGACAGCGTCGAGGAAGGTTAAGAGAAAATGGAGTAGCAGGGAAGAGAGGAAAATTGATAAAGAGTATGATATAGTATTGGTTCCATCAGATGGTGGGTGGGGTTCGGGGTCTGAATCAGACGACTCGGATTGGTCTATTGGTTGGATGGAGCCACATGCAACGGAGTTTCACAGCACTAATGAATCAGAGAATAGTTTTGCAGTTTTGGTTCCTTGCTATGCTCATGGCAATGACGAGCTTGTTGATCGTTCAAATAACCAACGTCTTGGAGCCATTGTATACGCTTGTGACTACTAAGTTTTGTGCTGAGTGAGGCGTGGGAGTTGATTTAAAGCAAGTAGAAGCTCTGCCAGTAAGTTTTGGTGTAACATTGTTGCAGGTCTTTTGGATAACTAGAACTAAGGATGTTTGGAAGGACTGCTAATGTATATAAGCAAATTCTTCGATGTAAATAGCTTCCCATGTACGTAGGGGAATTCAATTGATATTATAAATAGATTACGTTCAGTTTCTCTGCAAATTGTGGAAATAATGTTACAGAAAAAAAAGAAAAAGATTGCAGAGCTTTGATTTGATGCAATCCAAAACTATGGCCTCAAGTGATCAATCTCGTTTCATTCTTTTTTCAGTGAAGACATCTGATCACCTCTGCTTAGTTATTTACTTGTATTCATGTAATCACAGTTTCATGTTAAGTGTGGATTTTTCGACAATATCCCTTTATTAATCGCAGGCGACGTACACATTCCCTGGAATGTATAACCAGATCAACTCATTATGGAGAAGCAATCCATTAAATAACAGTTGTGTAATATTCCCACCCATCAGAATGGACCTACAAGATCCGGATAACAGGCCTTGAGAATATAAGGAAGGTGGGGATAAGGATCTTGCTTGGATGGTGATCTCTAATTCTTCTTATTAATGCCAGAACAACAACCTGATCATTTGTTCTAATTGAGCTTACAATATTATTAGCAACCTGATCATTTGTTCTAATTGAGCTTATTAGCAACCTGATCATTTGTTCTAATTGAGCTTACAATATTATTGGAGTAGTATACCTCCTGAATCTTTGAGCTTGAAGCAGAATAGGCTGAGTATGTCAAAATCAGTGATGGGCCTTCATGAAGGAGAACACTGCTCGCTTCAAAGTGTTGAAAGTCATTCAGGTGTCCCTAGTCAATGCTCTTGTCCAGCTTCTCGGTTTGTAGATCTTCAGATACTTTATGAAGCTTTGCCAAGTTCGAAGTTGGTGTTTGCGAGCTCGATGGCATCACTCTATCAAAGACTTGATGTCCCTAGTCAATGTTCAAAGCACTTTCTTTTGCCAATAAGAATAATAGAAATCTATAACAATCCTTTATAAAATTCAGAAAATCCAATAATAAAAATCCATCAAAATCCACAAAATCCAATCACTTAAAATACATCAAAGTTCAGTGGA
Source organism: Berberis vulgaris (assembly GCA_963556465.1). NCBI lineage: Eukaryota > Viridiplantae > Streptophyta > Magnoliopsida > Ranunculales > Berberidaceae > Berberis > Berberis vulgaris. The sequence continues at coordinate 18,715,417 of OY747131.1, forward strand.
TTCTGTAAACTCCTTTGAAATATTTTAAAATCCATGAGATTTAAAGTCTTTCACACTCTATTAAAATCCATAATTGAATACCCCCCTGTAAAGTAAAGACAGAGAGTAAAGAGTCTTACTCTTAGTTGAGTTACAACTTACTTAGTTCCATATTTAGGTTTTTGTAACTATTCTGATTTGAAACGGGTCCAACCCGGACCGTTTCATTTTTTAAATTAGGAACCGGGACCGGACCGTTTTATAACGGACCCGGACCAATCCGAACCGTATTTAAAAACTCATAATTACAATCCGGACCGTTTTGGTATAAACGGTCCGGATCAATTCGAACCCGCGGATCGTCGACCCGTTTGCCCACCCCTACCAGCAATGAGTGGGTCTGCTTCAGGAGGCATAGAAAAGAAAATGCAGACTGTGTGCAAAACAAGGAATGACAAAAATGGGATTGCTGAAATGGAATAAAGGATTTCCAAGCAACTCGAAACATCTAACCAGACAGCAACTTCAATGAAGCAGTAACCATAGCAATCAAGATGAGCAGCAAGAAAAATGATGGTCATTCTCTACTAGATTTTTGGTCAACACAGAAGTAGTTGACAACAAAGAAAAACAATTGAAATATCAATCAAATCTGCAAATCCAATCAAACCAAAAGAGACCCAAACACCCAACAAGACAAGAAAGAGAAAAAAAAACAAAAATGGAGAATGGGAGAACACACTCAGTTGTTGCACCCATTCCCTCATTCATACTCTAGTGTACCAGCTGCAAGGAGAGAACCAGTAATATTCCCAACAGATGTATGAGCATTCCAAATACCCATTATCAAACCCCTCTTCCTCTTCCCAAACCAATTACCAATAACAGCAACAACAGAAGGCCAGCCCGTGGCCTAAAAAGCCCGGCGATCATCTGCATTACAAGATAAAACCAGAAAACATGGACATTCCAAAAGTAGCCCATTCCAAAAATGTCTTAAACTCATTTTAAATGTATCCAAAACCCAACCAAAACTTTGGTCTTAAGCTTTACTAAAAACCATCATGAACCAACCAATTACTTGTCCTAAACATAAACCCAAAAATTTGTTCCTATACCCGACCAAAACCCAACTTAAATCCATCCAAAACTCGCTCTAAAACTCTACCAAAACTTGTCCCAAATCCGGCCAAAACATGCACTAAAATCCCAGCCAAAGCATGTCCTAACTTCAGCCAAAACATACTCTAAAGGCTCAACCAAAATATGGTATAACTTCAGCCAAAAACGTGCTCTCAAATCAGCCTCAAAACAACCCTACAGACTATCCATATTTGGCCACAAAATACAACTCAATTCAGCCATGAAACAACTTGGCCAATAGCCTACACACAACCCGAACTAACCCTCCATTCTGCTCTTCAGGAACGTGCTTCATATTTCTATTCCTAAACCTTTGTTAACTTCTCCTATCCCTCTTTCCCACTAATCAAATCCAACCAACAGTTGAAAGAATTCACAATTGAATCCTAAAATTAAACCAAATGCTTCAATCCTTGTGAGTGATGAATTTCAAATAAACTGCAAGAAATACAATACTACCCAATTGATCTCTTCTCTGATGCAATTAAAAAAAATAGAAGAGAAACAACAACACATGGAAGCAAAGCTTGAATTCCCAGAAAAGTATTCAATACCAAGTTTAGGAATCAAAATCCACAACCAATTCACCAATCAAACCTGTAAATATTAATCAAGACCCAAGACATCCCTATCCCCTGCACACCAAAGTGATTTGCTTGACAACTAGACAAATTCATTTTGAGTGAGAAAGGAAAACAAACATAACAACATTTACCCATGTCTACATTTAGTTCTAGCCAGCATTCTCTATAAACTCTTACAACATAAGGTTCAATTATACATTGAACAATCGCAACATGAAACAAAGCAAAATCTTCATTCCATTACTCGTTTGTGATGATAAATTGATTGAGGACTCATTCATGTTATCCAACTTAGCTGCCCTTACAAATTGATTCAAACACAGATAGAAACGACATTGCAATCAATCTGACCTCAACATCCAGAACAAAATTGATCTAACAATCTCTACTGATAAGATTTCTCAACAATAAGCAATCAGATGGAAAAAAAATGGATTAAAACCCAAACTATTTCTCATCGAATTCAACGATGCAATAAAAATTACAGACGTGATCTTATTAACCAGATAGAACGAATCGACGAAATAAAGAGTGGAAGAAAACTCACAGAAATCGCCATCATCACATCCCTTCTGCTCGCAATCAACCACACCCCCTATCGATCTCTTCTTCCTGCTAGTAAATGGCGCTGCTAAGGTGAGCACCTCGTCCTCCTTCGATTGCCTCCCTGCTACTAAGCAGCACCACCATTTCTAGCGCCGCCATCGAGAAGAAAACACAAGGAAGGGAAGGAGAAATGAGAAAAAAAGAGGAAAGGGAAAAGGAAAAAGGTTTTCTTCCTCTTTATAGGGTGGGTGGTTATTCGCCCCCACTGGACTTCCAAAACACCCACCTTCTAAACTCACCAAATAAAACCCTAAATTTCGAAATTCACATTCAATTAAATGTAACCCTATTTTATTTAATTAAAAATAAAATAAATTATCTTTATGAAATTTAGGGGTGTTACATTATACACACGTTAAATGGAATCTCGTCCCGAGATTCGGATGGTAAGACAGTTAACTGAATTTCGAAAAATATGAGTTGTCAAACAAAAGAAGATTTTAAAACACAAATTTCAATTGAATTTTAGAAACATAAATTATTTATTGTTATTGAAAAAGTAGGGGTGTTACACTGATGGTGTTCGGATCTCAGATGTTCGATGCTGATCGGTGTTCAGATCTCAGATGTTTGGTGTTTGGAAGCTGATGCTGATGGTGTTTGGTTTGGAAGCTGATGCTGATGGTGTTTGGAAGCTGATGCTGATCGGTGTTCGGATCTCAGATCCCCTCCCTTTCCCATTTTTGCAATGATCAGATCATCCACACTCTCAGATCTGGACAATTTTCACTGATATGAGATATGAGTAACGGAGTTTGGCCATTTTGAATGTTGCTCTGAGTTTGGCCATTGAATTGTATCTGATTTTTTTTTATTTTTTTTTTTTTGTAATTTGTTGTATGGTTTTTTTTTGTAATTTTTTGATATAATTTTTGTACGTACGATGAATGAAGTATTTTTTTTTTACTGTAGAAGTATTTTTTTGCTCTTAGGACCGAGACCGGCCCGTAGATCGGTTAACCGGGACCTCGGTTACCCGGTCAACTCGGTCCGATTTCGGGTCTCATAAACACGGGCCCGAATTTTTCGGGCCAATTTTCGATTTTTAGCTTTTGGGCCGGTTACCCGTACGTGCCCATCCCTAATATCAACTACATAACAAATGAGAAAAAAACAAGTCAAAATGGTCTTTCAAGCCAATTTGAGGTAGTCATGCTGGGAGGCGGAGCTTCAAATACTTATTATATCTTTTTTGTGTGAATTTTTTCTTCCGTTCCCTCCCTTTTGAGTTTCTTTTCGTGAAGAACAACAAATACATAATGTATGCTATATATAAAAAACCTAACAAATCATACACAACTGTTATAATCTCCTCAACGGCACATACAAGTGGTTGGATCCATGTTGCCTTGTTATGCAAAAGTCTCTCTTCCAAGTCAAGTGTAATTGAAATCAAAACAACAAAAGAAAAAAACCCATCACACCACCTTAAGACAATACTATTATTACTTTCTAAAAGCAGTTCGTCTCTTTCCATCCAAAGAAGCCGGTTGGGTCTTCTTGTGTAGAGGTGGGGCAGACCCACTTGACAGTCTACGCGTGGGTGGTGGAATGAGCGCGGGAATTGAACTCCTACGTAAAGTACTGTTACAAAAAATTTTGAAAGTTGTTATAGGCTGCCGTGCACGTTGATAAATACGAAATAGTGATGAATAAATTCTAGTGATTCATGCTAATGAAAATAGTAAGTCAGAGCTGAATTACCTAAGATCTGGGCTCTGAGAGAGTTTTGTTTGAGGTTTCCTGGTTTTTGACACATGGCCATTGATGACTTTAGGAAGACTGAATTGCCAATGCATGTCTGGTTCAGAAGAATCACTAGTTGCCACTTCATTCTCTTCTGAACCATCTGTACTAGCAACGTCGAACAACCGATTATCCATTTTACCTGCTACTAATTTGTTATACGGTTGATCTGGGTGTACTTTGTAGGATTCTGAGAGACTTCTCTGGTAAAAGAATTGGGGCAGTTGCCTGCCTTCTCCTCCCCATTGTCCTTCTTCTCCATCTAGAACATCTTCCTTTACTATGACCTTATCAACCCAATCTCCCGATCCGTCATCTTTCTCTAACCTTCTATTGGTGGGTGGCCAGGGAGATGAATTTGTTATTATCTCTTGAAAATCGAGTTTGTTCGTCCATGATCCAGACTTGCTGCGAAGCTGCAAATAAGAAGAATGGACTTAGCAATTATGTAGCATTTTTATCTGAGCTGAAAGCTTTAACAACGCGTCTAACTGGGGTCAACAACTTTTAAGTCCAAAAGAAAACTTCAAGGAAGGACCTATAAATAAGTGGGTTGGTGTAACTTGTATAATGTACTTGATCGAATGTCGTTAACACAGGTTGTTGTGCTGAGTAAGCTTTTATTAATTAGTAAATAATAAAAAATAAAAAAAATAAAAAAACATATTAGAGGTGATCTTCCTGATGCTATTGTGTTCGTCTCATCGTGCAAAAAAAGATTACAGATTATATATGTTATCAAGGCTTAAAAGCATGCACATATATGAAAGTCGTCCCAATTGCTTAGTAAGTGTCAACTCTTTCAGAAAGTTTACACTATGTCAAAATGAATTGAACAGGAGTTATGCACATGGGCTTTCAAGGGGGTTACCTCTGTGTTTCCCGCTTCATCCACTAGCTGCCTGCAGGTGCTCTTACCGCTCACCTTATTTCCTATAACCGGTAGGTTAGAAAGTGCAGGTGATGACCCAGCCTTCTTTATATGATGTGTTTCAGGGCTGCTGGAATAGGATGGTTGGCGGCTTTCAGGTTCGGCATCTTTTCTGGCCAAGGCTTCTTTTAGAATAGCAATCTGAATAAGAGCAATAGATGAAACCTCTATAATTAATTGTGAAAACATGAGAGCATTAGAATGAGAATGTGTTCCTAGAATAGATCTTCCCAATATAAATAGAGGAAGAGGATGGTAAAAACCTGTTCTTTTAGCTCTTTAACATCAGCGCCATCTTTGTTTACTCGAGCAGCACCAAGTTCCACGGTAGCAACACGCTCGGCAAATTTTAGCGTACCAATTGTTTCTCCTATTGCATCCGGTTCAGGACTTATGTGAACAAACATTAGTGTCTTGGCTTGCCCTCCTACACAGGATAACCAAAATGAAAATTAGACAAAAATGCTGAAACATGAGGAAATCGCATGCTTAATTAGATATTGAATAGTGGACTATACTCGATCTTACCAAGTGAGTCTTGGAGAAGTTGTGTAAGTTTGCTATTCCTATAGGGTACGTGTGCGTTCTTGTGAGCTAGGGAAGCGATCACGTCTCCTAAAGCAGAGAGTGATTTATTGATATGTTGTGCTTCCTTTAATCTATCTCCTACAACCTCAGATTTATCAACCCTCTCACTACCAGCCAAGTCAACCAAATGCATGCAACCTCGAAGAGTTGCTCCAGTTGTCAAGTCTCTTCCTTGAACATGAACAGTCAGGCAACTACAGTTTCAAATAAAGTTATTATTCGTAAGAGAAGTTTTTTTCTTGAAAAGATGAGCCAGAAAAAGGAAAGTATAAAAGAATACCTATGAGAACGACTACTTCGGTCATTGAGGGCAGTTGAACTCACTGCACGATTCCTGTGTCCAACTTCCATCAACTCAAGAACATCGGATGTCGATGAAACGGGTACAAGGTTTGCATCTGGTACATTATAGCCCTTCTGAGAAGTGTTACGGATTTCTAGTGTGTGTACGGGTTAAGGAAATTTCGGAAAGTCTATACAATTCTAAAATTGGGAAAGAAAAGAAAAAAACTAAAACAAAATCAACAATAATAATAAGGAATAGTAATGCTTTAAAGGATATCTTTTGTTCCCATCATTTGACAGGAGATCTCTAACTTGCTCATTATAAATTTCAAGCATTTGAACGTAGATTTCATATAGAATGGTGTCTTTTCTCTGTTCTGCCAATTGAAATAAGTCGCCTAGAGCTCTGTAGTTTACACCTCGAGTTTCCTCCGTGAGCAGTTTAGGTCCTGTCTGTATATAGTATAAACAAACCTTGTCAATCAATAGAAACAACCAAGGGATTTAGGTGCTAACATTATTCCTCGTCTCTAGTCCTGCTAATAGAATTTGTAAAGGTGAATGCACAAACACATTTTTTGCATCAATGATTCATCATCTCTAGACTTGCTAACACGAACGTAACAAGACATGCTTATATACTAATAGCGGAAAAGGAAACTTGTTTAGTGATTATAACAATAAGTCACCCCTTCAGTGATCTATGAAGTTAAATGTCTTACCATAGTGTGAGTTTTCCCCGATCCTGTTTGACCATATGCGAATATGCAAACATTATAACCATCAAGAACCGATCGAATCAGGCCCCGGGTATCTGAGAACACGTCCGCTGCAGTAGAAATCATTTAAGGGAATTAGAGTCCACTGTAATGAGTACACTATATTTTGAAAATAATAGAAGTTGGTAGTCTTAGCAACCTTGAGTTGCAGATGGACCAAATACTTTGTTGAATCTGAATGATTTGCGTCCTTCTTTTCCGTACTTTTGAGGGATGATAATATTAATCTTTCCTTCATCAATGCCATCTACAGTACTTGATCGCGTTGTTTGTCCAGGCAAAAAGGGCCTCACTCTACAATATACCCTGATACTTCCTGATTGGAAAAAATAAATTAACAATTAACAAGACTTGAGAACTTGTTAGATTTTCATGAGAAAGATCATCATGGTTAACAATATGTTACCTTTGAGGTCTTGAACTTGATTGTACAGTTTACGGTTCTCCTCGACAACTTTATGGTATCTCGAAGCAGCATTAGCTAGGCCACTTAGGTATGTACCTATCAAGGAACAAGTAGCCTTAAATAAAGAGGAAGTTTCATTTAATTAGTGCAAGCCGAATAGGCGGAGATATTATCTTTGACTCACCTAAATTGTTGAACTCCTCATGATACTTCGTTTGCATAAACTGCATACCTGCCTTGGTAGTGTCAAGAGTGCGGCGCAATTCCTACAAATATTTTATAATTCATCAACAACACCTTGTATAGTAAACGTTATTTAACACTAGAGAGAAGCAAGAGTTTACTATTTCATACGTCAATTTCTATTTTTTGTATTTCAAAGAGGTGTTGCTGCTTGAGAGATCTGGCTTTTGATTCCTCATCTTTAGAATAGTTATCCTGAGGAGATTCCACTTCTTCATTCATCTGTGCCACATCATTTTTCGACTCCATCTATATAACAACAAATGAACACGTCACAAAATTGTATTGAAGATAGAAAAATGATAAGCGTCGTAGGCCTTTCAACTGAAAACTTATGAAGACTTTTTAGATCCATTTCTCACACTTAACCTCGTTTGGTCGAAGATCAACAACTTACCTTCATTTCATCAGAAGCAATTTCTGGAACGGATTCATTGCTCTCAGATTCTGGGGGATTCTTTTCAGGTTCTGGGGGATTGTTTGCGATTTCTTTCATCTGTTGATATGCATAACATTAAACCAACAACTATAAACATACTCATAAATAAGTTAACTTGAATCCTTCAATCTTGAGTGTTGTTCCGCTCAATCCAGTTTAGGACACGATAAAGCAGTGGGAGATAAACTAAGGTTGGGGCCATATGGTTATCGTCATGTATGACATGATGAACATTGCAGTGTAGCTATTTTTCTACGATATTCATTTCTTATCTCAATTTTTTTTCCTTCTTTGTTGCAGTCTGTTTTATCTTGTTAAACTGAATTAGCCTACAGATAGAAACGAATATGTAAATTGAAGCTTACCAACTCTTTTTGAGTTGCAATGCAACACTCAAACTCCTCCATAACCTTGCTTAGCATGGACTCCACAAGCTGTCAGAGAAAAACAACTATAAATTTTACTTGAACTCTCAAGGGAAATATCAGATCAAGTCATAATAAAGGCCAAAAGGAAATCATTCTTTTTTTTTTTTTTTTTTCCTTCGATATGTGAGTTGTACGGGTGCTAATCGGGAAGTCAAAGAACTCTCTACTCTGTTTTGGTATTGAGATTCATTATTCCAGTTAATAGCACCAATGATCATAAACACACACCATTGGGACTTCTTCAGGCTTCTTGTCTGAAAAAAATTGGCGGACAAGCATGAGCAAGGAAGGAGTAGTCTGCAATTCAGAATTTGAAGAACTCTTAGTGTTCAATTGAATTTATTTAAATATGAAAAAACAACCTTAACCATTAACTACAAACCATTTCACTGTGATCATGGCCAAGATCATCTGGTGACTTCTCATTCTGTGAGGAGTGCTTTGTCAAGGAATTGGTGAAAGGTTCTGATGTTGTTTTTCTGACAAAACTTTTAGAGTTGCTAGGTCTCAAATTCCCACTAAATCTCCATACACCAGTGCCACCTGCCTGTTTCCACTCGTAGTAGGACTTCAGTGCTAGGACACAGTTCACTATCCTTGACGATTTCCCTCCCTAAAAACACAGTATAAGCAATTTATCTCAAAAGAATGTATATACAATGTAAAAAATAGACACAAGGAAAGAATCATGACATTGAGTCATGGAGCTTAATATTTCAGAACAGTCGTGGATGAAACTGATGAAAAACCTTTCAATAACTCCAAGCATTTCGATTTCAGATTTCTCCTCAAGTTCTGAATTCTAAAAGCTTAAACATAGAGAAGCTTATATCTATCAAAAGAGAGCGCATTCAAATTTTTAGTACTCAACATGGCACTACGTGCCTGACACATCACCTCGAACACAAGTGCCCAACACGCGACTTGGTACACAGAATTTCCAATTTTCAATAACAAGAAGTTGACAAGTTTCCCTACATGTGCAGTATTTTAATTTAAAAACACAAAATTGTCTACTCACCTGCTCTAGGTCAGATTGTTCGAAATTAGGAACCCCCATCTCCTGTATAGTAACAAGGAAATTCCTAATGTTTTCGAAATACTGATACGCCGTCAAGGCTGCTCCTTCTGGGACAAGATCTGCGTCACTTGGATTTTCCACCACCTAAAAATAACAAAAAAAATGAAAACTCAAAACAACTGAAAACAAGCAAACAAACATATAAAAAAATTGTAATGGAACACTATTAGATAACTTCATGATCAAATTCGAACCTTTGGTACAGACCCAGGTTGAATCTTGTTAAGAACATTGCATAGAATTCTCCCACTTCTTAAACCAACCCTGAATTCTTCTTCTGATGGTTGAGCTGGTAAGTCCTTTCCCCCAACAACTCCAACCATCCTTCTTAACCACCCTGCTGCTTCATACCTTCTCAATGCTGCAAAACAATCCTGTCGTCATAACTATCCTTATCTGAGGTATAACAATTTACTAATCTAATTTACAAAATATATCAACAACAAAAAAAGTACAAGATTCCGGCATAAAAATTCAAAATTAAAGGAAAATTCAACTTAACCCCGAACAACAACATAAACAACTTTGATGCTTCAAAAAAATGAATCAAAGAATTCTCTACATTTTGTTTTATGGAGAAGAAGAAAATCAATAATTTTGTAAAGAGGAAAAAAAAAAAATATATGAATCAAGAAACCAATCAACCAAACCTGCTTCCTCTGCCTTCCGTGTCTCCAAATCGATTTCACTCAACCTTGCTCCATGTTGCTGAAGAAATTCCTCCACAACCGAAACCACGGAAAATGATAAATCTCCCTCCATATATATCACTCCTCACCTAATTACGTCGAAACTCAATAATTCACCAAATTTTCGACCAAAAGATTTAAAGAAGAGAATGAATTCCGGGGTTTTTAAAGAAGAAAATTTGATGAGAGAAACTGCAAAGTTGGATCTCTCTTTTTCTTCCTTCCTTCCTTCTTGAAGCAAAGCTTGCTTGGGTTAGTTTTCCCTCTCTCTGGCTCTTGTTTGGTTTGTTGAGGAATTTGCTTTGAAAGACAACTCCAAACTCTTGGTTTGGGAAGGCTCAACGGTTTTTCTCTTCAACGGTCGTGGGAAATATAACCTATTTTTAAACTAGTAGAGTTGGGCTACATGCATGACCATTTGACCCTGGCCCTGGGAGATCTTTTATTAATTAATTCTATTAAATTTAGTATTAGTTTTTAGCTGATCCATGTTTAGAATGCATGCTTTCAAGATGGAAATTTTCAAACATTACATCTGATGTGACACCCTAAATTCGGAGGATGGGAGGCCATGGTGTGTTTTAGAAACACATCTTCCGGTCAAAATTATAGGTTTAACAAGATGAATTTATTAAGATGTACAAGGTCACATTTTAAGAATTATGTCAATTATATATGTATGAATATTGTAATTTAATCCGAATTGTGCATCGATTTATATCTATTCTCCTATCAAACTACACCTTTGAATAAGAAAATCACAATGTTAGTTAGGGTAGGGTTCGTTGAAGGCCCCTACTCTAGTGTGACTGGTTCCAAAAAGGCTCGAAATTAAGATAATTATTAAAAAATATATATATATATATATATATATATATATATTTAATTGATTGTAACCCATGAGATTTTTCAAAATTGAGATCATATTTAAGTCCAGCCTTGGTAGAATTAGAGACTTCAAACTTTTATGTAGTCGAGCTTTTTTGGAATTTTGGTGTGCATAAGTTGTTATCTTCAAGAAGAAGAATGGACTTTCTCAAATTTGACGCTTTCAAGTTTCGACCTTGAATTTCATCACTATTATTTTCTCATTAATGATACATCTCGGAGCTAAAGATAGCTTAAATAATCATTACATGCTACTATAATTTTTTTTGAAGTCGAACCTGACTCAAACAAGAAAAAGTCTCGCACTTTACCCGATCAACTACGTATGCAATGACTTAGAATTTTGGCTAGTTTAATAGAAAAAAAAAAACATCTAAGTAAGCATATGTACTTTCCGCGTTGAAAGAGAGACCACCATTGACACATTATTAGCTCCCGAACTTTGGATAAACAATGAGATTAAATTTACTATAGGTGGTATACATCCATGGGTTGATCAAGTTTATATGATCAAACTTTTCATGAGAGTATCAAAAGGGGGGATGGAAATTAATCTGAGGTTTAAAACTTTTGAACATAAATATTCTTTTTGGTTCAACGTGATGAGTTGCATAACTAAAGAATCTAAAGAACAATCTACATGCATGCATGTGGCCAGGGGCGGACCCAGGATTTTAGTCGAGGGGGGGGGGCGAAATGGAAAATACTTATTATTTGATAATAGTAGTTATCAATGGTAAAATCAATTTTTTTTTTTTTTACCGAAGCTAGTAATTAATAAAAAAAATTCAACTATAAAAAATACAATGCATATATCAAATTGGATCCAAGTGTAGTCAATTTTAAGCCAAAATAAGGTCACTATTGATAACCTTAGCAAATAGCAAACAAACATAATAACTAGAATATATAACTAATATTACAAAAGAGTTTGTCTAGGCAGCCAGACTTTAAAGACATTTTTTGGCCAGGCTAGAGCATTTCAAAGAAAAAATAGTTTATATGAGGCTCAATTTTTATACGAGTTGGCTAATGGTATATATTTTCATTGAATTCTATCGTTATTATTTTAGATATTAATTTTAAATATTTTTTTGTTAGGGGTTTAATATCACTTGTGAAAACAATTCATTTATTTAATATTAATAAATTTTTATTTAACTAAATATTTTTTAATGTTTGCAATTACTAATAAAATTGCATTGAAAATAAAATAAAAAATACACTCGAAGAGTATCGAACTCAGGTCTTTTACTAAAAGTGATAAACCTCCAATCACTACACCAACAAATACATTTTTGAATTTTTTCATAAACAATTAATATATTGTATTCTACATTATATAATCGATTTTTTAAGACTAAAATATATATACTAAAAAGATTTTAAAAGTTGAGGGGGGCGCCCCCTTAGTAGGTCCGCCCATGCATGTGGTATAAGGGGGAGAAAGTTTTAGATCAAAGAAACAATGGGTCTAACCATAATTAAGCTCATCATGTCTGGAATTGAAGATGGATGTTAACATAGCAAAGCAAACTATATTATATGTTCGGTGTAATTATAAGTTACATTGAGCTGTGAATTTTAACTTCTTTGATCATTTTACACAAATGGGTAACAATAAATGAGCACCTTCCAACAGTGGTATATATGCATTACATCCATCTAGGTTTTTTAATTATATGAAGAAAGTTGGAGGTATAAACCATTAACCTTTAATAAAACATAATTTACTGTTACGAAATTTTCAACTCGGGGATGTAGCTCAAATGGTAGAGCGCCCGCTTTGCATGCGGGAGGTACAGGGTTCGATCCCCTGCATCTCCAATTATTAAATGTTTTTTCACAGTTTGGTCCTCTTCTTGTTTCGCAATTTGATTTTTGATTTTAATTTACATCTCATATTCTCATGTCTATCCTTTTGTTTCACAATTTGTGTTTTTTTTTAAAATATTATTATTGTTTTTTTCACAATGCTTATGTCCTCTTTTTGTTTCACAATTTGATTTTGCATCTCATGTCCATCTTTTTGTTTCATGCCTATCTTCTTCTTTTTTCACAATTTTATTTTGATTGTTCACAGTTTTTTTTTTTTTGATGTTTTTTGTTTTTCACAATGCTCATGTCCTCTTTTAAGTTTTTCAATTTTCACAATATTGTTTTTAGTTTTATAGTTTCTAATGCTCATTTCCTCTTTTTGTTTCACAATTTGATTTTGATTTTGATTTTTCACAGTACTCAGTCTATCATTTGTTTCACAATTTCTGATTTCTTGCAAGGTTTTTACTGAACCACTTAATATTGCATATTCTTGTCATTTTATTGATTTGGTCACAAACTGCTACCCATGGAGAAGCTTATACATTTTGGGTCTATGCCATCTTTCTGTAACAAAAATTTCATTCTCGGTGTCATCGAGCATGTACTAAATGATGTGGTGGCAGCTACAATTGAATAGTTTTTAAGCTATGGATCATACCCCAGCTTTTCTAACATTCGAGACTTCAAAATTCTAACTTGATATTTACAAAAAACGGATTAGATGCCACAAACTGGAAAACCTCCTTTTTAAAACGAAGTTACTATGAAACTGAAAGTACTAGTTAGCAAAACGGCATTTCATTTTACTATCCTAATAGAGCACATAAAGAAGTCGAACTCAGTAATCAATACAACAAAATTGTCCTGCTATTACCATTGGCACCACAAATTCTGATATTATCATATAAGCAAAAAGCAACATAATGGCAGACAAATTATGACATAGGAGGCCTCTACTGTTGTCCCATGTTTGGAGGGGGTGGGGGAGGACGAACGCCTTGATTCTGCATTTGTTGCCCTTGGAAACCTTGAGGGGGAGGAGGAGGTATCATTGATGGTGGTCGAGTGCCTGGAGTGAAGTTGGCCATTGTACCACTCCCAACTGGGGGCGGTGGAGGAACTGGTAGAGCTCCACCAGGAGGCATTGGCCGTGGACCATTGGATGTTGGTGGAGGGGGTGGTGGTGCAGAACCTGGTGGTGGTGGACCTCTGGGAGGAGCACCAGGTGGAACTCCTTGTGGTGGTGGCGGTGGTGGAGGAGGTGCCTGAGGCGGTGGAGGCATAGGTCTTGGAGGCACGCCAGGAGCTGTTGTACCATTGGCACCAGGAGGAGGTGGAGGTTTATTTGTCTCTGGTGGTTTGACTTTGAAATATAATTGCAACTGTGCACATTAGAAGGCCACAGATTAGTGCTTAGTAAACATTAACTACAGCAAATAGAACAAATAAAGAATGTCTAATGAATACAAACCGTAAACATTTTCAAGTCTGGATCCCAATGAGAAAAGAACTTGGGTGTGGATTTGTCGATTTCTGTGCTAGGAACCTGAAATGAAAACATTGAGGGCACAGCCATAACCATGGAGATCTAAATTTAATTGACGAATAAATAAATAATATGTATATAAGAGGATGAGCATACCTTGAAAGCTATTATCTCATAAGGTTCAGCTGCAAACAGAAGATACTGGTATCGTTTGTCACAGGACTGAACTCTCTGCACCAACCAAAGAACAGATCCAAATATGTGAATATTAACAACTTCAAGTGACAGGCATGCCAAATTTTCAATAAGAATAAATCAAGCTAGAATGAAGTGTCCTCTGATTAAGTCTAGCCAGTCCCTTAAGTAAAGCATATTTAATAAAAACATAACCAGGTAATAAGTAAATACTTCAAATTATAGTTTACCTGTTCAAAGGATGACATGAAACGGTGTCGTGGCTTAGAAAGGTCTTCGATTTCTGGATATTCAATCTGCATGCAATAACAATTGTACGCTTAAAATCCAAGACATGAATGGAACCCTAAATTAGTCTAACATCTGGACCTCTGGATAAATAAAAGCATGTTGAAATCATATCACATAGATTGGCCTGTGCATAATTATCTTAAAAGATTTAAACAAAATGGATTAGCACCTGGAAGAGCAGGGAGCGCTGCTTAGTTTCTGGATCGTATTGCTTTGTCACACGATACCCAGGCCTTCCAATCTTGACTGCAAGACAAAAAACACCAAATTTATTTTACTTGTTGAAAAGAACTAGGAGAACATGAGGACCTGGGTACAATAATCAGAGTTGGGAATTTATAATCGATGTTGGAGAGCCAAAGGGATGAACAAAACACACCATCTAATAAACAAAATGGTTTTACTGCAGATAGTGATTGCAATATACACTACAGAGCAAACAACATACCTGGTGAAGCTCTTCTACCCACCCAGATCTCATAGATAAATCCATTTGTTTTAAAGTTTTTAATTGGTAGCACAAGAATATGTTGAGAGGGGAAAGAAGGAATACAAACAGGGAGATAAAAAATCAAGATTCTTTAACCAAACCTGTCTTTCGTGAGTTGCAAAGAAGCCAATCCTGAAGTCAGCATTTAAAGGTGCAGCTAAAACTTCAAAGAATTTTTCGAATGAATACCAGACTTCTTTTCCATCCCAAACCAATGTGTCTATGAGATGGATATTTCTTCTGCTACGTTTATGTTTGATTGGTTACACTTAGTGTGTAACTAATTTTATTCTTTTTCTGTTGACCCCCCCCCCCCCCCCCCCCCCCTCTTTTATTCTTATGGCCACAAAAATAAAAATATATAATTAAAAAATAACCTGCTCCATTTTTTGTTTTCGACTCCTGAATAATAATATAAAAAATATATGTTCACATAATTGGTTCATCGCAGTCTGGTGGTCAATCCAATCCATGTGAATCATTGAATGATGCACCCACCATTAAAAGATCAATCAACTAATTGTGATTGTCTTGAAAATTTTGAAACAATCGCCTATTCTCCTAAAGATTCTTACACTTTTCTTTTTTCTATGCAACAAATCTAGAAGATGGCCTAGGGGAATGTAGTGTGGGGTGGCTAGCTGATCCTTTAAATCACCAGTTTTGTACTTTCTTCTTAGCAAGGATTCACAGACACAGCGACTCGGCAATTTTCAAAAAATTAGGACTCGGTGACATGAGAAACAGTCAAACTTTACTTTTTATTAATTTTTATTTTTTTATAACTCATATGAACATAAACAACAACCTAAAGCTTAAAATTGTTTAAAATTTTTACTTTTGAAGCTGGAAGATGAGAGCTTAACAAGAGAGATAGAAAAATTTACAGAAATGCTCGGATAGTCAAAATTTACTGGGAAGTGTATCTAATTTACAAATTGTTTCAAAATAGTGTGTAATTGTGTATCTAAGAGTAAATTAGTCATTAGAAATAGATAAATCAAATTACAGAGAAATTATATAGCAAAATACCTTTTTTTTGTGTATTGTAACTAATTTAGAGCGAGGGAAGAAACGACCTTGATGACGCCTGATGTACCATCAAATGAAAATGTCAGTCAAGAACCCTCAGATTGAATATGGCGTGAAGGGGTGCTCTAATTGAAGCAATCCCTCTCCCCGACTGAAAGAATCAAAGAATCGGCGATTGCAATTAAGTCCAGTAGAACTAGTGTTTCTTCAAAAACTACTTTCAAAAACGAGCAGAGAAAAATAGGAAAAAACCAAGAAAAACATGAAAAAAAATATTGGTCATGTCGGAGCTGTGTCCTGGCCATGTCGGTCTCAGCCAACGTGTCTTGATCGTTGACCGCGTGTCAGATACGTGTCGGACGCGAGTCCGTCTCCGAACGTATCCGATTCTTGAAACGATGATTTTTCGAAGAGTCCGTGCATCGTTGCTTCTTAGTTGTTGGTTAATAATATGTTGTTGTTTTATTGATTAAAAATTAATAAATAAAATTAGAAGATGGCCCACTGCCCACCACGCACGAAACTTTGCGTTGAATCCTCGCAATAAGAAGAATAGAAGATATTCTCGAAATTCACTCTAAAATGTCTGGTATTGGAACCATATATCCCTGTACCTAACCAGTTGCAACATACTGTGTAGGATGCTTGCGTGGTCTGCGTCCTCTTCATATTCTAGCTTTTGCTTGTCCAAGAGAGTCAGCATGCCTCCTAATCTTCCAGGAAATAAAAAAACAACTATTATCCCAGTCCCAGCACCCACGTACCTCCCCTACGTGCTTGGCATGACTTTTAGAATTTTGGTCTCATTTGGGAAAAGTGGCAAAAAACCTCCACTTTTTTGCTAAGATCTCACCAATCTAAGCCCTCTCCTAATTGCCCAAACTCCTCATGTTCCATTCCAGAAACTTGCCTTCATCATAGCCGAGAGACCTCCTTGAAATGTCTTCCATCCGCATATGCAGTTATGTTCTATGGTATTCTTTTCCCTAGTCCATAAATTTCGAGATCATCTTGTGTTGTAAGTTCCCTCGGTATCCTGGTCACATTAAAGGATATACTCAAGCTAAGTAAAGGGGCGAGGCCT
Source organism: Berberis vulgaris (assembly GCA_963556465.1). NCBI lineage: Eukaryota > Viridiplantae > Streptophyta > Magnoliopsida > Ranunculales > Berberidaceae > Berberis > Berberis vulgaris. The sequence goes on from OY747131.1 coordinate 18,732,631, forward strand.
AGATATCCATCTTGAAACTAGAAGCTTCGGTTTTGAAAGCTAATGCTACTTTAAGATCTTTTCATATCTTCTTGGAAAACATTTACTACATAAAATCTCTAAACTGTGTCCTCTTTCTAACGTACTGTGGGACATTAACACGAATTGGGCATTTGAACCCTAGGGGTTTTGCAACCAAACTGACAATCATAACACCTATGAAGCCTACAACAATCCGAAAAGTACCAACATGAGTATGGTAGACCTCCAGAATCCATATAGAATATAGTTCCTTCCACAAAGTGTTGGTCTTTTGAGATCAGAACCACCCTGAGTCTACGTGCAAAGGTTTTGGATATCATTTGTATTTTGTCATGACACCCAACTAAAAAACTAAAACTCATTGGACTAAACGCTCTCATCCTTTTCGATAATTAGTGCAACAAAAACTATTCTTCAATTATACAACCATAAAACTCGATTGTATAAGTACTTGCTCATAAAGATGAAAATGAAATCAGCTGGTAACTATCCTACTCACTCCAACAACTAAAGAGAAGAGTTCAAGTGCAATTTCCAATCAAACTCTATCTTATTATAACCTAGATACCTAACTATAGGGGTGGGCATCCCATCCCGCGATCCCAATCTTGTCCCGTCACAAAAAAAAATTGGTCCTTTTGGGATAGATCAAACCCAATTCGATCTCGTCCCAATCTAAAGTGGGATAAGATCGGGGATAGAGTTTTCAATTACGCCCATCCCATCTTGAACTTATATAATATTTATTATTATTAATTTTAGCATTTTAATTAAGTGTGACTTGGGGACTTTATTTTTGATGTTGTTGATGATCATGTACTTGTAGTATTAACTATTTCAGACTTGATTATTGATGTAGTAAGATATGTAAGACTTGAATCATGTTGATATATGTAGTATTATAATGATGAACCATGTTTGGTGTAAATTTTAGACGGAATAAATTTACTGCTAATTTTTTCAGTAACATATAGTCCCGCCCCGTCCAGGTCCCAAACCCGTTTGGGAATGGGATGAGGTTGGAATGATGTCCATCCGACGTGATCCGTCCCAAAGATAAAGCAACCACCCCCTACCTACCTAACTAATTATGTACTCAAATAAGCTCTCCAAAACCAAAAATAACAATTAAAATGAGCAAAGCACATTATTTTTAAAGAAATAGAAGTGAAAGGGGGTTAATAATAATTAAGACCTGATTTGCGAAGAGAAACTTTGCGCTTGTGAGGCTGTGGTTGAAGGGGTGCGTCCTTGGCTTCACGAGCAGCTCTCTTGGCCAAGTTGGTCTGATGACGTTTCCCTTGCGTGTGAGCCAAGTAGTTCCCTTCGTTGTTGTGCAATGTCAAGCAAAGCTTACACTCATAACTAAAAAACACCAACCAATCCAATTAGACAAAAAATAAATGAAATTAGGGTTTCAATCGAGAAAGAATAAAAAGAAGATTGAGAGAGACCTTCCGAGATGGTTTCGCATGAAATAGGGATCCTTGGCGAGATCGATGGTCTCGAGGGCGAGTCGCCTGAGTCTCTCTCGACGATCCACTGCCTCATTCTGAGCAGAGGCCGCGCCTCCGCTCCCCGGCTTCGATCCCCAATCGCGATCCATTTCTGGTTGGCTCTCAAGAGAGACTGCGAACAAGAGTGTGATTGTGAGTGGTTTGGTTGGGCTGAGTGAACTTTTCAATTGAACGGGTTTGGTTTGGTTTTGGATTTGGGTTTGGGTCAAGCAGGATTTTGTTGAAATGGCCTACTTAACTTCAAGGGCCCATTAATTTTTGGTTTGGAGTTGAGCTTCGACGGGTGTTATTTCATAGTGGCAGCGATTACTTTACACCATCATTTTCTCTTTCGCACACCATTTTACTCTCTCATACCACCTACTTTTTTTCTTACACCACCATACTTTCTCACACCACTTATATAAACAAAAAACCAACATTTTCCCCTCTCCATTCAAATCAAAACTTCATTCCCCTCTCCCCCATTTGAATATCTTCAATTTCTCACATTTAAATTGTGATACCCTTGTGTAGGCAGACCTGGGGGGAGGATGTAAGAGAGGCTCATGATGGAAAAACCCAATAGGCTCGTGAATCCCAAGAGAGGTTGAGCGGGTTACTAAGAGGAGATTATAATCTCACATCGCCTAGGTGAGGGAAGGGGATATGTTTTTTTTTTAAGGAAGGGGATATGTTATATATGTACAAGTTTGGATCTACAAAGTATTATGCATTTTAAAGCAGTGAGGGTCTTGGGCCCAAAAATGACAATACAATACTATGTGGATCTGGTCGTGATAGAATGATATCAGAGCCGAACCTAACCAAAAGTCCTTCAACGAGGACGTTGGACTCCCTTAGGGGGTGGATTGTGATACCGTGGGTGGGTGGACCTGAGGGGAGGGTCGAACCTAGGCAGAAGTCCTCCAACAAGGACGTTGGACTCCCTTAGGGGGTGGACTGTGATACCCTTGTGTAGGTGGACCTGAGGGAGAGGGTCGAACCTAGCCGAAAGTCTTCCAACGAGGACGTTGAAGATGAGATTATAGTCCCACATCGCCTATATGAGGGAAGAAGATGTGTTATATATGTACGAGTTTGGATCTACAAAGTACTACGTGTTTTAAAGTCATGCCCAAAACGGACAATATAGTATTTTTTTCTTCAAAAAATAAATATTTTCAATTTCCCAAAGCGGACAATATAGTACTTTTTCTTCAAACAAAAAAAAATAATAAATATTTTTAATCACAAAAACAAAGTAAACTTCAGAATTTTTTTATCTGGGCAAACAATAAATTTTTTTTCTAAAATTTCCTATTCCCCCGGAACTCTGTGAGTTTTTGCAAAAACCTCACATTGTTCTAGGTGAGATTTTGCACAGGAAATTTCTGCAAATTTTTTCGGACAGATTTGCGCGACTTTAGTAAAATGAACATAACTTGTTCATTTCAAAACATTTTCAAGTGATTCAAGTTATGTTTATTAGATAACTCGGAGTACTACAATTTTTGTGTTTGATCAACTTGAGAATCGGTCTCGATCAAGCACATAAGTTGGCTGAAAGTCATAAACACTATACAATTTTTGTTGCGAAACAGATTTGCGCGACTTTAGTAAAATGACCATAACTTGCTCATTTCAAAATATTTTCAAGTGATTCAAGTTTTTTTTTATTATATAACTAAGAATAGTACAATATTTGTGTTTTGATCAACTTGAGAATCAGTCTCGATTGAGCACATAAGTTGGCCGAAAGTCAAGTAAACTATCTTGTTTTTATTGCAAAACAGATTTGCGTGACTTTAGTAAAATGATTATAACTTGCTCATTTCAAAACATTTTTAAATGATTCATGTTGTGTTTATTAGATAATTCATAGTACTACAACTTTCACGTTTTGATGAGCTTGAGAATCGATCTCAAGTGATGGTTTAAATTAGTTGAAAGTTATCATATTTTGCATTTTTCTTGTTTTGAGTTTGAATTTCTCTATTAAGCTAAGTTATACATGTTTATTGGTAGTGTGAGCAAGTAAAAAAAAAAAAAAAAAAAAAAAAAAAACTCAATAATGATGTGAGAAATAGAAAAGGGTGGCGTGAATTAGTTGCCGCCTTTCATAGTTCATGCATGGTACAATCAAATAGAGTAGGGAGGTGCTAGATTCATTTAGGTAGGCGGAGGTAAGCATGCGAAATAGTCATGTCATGCATGTGTCTATCATAGAAATGTCTTGTCTCGAGCTCTCCAGGTCGTTTGCATTTTAATTTTAGACGCTCAATGGACAATGGAAAAGAGGAAAGGTTATCTCAACACAAGGTTAATATTTGAATTCAGAGATCGACTATTTTCTTTGTTGTGAAATTTGTCACGTCTCTATCATACACCACGCATCATATTTATTGAATTAAAGTGACAATAATATCCGACACCATCCAATCACACGACACGAAACACAAGATGAATATGATACGCAATTATTTTAACACACTTTACATGATTCCAATTTTATTGTTTTTTAGTGACATATGAGGGGCAGCACGACAACAATAGGTGCTCCCAAAGAACTCGTGGGTGTCATTAAAACCCGCCGCCGAAGAAAAAATACTGACAAAAAATCAGAGAAAATAAGTAAGGGTATTTTGGGAAGTCCACTGTTGGGTTCCTCGCTTATAAATGACGAACCATACAGTTCGAGTAAAAGCTTAGCAAAATTTGCCATTTTTTGGGTGTTTTTTCATTTCAAATTCGCCTCTCTTTCTCTCTCAGGTACGATTTCCCTCGCTCCCTCTCTTTCGCTCTCCAATATAATTTTTTAATTGATAAAAATCTCACCTTTTTAACGCCTCATCACTTGTTCTTCCCAAATAAAAAATTTTCAGAAAATTTTAATGGAATTTTGTTCTACTTTATACTTTTCAATCAATTTGAGGTCTTGTCATCGAAACAAAGGTACCCACACAGTAAATTGATTTTTCCTTTTGTTGATTGTTGATTGTAGGTTAGGGTTTTGAGTTTGATCGATGAAAGAACGGATGGGTAGGAGTTAGAATGCTGAAATTTTGCTTTAATTCTATGATTTACTGTGATCAAGACTAGATTTTATGGGTTTTTGGTTAAAGAGCATGTGAAGTGTGTATGAGGGTTCATTTTTTTGTAGAAATGTGTTCTAAGGTTTCTGGGTCTGTTCCAGATCTGGGTTTGTTATTGATTTGATTTTGTGTTGGAAGTGGAGTTGATGTGGGTGTTTGTATTTTGTGGCAGAGCAGATGGGCGACGGACGGCACTGCACTGCAATCCGGGGTTCTCACAGAAGAAGAGTTCGGAAAATGAGGAAGGAGGATGATTCTGGGGAGTCAGATGAGGATTATGTGTTGAATGAAGATGAGGAATCTAATGAGTCGGAGGGGTCATTGATTGCCGAGGAGGAGGTGGAGGAGGAAGAAGAGGAGGAGGAGGATTTTATTGATGTCGAGGAGGAGAAAGAGGGGAAAAGGAAGAAAAAGAAGAGGGTCGTTAGAAGATCGCGAGATTTGAAGCCAGAAATTGGTGTTTTGAATCAAGGTAGGGTTAGGCACAGGGTTAAGAGAGACAGGGTTTCGGATGATGAAGATGAAGATTATGATTTTGAAGATGAAGAAGACGATGATGAAGAATTTGCACCGGATGAGATTGATAGTCTGGATGAAGAGGAAATATTGGAGGTTAAAAAGAAGAGTAATAAGGTCAGGAAGCCTGCATCACGAAAAAAGGGCTCAGTCAAAAGCCGTAAACGGAAGAGAAAAGCTAAGGTTTCAAAGAAGCCAAGAAGATCTGCTGCGAGCAGCACAGTGAGTTCCACACTGTGTTCCGATGATGACTTTGATGTGAGTTATAGGACTGCTCCAAAGAAGATACAAAATAATGGTAATAGAAGAAAAAAGAGATTGGTTGTAGATTGGGATTCAGAAGCTCCGTCTTCAGAGGCTTCAGATCATGAGTACACGATTTTTGATGAAGAGAAATTGTTATTAAAAGAAGCCAATAGATTTTGTGGGAATATAACAACTAGGAATTCCACTTTGTCAAAGACTTTGGAAATTGAGGGAGTTTCAAATTATCAGCAACCTAAGCCTTTGACAAGAAAAGGGAAGGAGAAGGTGAAGGAAATTCCAAAGGTTCCAATTGATTTGGGAAAGCAAGTATGCGGGATCTGCTTCTCGGAGGAAGGGAAGAATATTGTTCAGGGAACATTGAATTGCTGTAGTCATTTTTTTTGTTTTGCTTGCATAATGGAATGGTCGAAAGTAGAGTCTCGGTGCCCATTGTGTAAGCAGAGATTTGAGACAATTAGTAAGCCTGCAAGATCTACTTTAGGATTCGAGCTAAGGAACACTGTGATACAGGTGCCCAAGCGTGATCAGGTAACTTCATGTTCTCTGCTTGTCAATGCTAGTTTAAGTTTACGCATTCTGAGCATAATCGAATTAAAACTTGGCATTTTCTTTTCTCAACTTATTAGCACAAATGGAGCTTGTTTGACTTATATGTGCAAAGTGGGTTTTCAAGATCAAGACAAGAAGGCTAGTATACAGAAATCAGCTGAAGTTGTTTTGAGAGTATAGCAGAAGTTTTAAAATATGATTGGACTAATAGTATCACATAAGAACATTCTGAATGGGAGAAACACCTCTAAAAAGGGTTTAAGTGGTTTTTTTACCCTAGCCTAGACCACAAAAAAATACAGTTTCATGTGTTTTGTCTCATAAAAGTCCAACTTTGTAGGGTTTCAAACTAAGTTTTTTGGGCTTGAGTCGTGCCGAAAGAGTATAGTCTTTCAAGAGATCTCGAACGATAGATTCGGACTAGTAAATAAACGAAATTGCAAAAATCAAAAGTAAAGAAATAAACAATAAACGAAATAAAGTAATAAACCAAATAACTTTTATTCAATCAACAACTAACTAACAACGGGCAGCCTATACCTTATTTTTAACTAAACTAAGTTCTAAAACAAACATTAAACCTAATAGGAAACAATTTCCTAATAATACTAGAATTATTAATATATCTAAAATACTACTATTGCTAATATTACTAAATATCCTAATTACATAAACTTTCCGGATTGAAGAAGTTTGTCCTCGAGCTTGAAATCAAGGAAGCCATACGAGCACAAGCAACAACATAATGTGAAGTGTTCAAGCAGAAGGCGACTCCGAATGATGGTGGCACCCCAAAGAACTAGGCATCGAAAATAAACTTCAATTTGAATATTGATTCACTGCCTGATGGTGAAGTGCACAAATTGGTCCTCAAAATTGTCATAAAATTGACCCAAATTGGATCATCAACACCGTTCTGCGGCGATACACGCATCATAAGATCCTCATGGTGGTACATATCCATGCATGTGTCTGCAAAGATCCTGATCTTTAGCACGTGGTACTGAGTGATGCTTGTGGTTGCGATTAGCATGGTCTTTATTTATTAAAATACTTGAGTCATCACACTGAAATTCTAGGGGTACCCGTAGCCTCCCATACAAAAGCCATTTTCTTCTCCAACTGAAATGTCTTCTTGTTTGGAACTTGTGGCGGCGAGTAGGTGGGGATCTGTCAAGGAAGGAGGTGGTTTCGATGGAGGATGTGAGGTGGAGAGGGGTGTGGGGGTGATGGAGGGAACTGCTGAGAAAGGAAGGGGCATTTGTTCGATCAATGGAGAAGGTCAATCAACCTGATGGTAGGAGAGATCTAATGGGACAAGGTGTGATCCTGCTGATGACAGGCGAAGGGGCTGACCAATTGAGGAAGGTATGAGGCGGACTTGTGGAGGGATGCGATCGATCTGGCTTGTCAGGGGGTTGGGAGACGATGGATAGGGAAGGTACTCGATCAACTAAAGTAAGCCGATCAATTGAGGATGAGGGATAAGGAATGTGATCTATTTGGGTTAGTGGATGGTCGACCGAACGACTATGGTACTGCAAGTCGTCCGACCAACAGAGGTTGATCGATGTTGGAGGGCCATCGACCTGGACGGCATGCTATCCAGCGGATGTGTTGCCCTCGATGGTGGTGGCTGGGGTCGCCTGTTTCACTGTCGGTGGCGGTGGATGTCGTTCGGTATGATCCATGTCCTTGTCGCAGATATCTATGGTTTCTCGTTGCGAACTTTTCCTTCATTATTGCCCTCTCTTCTGTGCAGACTGCCTTTATTGCTGCCTAATCGGGCTACTCTTAATTCTGCGAACATGAGGTACAACTTCTCAATAGCTTGTATTGTCTTTTTTGTCGTCTTCGAATATTCAATCTTCTTCTTCGAACTTTTTTTTAATCAAACGAACTAGAATCGTTCGGCTCTGATACCAATTAATAGATTCAGACTAGTAAATAAACAAAATTGGAAAAGTAAAGAAATAGACAATAAATGAAATAAACTAATAAACCAAATAACTTTTATTCAACCAACCAACTAACAATTGGTAGCCTATGCGTTATTTATTTCTAACCTAACTTCTAAAACAAACGTTACACCTAATAGGAAACAATGTCCTAATACTACTAGAATTATTAATATGCCTAAAATACCACTATTGTTAATATTATTAAATATCCTAATTACGTCACAAATAGACTTATAGGAGTGGTGTAGGGGACACAGTTAGAGATGCACTAAATGAAATGGCACGTCATCCACAAAATATTATGATATACATTTAGTAATTTAACTAATTTGCTACTAAAAGAAAACTTCAATTACTTTGTGAATTCAAGGACTCTTTCAAGGGGGAAAACCCTTCTTTCACATGTTTAGTAGAATACCTAATCTTGTATTCTACACACTTCGTGTTGAAGTGTTTTTAAGCCATAAAAGGAAAAATAACAACAACAACAAAATATAGCAAAATTTTGAACTTTTTTGGAAACTCCATCTTGTCCTATGATTGCAAATGGGGAAGTTGAAGGGATTGATTTCATGAATTAAGCTACTCATGTTGTTCTTTTACAGGTCTATCAACCCTCTGAAGAAGAGCTCAGGGGCTATCTCAACCCGTATGAAAATGTAATTTGTATGGAATGCCAGCAAGGTGGGGATGATAGCCTTATGTTACTATGTGATCTCTGTGATTCTGCCGCACATACCTTTTGTGTTGGTCTAGGGCAAGTAGTTCCAGAAGGCAATTGGTATTGTAGAGGATGCTGGACTTCAAATCCTGGATCCTCTAATCCACATTTTCCACCGACCAGTTCCACTGATTTTCCCACACGTACAGTCAATGTGGAAGTTTCTGATCCAACTCCCAGTTTGATGGTGTCAGTACCAGACTCACCATATGTTAATGGCTTTGGGATCTCTCCATCTCCAAGGTACCCCATTGCAGAAGATTCTCATATTTTATCGCCTTCTGGGGTGGGAGCATCTACTCTCTCAGGGAGGCGCAGAATACATAGTCGGATACGTAATATGCTTTCTAACAATAGGATGAGTCAAATGGCTGAATCTGCTGCCAGAAACAATGGTTTTTCACATGACAATGTAAAAAGTGAGGTTGTCGATGACGAAGTTGATCAAGGTGAAGAACTAATTGTTAGGCTCAGATCTGAGTCTACGTCTGATGAGCCTTTCACTCAAGAATTTATACCTTGTCATTCAGTGCGAGAAAGATACCCTAGTTCTGCTAGCTTGAGCAATTTGGGTGGGCCAAGTACTGTGATTTCCAACAACTTTGCCAGTGGAACTACAAGTGCTGAACTTAATAGGACCAATTCAATATTGGGTTCTGAGCCCCTTCAAAAGTGCAGAAGGAGGGCTTATATCCTGACAGAGGACAACATATCTGACACAGATGGAGGGAACAACGATTTCTATGTAGAAGATACTCTCGCACAAGAGGACATCGTGATGACAACAAATGTTTGTCCAGGGCTACATTAGGTGAGTATAGCATTAAATTGCATTTTAGCATCAGTTATGCCGCATGTTAATGCTTTCCACACACACAAAGATCTCTGAAAATGACGTAGTGATGAAATAGATTAAAATATGCTCATTCTCTAGTCCAGTGAAATCATGAAATTTTTTGTACTGTCAAAGCCAAGATGCCATTTTATTGAGCCAACTGTTCCTCTACAGCATATGGACCGTCTTTGAATTTATTAGCAATTCTTAATTATGCATTATATCCTTCATGTAGGTTATGGTGCTCAGAATACACATTACTGTTTGAACCCTGGCACGGTAGGGAGAAGGTTACCTGGATAAGCACATGAACCTACTGTGTTAGATCAAAAGAGAGCTGGGGTTGCGCTTCATCTTCATTCCTAATAGATTAAAGCAAGTTCTTCAATCTGTCACATGTGCAGGAGGTTTGGAACATGGCGCTGCATTCAGATCACAGTATCATTGCCATTGACACCACATTGGTGTTTAGATCATTCTTTTCTCCTCTTGTACTCTTGATGGCATTTTGGACTACATATCTTCCAGGTTCCTTTGTTAGTTTTCAGACAAAATCCGCATTTTTCTGTATTTAGTAGATATATACTCTTATCAATGGAAGATTGATCCCTGGAACAGGATATGACATTTATTATGTTGCAAATTTCTGTTGTAGATGCAAACAAGATCCTTTGAGAGAGGTCCCATTAATGTGCTCGCTAACACGCATTGTACATATTTTGTGATAGAATTAGGATATTTATTAATATTAGGAATAGGAGTATTTTAGTAATATTAGACAATTTTCTATTATTCTTGTAATAGGAATTTCAATTAGGGTTATCATATTTGTTTCCTATTAGGTTAGGAATTTAGGTAAGCTATAAATAAGACATTGATTGAATAAAAATTATTTGTTATTAGTTTACTTCATTTATTGTTTAGTTGTAATTTTTGTTTACTGCAATTTCTTTATTTCCTAGCTGGAATCTATCAGTTTGTCTTTCTTGTCTTGTTAGGATTATTATGCTCGACTCATTTGGTTAGTTGATCAGTGAACTTTAGAAATTTTTGTGAATTTGTTTTTCTTTACTTAGAAAGGGGTAGGAAGAAGAAAACCAACAAGAAAATGGACCTTCAGGATTAAATGTTAATTTTGATCTGATGGGGATAAAGTTGTATTTGTATGATTAGGATTTTAAATGTCAATTTTAATCAGAATTGGATGGATTTGTATTTATTCACCTAGTCTGCACTGCGAATGGTTTATCATCGCCAGATAGACATGAACTTACCATGTGGACGACATGAGCTTTATTGTGAGGATTGAGATCTTCACTGCATAGGGTTGTAGATAGTTGTGAACGCTGAGCTTTCAGCAGTCATCCTTCAACATATTCACAGCAATGTATAAAGCCCAATATTACTACATATCTCAAAAATTGCATGAAAAGTCACAATTTCACAAAAAACATTTTGAAGTAATTCACTGTATAAAGAACAGCTGCAGGGTTTAACAAAAATTATAAACCACATCCAATTAAGTATTAATAGTAAGCTTTTTCATTACTTAATAACACACTTAACTTGTAAGATTGGTACCTGCACAGACTACCTATCATGTATTCAACATACTCCCCATATGAACAAATTACATTTGGAGAAAAGAAAACTTTTGCAAGGGTGCATTTGGAGACAAATGCCGCAGCACCCATGCATTAGCATGCTCAACTGGAACTGAATTGCAAGCACTGCTAATTTGGAGACAGATGCCACAGATCGATTTGTGCTTGAGTTCGTCGAAGATTTTGATCTAGGCTTGAGACCTTGTAACTGAGAAGTCTTCAATAAATGGGGGGATTGCAAAATGTAGGCTTGATCTTTTATGTTTGGTCAGAAACATGCTTATCCAAGAATGCTTTGGCCAAATTGCTGAAACTTACGTTTAATGCACCAGCTGAAGCATATCTCTTGATGACTTCAATTACTTCAGGTTGTAATATCTCTTCCTTAGTTGCAGGGTTGCAGAGGTAATAGAGAGCTCCAAGAGCATAATTCACCTGGTAATCAAGTTCACAGTCGAGTCACCACAGAAATCTCAACACTCAGTAAGAAATTTATGTAATGCTTAGCCAGAATTCAATCACAACCGGTGACATTTCCAGTTTACTGAGCTATGAAAAACACATGGAAGAAAAAAAAAAAAAAAAATTTCAATTTTCACAATGGTTTAGCTGTAGCACAATTTCTTCAAAACTCCTGCAATTCTGCAACTATTATCCTTAGGCTTCAAGGCTGTACCAGGAAGCAACTCTAGGAAGAAAACAGTTTAGGGTGTGTTTGAATTTTGTTTTCCATGGAAAATCATAAACATGTTGAGGAATAGCAGAAGAGAGGAGAGAAAGGAGGGAGTGAGCATGGAAGTTGTGACCTTCCACCACAGATCTTCTCCCAAATTCATGGAAAAAATTTATAGGGAAACTACGAATACTTTCTAGGGGAGCTAAAAAACTTTTCCCAATTGCTATCTCACAATTTTTTGGGTTTTTTTATGGAATTTTTTTTTTAAACACACCCTTAAAGAATTCTCGGCCATTTAACCGAAAGATTGAGCATTGGATCAAGAGAGTGCATTAGCCTATCAAGGCTAAGTCGCAATCCCAAGAGACATCGAATACAAAAATTCTTGAAAATTGCAACTCGATAAATAACATTGAACAATTGAACTTAAACTTAGAATTGCAACAAGTAGTTATATTGTTTTAACTTGCAACTCTTACGAATCACAGTAGTAGTAGTTACCATAGTATGTAAGATGAAAATGTCGAAGCATAGGCTGCTCTTGCTATTATGCTTCCACTATATATCATTATATCAGAGTTGAGGTTTTTACAGTTTGATTCTGCTTCTTTTATCATAATAGCAAATGGAGAGTATGACTTCTGATACAAAATGTCAAACACTTCAATTTCCTTGCATCCCAAAATACTGGTCATAATACTGATATTTGAGAAACAACTATTCATACAACTCTTCAATGTAAAGGCTATTTCTATTTTGATTCCCTATTAATCTCATGTGACCTAAAGCTCCAGAGGACTTCCAGAAAAGTATCAAATTGTATTAAACTAGGGTATTCCCCATGCCATTGGCACGATAAAAGTTTAATAAATAAAGTTTATTCTACTTTAAATATCAAGATAAATAAATATCAAAATGTTGGGTATGAGAATCTAACCTATGCACTCTTGGTGCTTTAAGTTCTATCTGGTTCGTTCGATTCTTATATTTGGGTAAATCTCAGCCGCCTTTTATCTCCAACATTTAGAGTTTTCAACACCACCATTGAGTTTTCAACACCACCATCATCAACAATTGAAGAAAAATAAATAAATATAAAAAAATGTTGGGCAAGAGCATTGAACCCATGCACTGGTGGTGCTTTGAGTTCTATGTGATTCGTTAGATTCACATTTGGTTAAATCTGAGTTGTCTTTCCACCCCAACACCATTTTGTTTTGTATATATAACTAGTGTGTCCCTGATAATCACATAATTATAATATTATTACCTCTTATTATAATTTTGTTAATCCTTGTTTTATCTTATTTTAGATTAATTATTAAATTTTTGTGTTTTTGTAGAATTTGGAGCAATAATGAAGAAATCGAAGAAAAATGAAATGAACAAATCACAAATGGTGACTTCAGAGAAAGTGGAGGTGAAAATAACCTGAGCCCTTGGCTTAAACCCAAAACCAAATCCATCAACCCAAACCCATTGCCAAGCCCAATCAAACCCAAAACATATTCTCTTAATTATCCAATATTCTGGTTTGATTTAGGCCTTAAATCACTCATTGAATCCTCCCCGTTTTAGGTTTAAGCCAAGGGCTCAAGTTATTTTCACCTCCACTTTCTCTGAAGTCACCATCTGTGATTTGTTCATTTCATTTTTCTTCGATTTCTTCATTATTGCTCCAAATTCTACAAAAACACAAAAATTTAATAATTAATCTAAAATAAGATAAAACAAGGATTAACAAAATTATAATAAGAGGTAATAATGTTATAATTATGTGATTATCAGTCCCCCGTGTCGTTGGCACGATATGATTATTTTGAGTAAACCTCATTTCACAATACAAATTTGATATTGCATATAATAGCAAATACTCAAAAACACTTAACTTTAAATTTATGTGTATAAATCAAAATAGATTTAGTAAAAAAAAAAAAAAAAAAAAAAACTTGAATGATGAGTAATTGAAAGTAGGAGAGATGAAAGAGTGTAAGTGAGGGTTAAGAGAAATTGAAAATGAGAAATTGAAAGAGATATTGAAATATGAGAAATTATCTAGGATTATTAGATCTTTGTGTTTGGATAAATCTCAGTCATCTTTTATCTCCAACCTCAAACACCATCCTAAATTGTAATATAAGACTAGGTATTCCCCGTGTCGTTGGAACGATAAAAGTTTAACATGATAAATATAGTTTGTTCTACTTTAAATATCAAGATAAATAAATATCAAAATATTGGGTATGAGAATCGAACCCATATACTCTTGGTGCTTTAAGTTCTATGTGATCCATTAAATTCTTATATTTGGGTAAATCTCAGTCATCCTTTATCTCCAACCTCAAATACAATCATGATTTGTAATATAGACTAGCTTATTCCTCGTGCCATTGGCACTACAATATAATGTTAAATGTTTTCATCACGACTTATCTTTCGTTGTGCCCCTCTGGGCTTTTACTGTGTTGAAAAATCTTCCGATTGCCTTTGAAAATTTTAGCTCAAATGCTATTAGCACCTAATACGTGGGCTTAAACTAAACCATAATTAAAAAAATGGATTAAAAAAAACTTACCTATCCCTTCAACGTGCAATTAAAAAAATCGATGTAAATGAAACAAAGTGAAAAATGAACATTTTTCGCTTCATGTGACCGTTGGCACAACCATTCAACTTCTTATATTTTTTAAGAAATTTTTACAATCGCCCTTGTTTCTTAATATTTAATGAAAAACAAACACAAAATCCACCTAACCAGATGACAATAATGTGTTTGAAACACGTAACTTATAGATTTAAAATAGGAAAATTTTGTCGAGATTATTAGGCTATAGGCATAGGAAAAGGAAAATATAGAGTTGTGCAAGATGTGCAATGCGTGTAAAGTTATGTGGTAAATATATAACTGCTCCACATAGAGAATTAATTGATACACTTGTCCTCCATATAAAACTCAAATAAATAAGAATAATTGAGAAATGATTTAGCATGAGACTATTTATTCAAATAATTATTAGATGTTACCCATAAAAAAAAAGTTTATCTAATAAATATATATTGTTATTCAAGACATTGTCACTAATATATATCTGTCGTGGCATTCATCTTTTTAATATTTATTGTGGCATTATCTCAGCCACAAATATTCGGGGCTTTTGTAACATTGTAAATTTGAATGTGTAATTCATCAAATAAATGAATATATAGAATTAACCACTATAACATTACTCCACATGCTAAATGTTTGAATAAGATAAATAAATATACTTACATGCCTAATTACCACCATCATAAGAAAAATAAATAAATATCAAAATGTTGGTTATGGAAATCAAACTCATGCACTCTTATTGGGAATTGACTGAAGGTAAGACATAAGAGGTTAACATTAAATCCCAACCATTAGATCTTCATGTTTGAGTAAATCTCAGTTGTCTTTTATCTTTCAAATAGTGAACACCCTTCTGATTTGTAAGATAGACTAGGGTATTCCTCGTGCCGTTGGCATGATAAAAGTTTAAAACTTGTCAAAACATGATCATCCTTAAGTTTTCATCATTCATACTTACATGCCTAATCACCACCATCAACAATTGAAAAAAAAAAAAATATCAAAATGTTGAATACGGGAATCGAACCCATGCACTCATGGTGCTTTAAGTTCTATACGATCTGTTAGATTCTTATATTTGGGTAAATCTCAGCCGTCTCTTATCTCCAACCTCAAACACTATCCTGATTTGTATAATAGACTAGGGTATTCCCCGTGCCGCTGGTACGATAAAAGTTTAACATAATAAATAGAGTTTATTCTATTTTAAATATTAAAATAAATAAATACCAAAATGTTGGGTATGGGAATTAAACCCATGCACTCTTGGTGCTTTAAGTTCCATGTGATCCGTTAGATTCATATATTTGGTTAAATCTCAGTCATCTTTTATCTCCCACCCCAAACATCATCCCGTTTTATATATATAATAATAATAATATAAGAGAAAAATACCCAAGTAGTTATTCATCCGATGTGCAAATATCCAAGAAATCATTCAAACTAACCAAAGCATTTTCCTTCAATGTTCTAACCAGACAAGTGACAAAAAATGAAATTTACTTGATCATCAAATAAATCCCAATGACTAAAAACTCGAGTTGTAGTCAAGAAGCTTCTCAATCAACTAAGAGATACTTTTTTGTGCCCTCTTTTGGATCTCATGTTTCTATTCAAGCTGGCAAACAAAGAGAAATAAATGTGACAAAGAACTTACAGTATTTCTAACAGGACTAGATAAGCATTGGATGATCAGAGGAATCCCACCACAATCAACTATAACTGCAGCATTTGCAGGCTCTGTGACGAAAATTTAAAATGTTAAATATGAAACCTGCTCTATTGGTTTAACTTATACGACAAGCTTTACACACTTCAGAACATAAAATAGATAGAATCTTCATTAAGAGGTACTCACCGGCACAAGCATTGCAGATCCCACCAACTCCGAATTCCACAAGTTTTTCATTTGGCTCTGTTAGGCAATCTAGAAACAGTTCCAAAACATTGAGCTGTTTAAAGTTTAAATCGGCATGTTAGTATGAAAGTCATAATTAATTTAGATTTAACTTTCCAATCACTCCAACTTAGCAGATGGTTATACCTGGCGCAAAAATGTAAAATTATAAGGGTCATACGCGAAGTTGGCCAAATGAGCAACAACTCTTTCCTTTGATTCTGCAATAATAGAGCTTTACACCAGGAACAATATTCGAAATTCAAGCACGCCAAAGCGCTATCCACATCCAACTAAAGCTAAACACGAAAAGTTATATAGCATAACAAATAAAATATAACCCAAAATACCTTCCGCATCTGCATTCTGAAACTGACTCACCAGTTCCTGCATTATTAAAAGTGAAAACAGAGAAGTGGGGTTTCAGTAAAGCACTGAGAAAACACAAAATAAACACAGGTTGATACATACATACCTGAAGGTATTGCACTCTTGGAGTACCATATCTCCCTGTTCGCTCTTGTTGCCTTCGATCGTTTGTGAACATGATGAAGAAATCCCCAAATTAGGTAAAGAGATTATCGTATTGCTTGGATCTTAGGAGAAACTCTCTTGTGAAGTTTCAATTTTACAAGTTCACTGCTTGATATAGGAATGTAAGTTGTGAAGATTTGAAATAGACTAATACTACCAGTACACTGTGTGGTGGTGGTGGTGGTGGTGGTAGTGACAGTGGCGGTGAAGACTCAGCATGGGAAAAAATAGACAATGATGAATGGCGGAGAAAAAGGAGAAGAGAGATAGTGGACAAGTTTATGAAGGGAGAAGTGGCACTACAACTACAGGGGCGATTTGGAGGACAAAGCAAAAGGGATCTTGCTCGCTTTGCTGCAGGCAAACAATGATAAAAACAAGTATTAGCATTCAATATCTTATTGAAAGGAATGCAAAGAACAACCTAATGAATTCATATATGATCTTGAAACAAATATTACTACCTTATCATTTTTTGGTCCAAGAAGCGAAGAAGAATTGCACATGGTGAGTGAAAGTACCAAAAAATTAATCAAAACTAAAACGTCCCCAGACTTCAAGGATCTTTTTTGGGTTTCTTTTAGGAATAGTATTTTTTAGTTATATTGTAATAGGATCTATTTAGTACAGTCCAATTAGGACATTTTTTGTTTTAGAAGTAGGTTGTTATAAATAAAAGCGTAGGTTATTCGTTGCCAGTTAGTTGATTGATGAAAAGAAGTTTATTTTGTTTATAGTTTTAATTCGTTTATAGTCAAAATATTTTATTCAATTATTGCGTTGTTTTCAATTCAATTTATTTTACAAGTTCAATCTATCAATTGGTATATTAGAAAAACAATTATAATTGTTTTGTTCGAGTTAAAAAAAAAATTTGAAAAAAGAGAAGATTAAAGATTAGAAGATGAAAGACGAAGGGTTTGTGAAGTTCACAGAATTGAAGACACGATTGGGGGCAACTTTTGAAGAATTGAGGGTTGACATAGATCTGATCTTCGACGAGGCTATAGGACGGACCAAAACAACACCACCATCAACGGCGGCGCAACCACAAACTACCTCTTTTCCTTCTCACACTAGTGAAACATCTATTAAAGTCGAGCACCAACACTCTGTTACAGTCGATTGTCCTTCCTCCAAGGTTGATTGAACTACTGCTCCCACCATCGTCGACCCTCAACCTCCATCTTAGCCACACCCGCTATTGATCAGATCGATCATCCCCTCTGAACACCCCAACCGATTGATTGAACCACCACTACCACATCGTAAGCCAACATCCATTTGACACAGACCCCTTCACTAGGGGTGGGTATCCCATTCCATCTCGTCCGATTTTTTTGGTTCCTTTTGGGATTAACCAAACTTATTCCGATTTAGAATGGGATGGGATCGGGATGAAAAATTTCAATCCCCCCATCCCGGCTCGTCGTGAACTTATTTATTTAATATTTATTATTATTAATTTTAATCAAACTACTTTTCTAAAGGAAAGTTTAGGATGTGTTGAAATTATATCAAAACACCTATTGTTTGAAAACTTACTTGCTTGATTTGATACTCTTTGTTTAGATAGAAACTTTAGTTTGAATATTTTAGGCAGTATTCTAAAAAGCGCTAGACGGTGGGTGGGCGGGCGGCGAGCAGGTGCCTAGCGCCCAGAGGCCTAGGCGGGCGCCTAGGCGGTTTTAGATTTTGTTTTATAACTTTAATAATTTACAAAAGTTAAGCATAATACCTTATCAATTACATCCAAGTTAATGCCAAGATACATATGTAAAATTTAAAAACATGAAAAATTAACAATCATGAACAAAATTTATTAAAACTCAAATGACTAAAGTTAGTCATGATGGGTACTTTATACAAAGTTGAATTTGTGGACAAATATCCAAACCTATTTTTTTATTTTTCTTCAAATTGCATGAATGACCTGAGTCATGTTTAATAAAATCTACATTACTAAAATTGGTACTAGCAGATCCTTTGAGAATTTCATTAAGTAATCATCATTTGGTACATTCAGACATATACTGAATAAAAAAATAATTTAATTGTTTCTTTCCAAAAAAAGGGGAAAGAAAAATAAAATAAAAACACAATCAGTCTCATTCAAAAAAATAAAAAAAAAACGCCCAGAACGTCCAAAACCCGCCCAGAACCAGCCTAGGCGCCTACCCGATTTTTCACCCTGCCCAGCCATTAATCTGAGCGTTTCTCTAACGCCTAGCGCCTAGTCTAGGCCGTTTTTTAGAACACTGATTTTAGGTCCAATAGAACCCATGAAAAATTTATGCTTTTTCACATTTTAGATTGGTTATACGAAAATTATTCTTGTATCACATAGAGGATGCTTAACATAAAAAATTGTAAATTCATTGGATCATAAATTTTATATGATATTTAATATTGTTAAGATGAACGTTATATGTATATAAATTGGGCATTATTTGTATGTGAGCAATGTGAGATAAAAAAAATTGTTATCTTCATTGAAGCACTATTTAGTACATGCTCATCCGGCTCGTCCCGAACCCGTTTAGAATGAGACGAGGTCGGGATGAGGTCTATCCCGTCCAGCTCCCGAATGAACGAGATGGGATAGGGATGAGGTCCATCCCATCCCTTGCCCACCTTACCCTCCACACCAACAACAAAGTTGATTGAACCTTCCATCGATTCTTCCAAGACCAAGCTTGCGACCCTCCCGATCAATCAACTCCTTCACCAAGCTGATTGGCCACTCCAAATCCACTTGATTTCTCTCGTAGCTGATAAGCACCCACAACATCGATTTTTACACCCCTAAATATACAATTGTTAAGTCCAATTATCAAATAAAAATATTTCATTACGTGTATTTTGTGCACTTTGTAGGAATTCACGCACAAATTTCAAATCATGCATAAAGTGACACAATAAGGCTCAATGGGAGTTCAAATGCATTCATAAGGATTAAAGAATTTAAATCCCAAGACCCATAAAGTCAAGCCCACAAAGCTACAACTACGGATATCAAGAAAATCAATATGAAGATTTGAACGTCCACATGGCCAACTTTATCATAAAAAAAAATCTCTACAAGACATATTTCCTTATTCAACTCCAACACCATTCCTCGTTTCACTCAACCATTCCTTGTTTCATTCAACCATGTTTCATTGTTTCACTCAACCATGTTTTTTTTATTTCATTCAAACCTTTTTTACTTATAAAAACCCCATACATGGAGTTTATAAATGAGTGTTTTTTTATAGAGTTTTTTTAGTTGTAGTTATTGGCTTTATATTTTTACTTGGTAGAGAAGTGCATGTACTACAGTTTAATTCCATTGAAGAAATAAGTTTTATCTTTGTTTCTCTTTTTAAATTGTTTCTCTCTCTTCTTTAACTTTTAGTTATTTTCACCATCCATTATTTTACTCTTATCTTTATTCTTTAAATTAAAAATCAGATGTCTTCTAATCCACGTGAAGTAGTCGATAACTCCTACTTCCACTATGCATTGTTGAAGTGTATTGCAAGTTGAAGGAAAAAAATAATTAAAAACAATAGATATTTCTTTGATTGATGTCGAAAATTATGCAACGACATTAATATCGATTTTTGGCATCAATTAAATGACACCATTGCACATCACTTGGTAAGGAAGACATTCTTAAAGATACAACTTTGGAGACAATAGAAAAGATTTTTAATTTCTTTAATTTTTTCCCCTTGCTTTAATTTGTCATATTTATGCGTTTTTTTTGTAATTTTCAGCATATAACAGAAACAACACAGCAGCAGACGGCTCAAACAGTGTCCGTTTAACGTGAAAATTTTGCAACAAATTTCGTGATACTCTCCTTAATTTCTATAATTTTTTCATATTTTTTTAGGTCAATTGCCTGTTGAACAAATTCGTTTGGAAAAGTGAGTGATAAAGCTGCAGAATTGCCTAAGACTTGCTTGAAGACTTATTTATTTATTTATTTGTAGTTTTTAGTGAGGAAGAGAGTTTATTCTTTAGTAACTGTTTTTAATATGCCTCGAATGGTCGAGTACAACTTGCAATAGTTAGGCATTATTTTAGCATTAGGTTGATTGTTAGTTTTAGGTTAGAATTAATTCACTTAAAAAAAATAAATAAATAAATAAATTCTGACTTCTTGACCAAGACCATTAAACATCTTTGCATGTGTAATTGTTTGATTGTGTATTTAATTATTTAGATAGCAATCAAAGTCAAAAATAAAATTAAAAAAAATTGTTCTTTGAAAATGGCTAATTTTTTTTGTAGTGGACAACCAGTGGTGTTGTGAGGGAGAGAGCAATTGCTTGAACCTAGGAGGAGTAGCTCTCAAATAACACTTCTTTCTACTCCCACAGTGGAGACCTTGTGTCTGAGCTCACAAGTTAGTAAGTATCTCTTTCAGACAGACACATTGTTTTAGTGGCTTGGGTGCTGAGTGAAAATCAATTGGACATTGCTTGGTGTTTGTTTATGTTTCTGCATCTTAACGAACTGTGTGGTTGCTTACGTTAATAAACTACCATAAACAGAAATGGCAGACCTAGTCCTGTTTTTTAAACTGGTGGGCACTTCATCACTCCAGCTGTGTCAAACCAAGGCACATAATAAAATTAACTAAGATTAGAGCCAACTAGAAGGGTGTTCATAGGACAACTAAGACTAATGTTATTCTGCTGAATTTTGTGTTGACTAAAGCTAAACGTGACTTTGGATTTAATCATTCAATGAACTCCGAGAGACCGCTGCCACATGGGTAACTCACCCAATACGCCAAGTCACTAGTAAGCTGCAGGCCGCAGAAGGACATGGTGTAACTAATAGTTTTGGCTAGGAACACACATCATTCTCATATCAATCAGTCTACAGAGCGGTAGCACAGTTCTTAATTAGACCACGTGATCTCCTGTCACTTGTGCAATAATCCGACTTCTTGCAAGCGTAACTCTGACCTCCTGATTTTGGACTTTGTACTGTTGGATACAAGCTTTTAGAATCATCTGTTAGCAATCTACCTAATCAGGCAATAATAGATAACAGTGTAATGTCCGTTGGTTTCAATCAATCTCGTCTCTCGCATATTAACATGATAAAATCCCATTAAAACGTTGTTTGCTTAGATTTGGCATTTGTGTGGTTCAGAAGTGATTGTTGCTTGTGTTTGTCTTCTTAGCAATCGTCTAGGGATACTTGATCTTGTGTTTTGTCACTGTCATCTTTCTAATCCATTTTTTTTCCTTTTATGAAAGTTTAGGAACGACCCAACAAACGCTTGGTTCGTACCCAAATTTTTTATAGCCACCCTAATCCACTCTTTGCTTATTCACCACACTCATCTCTACCTACCTCCCCTCACTCTCCAATCAACACTGAAATGGAAGAACGTCCAATTTGGGAATACAATGTTCCCCTTGCTGCTAATGTGCACGGATGCATTAAGCTGCCCCTATCACGACAGCTCAATTTGAGATTAGATCAGCTATTATTAATATGTTGCCGAAGTTTCATGGACATGATCGAGAAAGCCCATATGTCCATCTTGGAAAGTTTCTTGAAGTTTATAGTACTTTTAAGAACCAAAACATAAATGAAGATAATGTTAGACTTCGCTTGTTTCCTTCATCTCTTGATGATTGGGCCACCTCATGGCTAAATTTCCTCCCTGCCAATTCCATCAAATCATGGGAGGATTTAGTTAGAAAGTTTATAGCGAAGTACTTCCCCATGAGAAAGACCCTAGAAATTAGAAGAGAAATTGAGTTTACTCAAACACGTAATGAACTTTTTTATGAAGCATGGGACCGCTTTCAAGATTTACTCATCAAGTGCCCCCCATTATGGCTTTGAAAAACGAGTGCTAGTGCAGAATTTTTATAATGGATTGATTGTCGAATCTAGAAATATGATCGAATCCATGCATCAAGGGAAATTCATGCGTAAAACTGGTACTAATGCTTATACATTTCTAAGTGAACTTGTTGATGATTCTCAACAATGGACTGCCTATAGAGACTTGAAACCTAGTTCTTCTAGAAAATCACGTCTATTTGTACCAAAGGAAGATCCCGAACCAGACATCAAAACCTTCCTCAAGGACTTTGCTAAAGAAATGAAATCTATTGTGACAAAGTCTACCTCTGAAGCCAAAGAACAGACTTATAAGCCTTATACCTTTTGCCTCAAAAGAGATCATATAGATTCCGATTGTCCTTTAACTTCAGGTGGCAATGAACCTCCATTAGGGGTGTGTATTTAACAGTGAACGTAAATCAAACACATTCGATCAAACATACACATCTGCAAATCGACATCACTCTAACCTTTCCTATAGTGGTGACTCTAACCTCAAGGAATCCTCCTGGGTTTCAACACCCTAGGCAACCTAGTGGACAAGCCCACAACTCATGCACTTATCCCAGACAGGTTCAATATGGACATCAATCTAACCACTTGCAACAGAATCAATATCCACCACAGGGATGACCACTTTCATACCGGCAAAATCAGCCTGTGAACCTTTCTATAGTACTTGTCCCTCATAATTTTTATGATCAACCTCAACTTAGCAACTTCCGAGACTTGGTACCTCAAACTCAATATGTTGCTCATTTACCACCTCTCCAAAACCATCATTGGAGGATATGATGCACCAATTAATGACAACTAATGTTACTAATTCCCAAACCATCCACCAGCTTCAACAACAATGCAACAATTGACTGTGGGAAGGGAAAAATGAACATTCCCCAGTCAACCTATCCCTAATCCAAAAGGTGTTCTCCAAGCCCATGTCAATGAAATTGGTAGTAGTGTTGATTCGCATGGAGAAGTTAAAGTTGTCACCACCATTCGTTCTAGCCAAGCAATTGATAATGACATAGAACAACCCAAGATAACTGATGTGATTTCCAAAGAGAACGTTCCTAAACCAATTGAGAACGCTAAAGGTTCTTCTCAAACTAGTTTAAACTCACCCTCTTAGCTTCCTGTAGAGCCAAGAAAGTATATACCTAAGGCACCTTTTCCTAACGCCCTTTTAGGTAACAAAAAGATAAACAATTTCAAGAAATACTAGAGATTTTTGAAGGATTACACATCAACATCCCTCTTTTGCTGCTATTCAGCAAATACCAATTATGCAAAAAATTTCAAGAACATGTGTACTAAAAAGAGAAAAACGAAAGTACCTGAAATTGCATGCCTTGCAAGTCAGGATGCACGGACTCAGATACGTGTGTCGTGTCGGACACGGATACGACACTGCGATTAGGCAATATTAAAAAAAAATATAGGACTCGGCGACACGGTCAAACTTATTTTTTTAACATAATTTTTTGTATATCATATGAATATAAATAATAATAATAATAATAATGAACAATCCAAAAGGGCATTATGTATGATCAGGGCATTATGTATGATCAGTTTACAGATATAAAATATTAAACAGAAAGCCATGCTCATTATATCTTTGCAAGATAGAGATGGTGATAGAAACCACGGCTTAATCAGACCATGAGATCAATGGTTGTTCATAAAACTAGTCAAGAAAGGTACTTGGACTGAAGAAGATCTTCTTCTCCTTCCAAAACAGGTGCGTATAATATGAATAAACACTAATTACTTAATTGATCAGCCCATAGGAGGTGTCGATCAGTGAAAGTGCAATATATAGATCTAATGAAATGTGCTTTTGCAGGTTTGAATCGTTGTAGAAAGAGCGTAGGAGAAAATCAGAGACAGAGTCTCTCGGTTCCAAGCATGAAGCATAGGAGAAAATCGCAGGAAAAAAAAATCGAAAGAAGAAAGATTACCCGCTGAGTGTCGCCTTCTAGCATGCTCCCTCTCTCTGGCTCCGTCTAGCAAGCAAGCAAGCTGAGCTTCTCTGGCTCGATCTCTCTCTGGCTCGGTTTCTCTCTTTGCTCGATCTCTCTCTCAGTCGATCGATCTCTCTCTGGCTCAGTCGATCGATCGATCGATCTCCCTGCTCGGTTTCTCTCTCTCAGTCGATCGATCGATCGATCTGTGGTTCTCTTTCTCGTTCTCTTTTGTGAATGGGGATGAAAATGATCTAGGGTTAGATTAGGATCGAGGGAGAAAAAAAAAAAAAATGAGCTGCTATTTGCACCCATTGGTTAGTTATTTGCAACCACGTGTCCGGGCCGTGTCCAAGACGTGTCGGTGTCAGTCAACGAATTTTGACTGCTGACCACGTGTCAAATACGTGTCGGGTGCGTATCCGTGTCCGACACGTATTTGACACGTGATACGGGGGTTTTTCGGAGAGTCAATGCATTAGAGCTTGCAAGCGATGTCACATCGCTTATTCAACAAACTGGAGTGGTTAAGTACAGGGATCCAGGAACTCCTACTGTATCATGTTTCATTGGAAAAGACTTTGAAAGTCGCGCCTTGATCGACTTAGGAGCGAGTGTGAATCTCTTACCTTATCATATATATTTAAAACTTGGGTTAAAGGAAATGCAACCAACAAAAGTAGTTCTTAAGCTAGCAGATGAGTCAAAACGATACCCCAGAAGAATAGTTCTGGATGTGATTGTTCAAATTGCAGATTTCTATTATCTAGTTGATTTCATCATCTAAGACACTAGCTGAACCCAAATAATCAAATTCATGTCATCTTAGGGCGACCCTTCTTAGCAACTGCGGAGGCCAACATCAACTGTAAAAGCAGTAGCATGTCTGTTTCCTTTGGGAACCTTAAAGCTTAATTGAATATTTTTAAGGCCTTGCAAAGGAGAAATGGTCTCGATATGATTGAGAAGGAAGAAAAAGAAGTGTGTATTATTTGATCTTTTGAGTCTATGGCTCAATGTCACCAGATGGCGTATTGTTTCGTTGTCTCTCACACTTTGGTATGAACCTAGATATGGACGAGGCTATTGAAGATGTCAACAATATGTTGGATAATGTGCCCATAATGCATATACCTGAATCTGAGTCATTATCATGTTATCAATATGAGGAAGAATTGTATTCCTCATCTTCTTTCATAAGACAATCACAAGAGAGTGACTCATCCACAAGCACTCAGAAATCACTAGACTTAAGCCTTTACCAAATGAATTGAGATATGCATTTCTCGGTCATGCGGAGAGTTATCCAGTGATTATTGCCTCAGATTTCACTAAGGAACACAATGACAAGTTGTTGGAGGTCCTTAAATCTCACAAGTCAGCCATTGCTTGGAATATTCATGACATCAAGGGTGTTGAACCTATTGTCTGTAAGCATCATATTTATTTGGAAGATAAAACCAAAACCTCCGGAGAGCCCCAGCGACGTCCAAATCCCATTTTGAAAGATGTCATAAAAGAAGAAGTATTAAAACTCCTGGATGCAAACATCTATGATATCTCTAATAGCCAATGGGTTAGCCCAGTCTATGTGGTTCCTAAGAAGTCAGGAATCACAGTCGTTGAAAATGAGAATAAGGAACTTTTGCCACAAAGAGTGAAAAAAGGGATGGAGAGTATGCATTGATTATAGTAAGTTGAACTCTAATACTCAAAAGGATCACTTTCTTTTTCCCTTTATTGATCAGATGCTTGAGAGGTTAGCGGGTCATCCTTACTATAGTTTCTTGGATGGATATTATGGATACAATCAAATACCTATCGCACAAGAGGATCAAGAGAAAACCACATTTACTTGTCCTTTTGGTACCTACGCTTATCATCGCATGCCTTTTGGGCTATGCAATGCACCTGGACATTTTAAAGGTGCATGTCTAGCATATTCAGTGATATGGTGGACAACTTTCTTGAGATCTTTAAGGATGATTTTTCAGTATTCGGCTCATCTTTTGACCAATGCCTACATCACCTCTCATTGTTTTAGAGCGTTGCGAAGAAAAATGTCTTGTTCTAAATTAGGAAAATTGTCACTTCATGGTGAAGCAGGGCATTGTTCTTGGGCACGTTGCCTCTCCAAAAGGCATTGAAGTGGACAAAGCTAACATTGATGTCATTTCATCTCTTCTGATTCCAAAATCTGTTAAAGATGTGCGATTTTTATTGGGGCATGCTAGATTTTATCGTTGCTTCATTAAAGATTTCTCAAAGATTGCACGCCCTTTGAGCAGTCTCTTAGCCTAGGATGTTCCCTTTTTTTTTTACGACAAGTGCATATCTGCGTTTCTGCATCTTAAATTTGAACTAGTCTCAGCTCTTATCATCCAAGCTCCTGATTGGGTGCTACCTTTTGAGATTATGTGTGATGCCTCTGACTACGCTGTAGGTGCAGTTTTGGGTCAGAAAGTTAACAAACTTCCTCATGTCATATACTATGCTAGCAAAACTCTGAATGAAGCTCAACTCAATTACTCAACCACGGAGAAAGAGATGTTAGTCATTGTTTATGCATTAGATAAATTTCGTTATTATCTCATTTGAGCTAAAGTCATTTTATACACTGACCATGCAGCCTTTAGATACCTTCTCAATAAGAAGGACATCAAACTTCGTTTAATCCGATGGGTTCTTTTGCTTCAAGAATTTGATATTGAAATACGAGATAAGTCAGGTACAGAAAATACGGTCGCCGACCATTTGTCTAGGCTAACATCACAGTCATCTACCAGTATCTTGCCCATTCAAGAGGACTTCTTAGATGAACTTCTCTTAGTAGAGTGATAAACCTCCAGTCTACCATACTTATCAGAGGCGTAAGTACAAGCAGTAAGATAATAGGGGACTACCAGGAAGACTGCAATGCAGTGAACTAGTGATTACAAAGGACCAGTAAAACATGCTAAGGATCAGCAGGAAAGCAAGACATCAGGACAAGCTCAGAAGACAGTATCCTAGTGCTCTGTTAGTATTCAGCTAATGCTCTGTTTTGTTAGTATTCAATATTCGTGCTCTGTAATATTCAATATTAGCAAGTGGTATTCAATATCAACAAGTGGTGGCATTCTGTTAGAAAGTGGTATTAGCAAGTTGATTGTGCAAGTGGTAAGATTAGCTAGTTGTTTACAGTTGTATGTTGCAAATGCAGGACATTTATATAAGGAGAGATGTAAGAGATTGAGGGATATTCATTGATTCAATTTGTAAAACATTTGTACAAAGAGCAATTGCTCATGTGGAGAGTTACAGGCTTCTCGAACAACCTATCTACATAATACAATACAGTTCATCCTTGATTTCCATTCTTTGTGTTGCTTGTCTCTTATTCTGCATTGCTTCCTCTGCAAGTTGTTCCAATTCTTTGTGCTTTACTCATTGATCTGCATTGCTCAATCTGCAAGATATATCAAATTGGTATTAGAGCAGTTGATCTGGGATGACAGGGAAATCAGTAAATCAGTCTAGAACAACCAATCTGGCAGCAAGGGTGGAAACAATAGAAGGAATGATCGATTCAGTGCACCAGGAAAATGGTTCGATCACGAAAGAGATTAGCACCATTGTGCAGAAATTAGAACACTTAGTGAAGTTGTATGAGGAGTCTTCGAGAGTGGCCTCTTCTTCGGAGCGATCCAAAAAAGCCGAAGGTGCTACATTAGGACATAAAGTATCAATGATGGAAGAAAGAGTTGGTGTACATGGCCACAGACATGAAAACAAATTTAAAAGGCTTGAAATGTCAGTTTTTGATGGGGTTAATCCGAATGGTTGGATCTTGAAGGCGGAAAGGTTTTTCCAATTGCAACATTACACTAATGAGGATAGCAGTTGATCAAGAATGGCTGCAGTGATGGGATTTGAAGGAGATGCTTTAATCTGGTATCAATGTGAGCACAAAAGACGACCCATCTTGTTGTGGGAAGAACTTAAAAAAAATGTTTTTGTTACAATTTCGCTCAACGGCTGATGGAACATTATGTGAACAATTTTTGGTACTCAAACAAGAAGGAAATGTAAGTGATTATCGTCGCCAATTCATCACTCTCGCATCTCCATTAGATCAGCTTTCTGAGGAGGTATACCTAAGCAAATTTGTTAATGGTTTGAAGCCACAAGTCAGAACCGAAATCCGAATTATGGAACCCCAATCGTTGGGCCGGGCTATGATTTTAGCCCAACGAATAGAAGAAAAACACCAACTGATGAGTTCTAAAAATGGAGTAATGGGAATATGCCCAAGCCCATACTCGGGACGATTTAGGGTTAATGAGAACCCTAAATCTTTTGAAACAGGGAGGCCACCATTGCAAAAAGAAGGAGCTTCCAACGCAAGAATGGGTGAAGCAGAGTGGGAAAAATGGGGTTTTCGTCGGCTCGGTGAGGAGGAACTTCGGCAAAAGCGAGAGAAGGGTCTATACGCGATGAAAATTTTGGGTCGGGTCATCAATGTAAAAAAAGGGAACTCAATGTCTTGGTCACCCAATAAGAGGAGATCGTGGAGGAAAAAGAGGAGGGTGATGAAGAGCAGAAAACCGAGTTAGAGACTGCGGAAGTAGATGGTAAAGTGGAAGTGTCCTTGAATTTAGTGGTAGGTTGGACCACACCGAAAACCCTGCGTCTCAAGGGTATGATCGATGCACAGGAAGTCGTAGTTTTGGTGGATAGTGGGGTTACCCACAATTTCATCTCTGATAGCTTGGTCAGACAGTTGGGGTTGAAGGTAACATCGACGGACTCTTATGGGGTAACCATGGATACTGGGGATTTAGTTAGGGGTAGTGGTGTTTGTAAAGGAGTTTGATTGACGCTTTCAGATTTGGAGGTGGAAGAAGATTTCCTACCTTTAGGGTTAGGAAGCTCATATGTCATTTTTGGGATTAAATGGTTGGCAACATTAGGGGTTACCTACACCAATTGGAAGTCTCAGATAATGAAGTTTGAAAGTGGGGGGTAACTAAAACACTAAGGGGTGATCCATCTCTGGGAAAATCATTGATCTCTCTGAAAGCAATGTGGAGAACGTTGAGGCAGGAAAAACAGGGAGTGATGATAGAATTGGGGAATTTGGACGCAGGTAGGGAAGTGGACGTTGATTTTGGGGGTGAAATGGGGAAGGTTTTGCAGAGATTCCAAGGGGTATTCAGCACGGTTCCAGGGCTAGCTCCTGTAAGAGGGCATGAACACGCCATTTGTCTGCGAGAAGGAGCTTCTCCGATTAATGTCAGGCCCTACAGATATCCTCAGTTCCGGAAGGACGAGATTGAAAGATTGATTAAGGAGATGATGGCATTGGGCATTATACGACCAAGTAAGAGCCTTTTTTCAAGTCTTGTATTGTTAGTGAAGAAAAAAAATGGAAGTTGGAGATTTTGCGTCGATTACAGGGCATTAAATAAGGAGACCATCCCTGATCAGTTTCCAATTCCTGTTATTGACGAACTTCTTGACGAATTACATAAGGCGTGTTGGTTCTCCAAGTTGGATTTAAAATCAGGGTATCACCAAATCCGAATTAGGGAGGGATACGAGAACAAGACATCATTTTGCACCCATGAAAGCCATTACGAATTTCTGGTAATGCCCTTCAGATTGACGAATGCTCCGGCGACTTTCCAGGCGTTAATGAATGAGATCTTCAAGCCTTACTTACGAAAGTATGTATTAGTGTTTTTCGATGACATTCTAGTCTACCGTTCAAGGTTGGAGGAACATTTGGAGTACTTATCAACAGTAATGGCATTATTGGAGCAACATCAACTTTACGCCAACCGGAAGAAATGTGAATTTGGCAAGCGTGAGTTAGCATATTTGGGACATATCATTTCCAGTATGGGGGTTTCGGTCGACTCCTCCAAGATCACGACAATGTTGGCATGGCCGACCCCTAAGAACATCACAGAGTTGAGGGGATTTTTGGGATTGACGGGGTATTACAGGAAGTTTGTTGAGGGGTATAGCACAGTAGCTTGGCCATTGATTCAGAAACTCAAGAAAGACAACTTTGGGTGGAATACTGACGCTGAAGCGGCTTTTCAAGCATTGAAGCAACGCATGACAGAGGTGTCGGTTCTTGCAATGCCCAATTTTTCGAAGGTATTTGAAATTGAAACTGATGCTTCGGGTTATGGATTAGGAGCAGTGTTGATGCAAGATCAGCGACCTATTGCCTACTTCAGTCAAGTATTGGGGCAACAAGCTAGACAAAAGTCGGTTTATGAAAAAAAGTTAATGGCAATAGTGTTTGCCATAGCCAAGTGGATGTCGTATTTGTTGGGATAGAGGTTTATCGTACTCACTGATCAAAGAAGTCAAAAATTTCTACTGGAACAGAGGGTTGTTGGGGTGAAATATCAGAAGTGGATCATTACGCTCATGAGTTACAATTTTGAGATTCAGTACAAGGTAGGGAAGTCAAATACTGCCGCCGATGCTTTGTCAAGGGTACAACTCTTGCCTGAATGCTCCACCTTAATGCTCCCTCAATGGAGAGATTGGGAAAAACTGAAGGCAGAAATCGAGTCAGATGATCACCTTAGGCGGCTCAGAGATGATATTCAGACGGGCAACAATGCACAAATGGGTTTTGAGCTACGTAAAGGACTATTATTTTACAAGGAAAGGTTAGTAATTTCTCGGACATCCTCCTTCCTCCCTCTTATTTTTGAGGAATTTCATGGGTCACCTATGGGGGGATATTCTGGGGAAACCAAAACTTATCAGAGAATGGCAAGGGAGTTGTATTGGGTGGGCATGAGAGCTGATATTACTCGAATGGTGGCTGAGTGTGATGTCTGCCAGCGAAATAAGTATGTGGCCACATCTCCAGCAGGGTTGTTACAACCAATCCCTTTACCATCTCAAGTATGGGATGACATTATTATGGATTTCATTGAAGGACTGCCTAAATCCAATGGGGTAGACACGATTTTGGTAGTTGTTGATCGTTTAAGCAAGTACGCCCACTTTGTTGGACTGCGTCATCCTTTCACGGCGGAGGTAGTGGCTAAGACGTTCATACAAGAAGTCGTAAGGCTGCATGGGGTCCCAATATCCATCATTTCGGGCCAGGACAAAATTTTCTTAAGCCATTTTTGGAAGGAAATATTTCGCCTACAAGGAACCGTCCTCAAGCGAAACACCGCGTATCACCTCCAAACCGATGGGCAATTCGAGGTAGTTAACCGTTGTTTGAAGACCTACTTATGGTGTTTTGCTTCTTGTAAGCCTAGGCAATGGATGAAATGGTTGATGTGGGCAGAATATCGGTACAATACTTCTAATCACTCCTCTCTTGGATGCTCCCCTTTCAAAGCCTTGTATGGAAGAGATCCTCCTAAAATGTTGAAGGTAGAACAAGGGAGTACTACAATATCTTCAGTGGAGCAAATGTTGCTGGATAGGGATGCTGCCCTGGATGACCTGAAAATGCACTTACTTCGTGCACAACTACAAATGAAACAGCAAGTTGATTTGTCAAGAATGGAAGTTACCTTCACAGTGGGTGATATGGTGTTCTTAAAATTGAGACCATACCGCCAACAGTCCCTAGTAAGAAGAGGTAACCAGAAGTTAGTAGCAAGATACTATGGGCCTTATAGGATCCTTCAAAAAATCGAACAAGTAGCCTATAAGTTGGAACTGCCCGAAACCTCACAACTTCACCCAATTTTTCATGTTTCTCAGTTACGGCAAGCCATAGGAGATGGAATCACATCAGCAACACTTCCTTCCCAATTGAGTGTTGATTTAGAATTCTTGGTGGGCTCCGAGAAAGTGCTGGAAATACGATCAAAGTCACCAAACAACAAGTTTCCTGATGAAGTGTTAATACTGTGGAAAGGGTTGCCAGTGTTTGAGGCGACTTGGGAGGATTTTGAATTGCTCCGACAGCAGTTTCCTCAATTTCACCTTGAGGACAAGGTGTTTGCTTTGGGGGGAGGAATTGATAGACCTCCAGTCTACCATACTTATCAAAGGCGTAAATACAAGCAGTAAGACAACAAGGGACTACCAGGAAGACTGCACTGCAGTGAACTAGTGATTACAAAGGACCGGTAAAACATGCAAAGGATCAGCAGGAAAGCAAAACATCAGAACAAGCTCAGAAGATAGTTTCCTATTGTTCTGTTAGTATTTAGCTAATGCTCTGTTAGTGCTTTGTTAGTATTCAATATTAGTGCTCTGTAATATTCAATATCCGCAAGTGGTATTCAATATCAGCAAGTGGTGGCATTCTGTTAGAAAGTGGTATTAGCAAGTTGATTGTGCAGGTGGCTTATGTGCAAGTGGTAAGATTAGCTAATTGTTTACAGTCTGTTAGAAAACAAGTTGTATGTTGCAAATGTAGGACACTTATATAAGGATAAATGTAAGAGATTGAGGGATATTCATTGATTCAATTTGTAAAACATTTGTACAAAGAGCAATTGCTCATGTGGAGAGTTATAGGCTTCTCGAACAACCTATCTACATAATACAATACAGTTCATCCTTGATTTCCATTCTTTGTGTTGCTTATCTCTTATTCTGCATTGCTTCCTTTGCAAGTTGTTCCAATTCTCTGTGTTTTACTCCTTGATCTGCATTGCTCAATCTGCAAGATACATCATAGAGCAAAAGCTTCCTTGGTATGCTGACATTGTCAATTTTTTAGCAACTGAGGAACTCCCTTCATGCTGATTTAAGTCAGATCGTGACAAGATTTTGTCTAGGGTCAAGTATTATTCTTGGGATGAGCCATATTTGTACAAATACTGCCCTGACCAACTTATCAGAAGATGTGTTCCAGAAGTTGAACATTTGAGCATTATCTCATTTTGCCATGATCAAGCTTGTGGTGGGCATTTTAGCTCTAAGAAAACCACGGAGAAGGTTCTTCAATTAGGTTTTTATTGGCCTACCCTTTTTTGAAATGCTCATGAGTATTGTAAAACTTGTCACCGATGTCAACAACTTGGGCGAATAACTCATCGACACATGATGCCTCTGAATCCTATTATAGTGGTTGAAGTTTTTGATGTTTGGGGCATCAATTTTATGGGACCATTTCCATCCTCCCATGGGTATCAATGCATCCTTCTTGCAGTGGATTACGTTTCTAAATGGATAGAAGCCATTGCCACTAAGACCAATGATCACAAAATTGTTATTTCATTAATAAGGGAGTTTATCTTTAGTAGATTTGGCACCCCCAAGGGTATCATTAGTGATGGGGGTAAGCATTTCTGTAACCACGTCTTTGAGCATTTTGTTAAAAAGTATAGGGTTACTCACAAAGTTGCCATTTCCTACCATCCTCAAACAAGCGGTCAAGTTGAAGTTTCAAATCGTCAAATCAAGAACATCCTCGAAAAGACTATCAATCCAAATCGAAAATATTGGTTTTTACGTCTTTTGGATGCCTTATGGGCATACTGAACTGCATTCAAAACTCCTTTAGGAATGTCTCCCTATAGATTGATCTTTGGTAAACCTTGTCACATTCTTGTCGAACTCCAACATAAAGCTTATTGGGCTACAAAGAGTCTAAACTTTGACCTCAATATGGCTGGTAAAAAATGGAAACTTCAGCTCGATCAGCTAGAAAAATTGATGTATGATGCTTATGACTTATCCAAGAACTACAAAGATAAAATGAAGTGGATACATGACAAAAACACCATGAGAAAAGAGTTCCATCTTGGTCAGAAAGTCCTACTCTACAATTCTCGTCTTCACCTATTTCCAGGTAAACTAAAAACTCATTGGTCTGGTCCATTCATTGTACGTGATGTTAAAAACTATGGTGCCATCACCGTAGAAAACCCTACAAATGGTAGTCTCTTTCAAGTAAATACCATGAACTTCCCACAAGGTTAGTGAAAACCATTAAGTTGATTGATCCTAACTATGAGGATTAGTCACGCCCACAAATTCCTACTCCACTAAGCCTGTTTGGGGGTGGTATCCACCACTCTCATTTCGTCCGGCAATGATATTAAACTTAGCGCTACTGGGAAGCAGCCCAGTCCATTTATCCATTCATTCATTCATAAAATAATAATAATAATAAATTAACAATACCACCAATTCTTGTTTGGGGGTGATGTATTTTTAATAATACATCACTCGCACCAACTCACTCTTTTTCATTGCAGGGACAGTACAAATGTTCAACAAATCACCTGAGGTAATAAGTTCTAATTTTTATTTCTCATTTTTCATTTAATTTGTTTAACACTGGGACAATGTTCTATTTGTTTGGGGGTAGGGAGATTAATCAAAATTTATACCTCTTTTGAAAATCTTTCTTAAAATAAAATAAAAAATGGTGTGTTATCCTAGCTATGATGAGATTGGATTACTTGATTCATTACATTTAGGCAAAGAGATGTTGGAAGTTTATTACTAGAGTAAATATTGCATTTGAGCATTCAGGAGCAAATAAATTTTTTCACAATGACCACCGATGTAGTTTGGAATACAGAAGTAACTTCCTGAGAATCTAGAGGAATAATAGTGGAGACTTTAACCTTGTGAGCTATCAGACCTTTCATTTTATTCAGAGTGTTTTTACACAACTCCGAGTCATATGATGACTTAAAATTTTATTGGACATTAACTTGTTGTGAAGTCTCATTATTCTTCTTTTTGGTTGGTCACTGAGGATGACATTTTTTTCGAGTTAAGAGAAATATAGGTTTTGTAGTCTATTTGAGACTTATAACCATTACCAAACCTTAGAAGGTAAATTAGACATCTCTTGTCCATCTGAACATTCTCAAAACCATCTTGCTAAACATTTCATCCAATACCAATGTGAGCTTTTGTCTTGGTTTATTAGATATATATAAAAAAAAACTCATTTTCCCCTTTATGTTTCTGAAATTTTTTAGGAAGATTTATGAAGAAAAAGGGGAGTGCAAAGTTAAAATCCAAAGTACAAGGTACTTAAAAAAAAAGGTTCTAAAGAAAGAAAAAAAAATGTGAAGAAAGGAAAATAAAAGGAAGCAATTGATGAGATCCCTATTAAGCTATTTGAAGACCCTGCATTTTCAAAAAAATCTCTTTACTTACCATCTACCCCACTCTTCCTCATAAAAATAAAAATAAAAACTAGATTCATTTTATTTTAGAGAAGTCCTAATTAACCCTATGGTAATGTATGGTAAGAAGTGGAGAGTAGATGAGAAGACGTTGAGGTGGGTAACTCGACATTCTTGCAAGTGATCGACATTCCTTCAATGAGACTATTATTCTATTTCATGTCCGTTTATTCTTATGAGCATGTGAGAAGTTTGAATTTTCGTATTTCCTCTTTTCCTCACATGCAAGAGAAAAAATATTTAACCCAAACTCAGAGTAATCATTTCAGAGAGATTAACTGGTGAGTTTTGAAGTCAAAACGGCTATTCCAAAGGTGGATTATGATGTACGTTACTTTGACATGAAAAGTTGCATTTGTTGGTTATTCACATACACACACCTTGTTCCAAAGTTGCTCACTTGTAATGTGCATTTTAGTAAGAAGTTACATATGTCTCTTGTCTTCTATGTGGTTCAATAACAGGGACATTCTCTGAGAAAAATAGGGCACATCAATTTTGTTTCATATAAAAAAATGTTTGTGGGTGTCATCCTGGCTAACCCTCAGGTGGAGCCTCCTTTAGTGTCATGCTAGGGGTTCAAGGCGTTGTTGCATATTGTAAATGCAATCGAGTCATACAAGCGAAAGTAGCATTGATTTCTTTGAGAAGTTTAGGACGAATAAAAATATTTTGTTTTGTGTTTTTATCTTTCTTTTCGTTGTTGTTTGCTAGAGGACTAGTAAAAAGTTGTTTGGAGGTGGTGTGATAAGCACCAAAAACATCAATTTTTATATCCCTAAATATATAATTGTTAAGTTCAATTATCAAATAAAAAAAATCTCATTATGTATATTTTGTGCATTTTGTAGGAATTTAAGCACAAATATCAAATCATGCATAAAGTGGCACAATAAGGCTAAATTCAACAACTAGAAGGCTGAGAGTTCAAATGCATTCATAAGGATTAAAGAATTTCAATCCTAAGACCCATGAAGTCAAAACCACAAAGCAACAATAGCTACGAATCTCGAGCAAAATCAATATGAAGATTTGGACGTCCACATGGCCAACTTTATCATAAAAAATCTCTACAAGACATGTTTCCTTATTAAACTCCAACACCATTCCTTATTTCACTCAACCATTCATTGTTTCATTCAACCATGTTTCATTGTTTAACTCAAATCATGTTTCATTGTTTCACTCAACCATGTTTCTTATTTCACTCAAACCCTTTTACCTATAAAAACCCCATACATGGAGTTCATAAAGGAGAGTTTTTTTATTTGTAGTTTTTGGCTTTATATTTTTACTTGGTAGAGAATTGCATGTACTATAGTTTAATTCTATTGAAGAAGTAAGTTTTATCTTTGTTTCTTTTTTTCAATTGTTTCTTTCTTCTTTAACTTTTAGTTTATTTTTATCATCCATTATTTTACTCTTCTCTTTATTCTTTAAAGTAAAAATCAGATTTGTTTCTAATCCACGTGAAGTAGTCGATAACCCCTACTTCCACTATGCATTGTTGAAGTGTATTGCAGGTTGAAGGAAAATAAATAAATAAAAGTAATAGATATTTATTTGATTGATGTCGAAAATCATGCAACGACATTAATGTCAATTTTTTGCATCAATCAGTAGCCATACTAATCCATTTTTTCCTCAGACGTCCCCTCTCCACATCTCGTCATCCATCGCAGTCGATCGATCTCACTCAATTTTCCTTTTGTTTCTGGCGAATTGGGGAAAAAGAGAGCTTCATTTTCACTCAAGTCTCTGTTAAAAATTATATTCCAGTCCAATTTAATGAATTTTTTCATTAAAGCACTGGACCCATATGGCTATTTGCACCCACATATTTAGTTAGTATCACCAGCCAGTTCTTATTTTGTTGCCATTCACAATCACATGCCATATCATGTACCACCACAAACATTAGTTTCTGATCTAGTTACTTACCACCACCAGACTGCACACTTGACACCATAGGACAAATTTTGGATCCATTTTGGGAAAGTTTTGAAGCTAATTTCCAAAAATTTGCGCATATGATTGAAATTTTGAACTGGATCTTCTTTGAGCCGCAAATTCTTCTTGGACTTTGTATTTGGTGGCTCAATTTGGAATTTTGTTTGTGCTTTCAAATTACAAAGGAAAAGGTTAGAGGTCGACTTCTACTTGGACATTTCGCATTTTGTGGCTACTTGTGCTTGTGTGAACTTCTTGACTTTAAGCTCGAGGGACGAGCTTCTTCAACCCGGGGATGTTAATGTAATTATGATTCTTTTAATAATAGTATCTTAGTTATACTATAATACGATCTATTTAGTAACAGTCCAATTAGGACATTGTTTTTTATTAGGTTTAGGGTTTGTTTTAGAAGTATGTTAGTTAAAAATATGAGCGTATTGTTCGTTGTTAGTTAGTTGATTGATGAAAAGAAATTTATTAGTTTGAATTAGTTTAACTTCAATTAATTTTATTCAATTATTGTTTTCGATTCAATTTATTTTACAAATTCAATTCTATCACTTTACCACATGGTTTCCTAGGATCATTTGGCCAAAACCTAGTATTTACTTAAATGCTCGAGTTTTGGTACCCAAAACGAAAAAGGAAAGGAATCGTATAAAAACCCTACTTCTCGTAAAGGGAAATTATCTCAAACAAGGAAATGAACATAACACCATCAATACAAAGCCATTTACATAGTGACATAAAACATAGCAGAATCAGCCTAGGTTCTTCCTAATTCCTCATGTTCATTTCTGTCCTAAATTCTACACCACCTTTTCAGTTTATTGAACTACGAGAACAATCTGAGTTCTTTCTAATTGTTCCTTTGCCAAACAGATTATTCTCAAATGTCAACCTCGATACTACTAAATTGAAAAAAAAAAAATCAAACCCATACCCATGAGGCCATGACCAAAATGAAAGCAATCACCTCAAAAATAACAATTCACATGAACACTATCGAGAAAACACATTTGCACAAACAATAAACAACTTCTCTTTAGTCATATAATCAATACAATTCAAGTACAAACGCTACCAAAAATCCAAAGCAATAAGAACTAGCGACAATAAACAGAGATGATTCAACACAAGTAAATCTCTAAAACTCAGCAAATAAAGAACAATTTTTTTTTTTTTATCGATTATGGTCTCGACAAATCCCCCAGCTTTACATTCAACACACAAGTAAATCTAGGGATGGCAACGGGGAGAGTGAAGTGAGAGAATGAAAGAGAGAAAGAGAGAAAGAGAGAGGGATTGGGTACCTTGTTGCGATTTCGTTCAAAGAAGAGGGGTGTTGTTTCCTTCTGCTACTGCTCCTTCAATTGAAGAATACGATAGTGGTGTTGTGTTGGGTTGTTGAAATCTCTCAAGAACCAAAGAAACTGGGAGAGGAGACAGACTATCGAGAGACACAGGAGTTTGTAATGAGTGGCACTGAAGTGAATAATAACTACTACGAGGGTAAAAACGTTACCACACATGGTGCTCTCCCTTATCTCTTGGCGATGAGATAAATGGTCCATTTGCCGCGTCATTACCAGCTATCCCACGTGGACCAGGCCCAACAGAATAAGAACATTTATTCTCTTATTTACCGACCATGCCACTGGTTAGTCAAATATCAAAACGTTTAAGGGCATTTTCATCATAATTTTGCCACAGAATGATTAGGTGTCCTCTAAGTTGCCCTAATCTGGAGGGACACATCGTTTTGACAATTTTTTTTACTGAATTGCCCTTGATATAGCTAACAGTAACCGTTCATTTGTTTAGTGTTATCTTTTCTGCCATCCTGAAATTCATGCATGGTCTTCCAAGCTTTGTTTTTCGATCCATATATTGACAAATACGCCCCTCATTTCATTTTATTTTATTTTAGCTACTTGCTGTAGAAAACTTTTCTTTTATTATTGAATTATGTATGTACTAGTGGAATACCCGTGCCGTTGGCACTATCGCATAGTACATCATACTTAAACGGCTATGTTGAGTACTCAAATTTGTGGTTTTATTTAAATTTATAAAAACACTTGCATAATTGTCTATTACAACAGTTATGATGAATTAATTTTGGAATTTCTATTACAACAGTTATGATGAATTAATTTTGGAAAAAGTTAATACTATTGAACAGTAAAAAAATGTTAATAAATCTGATCAATGCAACCTATGTGCTAAGAAATTTAATCTCCACCAAATGTCAGCTTAATAAAAAATAAGAAGGAAATATCTCATGTTTGTCCAAGTGAGTATTGGATGAAATTGATGCCCAATTTAGATATACTCCATTAGTAAGGTGTTAATAATGTGAGAATGCATATAAACAAACCACAAAATGAAATGGGACAACAAAGTTAAGTAAGAAGCTGACTTAGGTACACTGAGTCTCTGCTTTCCAAATACCACTCTCCTTCTCCATTGTTCACTTTTCATCTTATAGTTTCTAGATCTAAGTCTCCTTCCCCACTTCTCTTACTGTCGCCTTCTTTGAGAGTTCATTATCTGATTTTTAGCTTGGAACTGGTTTTTATCTTTGGAAAAATCTAGGGTGCCTGGACCTGTGCCTGGTGGCCATCAGGCACCGTCCATTTGCCTCGAGATGTGAATTATTTCATATCTCGCGACAGATGAACGGTGCCTGGTGACAACACCAGGTACACCACCAGGCACTGTAGTAGTGCTCCATCCTCACCAAGTCTCCAGCGCAGTACGACCCATCAGATTCCCTCATCATTACATTTCCATCCCGCCTTCCTCGAGCTCCATCCTCACCGTCCTACTGCCTCCCCTCGCCGCATGACAGTCACATCACCACTGTCTCCATGAGTCAACCGACATCTCCCCCTCCCATTTCTACCAACCCGAGAGTTCACATGGTGATCTTCGCCAAGGGAAATTCTATTTGTCGAGGAAACCAGCGAGGGAGGGAGGACCATCCATCCCCCTCGCGATGCGTGCAGGGAATGGGAGGCACACATCGCGAGGGGGATGGAGGGTCCTCCCTCCCTCGCTGGTTTCCTCGACAGGTAGCCTCCCTATGTGTTATTCAAACCATCCAAACCCATTTCTGTTATAGATCAATCTTGATGGATTTCTCTTCCTCTTCTCTAGCACCCCTTCTCTCTACCCCTTCTTCCGTCTCCCCCCCCCCCCCCCCCACATGATCTCGACTCCCAGACTTCTCCCACCATCCACCACCCCCTCCACCGTCGTCCACCTCCTCCCCTGATCTAACCTCCGTTCCACACCTTTCCCCCTCCTCAATCGCATGTATTGAATCCCACCTTAGAAGAAATCTCAACATACCCACCCCCTTTCACCGACGCATAAATTTCCCCTCAGATGACATTCACTTTCGAGTGGTGGCGAAATACTGCCATCACCAATGCTTGCGCTAGGAGGTGTTTGCTAAAAGAATGACTTCACAATGGACCTACTCAACACCACTTTAAAGTGGAAACTCTCGCCCACCAATGGAACCTTGATAAAACCTATTACTTAGTGCAATTCTCAGACATGTCGGATATAATCAAAGTGTTTTACTCCGATCCTTGGGTTCTGTTCGGCTGTCTAGTGATTCCCAAGCCTTGGCAAGACAATTATTTAGAAGCAGACTTCTCGGAGATCCCCACCTGGGTTCGATTTCATGAGTTTCCTCATAATAAATTAAAGAAAGCAGATATACAACTCATTGTTATGAATTTCGGTGATCTTATGGAGATT
Source organism: Berberis vulgaris (assembly GCA_963556465.1). Lineage (NCBI taxonomy): Eukaryota > Viridiplantae > Streptophyta > Magnoliopsida > Ranunculales > Berberidaceae > Berberis > Berberis vulgaris. The sequence continues at coordinate 18,774,108 of OY747131.1, forward strand.
GATTCTGCCTCTCTTCAAGAACTGAATATCCCTTATATAAGGTTTAAGGTATGGATTAATGTTACCAAGGCTCTCCTTTGCACCATGGAGACAGACTTTGGTGTTCAGTATGGTCGCCGATTTACAGTCCGTTTTAGCTATAAGGACCCTTCCCACATTCAGCTTCTTCTGTGGGTTTATTGGTCATGCATTTGGGAAGAATTGCTTAATGTATTATGAACCCTTCAACTTCTTCAACCAAGTCAATCGCCTGATACTATTTCCCTCCCCTTCACCCGGAAAGCCCGTATGGAACAGACCCCATTCCTTCCTACTCCAATTCGTCCCCAACATCTCCGCCATCGCCAACCTCCAATGGTTAGTCGACATCCAGAGACGGCGACTGCCGCTTGGGTTTCACCACCCCCACCACCACTCCAACCACCATTTCGTCCAGGTTACTCCAGCCTCTGTACTACCTGATATACCTCCTCCGTCTCAGTTTGAAGATGACCTTCCTGCTCCACCGATGCTCTCAACTGCAGACAACATCTTGCCACCGCATCTTCTTGAGCTGCTCCCTCCCCTTAAGTGGGTATGTGGCTTGTTAGAGGAAAGATGACATCATTTCCATTTTTTCTTCTCCAATGTCTTCCTAAGGGACTCCATGGTCTTCTTCACTTCAAGGTCAGTCATTTACGATCAACCAACACGCAGTCCCTTCTATTGTACACCAACTTTTCAATCTTGATATGGGACCCTCATCCACCTCAACCGTTTTGACGTCCATACTGGCCATGCCAACATTGTCACACGTGGCAATACCTACAGAGCTCAGCTCTTGGGCTCCCATGTTTGGACCAACAAGTCCCCCTTTAGGTACAGTTTCAACACATGCTTTTTTCAAGCTCTCCTTGGCCCCCCCAAATTCATGCTATGGGTGCCCAGTCTAGCGGGTTATCTCCCATATTCGGCCCATATGGTTCCGGCCCGTTGCTTTTTAATTGCCTACCTAATCTGGCCCAAGCTGGTTCGACCCCAACCCCCCCCCCCCCCCCCCCCCCCCCCCCACTGTGGACACTTCCCACGGGCCCAATGCCTCCATTTACATCTCCAGCCCAACTTATTCAAGTACCACCCCCAACTCTATTTCCTCCACTAATTTCTTCCAACGATCCTTTTTCACCCAGAACTTGTTATCTGATTTTTCTCCCGCCAGACTCCTCCCCCATCTTCCCCAATCTTCACCCATCTCCTATCTACACAATGGCAACGACATGTTCCTCCCTAGTTATACCGCAAAATATAGTTGACACACAAGTTGCAGTGACTGTGTCTACACACCCTCCTAGCAGTGTTAGCATGACATTTGTGGATCTATTGAGTGGCCAAGATTGCCAAAGCAAGTTTCTCATTGTCTCTAAGGCCCCTCGGCCTTCAGGGCATTCTTCCCGTGCAAAAAATAAGGCATGACCACAGGCTCCCTCGCCCCTTACATCAACTGTCTCTACTCCCTCTGCCATAGTTTATTTGGATATGGGGCGAGTTCATCAGTGATGTTGCCAAAGCTAGGAGGGATACGACTTTACAATTGGGGAAACACAAATTTAGCTTTGTCCAACCTCACTCCTTATTTCAGAATTGTAATAAGAAGGCCAATTTTTCTCCCGATGCCAACTCACAGGTTGTTGTCCCTCTCTCCTCTTTCCCCCACCATTTATCCGGTTGAGACTCCCCTCTCTCAGGTTCTGGCGACCACCTCAGATAGGTCGCCCCAGTCCCCATGATCCTTGCTTGGAATGCTAGAGGTGCAAAGTGTCTCAACGCGTTCCGTCAAATAAAGACCCTCTCCAGACAATCCAATGTAGATATTTTATTTCTTTCTGAAACCAAGGCTAGCTCTGTAAAAATGGACCGTACTCGTCGCAGACTGGTCTTTAGACACGGACTTTCAGTTCCAACGCTAGGACAGTGAGGTGGTGGTATTGCTCTCTTTTGGAAGACATGTATTAATCCTTCAATTATTTATTCTTGTAAATATTATTTTAATTGTACTATTTCATATTACTATTCTACTAATGCATTGTCGGCTCTTTTTGTTTATGGTAAACCAAACCCCGCCCGTCGGGCTCATTTCTGGAGTATAATGCTACAAGTTTTTAACTGCCAACCCCTCCTAGGGGTCATTATTGGCGATCTCAATGCCACTTACAGTCCCAATGATAAAGTAGGTGGTCTTACTCCCAGCTTTTCCACTCTCTAGCATTTTTAGAATTTTGTTGACTCCAATCAGCTCCTGGATTTCCCTTTCAAAGGCTCTCAATTTACTTGGTCCAACAAAAGGCAGGATAGACATGGTATCAAAGCAAAACTGGATAGAGTCATCGCTACCACAGAATGGTTGGATCTCTTCCCTTCTGCCTTCTGTACATCAATTCATGCTTCTTCCTTGGACCATCGAGTCTTACTCCCGCAACTAGTATCCCCTCCAAATCTCTCACCGAAGCCTTTCAAATTATTTCATATGTGGACTAGGGACCCGGACTGTCATCAAATTGTCTCTTCCTCCTAGTCCCTTCCTCGACTTGGCTCGCCATCCCACATTTTCCTTTCCAAAATTAAAAGCCTTAGCTATGCTCTGACCCGCTGGAACAAATTTGATTTTCGAAACATTCTAACATGTATTCATGAAACTCGGAGGGCCCTCGACTCCCTTCAGAATGCCCCCCTCTCTGGATCTAATGCGGCGGCCATCTCGATTTTAGAGTCCCAGCTAGAGGAACTATTGAAACGAAAAGAGCTCTTTTGGATTAATAAGTTTGGTGTTTCCTAGCTTTTCGATGGGGATACGAATACTAAATTCTTCCATTTATCTACCTTAATGCGCCTCCAACCTCATTTTACGCCTTAAAGACACTAACAATAATTGTCAATATGATCTCTTGCATATCGGTAGCACCCTCAACTCCTATTTTTCCTCCATCTTTGCTTCTTCCAGTCCTACCCCAGACCATTCCATTTTTCAGCTTTTCCATCCAATCATCTCTGATGAAGACAATGCTTATTTGCTCGCCATCCCTTCTGATGATCTAATTAGAGATACAATCTTTTCTATAGGTGGCCTCAAAGCCCCAAGACCGGACGACTTCCATGCCTTTTTCTTCCATCATTTTTGGGATATCATTGGTCCTGAGGTTATCAGCGTTGTAAAAAAAATTCTTTTCTTCTAAAAGGCTTGATCCTAGGTTGAACGACACCTTCATTGCTCTGATCCCCAAAGCAATTCGGTCTCACCAGATAAATTTCGATCGATAGGTCTTTGCAATGTCATATATAAGGTGATCTCCAAAATCCTCACCAACAGGCTCAAACCATTTCTGGATACCATTATCTCCCCCAACCAGGGAGCTTTTCTCACAAGTCTCTCCATCTCAAATAACCTGAGTATAACCCACAAAACATTCTTCCAAATGAAACATATGAAAAGAAAATCTCGCGGCTGGATGGTTATTAAAATCGACATGGCCAAAGCTTATGACCGGCTTGAATGATCGTTCATTATCTAGATCTTCAAGCAACTTGGTTTTTCTGACGATTGGATCCATCTCATCGACCAATGTATTTCCACGTCCTCCCTTCGAGTCCTTCTGAGTGGATCCCCTCAAACCCTTGCGAGGACTCCGCCAAGGCGATCCTCTATCTCCATATCTGTCTATCCTCCTTGTCTAGGCTCTCTCTCGCCTCTTAGCCCAAGCTGAAACCTCTGGCTTCATTCATGGCATCAAAATCAGACGACACTCACCGTCTGTCAGGCACCTTTTATATGCGGGCGATCTTCTCATTTTTTGTCATGCCTCATTGGCCGAAGCCCACTCGATTAAAGATCTCCTTAATCGATATTGTGATGCTTCAGGCCAAGGTGTTAATTTTGAGAACTCGTCTACCTTCTTCAGCTCCAATATCCACCCTAAACACGCTAAGATGATTATCAGAATTTTGTTATCCAAACTATTTCTCCCTTCGGACAAATATCTTGGCTCCCCCTGCTATTCTCTAAGCATAAAACCTGAGACTTTCAATTCCTCTTTGATAAGATCTATAATAGACTAACTTCTTGGAAAGCCAAATTCCTTTCCCAAGCCGGTCACACAGTCATGATCAAAGTTGTCCTAAATTCTACCCCGGTGTACACGATGCATACCTTTCTCATCCTTGCTAGTTTGACCAACAGAATGGATACGCTCACCCGTAACTTTTGGTGGAATGGTTGTGATGAGGGTCGTGCCAGACATCTGTGTACATGGGAAAGAATTACCAAACCCCATCACCTCGGGGGTCTAAATATTCCTAACTCTAGGAACAAAAATATTGCCCTCCTGGCAAATAATGTCTGGAATGCCTGGGCCTCCCCAGACTTACTAAATCCAGACTTCTCAAATCCATATATCACCCATCCAAAACCCTCTCCCAGCTCACTAAACCTCTTATGGTTGCTTCCTTTGCCTGGAGAGGCATGCTAAAAGCCTTCAACTCCATGAAACTTTTTGTTCAATGGCAAGTCCTTTCTGGTGAACAAATTGACCTTTGGCATGACCCGTGGGTCAAACCAGGTCTTCTGTTGATTGGCTGTGTGCTAGATCGCCCCCCCACCGTTCGAACTCCCAACCTTTATCCCTGACCTTTGGCTAGGCTCTACGGTCTCGAACCACGAATGGAACCTGCCTTTCCTTAACTCCTTATTTCCCACTCCGGTGGCCTAGGACATATCCAATATCTGCATCAGAGCCACTACCCAATCGAACATTTTAATCTGGAACGGTGGCAAAAAATGCGTCTTCTCTGTGAGGAGTGCTTCACAGTTTTTTCTTCTCCTAGCTTAGTCTGTTCCTCTTCAGGACCGAACCCTGCCTCCACAGTTATTGGCCCCAAAATCCTCCGGCAACTCTGGCACATCAAGGCCCCGTCGGCTTCCATCATTTTTTTTTATGGAAAGTTAGTCAAAATATCCTTCCCACTATGCTAACCTAACCAGAGTCCATGTTCCTATTGACAATCAGTGCCTTTTTGTCATTCGCATGAAGAAGATGCGATCTACCTCTTCTTCCTTTGCTCGGTTGTTAGTCGTCTCTAGCTCATAACTAGCATCATCTTTCCATTCACCTATCATTTATCTCCGATGTCTTTTAATTTACTTGGGAAACAGCTAAGCAACAACCTAGTTCCACTGAAGAACGGCTAGCCCAGTTCATGGCTATCTTCCTATCCATTTAGAAACTACGGAACAATATAGCTTTCCAGCGAGCTAAATTCCATTCAAGCACTTTCACCTCAATTTTGGCAAACTTGTGGTCTTCCTGGTTCACCCATTGGTTTACTCTCCCAGTGAATGTTCCCTCTCTTCCCCTCAAGTATATCCCCCAAATAGACGAATCTGCTCGTGTTACAATGAAACCCCAGCATCCTCTCTCACCCTAGGTCAAAACGCCTTCTACACCTGTAGCAGCCAACACGACTCTTCTCCAAACACAATTGGCCTTTGCTAGATCTGACAGTCTTAACATCCGGCTGACCTCTACTCTTTTGCCTACTTCTGATTTGAACACTGATTTTGTGATTGTTCTTTTGATGCATGCTTTTTTGCCCATGCCCAACAGGGTGCTATTGGTGTCATTGCAAAGGATCTGAAAGGTAACGTTCTTACTACAATGGCTAGTCAGATTCAGGGGAAAGTCTTGGATAGCACGATGGCAAAGTTTTTTTTTAGCTGAGGCTGCCCTTTTGCTCATCCAAGCTCAGAGATGGCGTACAAGTTTATTATTGGGTAACTCCACTATCTTCATTCACGCGAGCTTTTCTCGGGACCTGAATCCGTCTTTTGTTACTGATTGGGCTTGGCGTCCTTTGTTTTGTAATATTTCTCGTCTACTTCTTTTGCTTAGTTTTTGGCATTGTATGTATATTGATCGTAGCTTCAACTATGAGGCTCATGAGCTCGCCACTGGAGCGGATAACACTATGTCTGTTTCTACTTTCTCCTAATCTACTACTCAATGCCTTATCAAAAAAAAAAAAAAATTGACATAGGTTTTTGTTGGAATACTATATCAAGTAAGACCCTTTTATAAGATGCATTTTTATGAACTTTTTTTTTTAAAGATAAGGTTTGGGGAATCCTCAAAACCCCAGCTTTGTTTCCATGGAAAAAAAAGTAAGACCCTTGAGTTCGTTGTCAAAATCACATTTATGGATCGCCATATTTATCATTACTTGTGGAATATGTCAGATAATGATTTTCTTACTATTTGTTCATAGCAATTTTGGATGCCAATCATGGACATTGGGCTGATAACTAGATTAATGGTATGAACAAATGATATATAAGTTAAGCTACACAGCTAGAAATATATATCGATACTGAAAACATTCGCGAACTTCTAAAATATATAAGCAATTGTGAATGCCATTGCAAAAGATCACATCCAAACAACATACCTACTTAACTAAAACCCATTGATACATAAACAATATCCAATATTTATTAGATTTTGTCCGACAATAGTTTAAAAAAATGTATTTACTAGATTTTGTTGATCATTGACAATGAAAAGGTGATAGAATCTTACAAGATATCGCCGAGCAAAATAGTTGTTATAGATTAGCAGTGCATAAAGAGTTTTAAGTTATCGTGGGACTTTGCTAAGAAAAAGTTGTGGATTTTGTGAGATTATACATAAGAAGTTTTCAGATTTGTATTAAATTTTGTTGAACTTCATAAAAAGTTTCATACGATCGAGATATTTAATCTGCATATTTTTTACATTTGGTTAACACTTTCACGAGCATAAATGATGATACTGACAAGATATATTTGAATATTACACAAAGATATATTTCACCATTTTCCCCTTACAATAAACAATAATCCAATTAGTGTTAGTACAATTAAATAAATACAATAAAATTGTAAACTATAATAAAAATAAATATAGGATATAGGACAACCATAATAAAATAATTTTAATGTTTATTTATCGACTACAACTTTGAAACATTTGAATTTTAGGGTTACAACATTTTTTACTTAGTTGTTCGTACGGGCCTTCATTCATCCAAACTATTATTTTTATGCTTTTTTTTTTGGAAGTTCCAACTTTCACAAACTATTGTATACAATCGAATCCTTACTTGTGGGCAGATGATCCGGATCATTTAGATTTACCATCACAAATGTCAACGTCTAGAATGTTATTTATCTCCTGGAACATCACACGTGATTGGAATATGAAGAATGTATGGTCATCAATTACTAAATGACCTAACTTATTATTCGTTCGAATAAGTACAAAATGAAATTGTTATATTAAAGCAACAATATCCATAATTAAAAAAAATCACTTCAAACATTAATTAGTTACCTACCATTTTTATCCATTTGAACAAGTACCAGAATTTTGATCTGCTCGTGCATGTAATTACTATGGGTTTTTTATAATATCCAAAAACAATATAATGTCTGTTTCGTAACAAAATTCCTTTAGGTCATAAAATAATATGTATATGGTTTATGTTACATCTAACCAAAATTGAAATGTATTCCTCAATTCGCTATACACCCCATTTAATGCCCTAATTTTCTCCAATCATCCTTCTTAGACCAATTGAGATTTGCACATATATATTTATGTCGTCCATTCAAATAATCTCCATTAAATCACTCCATATTCTCACAAGTATGAATATCTATGGAAAAAAATTTCTATAACTTCTAACTTCTAAGGAGCCAAAATGGAGATTATTAATATCAAATGATATTCTACCAAATCATTCCACAATAAATGGCAGAACCGCAATTTCATCCACCCACCACATGCCTAGCCTATCTGCCGCGTGCAAACGAGTAAACTATGCAGCACATTTTGACGTAACGCATGACTAGAGGGGCAAAATTGACATTCTACTAACAAAAGTGTCCCACTTTCACTCAAAATTACTAAACTACCCCTTCGTTCGCTTTCTTAAAAGAGTCAGACTTTTCATTGTTTCTTTTTCTTTTTCTTTTTCTTCTCATCTCTCCGGCGTTTCGAAGAAGAACAAAAACACAAAGCTAAAGTCCTCTTCGCTCCTCTCTCTCTTTCGCCATTAAAAAAAAAAAAAAACCCGATCTTGTAAGAGTTCAAAAACCCTAATTTGCTTAATTTACAACATTTTTGATCTTTTGTTATAGATAAATTGCAATCAAATCATCATCATCCATCCGATCTGTGAATACTTTGGATTTGTCTTTGTTTTGTTGTTCGAGTTTGTTTGTGGGATAATGTCTGCTTCTGGAGGGTTTACATTTGCGAGAAGTCACAGCGGAGATCGGTTCTACAATCCGCCGGCGATGCGAAGGCAACAACAACAGTTGCTTCTTCAACAGCAACAGCAACAACTTTTGCAACAGCGATCGTTGACGAAAGGGGCAGCTAAGGTGACTGAGTCGTCGTCGTGTGAGACGGAGAGTCGAACAGAGTCCGAAGGATCGTCATCTTCTAAGCGTTCTGTTTGTTCTTCGCCTCCTCCTCCAGCACCTCCGCGGCAGGCGGATTCGACCAATTTGGGTCGTTTCTTGGAATCGGTCACTCCTCTGGTTTCCGGGCAGTACTTGTCGAAGGTAATTGAGTAATTAAGGTGCTTTTGTTAGTGAATGTTTGTTTTTTTATGTGTTGTCGGCGAAATTTGGAGTTTAATTGATGAAGTTTTGAGTTGATTAGAGTGGTATAGATTGATGGTTCTTTAAAGGGGAATCAAGAGGGGTTTTTTTGTTGTTGTAAAGGTTGGATTTTTGGGATGATTTTGCTTGAATTGGTCAAATTTGGGGTCTTTTTGGTTGTGTTGGTTACATTTGGGAGTTAACAGTTTTGCATGAAAAAATTAGGTTTTTTATTTGGTTGTTTTAGTTGTATGTAGAAACTTCTTAGGGTTAAATTGATGAAAAGTTGGGTTTTTCAGACTTGCATGAAAGAGATGAAAAGCTTGGAGGGGGATTTCCATCCCTACTTTAATCTTGGGGATCTGTGGGAGTCCTTCAAGGAGTGGAGCGTTTATGGAGCGGGAGTGCCAATCGTGATGAACGGGAGGGACAGCGTTGTGCAGTACTACGTGCCATACTTGTCCGGAATTCAGCTCTATGTTGATCCAACAAAGCCTCCTTTGAGGTTTAGGTGAGAATTTCTGGCGGTGTTATGTTTCTTTGTTTGTTTTGGTTTTATTGTTGTTAATCTTAGGGTTTTCTTTATTGTGATTGGATTATTTTGATCTTAATAACTTAGGGTTACTGAAAGAGGAAATCTAAATGAATTGATTAAAGAGTTACCGACTTACTATTCTGTTATAATGTACCAGGCCTTTGCTTTTTCATTTTGTTGGGAACAAATCTAAATGAATTGATTAAAGAGTTACTGACTTATTATTCTGTTATATGTACCAATCTTTGTTTTTTTTCATTTTGTTGGGAATAAGGAGTTAACGGAATTTTGATTTGTTTGTTTTGGTCGTTAGTGCTGTTGATCTTATGATTTTGTTTATTGTGATTGGATTATTTTGACCTTAGTACCTTAGGGTTACTGAAAGAGAAAATCTAAATGAATTGATTAAAGAGTTACTTACTTTTCTATTATAATGTACCAAGCTTTGGTTTTTTCATTTTGTTGGGAACATGGAGTTAACGGAATTTTGATTTGTTTGTTTTGGTCGTTAGTGTTGTTAATCTTATGATTTTGTTTATTGTGATTGGATTATTTTGATCTTAATACCTTAGGGTTACTGAAAGAGGAAATCTAAATGAATTGATTAAAGAGTTACCAACTTACTATTCTGTTATAACGGACCAAGCTTTGGTTTTTTCATTGGACTATTTTTAATACCACGCTAAATTTTACCGTTAAGGAATGAGTACAAAGTTGAGGGTATTTTGCAATTAATGATTGATTTTCAATTGCTATTTCGTCTTTGAGTCCTCCCCGGACAATAACATTTTGAAAGCTACTATAACGTAAAAATGCCACGTGATGAGTAACCACTCGCTGGTTCCGATATCACTTGTCACTTTTCTAGTCAAAGGAGTATAATTTAACACTTTGTCCCAGATCATCTGCCTGATGGCACGTGTCGTTGGTTCCCAAACCATTTATTTATTTACTAGTCGAATGAGTAGATTTGCATTATGTGCATCCCAGTATAGACATCCTGATTTATCCATTTTCTTCGCATGATAATAAATGGCTGTGTATTGTCATATAGAACTGTCGTAGCACATGTTTCTTTGTAATGTATGGGATATATCGTGATAACTACTGGTTTATCTATAACTGATATTACCTTATGTAGCTTATGTTTTCTGTACCTATTTTATTATATGCTTTTCCTTTTCTCTTTTGTTGATCTGTAACCAGAAGACCATCTACATAGTTTAGATTTTTATTGAAGATATTCTTTTGAGCTTCACTTAATATCACTTAAAGTGGAACTTCGTCTTACCGTAGTTCTCGTGACGACGTGAAAGATCTCAGTGTGTTTCTGCTCCCATCTTTTCTTTGATATGTTTAGTTGCATTTTCAGTGAAAACCAGGATATCAGGTATAGTCAATCACACTACACATTCACTTTCTTTTTATCTACACCAAATATAGTTTTCTTAGGTCATAGCCATATATATTGGATACGAAGTTCTATATTTTTCACAGCAAAACATTTAATTCTCTTAGTGGATGAAAGAAATCTTTCTAGTTTTGTATGACAGAATTTCTGGATCAGATGGATTTAGATGATTGTATTGTTACATCTAATTTTTTGAGTTTTTGATATGAAGATCGGCAACTTTTTCTTGAGTTTAACTTGGAAAGTTTTTCTTCATTTTCTCTCTCTCTATTTCCATTTTCGTTGCTTTAGATCTAGACCAGTTTAGTCCGTGTAAAAGAATTACTTATAAACTTAATGTCAATTGAGCTCATAAACAATCTTGTAGATACAAGACAATTTTTCTATTATTCCGCGTAGTAACATCTTTTGAGGGAACAATAAAAAGCAGTGTTGTATCTGATAACCTGGGTGTCAAAATAACCTGGGTTTTGTGAAGATAACCTGGGTGTCAAAATAACCTGGGTTTTGTGAAGATAGCAGTGTTGTATGGTAGGGTGTCAAAATAACCTGGGTTTTGTGAAGATAAATCACATGATAAGGAGATCATCATCACAAATGAATGATGCTTAATCTAGCTTAGGTTCACAATTAAGTTTATTTTTAGTGGATATATGCAGTTTACTAAATTCTGTACCTTTTCTTGGTAACTAACAACCATATGTCCATAACAAGTAAGTGTCCAGTTCTATCTAAAATCGGATTAAAAATATTATCAATAATATTGTTGTTGTTAATATTATTTTCTACTTATTGGTTATTTGTCTCTTAGTCAATGATGTAAGCTAATATTTTATTGTCCGTTACCCTCCCCCCCCCACACACACACACACCAAAAAAAATTGCTTTATCATCTAAGAGCCCATTTTCCCTTCCCTGTAAACAATTTCTTTTTGAAAGTACTACATCAGCATCCATCTCCTTCTTAAACCACGTGTCCACTGGTTCTCAGATTGGTACGGGCCTGGATGTGTGCGACTGTTGAGATTGGGACAAAACTGAATGTGTGTGTTCCTTGGTCGGGCAATAATAGGTTAAGGAGAAACATGTAAACCCAAGGTTGATCTTGGTGAAATGATATCAATCGAGACATTAAGGAAAAAAAAAACACAACGAAAGATATATGTGTAAAATTGGTGATCGTTTGTACTTTTCTTTATTATCGATGTCATCTTTTGTTGAGGTTCATTATACCAGAAATGCTAATTTTGAAACGTTCGAATGTCTCTCATGGCAGACGGCCTGGTGAGGACAGCGATTCTGAATCTCCCAGGGAGACGAGCAGCGAAGGTAGCAGCGACAGTGAATCTGAAAGGCAATCTAAGCATGTCCCAGGATCACTGTGGGACATGCGGGACCGATTGAGCTTGAGTAGATTATCACTGGAAGATAAATTGACCATTGGCTCAGTCAGTCCTGATACTCCACCAGGCCTAGTATTCCAATACTTGGAGCGCGACCCCCCTTACTTACGTTTACCCTTGGCAGATAAGGCAAGTTCATTTCCACATTGAGAATAATTGCATAAAGAGTTTAGCTTTCTGTAAGAGAAATGGAAGAATATGTTTTTGTAGTTTTGCTGTTCTAACATTCACACCACCATTTCCCATACAGGTTTCATCTCTTTCCTCTCGATTCCCTGAGGTCAAGGCTTTTAACAGTTGTGATTTGCTGCCTCATAGCTGGATTTCTGTGGCCTGGTAATCTTTTTCACATAGTTCCATTAATTCTGGTAGAGACGAGGAATGCTAAATTGTTCTAATGATTCATATAATTTCTTGGTATTTTGTAGGTATCCAATATACAGAATACCCACAGGTCCAACTTTACGGGATTTGGATGCCTGCTTTTTAACTTTCCATTCCTTGTCAACACAACCACAAGGTAATTATGTGTCCTCCATGTCCATCTAGCACTTTCTCATCATTGCCTGTATAGGTTTTGTATAGGTTTTAACATGTTCTACATACTTATGACAGGTGGCAGTGGTCGACCACAGGTTTGTCCTTCAAACTTCCGGAGGGCTAATGGAACCAGTGATGCATCCCTGAAGCTGACTCTCCCTGTATTTGGGCTTGCATCCTACAAGTTCAAGGGCTCAGTTTGGACTCCAATTGGACTTCATGAATGCCAGCAAGCGAACTCACTATTACAAGCTGCTGAGGACTGGCTTCATCTCTTAAAGGTAGATCACCATGATTATCGGTTCTTTGCTAATCACAACACATATCCGAGGTGAGGGGAGCTATCTTTGTGAAAAAGAAAAAAAAAATGGCACAAAAAGTTGAAGATCACAGTCTATCGTACTGGTTGGTCAGTAGTTAAAATGCCTGTGGTGTAACCCTCATACCATCACCCAGGTCAAAATTTTTGTGGAGTTGTTTCAGTGTTATTATCCTGTCTATTCATAGTGGCATTGCCTGTGAACAGCTCATTTTGTCTACTTTTGATAATACTTGACAAGGTCTTTAGACTCTGGAAAAAAAAGAAGAGAAAGTTTATGATGCAGTGAAACAAGAAAGTTTATGATGCAGTGAAACCTTATCGTTTCAAGTGGCAAGAGATTTGCAAGATTGTAACAGTCTTCCGAGTTCACTTATGGTAGTTGAGAATGCATGGTGACTGGTCGATCAAGGGTTTGCCCCCTCCTGATTTTGTTAGTTTCTGCGAAAGTACAGATATCTTCGCAAATGTTGCTGAATCATTTCTAACTGTATCTTGTTGTTTATGTTATAGTTGGACTGAAAGATGGTTCTACTGGCTCCTAGAAGGCTAGAACTGCATGTTTGCTAACATATGTAAACTTGTCTGAGATACATGTTTATTGCTATATATATATAGTTACTTCTGTCTTCTGGTTTATTTGACTGTGTGCTGATATTGTTTTCATTAATTTACTGGGTCTGGATGGATGAGGTGATGGTGAATTTGACTGCAAGCTTAGCTGTTTAGGCGGTTTGGCCAGAGTTTGTGTTTGATTGTTCACAGTGAGTTAGTTTGGTTCTGAATTGAAGTGGATCCCTCCACTTTCAACAGGGTGGTATTGCTTCTGATTATCAGTTGTAGTTCTGAATTTAGACTGACTTTGGAGGGCAGTGCCATAAACCTTGTGGACAAATCCGACCCCACAAAAATGAGAAATAAGCCAAGGCACATACAACACAAGGTGGAGGGTTGTGTGGGATCTACAACTAGACGAGGCAGAAGAAGAATATCCATTTGCTGAAAGAGCGATCCGCTTTCAACAGGGTTTTTGTTATTGCTTCTGATCAGAAGTGAAGGTTCAGGTTCCGAATTAATCTAAACTCATCCCACACCCACTCTGTGTTTTCTCTTAGCACTCAAGACACCATGATTAAGAGAACCCCCAACTGCATCTGCATTTGAAATTATTGATGAAAGTGGTGGTTAATTAAGGAGTGTTGGCAAAAACTCAATTTAAAGAGTGATCATTTGATGCTCCAATCCAGATTTTTCAAATCTATTTGGAGCAGTTTTTTGTCAGAATTTGGTTCGAGTTTGATGTTTCATGGTTTCCTTTTGGATTGGCTAAGTTGATGGTTTCATGTTAATCCATCTCGGTGTTTGGAGTGATTATGGCGTAGGTGGTGTGTGTGGAAAGAGAGAACTAGAAGGGATTTTGAAGGGCTCAATAGACGGAACATTCTGTCTTTATTGAGATTAGGGAAATGTTGTGGATGATGGATTTGGCTTGTAATATTTTCAAAGACTTGTTTCTTTATTGACATTAGAGAAATGTTGTGGATGATGGGTTTGACTTGTATCTTTTGAGAGACTAGTTCATAAAGTCTTGACATTTCTTGATCTAGGAATGACTCTTGTATCTTATTTCCCTTCTTTTCTTTAATAAAAATCTTCGTGTTTGGTATTTAAAAAAATATTCTCGAATTAGCTCATTCGAGGGACAAGATTTTTTTCATATTATGTGCATGAGCGCGCAGGTAGTTGAAACTGATTCAGCTAAACAATTTGTAGTATTAGTGTTGTACTTAACTGCTGTTAAAATTGATTTTATTTTTCTTAAGGTTTTATTTTTATTTCAAATCAAATTCCTAATGTATTGGTCTATTTGCAATAGGAAAATTAATTTAAATATTTTATCATCAATATATTTTATAAAAGTTTGGCTTGTTTTGTGACTTGGGTTTTTGAAGGGTCTTTTACAATGAAGAATAAGAAGAAGAACGAAGAAATAAGTCTTCACGGCTATACTTAACTTTTATGTCAACTTAACTGTTATGACCAATCTTTTGATGTTCATCTGCAATCCTGCTACCAAAAGCTACTACGTATTTTTACGCTAGTTAACTTTGACAAGGCATGGATTTCATATGGATTTGGACTTGATCCCAGTACTATGGATTTCAAGGTTGTAGTCATACTTTACTTTTACTTTAGGGAGTCCAATATGTCCACAGTAGAGACTCAAATCTATACTGAAGGGGCTAAGTTATGGAAAAATACAAGTCCTAACCCGGCGGATAATACTTATATACCAGTGAGACGTGGTTAAGGGGCACTTCTCAATGGTTCACTTCACTGGATTAGACAATATGACAAAGGCTTTGACATTGTTTCTTTTTATTTGGGCTTCGAAAGATTTAGTCATTTTCCAAAACCTAATTTGGTATCTGAAAGATGGGGAATTCTAATTTGGTATCCAAAACCCTGCCTCGCCCGTTTCCTTGCCAATTAGACAAGCCCCTGAAAGATTTAGTGATTTTGGTGATATCCAATTTGGGGTTTTGGGGAACCGTCTTTATTGAAGGAGCAATGCTAGAGAGCGAGGAAACGGGCAAGGAAACGAGCGAGGAGAGGGACGTGGCGGGGTGGGAGTCGTCCACCCCGCTCGGGATGCGTGCTGCAATTTTTTGTGCGCGCATCCCGAGCGAGGTGGACGGCTCCCACCCCGCCACGTCCCTCTCCTCGCTCGTTTCCTCGCTGGTTTCCTCGACATTTAGAATTCCCCCTAATGAAGATGATGATAATTACGTTAGTGACTGTTACATTATATGGGTTATGAAAGAGTATAAAGTGAGGGAATCTTGGATTAAACAGTTTGTTATAAGAAAAAAAATATCCTGGATGAGATTGGTAGTATCCATGTAATTATTCCTATTTCGATTTGGAACAATAACGACACTACACCAAATTGGCATTTTTGGCATTTTGTAGAACAATAAGGACACTACATCAAATTGACATTTTTGTAACAACCTAAAAAATAGTAACACGTTTAAGCTATAACAATTCACAAAGCAATTTTACACATTTTCACAAAGGAAATGATATAATAATTGTATCACTGTGAATAGTATGGTCCCACAAGTGATACTATTCATGGTGATCCAATTTATTGTATTACTTTTTTTTTGTAATTATTTTTCATTTTTTTTGACTAAATTTAGTTTTGACTTGAAATTGTTTAATGGATTGTAACAACTCAAAAGTGTTGTTATTTTGAGAGTCGTTACAAATATGCTAATTTGGTGTAGTGCGAGCTCGTCCTACTCTATAATTGTCGCTTCCTAGTTTCATATAATATTGATAGTGGCAAAACTACATTATGTAAAGAACTCTCCGGAGTCCTCTGTGATTGCGAGTTTTCCACTCGCAGGAGCCTCTTTGAGGGTCAAAGTTTTTGCCCTTTTGGCTGCCTTTGCGAGTGGGGAACCCATCACGCAGAGGCCGCCTCGAGAGCAAGGGAAAAAAAATAGAAAATGAGAAGGAGAAGAGAAGGAGAAAAAGGAAAGGGAGAGAGACGACGGCCTGTGCGAGAAGAATATAGAGTAGGATGATGATAGTTGTTGTGGCTGTGTGGGAGAAGAAGAGAGAGTGAGATAATGATGGATATGTGATGGTTAGACAATTGGGCGACCGTTGCGATGGCCACCATCGCAACCCCATCTTCTCTATCTCGCCGTCGTCGGTCATCTCTCACGGTCCCTGACAATCGATCGTCCCCCTTCCATGTTGTTGTTGTTGTATGAGGGGAGAAAATTTTAGGTTTTGCCTTTTATGGATGGTGTGGAAAAGAAGTTGTGATGCGGGACAGAAATGGAGTGATGTGGGAATAAAAATTAGATGGATAGTGTAGGACACTGAAATATGTAGTGTTAAATAGTCACTGCCTTTATAGATAAGAATCCTCGAAGTGAGATTACTGGGTGATTTTTTGCAATCTATTATTGGCTTCAAAGGTGGACTTACTAAGGGATGAGGTGGCGAAGTGCACCCCCCCTCTCAACTTTCAAAATAGTTTGAGTATAGTCTAGCATTTCCAAAAAACTTTAATATATAATACAAAATTAGCCAACCAGATCATGGTGAATGAGGCTGGGCTCCATATGTCGACGAGGGTGTTGCATTCACTGACTTCCATCAAGATGAATCAGCTGGCTGAGGAAGCCCTCTTGTCTGGTGATCTTCTAGATGACTTCAAGATTTGGAGAAAGTACTACTTCTTTGCTTACGCAAAGTATGTGTACTTCACTTCTAGTGACCAGTTGATCATTCCCAGCTTCAGAGATTTGAGTGAGTTCCATGTATTCCTTTTACTTTTGCTATTAATTCACTATTTGTTGTCATTTGACTTGTTGATTGTTCACAATCAGGGTCGCATGACGTTGTTGTCCTTTATCGCGACGAGGAAAAAACGAAACCTCAATTCCCCGCTTAGCCACAGCCACAGGTGCCCATTTTGGATGTTCTCACATCGAAAAACATCAGACGGAGTGGCCTGTTTTCCTGTGAGACTGATAGTGGGGGCGGGCTATGATTGCTCTGGTTGGCTCTTCTTCTGGGACTAATGTCCGAGCATCTTAGTTGCAGAAGAGGAAAGTGCCTCAGATGCCCAAACTGTCAAAGAGAAATGCTCTGAAGGGACTGTTTTCGTCATCCCATAAGTCCAAAGAGACCAAGGTTGGGGTTGTCCAAACTGCTCATCCTACTTTGCTGACTGCCTAGGAGAGGGAACTTGTGGAGCAGGCCTTGGTTGTAGTTCCTATTCATACGAGCGAAGAGGTGATGATTGAGTCTGACAGTTCTTTTTAGAAAGTTGTGAAAGAGTTTGTTAAGCAACCTCTTCCCACTCCTCCTGCTCATTGACCGGCGTGGAGGAGGAGTTTTCTTGCCTTGCTATAGACGAGCCCAACAATATGAGTAAGAGCAGGCTGAAATTGCTTTGGAAAAACTTCTCCAATCTACATTAAAAGCTTCTGCAATCCAGAAGTAGAACAGAGTGACTTGGAAGATGTTTCTCATGATCCATCTGTGGATCCAGAGGTTTGCAAGGAGGGGTCGAGCTTGTCATCCCCGGTGCTTAGGGTTGATTAGCCGGCTGAGCGACTGCCTGAATCTTCGTCTTTTCATCTGAGCTCTCAAGGCTTGCCTCAACTGCTCTGTTTTTTACAAGGGAGAAAATGTCTATGTCTTTCCCTCTTCTTCGAACATCGCAAGAGGAGGAGCAGAGCCCATTCTTGATCCCAGGGTTCTTCATGCTTACGCTCAAGTTAATTTTCTTGTTCCGAATGCTATTCACCTTAGCTTTGGTGGCAAGCCCATGTGGCATCATGATGTGGATCATAGAACTGGTTCTATTCAGCACATGAAGGACTGGTTCTCTTGGTTGATCAACCAAACATCGTTGGCAGAGAT
This sequence comes from Berberis vulgaris, assembly GCA_963556465.1. NCBI lineage: Eukaryota > Viridiplantae > Streptophyta > Magnoliopsida > Ranunculales > Berberidaceae > Berberis > Berberis vulgaris. Next base: position 18,792,441 of record OY747131.1, read on the forward strand.
AACTATGGGGGATCATCTTGATCAGAGACAAAAACACCATATGTTGGTAAGTTAGCAATTGTCTTATTAGTCTATTATATTCCTTGCCATACTTAGTGTTTTTAGCTTTGTACATGTTTTCCGATCAAGAGATGGCCTACTTGAGTTATGTTGGGATGGTGAGATTTGAAGTAGAGACTGCACAGTACAGGGTTTATGCTTTAGATAAAGTGTTTATTGAACAACAGTTAAAGCTCTCAAACACTATCTTCAAGATAGATTATCTAGATAAGTAGTTGACTTTCCAGCCCAATCTGGGAACTCAGTTGGATGAGGCTTTGGAGAATTTGAACAAAGCGTTGGTTGCTCAGTTTGACCTGGAGGCTCAATTAAAAGAAGTCTAGGAGAGTATGGTCAAGGCGCCTGCTGCCCAGTCCGATCTGAGGATGGAGCTAAAAAAGGTCCAAGAGAGTCGAGATAAGACGGTGGTTGAACAAACCACGTTGGCTGACCGGCTAGAGTCCGCTATGAAGGTTGTTGTCGATGCTCAAAGTGCTCTGGAAGGCGAACGCGCTAAGGTTGATCGTCAAAGGCGTCATCGTGAAACATCTCAAGTGCAAATGTTCCATGACTTTCAGAATTTGGTTCCGAGCGTGCAAGCTGTGGTGATGCTGGTTGTAGACTGGTAGAGATGTTCAAATATGTCCCTGTTAATGTTGACCTGCAAAGATGAACAACGGTGAACCAGAGACCACCATTGTTGCGGCCAATAACACTGCGATGGTAAAGTCAAACACTTGAATAGGGATGGAGATAGACTGATAAAATTATGGTTGCATGTGTGTATCTTTCTCATCCGTTTTGTTCACATTATATAATGAATGTCTCACTCATCTATTGACTCTACCGTTGAAGGCGTAATGGAGGGAAGGGATCTCGTTTGGAATTTTACACGTCCATGACTAATTTTTCTTCGACACTTGTCTCTCTTTAGGACCTAATGCTTGATTGGACCAATAGTTGCACAAATGGACCTTGGGCCTGCTATAGTCCACAGGTATGTAGTCGGGCCTTATTGTCCCAGGCCAAACTACGAGATTCTTACCACTTTGGGCTCGCAATAATGTGGGTTTGGGCGTCTGACTTACTGGTTGAATAATAATTGACTTAGGTCTGATCTGTTCGAAACTTCTCCCATTAGAATTGACCTGTGCCATGTGTTTAGCTGTGGTTGGATGTCTGTTTTAATGTCCAATCAATTGATATGAAGATTACGAGAATCAACAATGGTGGGATAAGAAACAGACTTGAGAAAAAAAATCTTGATGACATACACACCAAATTGATATGTCCTCGCATAGTACCTTAGAGCATTTCCAATGGTAAAAGTTGAACCATTCCCTGTTTTAACAAAAAACTAAATTTAGGGGTCTTCATATTTCTTCATCACTTCAACCACATCCACTATTTTAACTTTTTCATCATTATTTTAATATATCTTAAACTTTTCTATACCAATTTAATTTCAATTATACTATTATTAATTTCGACTTAATATAATTATACTATTATTAGTTTCAATTATATTATTATAATATTATTAAATATATACTATTATTAAATTCAACTTAAATATACAATATTATTAATTTCAACTTAATTTAAATTTAACTAATTAAAAGATTTGAGAGTTTTAAAAAAATTAGTATTAATAATTAGTTTTTTTTATCATTATTTAAATATAATTTAATTTCATTGTGACTAATTAAATATAATTTGACTAATTAAATATAATTTAATTTAATTTATATATAAATTGGAAGTTTTTTTATTTATCATTATTTAAAAATTTAGTATTAATTTGAACTTAATTTAATTTCCTTTTGTTTTTATTTTTGATTTGTTTTTAATTTAGGAAATTAATAATTTGGAACATTTTATTATTATTTTAGATATAGGGGATGGTTTGGTTTCCCTAAATTTAGGAAAAAGTTGGAGTTGAAGTTATTTTAGGGGATGGTTTAGGGGATTGACTGGAGTAAAAAATTTCTCCATGAAACCCCTAAAAAAGTTTTGACTATTTTAGGGGATTGATTAGAGATGCTCTTAAATGAGTTGTTAATTATAGAAGTGTTACTCAAAGGGACTTAAGAAAATTTACATGCCTATAAAAGAAAGAAATACAAAAGAAAGATAACGTTACTTTGTGCACACATAAATATAACCAAAAAGAATATTGACTTTTGTGATAGAGACTCTGAATCGAATTCTTTTTAAGAAATAAGATTGTGTTTAGCGACATGCTCATAAAAGGGTCTTCTTTCTTTCCTTTTTGTAACTTCTGAAAAATCATTCAACTAGTTTTTATATATATGTTTTATTGATTTTGCATCTGACTGAATAATTCTTGAAATAAGTAAATCTACTGAAAATTTCTCTCCAATTGTTGTTGTTTCCAATATTTATGTTGATTACAACATCTTAAAATATTGAAAATTTTTTAGAAAGCCTAGTCAGAAGCACTGATTTGTGTTTGAGAGGGTGATCTGCACGTGATCGAATCAACTTTACTTCATGGAGAAATGAGTAAAATTAGTCCGATCACATACAAACCATCATCCTCAACACAAATCTGTGCTCTGAAACCAAACTCCATAAAGGCTTTGTAAAATATTAATGGAAAGCCGCACTTCCATCCATTACGCTGGAAGTCTGTGACTGATGTACACAATTGTTGAGAACATTCCCTATATGATGCTGATGAGTGTCATAATCTATTTATACATTGAAATTTGTTTATATGGTGATGTCTTGCTTAAGTTTGCAAAATGGATTCCATGCCATTTTCTGTTGAAAGCATATTTATTAACTCCAGTCTCCTCTCTATGACACATTGACCACTTAACCACTTTTAGCCCATAATTCACCCTCACTAATCCCCTTTTGGCATTTGGACATAAGCATGCATTTGATTGACCACTTTTAGCCCCTTTAACTATCACTCTCTAGCTTTTTTTATCAAATTAAGTCAAATCCAATGGCTATTTTTGCGACACAAAAGCCTGAAACAATTTCTAATGCTCCACGACATTCACACACCAAATGGAGATGCAAAAACAAAAACCACAACACAATAATATGTTGGGTTAGTTGCAATTTTCCCCCTAAAATATATAGCTAATTTAGCTTTGTCTCCAATTAACATTCATATTGCACTTTCTCCTTCAGACTACCAGTCAACGTGCCTTGACTGTCAAACACCTCACGTGCCACCATTCTTCCTATTTTGCATGACGAAAATGCCCTTCACATATTTATCACGCCTGATGTGATAAGCATGTCAATCTCAACCGTCTGTTACCTGAACCAGGCACGTGGACGACTTCTTCTTATTCTCTCTTTCATTTTTTGTCTTTGGTTTGGTTTAAGTGTCTCTCTTTCTCCTTTTTTTCTCTGTGCCTGCCTTGGGTTTAGATTTGGGCGCAGAGGACACAATGAGGGGTTGCAAGGAGCGCCGCCGCCTTATGAAGGAAGAAGTCTGCGCGCGTCACCACCTCGCCGCTGCTCACTCCGACTACCTCCGCTCTTATCAACTTCGCCTCCGGCGAACCCCTCTCTGTCTCTGACCAAACCCCCGTTATTCTCCTCTGTAATCCTCCTCTCTTTTCAGCTCCTCCTCCTACAGAGACACCACTCCACTCCCATCACAACCACCACCACCAACAGATCGCACAACTTCGTCGACTGCTTCCACTCCTCCGCGGCCTCCACCGCAGCAGTGCCTGGAATATGACCACTCCAACAGCCTAAGAGATTCAAGTTCCGATCTTCAGCTTCATCATCATCATCATCTGTTTCACCTCCATCCATGAAACTCCTAATACCCCCTTTGCCCAAATTGCATGAATCGGGCTTGAGATCTCCATCTTGCTCAAAATTCAGCTCAAATTGATGAACCCTATTGAAAATTTATGGGTTTTGTTATTGGAGGATGAAAGGGTAAGAGAAAGAGAGTGCCTGAGAGTAACTGGAGACTCGTCTGGAAGCTTGAAGACAAGATGGGGTTCGATGAATTTGGATGGAGATGAAAAAAAGAGAAGCTTTTGGGGGGAAATTTGGTTCAAATGGAGAATGGAGTGGAGGAAGAAAAGGATGTTGAAGCTGCCATTGAAGGTTGGTTTTACAGTTTGGTTTTCCAAGCAGGTTCATTTGGGTACACTTTGGTGGATCTTGACGGGTCAGACCCATGATCTAACCCGACACCAAAGTTTATGTTGGGTTTGGGCTTGATATAATTCAATGGCCATCCGCATTGGCATCTAACCCTACTGGTGGAAGACGAGTGAAATAGTGAAAGGAAATGAGAGATAACCTGAACAACCTTATTTGTTTAGCCTTATTCATTCATATATCCCCTTCATAGTCCTGATAATATGTTTGAAAGTGCCATGTCAGGTTTTGAATTGCAATGTTGCTTATTAATGCTTGAAAGTGCTATGTCAGGTTTTGAATTGCAATGATGTTGTGTCATTTTAATTGCATTGTGTTATATCAGGTTTTTGCAATGATGTTAATGCATTTGATTATAATGTGCTATTAACATCTAATGAACATCAAATGAATTTACATTGTTGAAAGAACATCAAACTTTGTTGCAAAAACATCCAATGAGCATCAAATGAATTTACATTGTGCTTTAACATCCAATGTACATGCACTCATTCAACATATTGTCTACTTCAAACCTCCTATTCATTTGTTTGATTATACTTGTGATACCTTGGGATCTGCAAGAAAATCAGTTAAGTGTTGTTAATTAGTAGTAATTTAACCCCTTAGGGAAAAACTTAATTCCTTAAAATAAATTTGAATGTAACTTTGCCCCCTGCAACACAACTAACCTAACAGATGAAGAAGATGAGCTGCAACTCAAGCTTGCCATCAAAATTTGGTAAGATTTTTCACTTATTGATGCTTGAATATTTAATCTATAGTGAAATAACATGTAGATGTAGTAGTAGAAGCAATGGTGAGAGTTATTGGTGGTGAAATGGAGACGATGGTGGTGAAGAAGTTGACGAATTAACCCAATGTCTTAGTGAAAGTTTGAATTTCAGCCATTGATTTTAATTATATCCACTTTGAATCTCAGCATATGAGGGAGAAAGTACAATATATATGTCAATTTGAGAAAAAACTGAATTAGTTATATATTTTTGGGGAAAAAGTGTAATTAACCCTAATATGTTTTGGGCATCACAAGCATGCCTATAAGCAAATTGATTCATTCTAATTGTCGAACCTTTCACACGAGCATCCCTCAAGCAAATTGAGAATTGTCAAACCTTTTGATCCCATCCCTCAAATCGGAAAGATAAATGATGTATAAGGCACTTGCTAATCTAATATCAAAGCATATGATTCAACAAACAGAAAAATTGACTTGGGGAAAAGTTCTTAATTTATCATAGATAGACCTGTACATAAAAAAAAAGGGTATTCTTTTTCTTAAATTAGCCCTTTTGGTTTGATTGAAAGTAATCACATACACTAAAAAACAAAGACTACAAACTCTCTATCTACTATCTATATTATATTTCTCTACTATCTAATATATTTCTTCTTCCCCAAGTTCCCAATAAAACGGGTTAAATTGGGTTACATAATTTTAGACCAAAAACACCACCAACTTCACCTCATCAACAATAAACAGAACCACAAGACATAGCCATCAATAGAACAGCTGCTTGTTCTACCTCACCCCACTTCCTCTGTTTATCCAAATTCAAACTCTTTGATCTCTTCGACAAAACTTCTTCTCCTACATCCATTAATCTGTACTTCAATGGCATCCCATTTCTAATCTCTTTCCTTTTCTTCTCTGCTCCTCCACTTCCCACTTTATTCAAAGATGCCCCTCTTTGCTTCCTGTATTTGATCCCACAAGCATTACATAGTGTCTGCAAAATCAAAACAAACTATTAGAGCAAAACCCATCATCACAAAGACAATATAAAGAAAACCAAAAGGGGTTTTGATTTACCTTTGGACCATTTGGCCCTACTCTCCATAGTGGGGTTTTAGATGTCTTGCAATCTGAACAAAACTTCTTACCAGAAGTGCTCTCGGACCCAGATCCCTGAATCAATCAACAAGACCAATCAGTATATGGGTTTCAATCAAACAAAAAAACCCTTTCCTGAGATGGATCAACTACAAAAAACCATTTCAAAAACTATGAAATAAAGCAGAAAAAGAGGCAAAATCATTAAAATAAGAGAAGATCCACCAAAACCCATCTCAGCACACATGAATTAATTAGTATAGAATAAACAGAGATGATCGACAATATCAAAAGAGAAGAGAATAGAAGAGATCAAATAACCATAACGGTAAACTAGAGAAACCCATTAAAGAAGAGGTCACGATCACTCACTTTATCGGAGAGATCCATCATTTAAAACACCTTTCTTAACGATTTGAGAGAAACCCAGAGTGAGATCGGCAACAGAATAGACTTGTCAAGTCTAAGAACACAAGGTATTATGAAGAAACAGAGTTGTGAAGAAACAGAGTAGAACAGAGTGATTGATCACCAAAGAGGCAGAAACAAAGAAGAGTGTGTGATCTAGAGAGAATTTCAATGAAAGGGGTTGGAGATAAGGACCGAATTGGTGGAGATGAGTGATCAGATCGGCGAGAAAACGTGTGTGATTAGGAGAGTGCGAGGGAAAGAGAGGCGGTGGAGAGTGAGAAGTGAGAGGCAGAGTTTTGTTGATGAGGTTGGGGTTAGTAATATAAAGGGGAGAGATGAACCGACATAAGCGCTTGCTCGGCAGAGGGGGCGAGGCTTATAATACAAGGAGGGAAAAACCTCTCTCTAATTTAGTATGGAACCATACCAAACCCTAGCTTTGAGGCCAAGGTTTATTTTGTAAAGACTAAAATGCCCTTGATTTTTTGGGAGGATTTTGTTGTTTGGGATTTTACCCGCCAAAACACATAAAATGTGGGGGGAAACTTAATAGGGTTGGGCAGACGGGTTAAACCTCATTCAGATTTCATCTCATCCTAAACGGGTTCAAGACGAGATTATATGGTACTAAAAAATTTCATAAAAATAGTAAATTTATTCAAGTCTAAAATTCACACCAACTATAATTCAAGAATATAATACTACATGATTCAAGTCTTACACATCAACTACATCAATAATTAAGTTTGAAAAAGTTAATACTACAAGTATATGATCATCAACAACATCAAGAATCAAGTCTGAGAAACAAGTCAGACTTAATAGTGAAAATAATAATAATAAATATTAAATAAGTTTGGGACGGGGATAAGCGGGATTGAAAATCTCCATCTTGATTTCATTTCATTCTAGATCGAGACAAGACGATATCATAATGAGTTTGATCAATTACAAACAAACTCAAAAAAATATGGATGGAACGATATAAAAGAATCATGAGATGGGATGCCCACCCCTAGGGAAAAGTGCGCCCAAAATTTAGAGGTAGATTGGTGAAAATAAAGTGAGGAGAGGGGTATTTTTTGTTAGGGATAGAGATCGGTTGTGGATGGGGTGGGTCGGGTTGGTTACCATTGGAAGTCACTGGGTGTGGTATGGATTATTCACTTTGGTGTAGACATTCGGTTTTTGTTAAAGAATTGGTTTTTGTAAAATTCTATGTAGATTTTTGTGGCTAATCGTTTCTCCTCGAAAAGTAAGGCTACCTAAAATATAAGGCTGGGTACGGTCGAAAGTTAATTTTTTTTATGGAGTAAGGAGTTTATATATTAGAGCACTCACAACTGACGATCCAACACAATGGCAGAGCAATATATACTATATAACTCACGCTCCCTTTAGGAATAGTAAAAAAGTGTGTATTTGTCCTGATATTCGGGTTGTCAATTTTCCCCTTCCAAAGTTCTGATATAATTTATTTAAATCCCTCAAATTTATCTATATATTATAAAAAAGGCCCTTACATCTAACTTTTGATTTTTCCCTTTAAACATTCATTAACTAAACCCAAAGCCATAACATAATTTATTTAAAGCCCTTCAACTTATCTATAAATTATTAAAAAAAACCTCACATCTAACTTTATGATTTTCCATCAAAGTCGGCCCATGTAAACATTCATTAATTGTACCTAAGCCCTTAACATAATTTATTTCAAGTCCTCCAATTATTTATAAATTATAAAAATACCCTTACATCTAATTTTTTGATTTACATTTTGCCCTCCACATTTATATTTTTACAATCAAAACTAGCCCTTTCAAACATTGAATAATGAACATTGTCCATCATATCCCCGTCATCTCCTTCTTTCTATATTCTCCTCCTCTTCTCCACAGCCGTTGGGCCCCTTCATCATCTCTCTTTGTTTCACAACCACCACCACTCCCTTCTTCCTCTCTCTGTATCGCAACCAGCTCGATCCCCTTCTTCCTTCCCACCTTTTCTCTGTTTTTTTTTGTTTCGTAACCACTCTACCTCCTTCTTCCCCCCTCTCTGTAATCTTCACATCCACTATTTACACATATATATTGAGTTTCTACCTAAAATAAGCTTTAAAAAAATGGCAGAGTGTTGGCCTAGATATGTAGCCCAGGGTTATAAGAATTATTTGAGAAGGCTTATGACATTTGTGCAAGTGCTGGAGAATGTAATTTTTTACTGCTTGCAATCGCATGTTTCACAAGCCTCACCCTCATACAAAAGTATTTGAATTCAAAATCTCTTTGACATGTCATGTATTTTAAGAAGTCAATCATTGGTGGGCTTGGCTTCAAAATCTCTTATAAAAGTATTTGGCTTCAAAATTCTACGATAACACTTGGTGCTTAGGCTTTGTCTCCGCAATGCTTAAAAAAGCACCTCATACCCTTTTATGATTACTTGTTATTGTCTGGAAAATAAGAGTGTCTGCAATAGGGTTGAAAATTGAATTGACGATTTGATTTCGCATCCAAATCGAGAATCGCACTGATTTTCATTGGTTTTAAAAAATTCAAACTGAAAACCGAATTGATTTCAAGAAAGTCAAAATTGTTTTATGTAAACCATAAGTCGTACCAATCGACTAAAATCGAAATAAAACCTAGCTGACCAACTAAATTAAACATTATCTACACAAGATATATTATTTATTATAACTATTTGATCAGTTCAGTTTTGTGGGTTAAAATCACATAAAAACCGAAGACCGAACCGACTATATTGGTTTTGAATTTTCTATAATCGAAACCAAGCCTAACCGATCGATTTGGTTTTAATCGATTCGATCGGTTTAGTAGGTTTTTTGTTCAACCCTAGTCTGTAATACATGGTGGATCGAGACTAAATGCACTTATGGAGTAGGAGTTTGCATATTATGCAACGTATTGTCTCATGTCGTTAAAATGGACTCAAGGACATATACCTTCATTTGAAGTAGGCAACAACTATTTGGCACCACAAGTTACCCTCACCCACACCACACGTCTAATTTTTTCTTTCCCACACCATGCACTTTCTCTCCCACACCAATGTTTGCTTCCACACCATCCATAAAAGAAAAAACCTAAATCCTTCTCCCCTCCCAAATTCAAACAATCGAAAGCTCCCTCTCCCCTCCCAACTTCCTCTTTTCTTATTCGATCCTTCATCTTTTCTTCTTCAATTGAAAGTTCCCTCTCCTTCTTCTTCGATCAAAATCTCCCTCTCCCAACTAAACTATCACTCTCTCCCACAGTCTCTCCCATTCCACTTCCATTCGACTCACTCACCCAAAAGGGTTCATTAATCGAGCGCGAGACGGTGAGAGATAGAGGGGATGGAGCTACGATGGTGGCCATTACAACGACCGCACCGCCGACCTCCTCTCTTCTCTTATCTTCCAACTTTGATACTCAATTGAGACTGATTCTCAAGCTCATCAAAACACGAAAAATACAATACTCTAAGTTATCTAATGAATACAATTTGAATCACCTGAAAATGTTTTTAAAATGAACAAGTTATTGTCATTTTACTACAGTCACTCAGAATTGTCTGGTAAATAAAACATGATACTTTCCATGACTTTCGACCAACTTTGATGCTTGATTGATATCGATTCTCAAACTCATCAAAACACGAAAAATGTAGTACTCTGAGCTATCTAATGAATAGAATTTGAATCACTTGAAAATGTTTTGAAATGAGCAAGTTATGGTCATTTACTACAGTCATTTAAAACTATCCAGCAACGACCAAGTTGCAAATGATCATGCGAATGTAAGTATCTCACTTGCATGATCCGCTGCGAATGTAAGTCTCTCACTCGCATGACCCACTGCAAATGACAATCTTCAGTTAGTGTAATAGCATACAAGTTGCTTACATTGTTACCATATCGAGGTTTAATGTGGCAGATTGACCATATTTGCCTGTATTTATGAGAAATTTGTATGTGGTTGAGTTGGATCGAAGATTACGGGGTTAGATAACTACTTGGTGTGAGGACAAGTACTACAAGATGATGGTAAAATTGTAATGAATGATATGCTCCCACAAGCACATTGAATTTGTCCTTGGGGAAGGTAGACTACTTTCATGGCGATTTTATGAAGCCCAATGGAGGCTTTATGAACCCAAAATAAGTTGGGGCTTTGACGACCAAATGCCCAAGACCTCATAGGTGGACCACATAGATGCTCAAGGTAAGCTATATATATATAGTTAGTTGTTCATAGTGTAATAGATCCACCAACTATGGAATCTTGAAATTCCCAGACAAGATTGCAAGTGTATCGTGGTGTAGTTTTCAACAAAAAGCTGCAAAATATATTTAAGAATCTATTATTTACGAAAGTTGCGACTAGAAACATTTTGGGCCGAGATCCACTCGTAAGAAATCAACTCTATCCTAATCAAGCAATGGATCCTAAATAGAGCTAAGTGCCGAAGAACTCAGTCATGCACATGTAAGATCTTATGTGAAATTTTCTCCCTCTATCACGTCCTCAATCACAAGGATAGTTGGGGAGGGAACACTCGTTATAAGAGTCAGTGAAAGGAGGAAGAAAGGTACGCAAACATACACACTGCAATTTACATACATCCTTTATTCTTTCTCGAACCGATATCTGACTTAAGCATCGGAATGCCTTCGGCCACCAAAACAGTGGTCCTAGGCTTAACCGCTACTCATTTTTGCAAGTTGGATATCATCGTAATCAGCAAGGACAATTTGAATGCCTTTAGTTTTGTATCGTCCGTGGGGAAGACGACAATAAGTTTTACCTGAAATGAACATAGAAAGTTCTTTTTAAGCTGAACAAAGCATCGAGAAATGGTCACAACACCATATCTCGAACATTAACAAATTTTGAACCAGACAACCCTCCAGCCAGAGAAGCTGGCCCCACAAGGTCGAATCGATCCAACCAAATGGGTAGAACAATCACACGACCCAACCGCTGCAGCAACCATAACTGATCCCCGCATAGATCAAATCCCGATTCATATGAATCATCTGGCATGAGTGGTGGAAAGACTCTCTCATGATCGATAACAATCGCATAAAAGCAACGAGATCCGGGGAGATCCCACACCAAAAAGGACGCCCAAAAGCGCATCGGTCAAACATCCGCCGGTAGAAGAGCCTAAGTGACGACGGAGATCATGGAAACCACAGTCTAAAACAGACCGTACCACGGTCAAGAACCCCTCTGACTAAGGGCAACCAATCCGGTCATTTTGTACGACTTCACCATCCATCCGTTCTCGGAGAAGATCATGAGCGCCTCGTTCCAAAGAAGTTCGTATCGCAGAAGCTTGAGTTCTATGACGGAACATCATATCCGTCTAACCGTTTGTACCATTACCAGGACGTGGTGGTGCTTAAAGAAAGTTCATAGGTCATCTTGTGTCGAATTTTTCCCACCATTGTGAAGAAAGCTGCCCTGAGCTAGTTCCACATTCTCTACCCAAGATATATTGATTTGTTACAGGTCTTGGTGAAGGCATTTATCACAAGATTTGGGAGGAGCTAGCGAATCAGAAAATGACCTCACTACCTGCTGAGTCTCAAGCAGAAGTAGAGTGAGACCCTCAGAGAGTACTTCACTCGTTTTAATAACGAGATGACCCTGATAGACGGTTGCATCGATGTCATGTCGTAATCGCCTTAACTTATAGCATCTGAGGATGTCAATTCTTCAACTTCCTCACCCTGAAACCTCTTAGGGATACGGCGGACTTGCTGAAAAGTACACAAAAATACATCACTCTGGAGGAGACGTTGGCGGTCAAGAAATGGGGCGAAAATGAGGCCAAGCAGGCCCGATACAGGGAAAGGAAAAGAGATGTGAGGAGTACAAGTCAAAAAGAAGGAAGAGTGACAACAAGATTGGGTCCAACAAGGCCAAACCCGACAGAGCAACCAACTACGTTGGAACAAGGTTCACTGAGTACGCTCCACTCAACTCTAGCTTGGCCAAAATCTCCCCGCCATGAAAAATTGGGAGGACATCAAGTGATCCCCAAAAATCAAAGGCAATCCTTTCAGGCGTGATATTGTACCTATCACAAGGATCATGACCACATCACCCAGGACTGCCAAAGTCTCAATAACAAGATAGAGTATTGGGTTCGAAGGGGAAGACTCATAGAATTCATAAATTCTGACGAGAAACAACCCCAAGAGAAATAAGTAGCGGGCCCAGAGGTCGAAGAAAAGGTTGTAGACATCATCTACATTTTGCACAACGCACACAACGGACAAGGAAAATCTAATTGGTAAAGAAAACGAGCAATCTGGGAGTTGCGGACAGGTCCCCACAGCAGAGATTTCCCACTCCAACACGCCAGGGTGAAACACCCAACCCTGAACCCGACATTCACCGAGTAAGACATGCAATGGGTTTACTCCCCACACAATGAGGCCTTGGTTATCACAATTGTTGTATCAAAATGGGGCGTCAAAAGGTCATTGGTGGACACCGGGAACTCAACCAATATCCTGTTCCTAGAAGCATTCCGCGGGAAGTAGTTGAGAGAAGAGGAACTGAAGTCGGCCAATCAGGTGATGGTTGGTTTCAGCGGTGCCCGACGTTACTCGATCGGGAGCATCAACCTACCCGTGGGAGTAGGGGAACCAACGAAACTTCTCATGACAAAGTTCATCGTAGTGGACGCCCCCTCCACATATAATATAATATAATATAATCCTAGGAAGACCTTGGCTCCACTAGATGGGGGAAGCGGTATCCACAAGGCACCAGTGCTTGAAATATCATGTCATCGGAGAGAAGGGAACTATCAAAGGAGATCGGTCTTCCGTCAGAGATTGTCAATACGTGGCGATGAAACTATCGTGTAAATAACCACGATCGACTCAAAACCCCCAAAGAAATATGGACCAACAAGCACAAGGCTTACTGGCAAGGAGCAACGAGGATGACATGTAGCACTTTTGGAAGCAGACCAATAAAGGTAATCTCTTTAAAAATGACTCTACTCCACACTCAACTCACTTTACAGGGGAAAACCTAATCCTTATATGGGGACCAAAATGGTGCACAAGCGGCCATGCCTAGCCCCACTGAAGGCAACGATGGCTCACCGCATAAGTGACATAGTCTGCCTAAGGAAACGAGGTATAATACGGCAGGTTAAGCCCAATCCCCGGATAGCTCACCGCCCACTAAAGCTTAATCCAAATACGGGGACCAAAATGGCACACAAATGCCCAAGCCTAATCCTATTTAGGACGACGACAGCTTGCCGCACAAGTGGCCTAGTCCGCCTCAGGAGCCAAGGCAGTGTGAACGCGGTCTGGACCCAGTCCATGGACAGTCCACCGGAAACAGGCAAAATCAGTCCATGGACAGATCATTGCCAATGGGGGAGTTCAGTTCACGGAAAATTCACCGCTTCTAAGATAGCCTAGTCCAACTTTAGCACTACAATGGCACACATGCGGATCGGAACCAGTCTACAGATAATCCACTACAAGCGGACGAATCCAGTCCCATGACAGTTCTCCTCAAGTGGGCAAGTCCAGTCCTCGAACAACTCACCACTCCTAAGATAACCTGGTCCGACTACGAAGACCAAAATCGCGCACAAATGGCCGAGCCTAGCCTCATTGAAGGCCACAACAACTCGCTATAAAAGTAACATAGTCCACGAAGGAGCCAAGGAACGATGCATCGAATCGAGCCCAGTCCATGGACTGCTCACCACTAAAATAAATTCTAGCCTAGACAGACATAACATGGTCCTTCCCAACACATGTCCTCTTCAGGACCGAGCCAGAGGTAACGGGGACCTAGCTCATTCGGGAAAAGATGGTTCATCAGCAACTCAAGTCCTATTCAAGATTGAGATTATTATGAAATCTAGCCTAGATAAACATAATAGACTCCTTTTTAGCGCAAGTCTTCTTAAGAACTGAGCTAGAGAAATACAAAGACCTAGCCCGTTCAGGAAAAGACGGTTCCACAGATTGAGGTTATTATGAAGTCTTGCCTAGACATGCATGACACACTCCTTCCATCGCGGGTCCTCTTTCGAACTGAGCAAGAGGAATATGGTGACATAGCCCGTTCAGGCAAAAATGGTTCTTCAACAACTCAATTCTTATTCAGGATTGAGATATATTATGAAGTCTAGCTTAGACAGGCGTAACAGACTCATTCCCAGTGCAGGTCTTCTTCAGAACCGAGCTAGAGAAATACATGGACCTAACCTGTTTGGGCAAGGATCGTCCCTCAACAACTCAACTCATATTCAGGATTGACGTCTATTATAAAGGCTAGATAGTCCTGAAGATTCATCCCAGCCCAGGTCTTCTCAAGGACTGAAATTGAGGAGTACAGAAGCCTAGCCCATTAGGGTGAAGATGGTTGCTCAACAGCTCAACTCCTGTTCAAGGTTGAGGTATACTAAAAATTCCACTCTATACAAATGTGAATGACTTCTCCCAACTCATGTCCTCTCAGGGACTGAGCCTGAGGAGTACAGGATCCTAGCCCGTTTGGGCAAAGAAGGTTCTTCAATAGCTCAGCTTTTGTTCAGGACTGAGGCGTATTATGAAATCTAGCCCTCTGAGGCGTATTATGAGTCTCGTAAGGATTGAGCAAGATATGCACAGAAGTCGAACCTGTTTAGACCAAAAAGATCCATTCAAGACCCGACTCTTATTTCGGATTGGGATCAAAATAGAAGGCCCAGCCCTGATAGCGAAGACTACTTCTTCTTAGCTCAAGATCTCTCAAGGTTTGAGCCAGATAAATACAAGAAGTCTAGCCAGCTTGGACGAAGACAACTCCTCAACATCCTAACTCTTATCCAGGAATGGGGCATATTATGGGAGCCTAGACCAGAAGCGACCCCACTTAAATTCAAAATCCTCATCATGGTCGATAAGGCTGCTAGTATACGATACCAAACCTCAATCTAGTAAGAGATGGTTTACCAGGCGACCTAATCTCTACAAAGGTTAGAGACCAACAAAGAGGTGCAGTTTTCAGCACCAGGACAACTCCTACGTAGAATCAACCACTAAGGGATGTAGTAATCACGTCACTGAGGGAGTATGACCTCATAAACAATGGTGACTATCCTACAACTTAACTCTCATATCATATTAAGTTATTACTGTTGACAAAATATGCTTAAACAAGCAAATAAATGGCTTATGTACAGAGTGGGGCCCTATTTCAGGCGGGGATAGATATACCCGCCTACTCAGTATGTACTCAGCCCAATCTAATGAATAATTGGAAATGGTGAGTACAACAGCTATATGCACAAATATAATGAAAAACAAAGAAGGGGAAACTTTCCCATTGATAAAATTTTCCTTTCATTACAAAAGTCGTTCATCTAGCGGGAATAAAGTAAAAAGCAGCTTCATGAGCAACATAGTCTTAAACAGACTCTTGGTCAACATGATGGGTAGTTGTCTCCATGACACCTGAACTGGCCTCAGGGCCACCTCTCCGCCCAGAAGAAGAATCACCTGCCGCATTGAACCGAGCATAAGCAAGATGTCGATAAGTGAAGAGATCTGAATCCCTATGTTGTTTTTGGATATAATCTATCAGGTCCAGCCTTCCATGAACAACATCACGAGCCCGAGCTTTATCAGCAACCACGCGTAGCTCCTTCTCCCTAGCTTCCCATTTTGCCTTAGAGTTATTTAGCTCCCCAACTGCTTTGGTCAGGCTCTATTCAGATACCACCAGCTTGCGAGCCACCTCGTCACCGCGAACGTGCTAAGAGTGACGCTCTTGTAAGATCAAAAAGTTGCGTTTGAGGACCTCCTAAAGCCTCTTTAGGAGAAATGCCTCAGTCGCTCATAGACTAACGCATTCTGGGAGTCAGTAGCAGACTTTTCGATGTTTGATAGGCATTTAGCAAACGCGACATGCTCATCTATCACACTATCCCTTCGTTCTCGAGCATCCTTCAGTTCATATAATATCTCAGTTCGGGCAGCCTGGGCTACATCTAGGTTCCCTTGGATCCCTTTCAACTAGGATTCAAAATATGACTGAACAACCAGAGCATTGATCATACCCTTCCGGGCTTCAGCCAGCTAAACCTCTAGATCAAACTGAATGGCCAACTGCTCGATCAGCGAGTCCACCTCCTTACGGGCGTCAGCAAGCTGGGCCTCCTGGTCAACGGACTTCGTTTCCAAAGCAAAAATCTTATTCCCTACAAACTCCATCTCAGAACCCGCAATGCTAGCACAGGTTAGGTGGCCCATCCCCCGATTAGAAAATAGCGCACATGTATAAACAATGAAGCACAACGAAAAAACTAAGTGGCAAAATAATCAAGTTGTTAACTTAATAGCATCAGAAACTGTTGAACGCGAGTGATGTGCGCCTCTGCAGCCGCCTTATCCAATAGTAGTTGATTAGCCAACCAAGAGAAATTATTCTTCATCTAATTAACAATGGCATTCCTGTGATCTACCTCAGTATATCTCGGGGCGTGGGAACTAACCCCGACCTCAATGTGAAGAGCCTTGGGACCAGGGATCAATTCCATCTCTTCCCCCACACCTCCTCAGGGAGAGGACTCAACAACCCGTTTTCCCTTAGCAACAACAATGGAAGGAGGCTCAAACAAAACTCCAAGTCCTGGACCCATGGAGGGGTGCTTTCAAAGACAACGAATGAGTCAGACACTAACAAATATTAAAAAAAAAGGCAAAAAAGAACTTACGGATGTCCCTAAAGCGGCGGATAACTTACAAGCCTTCAAAGGAGAAGTACTCAGACTTTGCAGAAGCAAAAAAAAAAATAGTACATCTGCCAGTCTTTCGGATCCTCGAACTGGCCAGTTAGACAACGTGACCTCTACACCCAACAGACACCCTCGTTATTCATCCTGATGGAAGCCAGATAGTGGAGCAACCTCGCCGACATATGGATTCTGACAATGCCCAAATAATACAAATAGTGCCAGATGACAATGGGAATAGGGAAGCGCAAACCAGCACCAAATATGGCCTTGTACAAGCAGATGCGTCCCCTCCGATAAAACAGAGCGACAATCCCTTTTATTAAGAAGTGACACTCCCATATCACTGGGGAGATCATATTTTCTACAGAAGGCATCCAGGTCTTCCTCGGACAACATTGACTTTTAAAGAAGTCTAAGCTTTTGTGATGCCTCCCTCGCGAAAAGTTAAATTGTGCAGACATGATTGAATAAGAACTCAAGCTCAACCGGGCCAGAAAACACTGTACGAAACGAAGAGAAGCTCTGAGAAGGTAAAGGTGAAAACTTCACCCAAAATAGGCTTATAGGTTTGGCGCGAAAGTGAGACATTTACATAACTGTTGCATAAACATTTAATGCGGCGTGACAGTCGAAAATGCGCAAAAAATATGTTGTCATGGCATACCACGAACCTCCACACGCTGTCAGTTAGTGGCCTAGCTCGCATACCCACTAAGTAGGGGGGTAGCTTATGAGACATCAAACAATCACTCAATCATAGCTGTATATGTGGCATAGACTAAACCTAGCACGTAAAAGGCTTCAGCGTATTCCCAAACGTACTCATGCGTAAGACTACTATTTAGCCGTAAGTCAGACGCCCAGGCCCAAGACACACCAGCCCCAGAGGCATGGATCTTAGGTTTGGCACATGACAATTAGGCCTAAACAGTGAATCTCAGAGTTGTCACAAGCTCGAGATCCACTCGCACGAAATTAGCTCTAGCCCAATCAAGCATTGTGTCTTAAATAGAGCCAAATGTCGAAAAACTCAGTCATGCACTTGTAAGATCTTACGCAAAATATTTTCTTTCCATCATGTCCTCCATCGTAGAGACAATTGGTTGGAGAGGGAACACTCGCTATAAGAGTCGTTGAAAGGAGGAAGAACGACACACAAGTATACACTCTGCAATTTACATAGTCTTCACTATTTCTTGAATCGATATTTGACTTAAGCATCGGAGTGCCTTCGATCATCACAACAATGGTCCTGAGCTTAACTGCTACTCATTTTTGCAAGTTGAATATCATCGGAATCAGTAAGGACAGATCTGAATGCATAAAAAACTATAAGAGCATTTCCAATAATAAAATGAGTTACATTTCCAATAACAAGAGCATAAAAAACTATAAGTGCATTTCCAATAAGTGCATTTCCAATAATAAAATGAGTTACATTTCCAATAATAAGAGCATAAAAAACTATAAGAGCATTTCCAATAATAAAATGAGTTACATTTCCAATAATAAAATGAGTTACATTTCCAATCGCTAGATTTACCAATAATAAAATGAGTTACATTCCTTAAGAATTTTAGAGTTAGTAAGAAAGTGTCAACCTTATAATCTCAATGAAATATAAAAGTTTGATTCGTGAATTATAGTCCTTTCCTATCAAAGCTGAATGAACATATTATATGAAGTTTGTCAATCCACTTTCTTAGTCGCCTTTTGAGATTAAAATTCTTATTGTCTAAGCTCAATAATAAATATTCCATTGCGTAACCTATACTATAAACTCAAATGAAAAAACAACTTATAATTTAAGCTTAAGCCCAATAATAAAGATTCCATCATGTAAAATACTATAAACTTGAATAATGAAAATCAACTCTCCCAAATGGGGCCTCAATTGGATTGAATACTCTTCCCAACCCCTACCTTCCAATCATAACCTAATCACATTCTTCAGGAAAAGAGAACAAAATTGACAAAACGAAAGACAAAAGACAAAACATAAATTCCTGATTTGTCATTCAAAGCACAATGCATTATAGAATGTGAGATTTTTTCTTTACTTCTTTCATTCACTCACATTTCATCCATCCATCAAATGGCAAGTAAAATGATACCAAAATTAAGATTCCTAGCTACCTATTGGTACTATGTTCTTCACAAGTTCCTCAAGATTGCACCTCAAAAAATCCCCAGAAAAATAAAGGGGTCAACAAAAGGCAGATCAATCACAAGAACATATCAAGTAAACACTCACAACAACAAGAACAATTTCGCTTTGGTTCGAGTCGATTCATCCGTAAACACAACCACAAGATAAAGCCATCAATAGAATAGCAGCTTGTTCTTCTTCTCCTAGTTTGTTCTGTTTCTCCAAACCTGATGACCTCTTCAATAAAACCTTCTTTCCTACTCGAATCAATTTCAGTTTCAATGACACCTCATTTTTTGTTCTCTCTTTCTTTTTAATCTTCTTCTTCTCTGTGGTTCCAACTCCTTTGTTGTTCAAACCCAATAGAGCTCTTCTTTGTTTTCTGTGTCTGATCCCACAAGCATTGCAGAGTGACTGAAAAGGCAGAGTACCCATGATCAAAATTAGACCCAAAAAAACCCTTTGTAGATTGAACAAAGAAGGATCAAAATTAGTGGAGATTTAAGGGTTTTTTGTTTTTGATTTTTTGTGAATTGTCTCACCTTAGGACCTTCTGGGCCTCCTCTCCATAAAGGGGTTTTAGATGTTTTACAATCAGCACACACCTTCATTCCTCCATTTTCAGAACCTGATCCCTGAAATAGTAGATAAAATCAATAAATGATTAATTGGGTCTACATTAAAAGAAAAAACCCAAACACAAAAAACACAGAACCCCAAAATCAACAACAAAAACACAAAACCCCAAAATCAACAACAAAAAACTCGATCAGAAAAGGGGAAAAAAAAAAAAAAAACCTATTTCAACAAATTTGCTTCATCAAAATGAAAACCCCACAGAAACCCATTGAAATCAGACGATGAGTGATGATCAACAATTATGGGTTTGTACATAGAAAATAATGGTGGTTCGTTAGAACATCAAACAGAAACCCATTTCAGCTAACATTTCATGGATTGAGAGACCAAAAGGCAATGAACTCAGAAGACCAATAAAAAAGAATTTGTAAATAAACCACAGAAACCCATTTTAATGAATTTGTAGATAAACAACAACAACAACAAAGAAGAGAAAACATTACAAAAGAGCTAATGATCACTCACTTTTTCACTTACATCCATCATTATGAACCACTTGCACTGAAGAAGCAAGAGAAAACCAAAGTGAGAGTAAGAAACAGAGCAGAGGGTCAGAAATGAGTTAATAGGGATTTTGGTGAAAAGGGGTGATCACATTAATGAGGAAGAGATCTTTGACTGACTATAAATTAAATGGGTGAAACAAGAAGCAAGCAGAGATTTGATTTGATGAGAGAAGAAGGCAAAAGAGAGGTTTGATTAGAGAGAAAGAAAGAGTGGGATTGTGTTTGATCAAGTAGGCTAAATAAGGAAGAGAGATGGAGACGAAGCAGCATGGAATCTGAAGCAGAGGAGGAGGCTTTGGCTTAAAAAATATATAAAGAGAGGGAAAGAAATTATGTCCGTTTGGGGAGTCACGAAACCCTAGCCGCAATGATTTTATAATGGCAGAATTGCCCTTGATAATGTAAAGTTAAAAGTATTGTTGGTTTCATTATCATTATCATTATCAAATCAATCTTACATTCACCCGCCAAAAGATAGCACTAGGAAAATGGCTTCAGTATATAATGGGTCCAATTCGTGTTTAGGTTTTTTCGACTCATCGGATCGGGTTCAATGTAAATTTAACATGTTTGTTATCTTGTGTTAACACTGTCCTACCATTGGTTTTGGTTCTAGCATGTCTATTTGCAATGGTGGTGGGGGCAATAACACACTTGATAAACAATAAGAACAAAACAGGCAACAAATCCTTACTTGAGAAACTCACAAGGATCCATAAACAATGAGTGGTAATCCATGAGACAAGTTAACCCTTTGGAGGCCACACTTAGAAGATGAGGCATGTCTAGGGTTCTTACTAATCCCATGAGATAAACCATCTCATTTGTTGTGAGGCTAATTGGTTCTTTGGTGGACTAAATCAGATAAATTATAAAGCTCAAACAGGGATGAATAACAAATGGTGTTTGAATGTGCATGTTTTGTGTGGTGGAGAAAGAAAAATGTGTGTGAACCAAATAGTTTATTTGATATTTCAACTTTTAAGGGATTTTCTACACTTTTCCACTGAACCAAATAGTTCCAACACACCAAACATGGATGGGCTTGGTTTGGATCACTTCAATATTGATAGATAGTTAGATTAACCATTTACAAATAAACAACAAAGATATAAAGGGATTTATAAGATAGACAAATAGGTACCTAAATTTGTATATATAGATAAAGAGACAAATGGATAATGTAAAGATACATGGACATCTCCTTGCAGATTATCTTGATAACTTTCTCATTGTATACGAGGAGACACCCGAAAATTTAAAAAAAAATAAAACCATTTTGCAAAGGAGGCAGGGCAAATTGTAGTTGATTAATACTAAACCTACCCCCGAAGAAAAAAAATATATGGACAAATCTTTATACCTAATCCATCGATTGCACCAACAATCCGCTATGAATATGAGAAAACTTTTAAGTGATCAACTCCATTAGACCCAAGTTTAAATAGTATATGTAAAAGTTCCATTTTCGGGGAAAAATATTATGAACAAGTTGGGTCAAGGCCGCTGTCCGACCACACCGATGACTCCTTCCCCATAAAATCTTAAGGTGCATATAGGACCACTTCTTCGGACTTTGATCAGACTCCATAGCCTCAACACAAGTACCCATATTTCATGATTTCTTCTAGGAACAAAAAATACAATAAATAAAAACAAGAAAAATCAAACTAGATATTATGGTGTTGGGCAGAATGAAAAAGAAATGTCATGCAGCCACTTTTCTTGTCTTCCTCTCATCAGACCCCTAAAAATAGCCTTTAACGACGCCTAAAAAGTACCCCTTGAAGAAATATAAAACAAAATCCTCTTTGGTCTACTTGACACAAAAAGAACAGAAGGTGCTACAAACAAGTCTGAACAACAAAAATCAGAGAGAAAGAGAAGAGAGAAGGTGGTGGTCTACTCTTCTCCCAATTATACATTAATCAAATTATAATAATAGAGATTTCCATGCTTCATGCAGCATAGAGAAATCATGGAAAACTGAGTCACAGTTGTATTTCTACTTTATATGTGATATATTGGAAAGAACACACAATATATAAGCTGGTGGTGCACTAGTTGAGAAAGAAAGCTGGTTTTGCTCCTCGAAAACATGAATTCATGTCTAAATTAGTTTTTCTTTTAGGGGTCTGTTTGGTTATTTTATTCAAGAGAGCTACTCTATATTTTTTTTTTTGTAGTTCTAGTGGTTTACAATGTTTTGTTGATTTTTATTGTTAATTCTTTTGACAGCTTGATATGTCATGCATGGTGTAAAGACTAAAGACTGAATTGATCAGTCAAATATTTGAAATCAGGGTTTAAAGGGAAAGCAAGTTGTATCACTGACAGTAAGCAATTTAAATTAGTGATTCTGGGAGTAACGTTGTTCATTCTAACTTTATTAACAAATTAGGTTTCAGTTTTGATGTATAATATAAGATCAACATAGAGAGATTCCATGTTGCAATTTCTGTGATGATCTTGACGACTCTGTTGAAGATGTTGTTTATCTTTAGATTCATTTATTTGATCAAATTTGACTAGGGCTTATTAATAGCAAATTTGAACCAAATCAGGCCTACGAGGTGAAAATTAAGTAAACCAGTAGGAAAGTGATGTTGGCAGGCACACATTTTTAATTTGACCCTGAATCTATATGCACACTACATTTTGGTTTGAGTTTCACATTGAATTTCATTCGAATGACAACCATGGTCGTAAGCATTACATGATTTTTAAGAAGTGATCTCTAACAATGTATTGAGAGATGTAGAATGTCGCAAATAATTATGTGGATTTAGTGGTGATTTTAAGTTGACCATCCCACAAACCTACTTTTTAATACAAAAGTAAAGCGGCAACAATACCCTTTCAACTCCTATCAATTTAAAGAGGATTTATGATTTTGATTTCTCTGTTTTCAATACTATTTCAGTGTCATATTACCAACTACTTGTTAGTCGAGTTTTGAACATCCTCACAGCTTGCTATGGTCATTGATAATAACCATATTTGGCACAACAACCTAATGTACAAAGACCCAAATCAGGTAAGGATCTTCAGGTTAAGGACAGATGATATTACCATACCTACTCCTGGTTAAGGACACAGATGATATTTGAATTATCTGATCAAATTTGAAACAACTTAACTTGAGGGGTAGTCCCTTATTAATTATGCTAAAACAATACGGTAGCCTAATAAGATACTTGGTCACAACTTCAAAAATAAAACAAAGGTTAAAGAGAAGAGGGGCCATCAAATAAGATCATCTGTCCTAGTTCAGATAAAATTTTATCTTTAAACATAAATGGTAAACATAAGAATTGATATATATGGTAAAGAGGCCTGAAGAGGGGCCATCAAATATCATATCAATTGTGGACGCAATTCCTTCTACATAACCCATAAGAAAAGGCCTCTTTTCTTGCTTTCCTGTTTGTTTTCCTATCCTTCACCTATCAAAAGGACCAGCAAGAAATAACAATACTGTTGACCTACTCCACAGCAACAATTACTGCAAGTATAAACCGACAACGAATAAAAGAACCCTAGACTTTGATGCACCCGACTCACAGACTCTTGGGGGCTCATTCTGCTGCTGGTAGAAAGCATAATACTGTGTTCTCATTTGTAACTTTCCATCCGGCATTATGAAACCTCCAGCTTTATTTCACTTCTGCAGGATCTCACCCCAACTTCGACAACACCTGCCACTGGACACTTGAGACTGGAGTAGACAGCACCCGACAACACGAGGACATGACCCCACGACCAGACCTGACTTGACATATCCCTTTGACCTACACCTGGACTCCACTCTGCTATTCCGCGACAACTAGGAAGCCTGCAAGTTTTCAAGAAAAATATACAATATATGAGACCTTATGCAAAACTAATTGATACAAAATATAATACATTAAAGCATAACAATTCCAATCTGAACTTCAGGGATTGAAACCCCAAATTTTCAGTTATCAATCTGTTATACAACTCCAATATATTATATTTCTACTCACAGGACAGAAACACATTCCGACTAGTTTATGTGTGTGTGCCTGAAAATAGTACAGTTCATGGTGTCAAAGAAAGTTGATACCAAGGTCCTCCAATTTCTTTTCTAGGAATTTCTTAATATTTCAGAAACGAATTATCAATATGACCACTGAAATTTAATAATGAGTCGAAAAAGCATAAAGACAGTAGTTGTCCGGACGAGATTTGCTTACCTTCAACTGAAGTTGAATCCCCCAGAAGGAACAGGGAGTTCATTCCCTCCAAACTGAAACCCAGCGTGTGCAGCACCATCACCTGGGGGCAACGGCTCATCCTCCTCCTCCAGCCAATAAGTTTCAAGAATCTTCACTGCCTTTTCGTAGATCTCAGTGTTATCATGACTCTGTAAGTTTTCAATTTTCTCGAGCCCTTCAGCATCATCAATCAACTGAGCATAGACATTCATGCCATCAGTGCTACCCAAGTTTTTCTCAGCTTCTCCAACCTTCAAAATGTTTTCCAACCCCTCCAAACAAACAGTAACAATTCTAGGGTCAGGGCAGACAAGGAGATCACACAATGGCTTAATGCAACCCTGTTCCACCAGGTACCTGCAAGGAAAATTATCAAATGAACGACGCACTAAATTGTATACTGGAAGAATAAGAGAATGAAAATAGCTGGAGATGGAAAATACTTTATTTGTTCATGGGTTCCACCAGAAGTAGCATTTGAAATTGCCCATGCAGACTCTTTCTTGATATCAAATTCAGCAGTTTGAAGAAGTTGAACCAAGGGGGCAATGATATTAGCAGAAATAACAGCCTACATAATTTAAAACCGTAATTGGTATAAGATATCATATACTACAATACCAAATTATATTTTAAACGAAGATAGCACGATTAATGACAACTTTAAAGGATCAATTCTTCTTTACCTGTATCTGATCCTTGTTCCCAGCTGTGATATTTGAAATGGTCCAACAAGCTTCTTTCTTAATGCTCTTTTTGTGGTTGTTCGTCAACAAGCTAAGAAGGCATGGGAGTGCTTGTTGGTTGATAATGAACTACACAAAGGGCCAGAAATTTGTCAAACCGTAATCCAGGATAACAAAGCACAGTAGTGCTTGCAAGCCATTTTCATTGATGGTCGATAGTTGGTAGTCAAGAACGAAGTACAATCACAAGATACTGGAACATATCCATCAGTAATTCTCACAGCATACTAAAAAATAACGGCAGAAACAATTTAACCAGGACGAGAGGAATCACAATTCTTTCTTTTCTTCTCATTTTTTTTTTCATTCAGAACCACACGTCAATCAAATCAATAATTTGTTCAGAAGAGAGACAACAACATGAAGAGAGAACCAGAAACAGACCAAAAATATTGTGGCCAACAATATCCATTAGGGTTTACCAACTTATTTTATTTTGGTTATTCATCTTACTTATTTTTACAACGTTGATAGGAAATTATGGCAGGTAGACAACTATATGCAGGAACTAAAACTATTTCCTAAAGGCCATAAGCAAATAAATAGTGGGGATTGGTTAAAAACACTATTTGACATAAAGTTTAACCTGAATCAACAACTAAGGTGGTGCAGATGAGTCCTCCTGAAGTACAAAATCATCAAGATCACAGTACAGAACTGATGAAGTACAATTACTAAAATACTTTCACCAAATTTAATTTTACTAGGATGACGAGAGGTTTGTCCGTGGTCCATCCTTTGCTACTTTTTCGTTAGAAACCCCTATTCTACTTGTACTAAACAGTGTATGTACTAGTTTTAGACAAGCAAGGTCATTCACAAGACTGCAGAATCTTAAATTAGTGCCTTCAACCATGAATCTACCAAATAACAGTGCAATCACAAGCAAGAGTTACAGATCCGACAAGCAATACTAGATATGACAAGATGCAGTAAACAAGATCTGACGTGCAATCCATTAACCCAACAATTGGTTATACTAAGCGGCAACAATTCTCCAAGTAAAAGATGAACACAAACACTCAAAGTCTGAGGTAGGTTTACATATGTGAATTTTCAATTGAAAATACAATTTCAAAATCTCAGTCCCTTAGATGTTTAATGCACGGTCATCTCGACAAAATCATTAAAGGTCTATGTTGGTAATCATCGACATAACTAAACCACAAAAAATCAATGGCAAAAAACCTTTAAATTTTGAAAACATGTAGTTATTGAACAGATCCCCAAAGCACTGAAACGACAAAGGAGAAAACCAAATTGAAGAACATGGCAGGCGTTAGCATTGCATCAAGGGCACTAACATCCTCTTAGTTTACAAATGTTGCAATAGGCTAACTTCTAGTGATATTCTGTGAAAAATATCTCATCAACAGTAACATAACAAATTACATTCTGGAGGAAAACAAACAAATAAAGTTGATAAAAACAAATATTAAGAAACAAAAAGATGAATAACAAGTCATATCAACTGAGATAACAAAACACAGATTCATTAAAAAAATGTTCATGATATAATACCTGTGTCTGTACATCATCTCCAGTAACAATATTTCCAACGGTTCTAAGGGCAGGAATGAGCACTGAAGGCGATGGGTGGCTAGATAAACAAGGAAAGTAAACTGAATCAGATTATGTAGAACCAATAAAAAAAGGGATTTCATTATACGTATTTCCTAAATTATATTTAAATGAAATCAAGCACTTACAGCAAAAGCTCAACCAGCCGAGGGCAAACACCAGCTTCAATTACTGCTTGAATTTTGTCATTTGTACCATCAGATAGATAAGAGAGTGCCCAACATGCATCTGTCAGGACTTCTTCATCGTTTGAATGAATAAGACGCTCCAGAGCTGGGAGTGCAGGTTTGGTCTGCCGAAAGAATTAATGTAAACATGAACCATGTAAATGAAACACAAAAATAGCCTGATATAATATAGAATAAATTCCAACCTGCTCAAAAGGAGGTTGTGGCTTGCCCCTACAGAAGTTAGACAACGTCCATGTTGCATTTCTCAGCATGGACAGCTTGGCATGCTCATTCAATTGTGCAAGCAATGGAAGGAGTGCTCCATTGCTGAGAACAAGATCCCGACATTTGGGGGAGTCACCAGCGACATTTCCAAGTGCCCAGACAGCCTATTGGTAGCAATATAAAAAGGATGTTCGTCACTGATAAGTGATAAGTAGTTGTAAATGCACATCACCAGTAAACACATCCTAACAGTAAGCAAATGCAGCAAAACACAATAAGAAAGACATACCTGTTCTCGAACATCATCACTTGGAGAACCAAGGAGTTTCACAAATATTGGGACAGCACCATGATCAATAACGACCTTGGTGTTATCAGACGTCCCAGAAGCAATATTAGTGAGAGCCCAAGCTGCCTCAAACTGCATTATCATAGTATAATACATCAACAAAACAATATTAGAACTCAAACAATAAATCCCAAACGAATTATATTTATACCTGGAGCTGTGGAAAATCCTCTCTCATAAGAAACTCAACGAAACGAGGAACAACCCCAGACTGTATAACTTCCTCAATGGGAGGGCTACGTTCTGATTTACACATTACAAAACACATCAATCACGACTGAAATTTACAAGTTTTGAAGAAAACTATTACGAGATCAAATGGTACCTATCGATAGTAGTTTTCTGAACTGGGTAGTCGCCTCAAGCTGTAAACTCTTATCCTCAGACCACACCCCAGCGACCATAGAAGGCAGACTTTCCAACTGAAACATTCGCAATACAAAACTAGTCAGATAGTAACATTAACAATCAAATATAAACTTTTAACAATACAAAACCCTAAAATATTCATAAACCCCATCTCTAACAATCACATAAACAAAAACCCTAAAAATTGTATTTGAAAAAAAATCCCCAAAACCCTAACCCTAAAATCGATCAAAATCAAAACTTGAGCCATGAAATCAAATGGGAACACAAAGCCGAATGAGATCAAAGTAAAATAATCATGAATGAAGAATGAAACCTTCTTCTCAATAACGGAAGGTTGATTCAAAGCGGGAAACTGTTGGGGCTGCATCCCTTCACGTCTCTTCTTCTGCAAGTTCTCTTCTCTTTTGTTCTTGCGGATCTCGACCATGTTGTCCTCTCTTCTCCTCCTCCCTTCATCGGCATCCACCGCCACCTTGTATCGGTTCCTTCGAACCTCCGTCCTCGCGTTTGGTCTCAGCGACATGATTGATGGCTGCTTCTACTGGATCAAGAAAATTAAAGGTCAATCCAATTAAATTAGAACGAAATCGAAATGATAAGATCGAGTTGAAGCGAAGAGAGAGAGAGAAATTTGAAAACCTGAGAGATGGTTTTGGAGACGAGACGGTGGAGGGTTTGCGAGAGAAATGTGAGATCTTTGGAGGTGATTTTAATAGTGAGGGGAAATGGAAAAGGACGGGTTTTGAGGGATATTTACGGGAGTGCCACTGGATTTGAATTTTGAGTTGAGAGGAAATAGTGAACGGATAGTTGGATCTCTACAACGGTCAGTAATGGGTGGACGCGTGGAGGGGGTGGTGGTGTTTGGGAGGGAGGGTTGGGTGTAGGGGATCGAGTGGTCAATGATTTGGATCATATATATATACTAGAGTATGCCTCGTGCTGTTGGTATTTTATATAATTTTATTTTTGTTAAATATTTTGTACTGAACACATATTTTACTATATACTTTAAGGTAAAAATCTATATTATAAATTTTAGAGTTAGACTCAGTTAAATTTAAATCAATTGGGAAAAAAATTTAAATGCCAAGAATGAGTTCTCCCCCAATATTTGAATTCACCAAAATATGAAGTTTAGAGTTTTTGTTTAAATGTGCATTAAGATACCCGACTCATTTTTTTGGTATGATCGGCTCGTTTCATTGCTTTGAAAATATTAAAAACGCGAAATACTTTATATGTTTTTTAATTATAGAATATATATTTTTAAAATTTTAACGCTCTTATTGATCATTGATTTTGTGGGAAAGATCTTAAAAAATGCATTTCAACGATATTAACTTTATCAAAATTCGATAATGATGTAGATAGTTATGGTAATTTTCATTTTGCTAAAAGCAAAACACAATATTTTCTTTTTTCGCCACATGTATATTCCACCAATTTTTTTCAAAAGTTTTTTCATTATTTTTGTTCTTCTACATGTTTTATATTTACAAATATGCCATCATGGAAAATTAATCTCAACCCTCAAATTCAATATATTTCCCAACTTGTAATCCTAACCATCTTTTATCTCTAATTCTTTCGATTTGAATTTATCCCAGTCAGCAATGAATAGTAAAATACCACTCTGAATTATAATATAGAAGATATACATGTAACTAAACCTTGTGCATTGGTTGGTAACTAAACCTTGTGCATGGTGGCTATCTATTAAACAAATATTAGTGACTACCACTTCAAATCTACAAAATTATTGTTCTAAATGAAGCTAGTCTAGAATGCATTTGGCTCAGATCATTTATTCAACTTATAAGAAATAAATGTCAATTGCCCTCGATTATTGATCAGTTGATAATGTTGCATATATTGTTCAATGCAAAAAGACGTCATCAAAACAAATTGAACAAAACACATGCCAGTAATGTTTATCTGCCCATATTAGCTTCAGAAAAACCATGTGACTGAAATCAAACAAATTCAGTCTAACGACAACCTTGCTGATTTCTTCACCAAAACTAGGGGTGGGCACGGTCTGAATCAATTCCAAATTTTGAGGAGCCTAACTTGAACCGTTTAAATTTAACGGATCTGATTCAGTCCAGATTTCCTCATTTTGAAACATTGGGATTGGACCTAACTCGAATTGTTTGGAACGATCTGGTTCCTACAGTTCCAGAACAAACATCAATTTATTTAAAGAACCTAACTCAAACGTAACTTGACTTCTTCGAGGTAAGGAAAAAAATCCACAAATCACCAACAATAATTGAGTCACTGCTGTGTGGCTATGTCAATATAGTATTTAGATTACCATTTAGATTCTAGCACCTGGTTTAGTTTCTCAGAGAAAAAACACACACAAAAAAAAACTAGATCAACCAAGAAACACATAATCTTCATTTCCATCCATTTTTGGAGTCTTTTCCCAAGCCTGAAAGACAGATAAGCATCAACACAAACATATTGAACTTGTTATTCAAACAACTCCCTTGGATCCCAAATCACTCATTCCGACCCACTCAGGCTCCTCCACCCCATTAATCCCCAAATACATACTCGCCAACCTCACCATCGACACCCCTACCTCCATAACCCACAAGCCTCCCAAGCTCCACAATATGACTCACTAGCACTCTATAACCTTTGAAAAAGCATCACAACGTTTGAATAGTTGTTCACCCCAACAAATGTGACACCCATTGGGCAGAAAGTCCTTGAGAACTGGTGGGAAGGAATTCGCTCGATATATTTGAACATCATACAGTACTGGGTGGGATACCACGCAGAGTTGAAGCATTGTTGATCTGTGGTGGTCGCCATTGCATGTTAAGACCGACCAGGAAGTTGTGACGACACTTGCTCTGCGCTTGATAGTGGTGGTGACTGAGTTGTCGAAAATTGACACAGTGAAGCGTCGCTGGAGATTTGGTGCTCATCGATGTGATGAGTTCTTTCATGGTTTCTTTTGTGCTCTGAAAGACTTAAAAGGTTAGAGGTGTGAGGGGATTTTGGAAATTTTTGAGGTGTCATTTAAAACGGGTAGGAAGCGAACCATTTGAATATACGTTGGAACCAAACTTGAACCATTCTACAACGGATCTAGACTGTTTCTTGAATTATACAATAATTTTTTTACCGCAAAATGGTCCGGTTAGACTTGGATCCGCGGTTCCTCAACCCGTTTGTTCATCCCTAACCAAAACAATTCTTAAATTAACATTTCAGAAATTGGTCTATGAGATTGGCATGTGTCGTCTTAATCATCAAAGTAATTAAAATATTAATGTCATGAGAGAGAGTAATTATTAGGGGCAGTATCCAAAAGTATACTCAACCAAGAACATCTTGAAGTATGCTACATTGATACTAAGTGAGATGTATTCTTTTTTCTTCGACACGGATTTATCTCACTGGGTTTTTTGTCAAGATTTTAATGAGGCAACGTTATGACACCCACCATATTAATGAAGAATGTTGTATTTTTTTCCTTCGTTCTGGTTTTTCCCCGCCAGGTTTTACTGACAAGGTTTTAATGGTGCAACAATGGTGACGATTACTGCAAAATAGTGATGGAATGTTACGACTTGAAATCAACTCCATTAATAATTTGATAATTAGGGAGAGCATTTCATCAAGGGAAGACATGATTTTACAAAAGATTTTGGACAACCTGCGCACTATATTTTTTTTTCCCTTCGTTGAGGTTATGTCCCATTGGGTTTTCATGGTAAGGTTTTAATGAGACAGTATTTCGCGCATCCAACACCACTGGTGGACAATATCTTAGAGTGGTGGTCATCCAAGGGGGAGTGTTGTAACTAGTGAGGTGTCACCACCACCTTTTGCATGGAGTGTGAATGCTCATCTCCTCAACATATCATGTATTGAGGTGGCATTACCACCTTGTGCATGGGTGGTTAATGTCCACCTCATTGTATTTGCTCATTCCTATAAATTGGCCAAAAAATCAATTGAATTCATATGTACAGATAATGGAAATAATGAATAGAATTGTGATATTTTCTTATAAGTATATTCGTATTTTTATTTGGCAAATTCATCAACTAAGTTGACAACCAATATAAGAATACCCTAAAAAAAGTTTGGAGTTATCAATTTTTTTTAGTTTTTTATTTTTTATAATTGGTAAATTTAGTAAAGAAACATGAAAAAATATAAATCATTCATCAAAATAGAAAATGCTGAAAGGGTTCGTGCATGTGTTGTCCGAGTAATCTACATATACCGTATTAAAAATAGAAAATGCTAAAAGGGCCTGTGCAATCTGCATATTCGATATGATCCAACATCTAATACAAATGACCCATCCGTTGAAGGCAAGGAATGTGATTTCTCGAAACATGTAGAAAGTTCACAAAATATTTCTTATTTTAGAGTCACCGAAATTTTTATTTAAATTCGAAATATTAATTTATCTTTATTAGGGGAATACATTTTAACCCAATTTAACCTTATTTTAGTATTAAAAGTTTGTTATATGAGTGATTCTTATGCAATATGTTGTTTGTATGACACTATAAGCAGTGTCAACCCAATAAAAGATTGGGCCTAGGCGATAGTTGATTACGGGCTTATATCTCAAAGAATTAGAAAACTAATAGTTTTGTATATACTTTTACGAGACCCATATCTCAAATATTAGAAACTAATAGTTTCGTATATACTTTTGTATATATTTTTTAAGTTCATAACATATAAAAGTAAATTGTCTTATGATTTTTTTTTTTTGTAGTTTTTTCATTCAGCTTAAGATGCATAATATATATTGCTAGCTTCTAAATTACAAACGAAATTTAACGTTT
The DNA here is from genome assembly GCA_963556465.1 of Berberis vulgaris. Taxonomy (NCBI): domain Eukaryota; kingdom Viridiplantae; phylum Streptophyta; class Magnoliopsida; order Ranunculales; family Berberidaceae; genus Berberis; species Berberis vulgaris. The sequence continues at coordinate 18,825,475 of OY747131.1, forward strand.
TTCTACAAAAAATGAAATATTTCACGAAATTTTCTTAAAATCAGGGAGTCGAAATTGTCTCAAAAAATGAAATCATGATCCTTGGCCCTATGAGTGTTTTTTTAACTAATATAACCTTTCAACCATAATCGTTTTAATTATTTCAGCGTAGTAGTGTATATGGTATGGATGATACTCGGGTGCCGCATGATGATTCTAGTGCTCTCCTGATTGCATGGTTGATTATCATCACTGGTGTGTTCGAAGACATATTTGCTATATGTGTATTATTGACTATATGGAGATACATGCGGAGTCACACTGTCGAGCCATCTCTGACAGGCATGATCTAGGTTCGAGAGCAGTGTTCTAAAAAGCGCTAGGCGGCGAGCAGGTGCCTAGCGCCCAAGGGCTTAGGCGGCACCTAGGCAGTCTTAGGTTTTGTATTATAACTTTAATAATTTACAAAAGTTAAGCATTATACCTTATCAAGTACATCCAATTTAATGCCAAGATACATATGCAAAATTTAAAAACATGAAAAATTAACAATCAAGAACAAAATTTATTAAAACTCAAATGACTGAAATTGGTCATGATGAATACTTTATACAAAGTTGAATTTGTGGACAAAAATCCAAACCTACTCTTTTATTTTTCTTCAAATTGCATGAATAAACTCACTCATGTTTGATAAAATCTACATTACTAAAACTGGTACTAGCATATCCTTTGAGAATTCCATTAAGTAATCATCCTTTGCTACATTCAGAAATATACTGAATAAAAAACAACTAAATTGTTTATTTCCAAAAAAGAGGAAAATAAAATAAAATAAGAACACAATCAGCCTTATTAAAAAATTGCCCAGACCCCACCTAGACTAACCAGAACTCGCTCAGAACCCGCCCAACCATTAATCTGGGCATTTTTCTAACGCCTAGTGCCTAGGCTGATTTTTAGAACACTGTTCGAGAGATGATCTCGCCCGTGATTGTAGTTGAGGTTGGGCATATGGGTAATCAATGTCCCACATGTCTTGACGACAACACTGGTGATGATATGTTGATTATCATTCTTGCATGTCAACATGCATTCTGTGTTGATTGCATCGAGGAAAGGGTCAACACAACTTCTGGGCGCCCTACATGCCCTGCATGCAAATGTTACATAGTTGATGATGAGATTGTATGAGTTAAAATTCAACTGTTGTAAGAATATATACATTGGTTTGAATCAAGGAATGTGATTTCTTGAAATATGTCAAAATTTCACGAAATATTTTTTATTTTAAAGTTGCCGAAATATCTTTCGAAATTCAAAATATTAATTTATTTTTATCAATGGAATACATTTTTACCCAATTTAACCTTACTTTATTATTAATATTTTTTTATATGAGTGATTCTAATGCAATATATTGTTTGTATGACATAATAATCAGTGTTGACTCTATAAAAGTTGGGGCCTAAGCGATAGTAGATTACGGGGCCCATATCTCGAAGGATTAGAAAACTAATAGTTTCGTATATATTTCTGAAGATCATAACATATAACATTAAATTGTGTTATGAAAATTTGTAGATTTTCGTTTAACTTAAGATGCATAATATATATTGGTAACTTCAAAATTACAAACGAAAAGTTTTTATTTTTTAATACAAAACGGAATATTTCTTAAAATCATATGACCATAATTGTCTCGAAAAATGAAATCACAATCATTAGATTTTAGAACCCTTCCGATTGCATGGTTGATTATAATCATTGGTGTATTTGGAAGCATATTTGTTATATGTGTATTAGTTACTATATGGAAATACATGCGGAGTCACACTGCAGAGCCATCTCCGATAAGCAAGATCTAGGTTTGAAATAGGATGTCGCCTTTGATAGTAGCTGAGACTAGGCATATGGGTGATCAGTGTCCCATATGTCTTGAAGACTACACAGTTGACGATGTGTTGATTATTATTCTTGCATATCAACATGTATTTCTCGTTGATTCAATCGAGGAATGGGTCAACACAACTTCTAGCCTCCCTACATGCCCTGCATGTAGAGGTTATATAGTTGATGATGAGATTGTATGACTTAGATTACAACTGTTGTTAGAATATATACATTGGTTTGAATCAAGGAATATGATTTCTAGAAATAAGTCGTACTTTCAGGAAATATTTCTTATTTTGTAATTATTGAAATATCTTTAGAAATTCAAAATATTAATTTATTTTCATCAAGATAATACATTTAATCCAATTTAACCTTATTTTTTTATTAAAAAATTGTTATATGTGTGACTCTTATGTAATATGTTGTTTGCATGACACTATAAGCAGTGTCACCAAAATAAAATTTGGGGCCTAAGCGACAATGTATTACGGACCCTATATTTCGAAGGATTAGAAAACTAATAATTTTGTATATATTTTTCTATATATTTCTGAAGATCATAACATAAAACATTAAATTGTCTTATGAAAATTTGTAGATTTTTGTTCAGCTTAAGATGCATAATATATATTGTTAACTTCGAAATTACAAATGAAATTTTTTATATGTTTTTTTACATACAATGAAATATTTCTTAAAATCAACGAAATTGTCTCAAAAAATGAAATTACAATCCTTGGATTCTAGTGCCCTCCCGATTGCATGGTTGATTATCATCATTGGTGTATTTGGAGGCATATTTGTTATATGTTTATTATTGACTATATGGAGATACATGCGGAGTCACACTGCCGAGCCATCTCCGACAGGTAGGATCCAGGTTCGATAGAGGATCTCGCACCTGATTGTAGCAGAGACTAGGCATATGGGTGATCAGTATCCCATATGTTTTGACGACTACACTGGTGACGATGTGTTGATTATCATTTTTACATGTCAACATGCAATCTGTGTTGACTGCATCGATGAATGAGTCAACACATCTTTTGGCCGCCCTACATGCTCTGCATGTAGAGGTTATATAATTGAGGATGAGATTGTATGAGTTAGATTACAAATGTTGTTAGAACATACCCATTGTTTTTAATCACGGAATGTGATTTCTTGGAACGTGTCGAAATTTCACGAAATATTACTTATTTTGAAGTTACCGAAATATCGAAATATTACTTTTTCAGATCATGCACCTATTTCGGGCAGCTCAAATTCAGGACAGTGAATTATTGGCTTGTATTCCTTCTTTAATCTCGGAAGTGGATTGTGATCAATTAGTTAAATGTCCATTATTGGAAGAAGTGAAAAAGACGACATTTGACATTCCGAAAAATAGCGCCCCAGGTCCAAATGGGTTTACAGTTGGATTCTTTCAGTCTTGCTAGGAGATTGTTGGCATTGATATCTGGAAAACGACCATTCAATTCTTTGAAGGTGAGGCTCTTTCGGCGGATTTCTCGGCGAATTTTATTGCTTTGATTCCTAAGGTGGACGCTCCAGGTTCTTTTTCTGACTTTTGTCCTATTAGTCTTTGCAATGTTATTTATGAAATATTCAGTAAATTACTTTGCAATAGACTGGATTTAGTGCTTCCAGATATTATAGCCCAAGAGCAGGGGGCTTTTGTTAGGGGATGGTCTATTGTTGAAAATATCGGCTTGGCTCAGGAGATGGTGCGAGACATTAATAAAAATGTCACAAGTGGCAACATGGTCCTTAAAATTGATATGGAGAAAGCCTATGACAAACTGGAGTGACCTTTTCTTTTTTCTGTGCTCAAAAGATTTGGGTTTTCGACTAGAGTTTGTCACCTTGTTTCTAATTGTGTTGCCAATTGCGGATTTTCGGTGCTAATGCAAGGAGTATATAATAGTTTTTTCAAATCTTCTAGGGGCTTGCGGCAGGGGGATCCGCTCTCCCCATTGTTATTTGTCATAGCTTCGGAGGTCCTAAATAGAGGATTGCGGGACGCATTTGCTAGAGGTGAGATTTGTTTTTATTACACGCCCAGATATTGTCGGCCTATTACGCATCTTTTGTACACAGATGATACTCTGATTTTTCTCAATGGGAGAAAATGCTTCACTTGTTGGTTGCATGAAGTTTTTGGAAAGATATGCTAGGGTCTCGGGACAAAAAATTAATGCAGAAAAAGTTCTTTCTTAGTTGAGGAAAAAGCTGTTGTGGAAATGGTGGTGGCGGTTAAATCTTATACAGGATTCCAGTTCATAGGCTCACCGATGAAGTATTTAGGTGTCCCTATTTATCAGGGCAAGTGTAAGATTATTTATTTTGATGCGATGATAAGTAAAATCCAAAAGCGTATTAGTGGTTGGAAGATTGATTTTAGTTCAGCATGTTTTGAACTCTATTCCTATCTATACGCTTAGCGCCATGTGTGTCCCGTATCAAGTGCTCTATAGAATTCATAAATTATTGACGGATTTCTTTTGGAGAGATTGTGAAGGCAGACTAAAAAAAAAGAAGTGGATATCTTGGAATAAGATTTGTTTTCCTAAGGCAGAAGCATGATTGGGGGTTAGGAACCTTGTTACAGTCTCCAGGGCATTCCGCATGAAAGCCTTATGGAATATGATTAATGCTGACTCGCTGTGGGCAAAGTTCATGAGATGCAAAAATTGGAAGAAGGAGGTCCCTTTGATATTTCAGGTAGAGAAAAATATTGCCTCGCCTCTTATGAAAGAGATCATGAAGTTCAAAGTTGTCCTTGTGAGTAGCAGTATCTGGCGGATTGGTAATGGCAACTCGAGTTTTTATGCGAATAACTGGAATCTTACGACTGTTTTTATGAGATCAGGAGATTCGAGATATTTGGCCTACGATTGTGGAGGTTTGTAATGGGGATTTTGATTTGGTTTCTCCATACTTTAGAGAATTGGTGAGAACACTTTTTGATGACAAATTTAAGGGTAGTGAGCAGGACAAGGATTATTGCATTTGGACCCCGGACCCGGGTGGCCAATTTAGCACTCAGTTTGCTTATGAGATTCTTCGTGATAACAAGGGTACTTCCAAGTTGTTTGATAAGATTTGGTGGCCTATTTTGCCGCCTAAAATATCAGTTTTTGTTTGGAAACTTTTATTAAGAGGCGTACGAATGATGGGGAACTCCATAGATGTGGGATCAGCTTAGCTTCTTGATGCCATTGTTGTGTCTCACCAAGTGTGGAATCTTTAAATCATCTTTTTCTGGATGGTTTTCTGGTTAAAGAGGTCTGGAGGCATTTTGAGGCTATTTTTTATGTTCACTTAAGAAGATCGGCAGAAATCGTGACCATGTTGACAGTTTGGTTTAGGAGAGCCAATAAGCATTCTCAAGTTGGTTTACTATTTTTTTTAACGCCAATGTTAATCTTCTGGGAGATTTGGAAACAGAGGTGTCAGAGTGTTTTTGACAATGGTAAGCCAAGCATGATGACAATTATTTTGCTAGTCAGGAGAAATCTTCGACTGGCAAATTCCTTTTTGTCTCCTAAACGAGTTAGTGAGAATAAAAAGCCCCTCTTATCCCTTGGTCTTCCTATTTTCCTGATTATTAAGAGGTGCAATAGAGTTGTCTACTTGAACTTCCCACAAGAGGAATTTGTGGCACTTAATGTAGATGATTCGTCGAGAAATAATAACGCGACAGCTGGAGTAATTATCAGAAACAGTTTGGGTAATTGTCTGGTGGCTAAGCAAGTTGTTCTTGGCGAAGGATCAAATAATTTGCGGAGGTTAGAGCAGTAATGGAAGGTCTTCTTTTGTGTCATAGGCTTCACCTGGTAAAGGTTTCTCTCCAAACGGATTCAAAAATTGTGCGGGGATGGTTCTATGAGGATTTCAAAGTCCCTTGGTTCATGGAGAATGCTTGGCAAGACATTAAGAAATTGACTGCCCATTTGGAGGTGCATTGTGTTCATATCTTCAGGGAAGCAAATGCGGTGGCGGATGCACTTGCGGATAGAGCTCAAAAAGAAGGAGTTAGTAGAGAATACGATAATTCTGATCTTCCAAACAAGATCGCCGATTTGGTCCACTTAGATAGGATCCATACTCCTTATGTTCGCATTGCTAAATGAGTTGTTTGTAGCTATAAGCCGGGTTGCAGAGGTAGTGGTGAACAATGGACTGTGCTGCGATTTTGGGACTGATTATTTTGTGCGGTTGGTGGCAAGTATTATGCATTTTGTGCGAACGCTGTTTTGGCATGCTATGGTTGGATTCAGTTTCATCGAGGCTGCAGTGATCCTGTTCTGGCTGAGCGCAAAACAGAGTTGGTCACTTTGTTTTGGTGGTTGGAAGGTTGGTCAGGCTTAGGTGATGGCTGGTGAGATGCTGTTAGATGCGGTCATGCTGGTGCGGGCTTTTGCATTCAAGAGTTGATGGGCCTATGCATGCCGTTGTGTCAATTTTAGGCAGTGGTTGTTTATGGCAGTGTGATTTTTTACTTGGCATGCTATGGGTTCGGCGTATATTGAGCTTTGTTTTAGTGAGTGATCAGGCTGCTTTTGAGAGTGGTTGGACGTGGCCTGGTCGGGTGTAGCACGTGAAATGGCTGGGACTTGCGGCTGGTGTTGCGGTGATGTGCAGTGGTAGCGCTATGGATAAAGCACTGAGATGATGGAGCAGCTGGGTGACTTGCTGCTTTGTGGACTTTTGTTCAGTGCTTGCAAAAGGTTATTTATTGATGCTTGGAGTTTGTAATGCTAAACTCTTTCCTTTTCCTTGGTTTAGGCCTTATTGAATAAGGCCTTTGAGTGCTTACCTATTTGTTTGTTTATGAGGCCTTGTGTATCTAGACTAGACCCAAGTTTTTTGTTTTATTGGTTTTTGAAAGGGCTAGCCTCATAGGTTAATCTTTTATTCGGGTAAAGTCGTAATGTACCCCCGAAAGGTGTAAATTTTTTTTGGTATAATAAAGGTCTGACATCCCATAGTTGCCCCTCCCCACTGGAGGTTTAAATTAAAAAAAAAAAGCATTATTGGCTTAATAAAACTTGAGGCCCGAGCAATAGTGGATTACGGGGTCCATATCTCGAAAGATTAGAAAACTAATAATTTTGTATATATTTCTAAAGATCATAACATATAACATTAAATTGTCTTATAAAAATTTGTAGATTTTTGTTTAACTTAACATTAAATTGAAAATTTTATGTTTTTTCTACACTAAACGAAATATTTCTTAAAATCTGAGGACCATAATTGTCTTGAAAAACGAAATCACAATCATTGGATTCTAGCGCCCTTCCGATTGCAAGGTTGATTATCAACCTTGGTGTGTTCGAAAGCATATTTATATGTGTATTACTGACTCTATGCAGATACATGTGAAGTCATACTGCATAGCCAGCTTCGATAGGCAAGATCTAGGTTCTAAGGAGGATGTTGCCCGTTATTGTAGCTGACACTGAGCATATGGGTGATCAGTGTCCCATTTGTCTTGACAACTACACTAGTGACGATGTGTTGATTATCATTATTGCATGTCAACATGAATTCCTTGTTGATTGTATCGAGGAATGGGTCAACACATCTTTTGGCCGCCCTACATATCCTGCATGTAGAAGTTATATAGTTGATGATGAGATTGTATGAGTTAGATTACATTTGTTGTTAGAATATATACATTGGTTTGAATCAAATAATGTGATTTCTTGAAATATGTCAAAATTTCCCGAAATATTTCTTATTTTGGAGTTACGGGGCCTACATCTTGAAGGATTAGAAAACTAATAGTTTCGTATATATTATCTTATGAAGATTATAACATATATATATATATTTATGAAGATTATAACATATAACATTAAATTATCTTATGAAATTTTTTAGATTTTCGTTCAACTTAATATGCATAATATATATTGTTAACTTCAAAATTACAAACAAAATTTTTATATTTTTTTTACTTAGATTACAACTGTTGCTAGAACATACACATTGTTTTGAACCAAGGAATGTGATTTCTTGAAATATGTCGAAATTTCACAAAATATTTCTTATTTTTAACTTACCGAAACATTTTTTAAAAATTCAAAATATTATCAAAGGAATACATTTAACCAAATTTAACCTTATTTATTATTAAAAGTTTTTTATATAAGTAATTTTCACGCAATATGTTGTTTATATGACACTATAAGTAGTGTTGGCACAATAAAAGTTGGGGCTTGAGCGATAGTGGATTACGGGGCCCATATCGCGAAGGATTAGAAAACTAATAGTTACATATATATTTTTGTATATATTTCTTAAGATCATAACATATAACATTAGATTGTCTTATGCATAATATATAATGTTAACTTCGAAATTACAAACGAAATTTTATTGTTTTTTCTATAAAAAAAGAAATATTTCTTAAAATTAGGAGACCAAATTTGTCTAAAAAACGAAATCACAATCCTTGGTTCTAGTGTTTTCCCGATTGCATGGTTGATTATCATCATTGGTGTATTCGGAGGCATATTTGTTATATGTGTATTGACTATATGGAGATACATGCGGAGTCACACTGCCAAGCCATATTCGACAGGCAAAATCAAGGTTTGTGAGAAGATCTCGCACTTGATTGTAGCTAAGACAAGGCATATGGGTGATCCATATCCAATATGTCTTGACGACTACACTGATGATGATGTGTTGATTATCCTTTTTGCATGTCAACATGCATTCCGTGTTGACTGCTTCGAGGAATGAGTCCGCACATTTTCTGGCCGCCCTGCATGTGGAGGTTATATAGTTGATGATGAGATTGTATGAGTTAGATGGCAATTGTTGTTAGAACATACACATTGTTTTGAATCAGGAATGTGATTTCTTGAAATATGTTGAAATTTCACGAAATATTTCTTATTTTAAAGTTACCAAAATATCTTTCGAAATTCAAAATATTAATTTGTTTTTATCAAGGGAATACATTTTAATCCAATTTGACCTTATTTTATTATTAAATTTTTTATATATGAGTGATTCTCATACAATATTTTGTTTGTATGGCACTACAAGCAGTATTGGCCTAATAAAAGTTGGGGCCTAAGCGATAGTGGTTACGGGGCCCATATCTTGACGGATTAGAAAACTAATAGTTTCGTATATATTTTTATATATATGTCTGAAGATCATAACATATAACATTAAATTGTCTTATGAAAATTTGTAGATTTTCGTTTAGCTTAAGATGCATAATATATATTGTAAACTTCGAAATTACAAACAAAAATTTTATGTTTTTTTTTTTTTTTTACACTAGACGAAATATTTCTTAAAATTAGAGGACCATAATTATCTCGAAAAATTTAATAATAATCTATGGATTCTAGTGCCCTTCCGGAAGCATATTTTAATTATCATTATTGTTGTGTTCGAAAACATATTTGTTATATGTGTATTACTGACTATTTGGAGATACATTAAGAGTCACACTGCAGAGCCATCTCCGACAGACAGGATCCATGTTCGAAAAAGGATATCGCCCGTGATTGTAGCCGAGACTAGGCATATGGGTGATCAATGTCCCATATGTCTCGACGACTACACTGGTGATGATGTGTTGATTATCATTCTTGCATGTCAACATGTATTTCGTGTTGATTACATCAAGGAATGGGTGAACACATCTTCTGGCCGCCCTACATGCCCTGCATGTAGAGGTTATATGTTGATGATGAGATTGTATGACTTAGATTACAACTGTTGTTAGAATATATACATTGGTTTGAAACAAGGAATGCAATTTCTTGAAATATATCCAAAATTTACGAAATATTTCTTATTTTGGAGTTACCAAGGTCCAAAATTCAAAATATTAATTTATTTTCATCAAGGTAATACATTTTAACCCAAATTAACCTTATTTTATTCTTAAAAATTTGTTATATGAGTGATTCTTATGTAATATGTTGTTTGCATGACACTATAAGCAGTGTCGCCCCAATAAAATTTGGGGCCTAAGCAATACATTATTACGAAGCCCATATCTCGAAGGAATATAAAACTAATAGTTTCATATATATTTCTTAAGATCATAACGTATAACATTAGATTGTCTTATGAAAATTTGTAGATTTTTCGTTCAGCTTAAGATGCATAATATATATTGTTAACTTCGAAATTATAAACAAATTTTTTATGTTTTTTATACAAAAAAATATTTCTTAAAATAAGGGACCAAAACTGTCTCAAAAAATGAAATCACAATCCTTGATTCTAGTGCCCTACTGATGCATGGTTGATTATCATTATTGGTGTATTCAGAGGCATATTTGTTATATGTTTATTATTGACTATATGGAGATACATGCAGAGTCACACTGTCGAGCCATCTCCAACATGCAGGATCAAGGTTCAAGAGAGGATCTCGCACCTTATTGTAGCTGAGACTGGACATATGGGTGACTAGTATCCCTTATGTCTTGACGACTATACTGGTGACGATTGTTGATAATCATTTTTACATGTCAACATGCATTCCGTGTTGACTGCATCGAGGAACGAGTCAACGCATCTTTTGGTCGCCCTACATGGCTTGCATGTAGAGGTTATATAGGTTATGATGAGATTGTATGAGTTAGATTACAACTGTTATTAAAACTGATGCAGTCATTTTTCGCTCCCTACTCTGACCTGGTTCTTGCTGACCTGTTGACATGCACAAGTAGCACACGTGAGACACAGACCACCGTTGTGGTGTAATGCTGTAATAGGGAATTTGTAGCGTACCTTAGCTTACCCACCTCGTGTCTTATTTATAGTGCTAGGAGTCCTGGTTTAACCAGGCAATCGTAGGCATAGTTTAGGGAGGAGATCTTCGTGGAAATCCCTGTCTAATTAGGAGTCTTGCCGTAGAAGGGAAGTTATCGTTAGCTCTGCGCTCCTAGATCCGTGAGAGATAGTTCTCAATCCAAGAGCAATCCGTAGAAGGGAGTTTCTCTGTGTGGAAGATACTCTAGTATTTGCTTCCCGGTTGGGAGCAAATAGCAGCTGTAGTTGCCCATTTGAAGCTGATCCTCGAGATACTTGCCTAGGAGAGATTAAGGGTATTGAGGACAACTGTGAGACGTGTGGGTCTAGAGTGTTGTGTGAGTCTGGGTCCGCCTGGCGGACTGAAGTCAAGCGGGCTTAAATCGCTTGGGCCGGATCAGTGTTGGGTTGATGCTGGAGCCTGTAGTTCCTCGAGATCATCATGACATGTACGGCTTAGGGGTGTGACCGTTTTTATGTATCATCAGCTACTCCCCCAGAGTTAGTGGGATGTCACATCGGTTCTTTAAGTCATCTTTTGAAGGGATGTGTCGTTCATGTTGATTCAGTCTGAATCGATGCTTGAGCCGCATGCCGTATTAATGGCACGTGTGTTGGTTCGGCGGAAAGAGGCGGGAAACCATCCTCTATTTAGGTCATTCGTAGTGCGTTGTCTGATTCTTCTACTTTTTTCACTTTCGAAGATATAGTTCTGAAAAGATTGTTCGTCTTCTTCATGGCTCAAGAAAACTTTCTTGATGATGCTGTTTTGGCTGAGGCTCTGGTGTTTTTTGAAAATAGGTTGTTGTTCGAGCTTGATATTGCCGAAATCCGTATGAAGTTTGGAGTACTTGAGGACCTGCCATTGTATCTCCTAACGGGCGATCAAAAGCCCGTGTTACCTCCGTCAGTTTCATTTGTTTACATCGTGGGATGCTTCAAACTGGAGTGTGTTTTTCGGTCCTGGTCGTGATTTGAGAGTTTTTGGATCTCTTAGGGATTCCTCTGGCTTAGTTAGGGCCCAATGGTTATAGGATCATCCTCATGATTCTGCTCAGTGCTAAGGAGGCCGATGTTGGCATGACTCCGCGGGTGATCCAGTTGTTGACCCCTCATCGTCCGAAGAGTAATATTGCTATAAGATGAAGTCGCTAAATTGCTTCGATAAACTGCCAGATGATTTCAAGTTCTGGCAGAAGTACTGTTTCTTGGCTCCTGCAGATTCGAAGTATTTTCGGTGCAAGGGTCGTCCGCTTGAGCGACAATTCAGGCCGCTTCGTAAGTTCAACCCTTTTCTTGCGACTTTGATATGTTTGATAGCGGGCTGACTGATCATTACGTGTGTTCCCTTGTAGACTGTTCCCTTGTAGAAAGGTTTCCTACTATTCCTCTTACTCTAGATGAGCGAAATACCATGGAAACATTTTGTGTGTTGCTGAAAAGGAAGGCGATCAATGTCATAAGAGTTTCCAACTTCATCCGTAGTGGGCTGTGGGACAACTGGCACATCGCACCTACTCTGTATCGAGAGTCACGTATTAAGTTGGAAGATGGGGCCTGAAAAGGTAGGCTGCTGGGGCCAAAATTCTCGTTCTGTCTGATGCTGAAGAGCTGTCCGAGACGCTTGTTTCTTTTGTAAGGAAGAGGTCTCGCGTTAGAGTTGGACCGTCTTTGGAAAGAGTCGCTCCAGTGAGAGAGGAGTGCGAGTCTGCTGGTCATGTTGAGGCGGAGGCTAATGTTTTCGTCTTGGAAAAAGATTACCTGCTTTTGGCAGGAGTCATGGACAGGTCGAACCTTAGTGACGCACAGGTCGAGGCTTTGAATGACCGTCTGGTGCGGGTTGCAATGGTAGCTTCAGCTGGTGCTGATTCGCGTGGGACCATTGTTGTAGGAGGCTCCTGTGAAGATTTGCCTGAGGTGGTAGAATCTGATCGCCCTACTGTTGATTCGCCTGAAGGTGGCCGCGGTATCGGCCATGTCTTTTGTAGTCCGCATTGCTCACCGTATCGTTCTAGGCAATAGCTAGAAGTGTTGGAGGGTCCTTTGGATAATTCGCTCCCTCTTTTTCCTCCGGATCCCATTGAGTCGTCTCGCAATAAAGGGTCGGTTGTTAATGACAAAGGGAAGGCCACCGAGGAGAGTTTGAGGAAGGTGGCGACCGCGAAGGGTGGTGCTGGCGCAATCCCTGATCCGGGGAAGCTTCATTCGAGTGCATGGATAAACATGTTTGCATTTTACTTGGTAAAGATGAGCTCACAAGTCTGGCACCAAGAGGTGGACATAGAGTATGCTTCGAGGAAGTATATAAGCAGGCGTCACAGCTGGTTGATGGATCATGCTCCTAAACCCGAAGAGGATACATTAAAAGGATGTATGGATAAGTGTTTGAAGTACCTTATGCTGTGTATGTCTCACATAAGCCATGCGACCATTGTTGGAACGAAAGTCAAGGCGGCTTGTGAGAAAGTATATACTTTGAAGCGTGTTTTCTTGCACATGCAGCTGTTGTATTCTGATGCGCTCCGTGAAATTGAACGGCTGAAGAAGCAGGCAGAGGAGAAGCGGTTGGATCAGTCAACCGTGGCTGCTAAGGCTCAGAGGGTTCGTCTGGAGAACCTCGAGCGTAATCTGACAGAGGCGGTGTCCGAAAGGGACAGACTCAGGCATAAGTTAAGCTGGATTCGCTGAGAAGTCGAGGTTGCGTAGGATGCTGCGGCTAATGCGTGTTCTGAGCTGCAGTCTTTTGCTAAAGAAAGCGCTTCGAAGGAGCTGACTGGGCTGCTGAGAAGCAATAGTTAGAATCCAATGAGGAGTTCTACGCCCATGAGGCGAGAAAGGCCGAGGACCAGCTCGAATTGGGGTGGCACGAGCTTAGTGTTGTGAAGAGCAATGTGGCCATAGAGTAGTCTCAGGTCGACACACTGACTGGCAAGTTGGAACTACTAGAGCGTGAACTTGTTGACGAGAAGGTGCGAGAGGAAGAACTTCTTCAAGAGTAAGGCAAATGTGACTTCCACTAGGTTGTACATGGCCGGCTGGAGCCTTTGGCACTGATGAAGGGGGAGCATCCGGAGTGGGATCTTGGCCGGTGTAAGAAAATGTCATATGTTGATTTGTTTGTTGCCTTTGCATCGTCGGATGAAGAAGACAAGGTGGGCCCTGATGCACAGCCTGCAGCACGTGTGGACGTTATCCCTGCTCCATCTTCCACTAGGCTTAGCTCTTCTGTATCTATACCATCTCTTGATAGGGAGTAACCTTGGTGTGATTGTACCCCTTTTAGTTTTGTCCGTTAAATGAAAAATGTTTTATCAGTACTGTGCTTGTCGTACCTATTGTATGTTTTTCCTTTTGACTTGTTGTCATGCTTAGGCTGCTTGAGTCAATAGGACATTTGACTGGTCTGTCTGCGATAGCGAACTTGACCGCTTTGTATTTGAACGACTCGGGGTCGTTGTTGCGTAGCCATGTCCCGTAGTGGGTATGTTACAAACAATTTAGCTGGGGGTTGCCCGCGCTGCGTCTTGTTCCCGAGGTAAGCTGCTTGAGAGTTACCTTGCTTGTCTGACCGGTCGGCTGTAGATGCTGCTGTGAACGAGTCATGATGGCCGAGCGTGTCGAGTTAGGCGTCATAAGCTCGGGTTGGCATCCTAAGTAGCTTTTATCTGGGCACTGACTGTACGATTTTTTTATTAGCGCAAGTGATTTTCGCTTAACATTAGAATGTCAATCCGTTTGAGCGTGATGACACTGACTCAACTAGATTCCCGTTTGGCGATCAGGTTGAAAAATGGTGGTCTCGTGGCGAGCCGTTGGGATCAGTGCAGGACTGACTAGGCTCCCACATTTCGAATCGTGTATGACCAAGTAAAGTGGGCTACAGATTCAGGGAGTAAACGTTTGGGGACCAGGCTGAAAAGCAGTGGTCTAGTGGCGAGCCGTCGGAATTAGTTCAGAACTGATTAGGCTCCCACCTTTCAAACCATCTACACCCTCCCCGAGTAGTGGGGGCTACAAATTCAAGAGAGGTTTGGCGACTAGGCTGAAAAGCAGTGGTCCCGTGGCAAGCCATTGGAATCAGTTCAAGACTGACTTGGCTCTCACCATCCAAATTATCTACACCTGAGTGCACCAAGCTACAAATTTGGGAAGGTTCGGTAGCCACGCTGAAAAGTAGTGGTACCATGGAAAACTGTCAGAATTAGGTCGTGGCTTATTGGGTGTCCACCTGCTAGACTAGTTACACCCTCGCAGCGCGGGCTACAAGTCCAGGTTTGGTGATTTGGCGGCCACGCTGAAAAACAATGGTCCTGTGGCAAGCCATCGGAATCAGTTCGGGACTGACTAGGCTTCCACCTTTCAAACCATCTACACCCTCCCCGTGTGGTGAGGGCTACGAATTCGAGAGAGGTTTTGCGACAAGAATGAAAACAGTGGTCCCGTGGCAAGCCATCAGAATCAGTTTAGGACTGACTAGGCTCCTACTATCCAAATTATCTACACCTAAGTGCACCAAACTACAAATTTGGGAGGGTTCGGCGGCCACGCTGAAAAGCAGTGGTCCTGTTGCAAACTGTCAAAATCAGGTCGTGGTTGACTGGGTTCCCACCTTCTAGACTATCTACACCCTCACAGCGCGGATTACAAGTCTAGGTTTGGTGATTTGGCGGCCACGCTGAAAAGTAGTGGTACCGTGGCGAGCCATCAGAATTAGTTCGAGACTAACTAGGCTTCCACCTTCTAGACTATCTACACCCTCGCAGTGGGGGCTACAAGTCTAGGTTTTGATCAGAAGCTTTCGTTGCTAGTCGTCACCGGCTAGGCTTACCTGATTAGGTTCGGCGATCATTGATCGCAAAGGGGGCAATAATCTTTGGTGAGTCATCATCACCAGACGTGATAGCGCTGATTAGACTCTCACTTCCTAAACCGCCGATGCCCGCACTAAGCTGACTAGGTGTTGAGATGAACCAGAAGCTATCGTCATCAGTCTTGGCTGACTAAGCTTGTCTGGTTTGAATAAAAAGGTTTTGCCTACTAGGGGGTGTGCGAACCTAATCCCTCCGCACGTTGCATGGAGTGGATGAAATTACCTTAAATCAGCTGGTGATCTGTAGGTATAATCCGTATGCCCGGGTTGACTAGGATCTCTAGTGCTCGTGCCAAGCATATGACAGAGTGTAGTTTGAATAATATGCTGAGCACACGAGCTCGCAGAGGAAGGGTTAGGGTTTCCTACATGGTGTAGATTGCGCGGTGACACGTGTACGACGTATGCAACATGACGGTTGAGTATCGGTTACTCCCTTTAATTGATGGGGTTGCATGCAACGTCATTAATTGATTGACGTGGTCTGCGCAGTTTCCTTAGGAACCGTCGCCTTCCAATTTCCCGTATGGTATTCAATGCTTGGTAGTTAATGCTTGAGTGCCCGCTTGGTGAACCATCATATCAATATAATGGTGTGTTCCAATCATTATAGACACTATCTTTCACAGAGTTTATCTTATGTAATGTTCTTGCTTGAAGAGAGTGCTTTGAAGTTTTCAAAGGCTAAAGAAAACGCTTTGGGATTTCCAAAGGCTGAATGTTTGACATTTGCAAAGGCCAGGCTCCTTAATAGTTGCCTTTATGCGTGGTCACCTGCTATGGGTGAGCATGTAGTTGATCTGCTGAGATCTCGTAATTTTCTTCTCATTTCGCGGAGAAGTAGTACGAATTTTCTACCAAGAGAGATGCCTTGGTGTTACACCATACCACTTGTGTTTTCGTGTGCTCGGATCCCGCTACTGACCGATGGCTGATCGAAGTGTTGGTTGATGTGCGGTGTCTCCGAGCGTGGTAGCTCTCAGTCACACCTGCCATCGCATATGGGAAAAGTGGTCACTCTTGACGATGCTGTGAGATCGTAACTATGTCACTGCTTGTGGCCATCCACATCTTCCTTCTTTTAAGCCCTTTGAGGAGGTTGGATAGACGGTGGGATGTCTCTTGAGGAAATCAGCAGCTAATCGTGAGGTCTACAATGTCATTGTACGAGCACTTTCTTGGAGTGATTTGACGAAGCAACCTGACTGCTCAGTCCTTTCAATTACCCCTTACACTTCGTTGTTGTCTACGAAAGGGGCCGAACAAATTTTATCTTTGTTATCACTTGCAGATTACTCGCATCTGAGGGTTTGCAAGATTTCGTCGGACTCTGTTCGTTGCAAAAATGTCTAAGCGAGTCTTTTACTTCAATTTGCACTGTATTCAGATGCTTGTAGTGCTCAGGCTTTTGTATCCACCTCAAGGCATTCATAATATGTAGTCTTTTGTATATGACTCAAGGTGTTTGCTGTTATATCTTTCCAATAATCAATAGAGTTTGTTTTTCATAATTTATCATTTATTTCTTAAATGATTGCAAATCACATAAGCCTTTTAAGAACTAAAACTCAATATTGACCAAGGAAAGGAAAACAAGCAACTTTAAAACAAACAAAATGTTGATGGAGAGAAATTGATCCCGACCTTGAAGTGAATTCGGGTTGCTCTCGCGGATCATTTAGCGAAATATCGAGGCATTACATAGGTCACTGAAGAGTAAACCTTGCAGAGGGGCGGATCTCCGCACCGACGGAATGTTGGGGGATGTGTTCCCGCTTGCCATTGCCTTTATGACTCGCCGGGCGGTAGAGATGATTGTTCCTGTACAGCTCAAAAATGGTGTCTCTTCTGTCTTTTGGCCTTGCACTGGGTTAGGTTGTTCTGCATGATGTAGCTGAATCTGGGTGCACTCTATCTATTTCAGTGCGGCGTAGTGGCAACCTCGTGTCGTAGGTTGGTTTCCACGTACATTTCCTTCCGAGTGGTTAGCAATACACTTAACACACTGGTGAAGGGTGGAGACTACTACTTCCATCTGGTGGGGCCATGGTCTTCCCAGGATGAGATTGTAGGATGATGATGCATCTACCACCATGAAGTCCATAAATAAGACTTTCTTGAGCTGTGATTCTCCTGCTACCGTAGATAATCTTATCTTTCCAATGGGAAAACACTTCTCCCCACTGAATTCGATCAGCGGGTGTTCTGAAGACGTCAGTTTTTCCTCCTTGAGGTCCATGCTACGGAATGCGTTGTAGAACAGAACGTTAAGTGAACTTCATGTGTCAACCAGAGCTTTCTTTACTTTCCACCTTGCTATGGATATCGAAATGAATAAGGCGTCGTTATGTGGAGCTCGGAATCCTTCGAGGTCCTTGTCTGTAAAGGTCAAGGTGAGAATGGGGCTCTAGACCTTTGAGTGGCAGATGTGCCTATCCTCATCCGCGGATTGTTTCTGCATAGCTAGGAGTGTCCGCTTGCAAGACCTGTATGACTGGCCTTCATTTGGTCTGACTCCATGAAGGACGTATATTATCCTTGGAGTCTCATTCTCTATTCCTTTAACTGGCTCCCTCTATTTTTTATCTGTTATGTTGGTTTCTCAAACTACAGGAGCTCTTTCAGTTTTTCTTTGCGGATCTAATACTCAACTTTGTACCTCAGACTCTTGTAGTCATTTGTGTTGTGGTCGCTTTCCTTGTGGTACTCGCAGTATTTGCCATTGTCACGCTTGGCGGGGTCATCACGTGTCTTTGGGGCCCATTTCATTTCCTCCCATTTTTCATTGATCTTAGTACGTCAGACAGGTTAGTGTTTAGGGGTGTCACCGCTCTGGATCCAATGTAGTTGGATGATTTCTCTGGCCTGAACCAAACAGGGTCTGGCCTGTGGTCACCGCGCTTCCTCATGCTTCATTCCTCATCCGCGGGTCTCTTTCCCTCCTTGTTTCTGGACGAGGAGGGCTTCCTGTCGCCTTCGATTTCCCTCTTTACGGTCCTTGACTCTTCCAAGGTGATGTGCCTTTGGACACTCTTGAGGAGTTTCGCCATGTCTAGAGGGGGCTCTAAGGTGAGGTCTTCGTAGAGCTTTCCATCTTTAAGGCTCGCAGTGAAGGTCGTCACGGCTGTAACGTCGCTGCACCTGTCAATGAGGGTCAACTCATCGTTGAAGCGCGTGACATACTCTAAGAGTGTCTCGTCAGACCTCTATCTCAGGGAGAGTATGTAGTGCAGGCCTTTTTGAAAGCGTTGGCTTTCGACTAAACGCGCCAGGAATTCCTTTGCCAGCGTTTTGAAGGAGTCGATGTACTTCGGTGGAAAGTTGTGGAACCATGTCAATGCGGAGCTTTTCGGACTAGTGGGAAAGGTCCTATACATGACGGATTCAGATCCTTCTTTAAGGACCATTTCCAACAAGCAGTATCCAGGTTCGAGAGAGGATCTCGACCTGATTGTAGCTGAGACTGTGCATATGGGTGATCAATATCCCATATGTCTTGACGACTACACTGGTGACGATGTGTTGATTATCATTTTTGAATGTCAACATGCATTCCGTGTTGATTGCATGGAAGAATGAGTAAACACATCTTCTGACCACCCTACATGCTCTGCATGTAGAGGTTATATAGTTGATGATGATATTGTATGAGTTAGACTGCAACTGTTGTTAGAACATACACAATGTTTTGAATCAAGGAATGTGGTTTATTGAAATATTTCAAAATTTCGCGAAATAATTCTTGTTTTAAACATATTGAAATATCTTTCGGAATTCAAAATATTAATTTATTTTAATCAAAAGAATACATTTAAACCCAATTGAACCTTACTTCATTATTAAAGGTTTTTACATGAGTGATTCTCATGCAATATGTTGTTTGTATGATACTATAAGCAGTGTTGGCTCAATAAAAGTTGGGGCCTGGGCGATAGTGGATTACGAGGCCTATATCTCGAAGGATTAGAAAACTAATAGTTTCGTATATAATTTTGTATATATTTCTGAAGATCATAACATATGTCATTAAGATGTCTTATGAAAATTTGTAGATTTTCGTTCAGCTTAAGATGCTTAATATATATTGTTAACTTCGAAATTACAAATGAAAATTTTATGTTTTTTATACAAAACAAAATATTTCTTAAAATCAAGGGACTGAAATTGTCTCAAAAAACGAAATCACAATAATTGGATTCTATTGACCTTCTGATTCTATGGTTGATTATCATCATTGGTGTATCTGGAGGCATATTTGTTATGTGTATTATTGACTATATGGAGATACATGCGGAGTTTCACTGCCTAGCCATCTCCGACAGGCAAGATCCGGGTTCGAGAAAGGATATTGCACCTGATTGTAGCTGAGACTGGGCATATGGGTGATCAATGTCCCATATGTCTTGTCGACTACACTGGTGACAATGTGTTTATTATCATTCTTGCATGTCAACATACATTCCTTGTTGATTGCATCAAGAAATGGGTCAACACATCTTCTTGTCGCCCTACATGCCTTGCATGTAGAAGTTATACAGTTGATGATGAGATTGTATGACTTAGATTACAACTGTTGTTAGAATATATACATTGGTTTGAATAAAGGAAAGTGATTTCTTGAAATATGTTGAAATTTCACGAAATATTTCTTATTTTGAAATTGCCGAAATATCTTTCGAAATTCAAAATATTAATTTATTTTTATCAATGGAATACATTTTTACCTAATTTAATCTTATTTTATTATTGAATTTTTTTTATATGAGTGATTCTAATGCAATATACTGTTTGTATGACACAATAAGCGGTGTTGTCTCAATAAAAGTTGGGGCCTGAGCGATATAGGAATATAGGAATACATGGTCCATATCTTGAATGATTAGAAAACTACTAGTTTCGTATATATTTTTGTATATATTTATGAAGATCATAACATATAATATTAAATTGTCTTATGAAAATTTGTAGATTTTCCTTTAACTTAAGATGCATAATATATATTGTTAACTTCGAAATTACAAACGAAAAGTTTTTGTTTTTTCAATACAGAACGAAATATTTCTTAAAATCATATGAGTATAATTGTCTCGAAAAACGAAATCACAATCATTGGATTTTAGAGCCCTTCTGATTCCATGGTTGATTATCATCATTAGTGTATTCAGAAGCATATTTGTTATATGTGTATTACTGACTATATGGAAATACAAGCGGAGTCACACTGTAGAGCCATCTCCGAGAGGCAGGATCCATGTTTGAAATAGGATATCATATTTGATTATAGATGAGATTGGGCATATGGGTGATCAATGTCCCATATGTCTTGACGACTACACTGGCGACGATGTGTTGATTAGCATTCTTGCATGTCAACATTAACTCCTTGTTGATTGCATCAAGGAATGGGTCGACACATCTTCTGGCCGCCCGACATGCCCTGCATGTATAAGTTATATAGTTGATGATGAGATTATATGACTTAGATTACAACTGTTGTTAGAATATATACATTGGTTTGAATCATGGAATGTGATTTATAGAAATATGTCGAAATTTCACGAAATATTTCTTAATTTGGAATTATCGAAAAATCTTTCGAAATTCAAAATATTAATTTTTTTTCATCAAGGCAATACATTTTAATCAAATTTAACCTTATTTTATTATTAAAATTTTGTTATATGTGTGTTAAGCATATTTTAATGCAGGATGATGGAAGAGTTTTAATGCAGGATAAAACTATTTTAGATAGATGGAAGGAATACTTTTGGAACCTACTCAATGGAACACATGTAGGGGAGTTAAAAACTTGGAGGGTATGCTTCATAGGAAGGGAGACGTCGCGTGTTCCATCACAGAGTTAGTGCCACAAAAGTGAGAGAAACTTTAAAAAGAATGAAGACAGGGAATGCAGTTGGACCGGATGATTACCAATTGAAGCGTGAAAATGTCTGGGAGAAGTTGGGTTTAATAGCTAACTAAGCTCTTTAATAGGATTTTGAAAACTAGAAAAATGCCAGATTCGTGGGGGCATATAATTGTGGTACCAATTTATAAGAACAAATGGGATATTCAAAATAGCTCGAACTATAGAGGGATAAAGCTTATGAGTCATACGATGAAACTTTGGAAGAATGTTATAGAACGAAGACTTAGGAGTTTAACCACAGTTTCGGAGAATCAATTTGGATTTATGCCGGGTAGGTCTACTACGAAGGCCATCTTCCTGTTTAGAAAAATTATAGAAAAATATCGAGAGGAACGTAAGAGTTTGCATATGATTTTTATTGATCTGGAGAAAGCTTACGATAGGGTCCCCAGGGAGTTAATTTGGTGGGTGTTGAAAGGAAGAAAATGTCTCAATGTTATGTCAATATTATTAAGGATATGTATCAAGGGGCTGTAACAAGTGTTCGCTCACACTACAAGAAATTGGCAAGTTAGTGGCGGTTATTTAGCGACTTGTTGAAAAAACCGTCGCCAAATACTTTATTCAACGACTGTTGTTCAACCGTCGTAGAATAATATTGTTTAACGACGGTTATAGTTAATGGCGACGGGTTTAACTGTCGTTATAAATAAAAATAGATTTTTTTACCCAACCGTCCCTTAAAACCCTATCCCTTATTTTCTCGATCTCCACTCTCCATCGTCCCCTTCCCCCTAGCTCGTCCACCACTCACCACCTCCCACCAATGTTTGCTTCCATTTTTTCTTCTTCCTTCCTCTCTCCCTCTCTCTCTTTACTCTATTAAGAAAATAAATCAAAAAAAGGGAAAAGTCGCGCAAAAGAATAGATACTCGACCAAGTTTTTAGTGATTTTGAACAACAAACCATCTAATTGTTGATTGTTTCTTCTCGTTCATGCTCAATTGGAAGGCAGAGATTCTTGTTTCTCCTCATTTTACAGAGATTCTGTGTTCTTCGAATTTTAGGTTTTGGTGTTTCTTGGTCGAATTCGTTCGGTGTGAGAGATGCAATTAAGGTTTTATAGATGTGATGAGTTTCTCCTCCATCTCTGTGAATGTTGACACCTTCTCTTTCATTTCGATTCTTGTTGTTGTTTGTATTGTTCATCAATTTGAGTTTGAATGTTGAGAAAATTTTGGGTACAAAGGAAGATTTTTCGATTCTTGATGTGGATTTCGATTATTTGTACCGGGAAAATTGTTCATCTCCACCACCTCCATTATCACCATCACCGCCTCCCTGATCGATTGCAACCCTTGCTACACCTTATTGAGCGATCGATTGGTCCCTCAACACAATCGAGCGATTGAACAATCCTTCTTCTTCAGGTGAGTTCTTCATTTCTTCATCAGCTCATTCTTCTTATAGATTCATTATAGCTTCAACTTCAAAGTCTATGACAATGGAAGCATATTAACAGGTTAGGTCTTTATTACATATTACATTTTTGTAAAAATTGTCAAATTTCATATTCTATTGAGTTGTTCTGAAGTTTGCTTTGTTTTTTTTGTATATCTTATCAGTCTTATTAACTTCTTTGTTTTATGCACTGAAAATATTTCATCATTTTGGTTTTACCAAAGCTTGATGCAAAAAAGTTACATTAGTTTCTCACTTCCCATGGTTGTATCATGATGTTTATATGGATTATCTTAATCAAGTTCAACAGTCCAACAACTTGTTCAATGAGGTGTTCTTCAACATTCGACAGTGTGTTTACTGAGGTGTACTTGTTGGTGATTAGTGTACCCTGGAGGACGAGTCTTAATTGTTTATTTTTCAAGCAGACATGAAAGACGATGCGATCTTAAATGAAGATGGAATCAAAAGCACAAATAGCGAGATTGAAAGCGTAAAATCACTGGTATTTGATCTAGCTACTATAAGAATTGCTACAAAGGATTTTTCTTATGCATATAAATTTGGGGAAGGAGGCCTCGGTTCTGTTTACAAGGTAATAAATAAATTATTTTAGTACCTTGAGAATTCAGATAATTCCTTCATCAATATTGTGCAGTTTAAGATTTTTTGGCACTTATAACTATCATGAATACTTTTTTTTTCCTGAAGAGCAGAGGAAGTTAATAAAGGCCCACAAACTTTCATTTTAAATAAATCAAATAAAGGAGCTTATTACAACCACTCATAAACAATTGCGTCCACATTAATAAAACTATTTTCTTTAAGTCATCAACAAATGAGCTGAACTCATCAATAAGTTTCCTGTAAAATGGCTTCCCAAGAGGTTAGCTGCTCTCTTTGTTTCTTTGTACTAGATAAAACAAACTACCCTTTTGCAGCTTACATTGTCTTTGTCTTTGGTTGGTGGAGGAGTTCCATAAGATGCACTTGGGCAGACTGAGCTGTGGTCGTGCTATTAATCCCAGCTGCAGTACCATTGCTCATGCTGGGGCGATGGGGGTCTTTAGCTGGCTGTTTTGGGTGGTCATCTCTCGGGGTTATTTAGTTTCAGCTTTATGATATGTTTTTTTTTTGCTACTTGTGATGGTAATCTATCATGGGGTCTCCTGTGGTGCGAGCAGGTTGTTGTTGGTCCTTTAGCTAAGGAAATGAGAAGGGAGAAACTAGAAGAGAGAAACAAAGAGATTAGCTTCCTAGGAAGAAGAGACCGGAGGGATAAGGAAAAAACAAAAAAAATGAAGATAAATAAAACGAAAAAGGATGATACACCTGCTGTAGACGAATATGAAGAAGAGAGGGGGAAACAGTTCAAATGTGGATTGAAAAATGAGGAAGAGAAGGGCTGTGGGAAGCAGTTTAGGGTGGTCGGGTTTGTTGAAAAATTGGGGCATCAATTCAATGAAGGGATGGAGAAATCAGTTGCAGATATGGATGTAAGCTGCAAAAGGGTGTTTGTGAATTGGAAAGGAGGGTGATCCGGGATTTTTTTACTAGATAAAACAAACTAAGTTGTAGAAATTTTTCTCTGGTTGCGTCATACCCTTGTTACTGGAATCGAAAGACAATGCCAAATTCAAATGTCGTCTAGAATGCCACATTTTTGCATTAAAAAAGAAGAAGAAAGAACTGCTGCAATGTATTTGAGAAAACTTGTGAAAGCGCCCATACCTAGAGAAATTTTCAAGATTTCTTGATAGCTTATAGTTGGACATCCTATGGTGCATGCAACTCCAACACGTTATAAGCTGGCATGAATTTATTATGTGAAAGAGAGTGTTACAACTCTTGCAGTTAATAGTTCAATGTTTTCATTTGGAAATGACGATGCATGAATAATGTTAGACTTCTGACCTTTTAGAATTGTAGATTTCTTTAAAGCCAGTCATCCCCAGAAGTTGCTTCCAAGCTTACCTTAAAAACATATGTTACAGAGAACACATCTTTAGACTTTGTGTAGTTACTTCATACTGTTCTCTCTTTGGTTAGATCCTTGTTCAGATTTCCCGTTAGGTTAGTACTTATTGAGACTCATGTAGGTTAACCTTGAGTAATGCTGCATTAGTTCATTATTTGGATGCTAAGTTTGAAAAGTCTTTACTTGAAACTATTAGGATGACAATGCTGGAGTTCAGACCTTTTTAAAAAAGGTGACACCCTGCTATGCTTTTGCATAGGAAGGTATTCAAGATGAGAATGCAAAATATTTATGTATTTTTAGTTTGTTTGGATGCCTAGGCAAAAGAGGTATTGCAGGAAATTACGTTGTAAGCCTTGCAGGACAGAGAGATTAAAAAATCTTTAACGTGCGGGTTTTCTTCACTGGAGGGTTAAGTTGGAGTTGTAGTTGTCTTTTTTAGCTCGTGATGCATATATTTTTTTAAAGAAATGACAGTAATCCCTGTTCCTATCGAATATGATTTGGGTGCAGATATTATAAAACTAAGCTTGTTTCTTTGTACTAGATAAAACAAACTACCCTTTCGAATATTATAAAACAAATGGTATGAAGGTGCACGTACCGCAGAAGCTCTTACGGGATTTGTGAATTGGAAAGGAGGTACTGATATATTTTGTAACCAACATCTTCCCTATCATCTGATTATATTGTTCAACTATGAAACCCTGTAACAAATTCAGTATTTGAGAAATATAGATGTGTGATGTACAGGTACGAAAGTGAAGTTTGTACCGATTCCTTCCTATGTTGTAGTGTTAACAGACGAAAATTTCAATGAGATTGTCTTTGATCATGCCAAACATGTTCTAGTTGAGTTTTATTCACCACGGTAAAGTTTACGTCTGAATTCTTATTGTATTTTTTCATTTTCTTGCATAAGTTGTCAATCCACTGTTATCCTTTATAACCTTTACAAATATTTCTCTCTAGGTGTGGGCATTGCAAAAAACTTGCTCCTGTAAGTGTCTTAGATTGTTTATAGCTAAGGGGATCTTGTGTCTAATTAAGTTACAAGTGCTCTTATACATATTGAAAGCTTTCGTTGTGTTATTCCATCTTGTAGGATTATGAAAAGCTTGCCACAGCCTATAAAATGGAAGAGGATGTTGTAATTGCTAAACTGAATGCTGAAAAACATAAGGACCTGGCTGACAGGTGAGTTTAAATAAACTTGAAGTTTTATTTCAACGGAAAAGTTCTAGTAACTCTCAAAAAGCAGAAAAAATTGCTTCATGTGTTGGTAACTTGCAGGTATGATATCAGTGGTTATCCTATGGTGAAATTCTTTCCTAAGCACAATAAAGATGGTGAAGACTATGATGGTGAATTAGATTTGGAGGACTTCATATTATTCATCAACGAACATTGTGGTACCAGTCTACCAGACGTGATCCAAATGGAAAACTTACTTCTGATGTGAGTATTAGATAGCTTTACATCAATACTAATTACGCAGAGCGCTACCACCAGTACTAATACGAACCTGTTGAATTTGTTACTATTTGATCTTTCTGGTTGTTATAGGCTGGTATAGTTGAAAGTCTGCATCTCTTGGTGAAGGACTTTGTTAGTGGTAGCATTGATGAAAAGAAAGAAATTTTATCTCAAATACAAGAGGAAGCCGAGGATTTGGAAGGACCTGCTGAAAGGTAATATATTATGTACCGGTTTGATCCCTTACGGTAACACAATATTGTTCAAATAACAATTTCACCAGAAATTAATGTATAACTTTGTCACTCTTTTCATCCAAAAATACAAACTTTTGTCTGCAAAATGCTGATCAAATGGTATCCTTATCATTTTCTTATTATGAACTTTTGTAGGAAAGCCTTTTGTTTTTTGACTGAATGGAGATTTCTTATTATGAACTTGTTATTTTGATGTTGTTTCATTTCAGTTTAGCTGTTATCATCTTTGTTGGCTCCCTTTTGCTTGGATTTCTAATTCATATTTGGGTGTATGGTGTCAAAAAAAAATTATATATTTTTATTATTATTTATGGGTGTATCAATTTATTTTCTAGCAATTCAGGAAAAAAAGAAAAGAAAAGAAAAAAGAATCATTATCTTGGCTTAAATTTGAGTGATTCAATTGACAATGGTAAAGATTGCTAGTACAGCTTTCATGCTTGATTAAGATTTGTGTTACATATTCAGTCCATACGTCCTATTCAGTCCATTGCTAGTACAGCTTTCATGGTAAAGACTGACTCAAAGCGTCACTGTTTTTTTACTTTTGTTGATATGGCAGGGACATCAGCAGGTGTAGATTTTCCATCCCGTCCTAGGATTTGCTATCACGTCCTCAATTGATCCAATTTGGCAAAGTAAGTCATTTTAGTTTGTCATTTTCATTTGAAATGTTTTCAACTATGCAATTTCTTTTCTTTCCATTGATCAGTGAAGGAGATGACAAGGAATGGTATTGACTAAGAAAATTTGATTCTGTTTATGCCTTGAGTTTCTTGGAATTGGTGTTCTGTTTTGATCAGTTATTTATTTCTTGTTTTTTGCTTTAACAGTTTTTTGGCTGCCACTTGACATACAATTGTTTGTAAATTGTCAGACTTCAAGGGCATTCCATTCCAGGCCTTTCTGATGAGAAATCTTAAGACAAAACGTAGATAGCTTAATCTTGGCCAGCAGCTTACTGATGAGCTCAAGGTCGGTGAGGCCCTGTAGACAACGACCCTGAGACAACCATTGTACAACTTCGGTTTTGGTTGTTAGATGTAAGCATTGACAATTTGTAACAATTTTAATTTGTATTTTTCTTCTAGACCATGTATAATATTGATTTTGAAATGAAATTAAAGTTCCTCTTAATGTATGATGATGGTATCATATGAGTTTAGTTTAGTGTCGTTTATATTTGATTTTTGATTTGAGTCTAAAAGTTGTAGTGCATATGTTGGATAGATTATCTGCACCCAATGAAAAGAATACACTACAGGTTGAAAAATGTGATTTTTTTATGGTAAAAAAATTTGAATTATCAAAGGGAATTTAGCGGCGGTTGCAGATCGTCGCTAGAAGGCAAAAGTTGGATTGTTCATCGAATTTTGGCGACGGTTTATAACCGTCGCTATATAGTATTTAGCGACGGTTATAAACGTCGCTACATTAAACCGTCGCTATATAGTATTTAGCGACGGTTATGCCAGCGGTTGCTTAAAACCGTCGCTGAATGACCTAGTGACGCCTTTATTAGCGGCGGTTGGCCAAGCGTCGCTGTATTATTTAGCGACGGTCAAAACCGTCGCTAAATACCTTTATCCACCGTCGCTAAATTACTGTTTTCTTGTAGTGTCAGTGGGTGGGATGTCCAGTGAATTTTCAGTGTCAGTAGGACTACATCAAGGGTCGGCCTTAAGCCCATATCTCTCTGTTTTTGTCATGAATGAGTTGATGAGACATCTGCAATAAGATGTACCGTGGTGCATGTTAATTGCAGATGATATTGTTTTAATTGATGAGACTGGTGAATATTTAGGTCAGAAATTAGATAGGTGACGGAAGGCTTTAGAGAGTAAGGGTTTTAGAATTAGTTGTTCGAAGACGGAGTCTCTAGTGTGCAACTTTGCTTGTGAATCACGAGGGATGAGTAATGCAATTGAGATCGAAGGTGTGGAGGTCCCAGAGTGTGAGACTTTTCAATATCTAGGATCTATAATTCAAAAAAATGGAGCTATTGGAGAAGATGTAGACCATAGGATTAAAGCTGGTTGGTTGAAATGGAGAATGACGTCAGGAGTATTATGCGATAGAAGGATGTCTGCAAGGATAAAAGGGAAATACTATAAGACAATTGTTCGACCAGCCATACTATACAGTTCAGAATGTTGGGCTACTACATGACAACATACGCATAGGATGGCAATAGCATAAATGCATATGTTAAGGTGAATGTGTGGTAAAACCCGTAAGGATAAAATTAGGAATGAAATAATTAGGAGATACTTAGATGTAGCGCCCATAGAGGACAAAATTAGAGAAAAGCGTTTAACTTGGTTTGGTCACGTGTGGAGGAGACCAAGCACGACGCCAATTAGAAAATGTCTAGATTGGCAAGTTAATGGAGGATGTAGACGGAAGGGACAACCGTTGAAAACTTGGATGAAGGCGGTGAATGAAGACATCATTGAGCTTGGATTAGGCGAGCATATGTGGGAAGACTGCATCGCTTGGAAAACCAAAATCCATGTAGCCGACCCCAAAAATATAAGGAGTGGGCTTTGATGATAATGATGATGATGATGTGTGACTCTTATGTAATATGTTGTTTGCATGACACAATAAGCAGTGTCGCCCAAATAAAATTTGGGACCTGAGCGACAATGTATTACGAGCCATATATCTCAAAGGATTAGAAAACTAATAGTTTCGTATATATTTCTCAAGATCATAACATATAACATTAAATTGTCATATGAAAATTTGTAGATTTTCACTCAGCTTAAGATGCATAATATATATTATTAACTTCGAAATTACAAATGAAATTTTGACTTTTTTTCTATACAAAACAAAATATTTCTTTATACAAAACAAAATATTTCTTAAAATCAGAGAACCAAAATTTTCTCGAAAATCGAAATCACGATCTTTGGATTCTAGTGCCCTCCCGATTGCATGGTTGATTATCATGATTGGTGTATTTGGAGGCATATTTGTTATATGTGTATAAATGACTATGTGGAGTCATAATGCCAAGCCATCTTTGACAGGCATGATCAAGGTTCGAGAGAAGATCTCGCACTTGATTGTAGCTAAGACTGGGCATATGGGTGATCAATATCTCATATGTCTTGATGACTACACTGGTGACGATGTGTTGATTATCATTTTTGCATGTCAACATGTATTCCGTGTTGGTTGCATCGAGAAATGAGTCAACACATCTTCTAGCCGCACTACATTCCCTGCATTTAGAGGTTATATAGTTGATGATGAGATTGTATGAGTTAGATTACAACTGTTGTTAGAACATACACATTGTTCTGAATTAAGGAATGTGATTTCTTGAAATCTGTCAAAATTTCACAAAATATTTCTTATTTTGTAGTTACCGAAATATCTTTCGAAATTCTAAATATTAATATTTTTTTATCAAGTGAATACATTTTAACACAATTTAACCTTATTTTATTATTGAAAGTTTTTTACATGAGTGATTCTCATGGATTATATTGTCTGTATAACACAATAAGCAATGTTGGCCCAATAAAAGTTGGAGCCTGAGCGATAGTGGATTATGAGGCCCATATCTCAAAGGATTAGAAAATTAATAGTTTCGTATATATTTTTGGATATATTTCTAGAGATCATAACATATAACATTAAATTGTCATATGAAAATTTGTAGATTTTTGTTTAAATTAAGATGCATAATATATATTATTAACTTTGAAATTACAAACGGAAGTTTTATGTTTTTTCTACACAAAATGAAATATTTCTTAAAATCGGAGGACCGTAATTGTCTCAAAAAATGAAATCACGATCATTAGATTCTAGTGCCCTTCCGATTGCATGGTTGATTATCATCATTGGTGTGTTCAGATGCATATTTTTTATATGTGTATTAGTGACTATATGGAGATACATGCGGAGTCACACTGCAGAGCCATATCCGACAGGCAGGATTCAGGTTCGAAAGAGGATCTTGCTCATGATTGTAGATGAGACTAGGCATATGGATGATCAATGTCCCATTTGTCTTGATGACTAAACTTGTGACGATGTGTTGATTATCATTCTTGCATGTCAACCTGCATTCCATGCTGATTGCATCGAGAAGTGGGTCAACACATCTTCTGGCCCCCCTATATGCCCTGCATGTAGAGGTTTTATAGTTGATAATGAGATTGTATGAGTTAGATTACAACTGTTGTTAGAATATATGCATTAGTTTGAATCAAAGAATGCGATTTCTTGAAATATGTCGAAATTTCACGAAATATTTCATATTTTGGAGTTACCGAAATATCTTTTCAAATTTAAAATAACAATTTATTTTCATCAAGGTAATACATTTTAACCCAATTGAACCATATTTTATTATTAAAAATTTGTTAATAGTGATTCTTATTTAATATGTTGTTTGCATGACACTACAAGCAATGTCGGCTCTATAAAATTGGTGCCTAAGAGATAATCAATTACGAGGCCCATATCTCGAAGGATTAGAAAACTAATAGTTTCATATATGTTTTATATATATTTCTGAAGATCATAACATATAACATTAAATTGTCTTATGAAAATTTGTAGACTTTCGTTCAACTTAAGATGCATAATATACATTGTTAACTTCAAAATTACAAACGAAATTTTTATGTTTTTATACAAAATGAAATATTTCTTAAAATCATGGGACTGAAATTGTCTCAAAAAACGAAATCACAATCATTGGATTCTAATGCCCTCCCGTTTGCATGGTTGATTATCATCATTGGTGTATTCGGAGGCATATTTGTTATATGTGTATTATTGACTATATGGAGATACATGCGGAGTTACACTGTCTAGCCATCTCTAAAAGGTAGGATCCAGGTTTGAGAGAGGGTCTCATGCCTCTTTGTAGCTGAGACTGGGCATATGGGTGATCAATATCCCATATGTCTTGACGACTACAATGGTGACGATGTGTTGATTATCATTTTTAAATGTCAACATGCATTCCATGTTGACTAAATC
The DNA here is from genome assembly GCA_963556465.1 of Berberis vulgaris. Taxonomy (NCBI): domain Eukaryota; kingdom Viridiplantae; phylum Streptophyta; class Magnoliopsida; order Ranunculales; family Berberidaceae; genus Berberis; species Berberis vulgaris. The sequence goes on from OY747131.1 coordinate 18,857,073, forward strand.
GAGGAATAAGTCAACACATCTTTGAGGCGCTCTTCATGCCATGCATGTAGAGGTTATATAGTTGATGATGAGATTGTATGAGTTAGATAATTACAACCGTTGTCAGAACATACACATTGTTTTGAATCAAGGAATGTGATTTCATGAAATATGTCAAATTTTCACGAAATAATTTTTATATTGGAGTTACCAAAATATCTTTCAAATTTCAAAATATTATTTTATTTTCATCAAGGTAATACATTTTAACCCAATTTAACCTTATTTTATCATTGAAAACTTGTTATATTAGTGATTCTTATGTAATATGTTGTTTGTATAACACTATATGCAGTGTCGCCCCAATAAAATTTGGGGCCTGAGCAATAATTTATTATGGAGTCCATATCTCGAAGGATTAGAAAACAAATAATTTCGTATATATTTTTGTATATATTTATGAAGATCATGACATGTAACATTAAATTGTCTTATGAAAATTTGTAGATTTTCATTCAGCTTAAGATGCATAATATATATTGTTAACTTCGAAATTACAAACGAAATTTTTATGTGTTTTCTATACCAAACGAATTTTTTCTTAAAATCAAGGGATCAAAATTGTTTCAAAAATCGAAATCACAATCCTTGGATTCTAGTGCCCTTCCAATTGCATGGTTAATTATCATCATTGGTGTGTTCGGAGGCATATTTGTCATATGTGTATTATTGACTATGTGGAGATATATGCGGAGTCACACTGTCGAGCCATCTCCGACAGGCAGGATCTAGGTTTGAGAGAGGATCTCACACCTGATTGTAGCTGAGACTGGGCATATAGGTGATCAGTATCCCATATGTCTTGACGAGTACGCTGGTGATGATGTGTTGATTATCATTTTTGCATGTCAACATGCATTTCTTGTTTACTGCATCGATGAATGAGTCAACACATCTTTTGGCCGCCTTACATGCCCTGCACGTAGAGGTTATATAGTTGATGATGGATTATATGAGTTAGATTACAACCGTTGTTAGAACATACACATTGTTTTGATTCAAGGAATGTGATTTCTTGAAATATGTCAAAATTTCACGAAATATTTCTTATATTGAAGTTACCGAAATATCTTTCGAAATTTAAAATATTGATTTATCAATACATTTTTATCAAGGGAATACATTTTAACACAATTTAACCTTATTTTATTATTAAAAGTTTTTTATACGAGTGATTCTAATGCAATATGTTATTTGTATGACACTGATGATACATAAAAATGGTCACATCCCTGAGCCATACACGTGTCAAGATGATCTCGAGGAACTACGGGCCCCAGCACAGCTTAACACTGATCCGGCCCAATCATTTCTAAGCCCTGCCCAATTCAGTCAGCCAGACAGACTTGAACTCTTACAACATTCTAGGCCTACACGTCTCACATCTATCCTCAATACCCGTAAGTCCTACTAAGGCAAGTATCTCGAGGATCAACTTCGGACGGGCAACTACAACAACTCTCTGTTTCCAACTAGGAAGCAAATACCAGAGTACATTCCACACAGGGAATCTTCCTTCTACGAATTGCTCTCGTTTTGGGAACTATCTCCCGCGTATCTAGGAACACAAGGCTAACATGGAACTTCCCTCCTACAGCACGACTCTTAATTAGATAAGGATCTTCACGAAGATTTCCTTCCTAAACTACTCCTTCAATGGCCTGGTAGAACCATGACTCCTTGCACTATAAATAAGACACGAGGTTGTTAAGCTAAGGTACGCTACAAATTCCCTGTTTACAGCATTACGCGTTTCTTAGATCCTTGTCTGACTTTAGCATCGGAATGCCATCGACCACCGCAACTGTGGTCCGTGGCTCATGTGCGTTATTTGTGCAGGTCAGTAGGACTAGGTCAAAGCAGAGAGCGGAAAACGACTGCATTAGTTTGGTGCCATTCGTGCGGACGACAGAGTTTTTAACTTTTCATTAGCGTCGTCTTCTTTCAAACCCTAGAAAGATGGTGACCACTAGGTCACACAACAACAGAGAACAAGGGGACACATAAAACGCTCTGGTTGGTGCAACACCGCTGCTTTCAGTGGCTCTGGTAATACACAGACTGCAGACTCACACTCCCGCACTGACGACATTAATAATGGACCCTCGAATCGATATGCTGTCATCTCAAATACAACAGATAGCCAAGGTGGTGGAGGCTCCCACGAGACAAAATCCACCACCTTCCAATGGAGACCAGGAGCATCACGAGCCTCCGTCTCAGGAGGATGACAGGGAGCGAGCACAAGAAAGCCAAGCCCCCGCTAGTTCTTATTGGACTAAGGTAGGGTGTGCGGCTAACGATGAGCTCTCCACCATAACAGAGAGGCTCGGCCCTGGGAAGCCTCTCCATAGAGGGGCGCACGATTCGGGCGTACTATACCACCTCTCCGTCCCACCATTTGTGGATCGGATCATGAATGGGGCCCTTTCCAAGGAAATTCACTCCCCCGAAGCTTGATTTCTACGATGCAACCACCGATCATTTCGACCACCTGCGCCATTACTAGCACATAATGGCCCTTAAAGAAGGATCTGAGTCTGTCATGTGCATAACCTTTCCCACTAGTCCGAAAATCTCAACACTGATGAGGTTCTATAGTATTCTTCCAAAGTCGATACGACTCATTCAAGACATTGGAAAAGGAGTTCCTGACATGCTTCGTAGGGAGCCAGCGCTTTCAAAAAAGCCCACACTAAATACTCTCTCTAAAGCAAAGGTCCTACGAGACTCTCAGAGAGTATGTCACGCGCTTCAGCAACAATGTAGCGACGACACGGCCATAACAGCTTTCACAGCAGGCCTTAAGGAGGAAAACTTGACGTCCTCACACTGCCCGCTGATTGGATTCAGTGGAGAGAAGTGTTTCTCAATCGGGAAGATAAGGTTGGCGACAGTGGCAAGAGAGCCGCAACTAAGAAAGGTCATGTTTCTGGACTTCATGGTCGTAGATGCACCGTCAACCTACAACCTTATCTTGGGAAGACCATGGCTTCACCAGATGGAGGCAGTAGTCTCCACACTTCACCAATGTGTTAAGTACATTGCTAACCACTTAGAAGGGACGATACACGGAGACCAACCTATGACACGAGGCTGCCATTACGTCGCATTGAAACAAATAGAATGCTCCCAGATCCAGCTACATACTGTGGGGCAGCCTGAACCAGTGCCAGACCAAGCAATAGCGGAGGCATCACCTTCAAACAATGCGGAAGCTGTCTGCTCTTCCGCCCAGCGAAACGGAGAGGCCAAGGCAAACAGGAATACATCCCCCCATTGTTTCGTCGATTTATAGATTGACCCCTTTACAAGGTTTACTCTTCAGTAACCTCTGAAGCGCCTCGACAGTCCACTGAACGACCCATAATGGCAATCCGAATTGACTTCAAGGCCAGGATCAATTCCTCCCTTTCAACAGTTAGTCCGCTTTCGATTGTTTATTTCCCTTTCCATAGTTAATGTAGAGTTTTAGTTCTTAAAAAATTACGTGATTTGCATTCATTTAAGAAATAAATGAAGAATTACAAAAACGAACTCTATTGATTATTGGAAAGATGTAACAACAAGCGCCATGAGGCGGATACAAAAGACTACATACTACAAGTATCTGATCAACATGAAGTAAAAAACTCACTTAGACGATCTGACTACGTAAAGGTATCTGAAGGAGGACATGCAAGCTATTTTCGAGTGACAGCAAAGACGCCTGAACGGACTTTGCTCGAACCCTTCCCAAAATAAAGATAAGGTGTTAGCGAGAATTGAAAGGACTGAGAGGCCAAATTGCTCCGTCAAATCACCCCAGGAAAACGACTATACAACAACGTTTAGACCTTACAATGAACTGCTGATTTCTTCCAGAGACATCTCATCCCCTTGCATACTTCCTCAAACAATTCTTGGCCCTCTGAGGGGGATAGAGGAAGGCAGATGAGGATGGCCGCTGGCGACGATGCAAACAGGGTCTCACAATGCTGCCAAACGAGGGCACCTTTCACATACGCGGTAGTCGGGATGGCTAGGAGCTACCACCACCGGAAACACCGCGCATCCCCTAACATTTCGATCAGCCATAAGTTAGCAGCGGGAATAGCATACACGTGGATTCAAATGGCACGAAGTAAGATCAGGGCATCTCCCTTGATTGCAAACCCGTACTACTTCTCCACAATATGATAAGAAATTATGAGATCTCAGCAGATCAACTACGTGTCCACCCATAACACGTGAACGCGCATAACCACAACTATCGTCATGTATGATCAATATAAATGTCAGAACATTTTAAGACTCCATTGTTGGAGACCTCACTTCAGGCTTTAGAAAACCCAAAGCATTTTCTTCAGCCTTTGGAAAAATCCAAAGCATTTTCTTCAAGCAAGAACATTACAGGAGAAAAGCTTTGTGAAAGATAGTGCCTACAACGATTGAAAAACACCATTATATAGGATAATGGTTCACCAAACGGGCCTACTGCATTAACTGCTAAGCATAGAATACTATGTAGGAAATGAAGAAAAGGCAGTTCCCAAGGAAACTGTGCAGACCACGTTCATTCAATTAATGGCACTGCATGCAACCCCTTTAATTGAGGGGGAGTAACTGATACTCAACCGTCACGTAGCCTACGCCGTACACGTGTTATCGCGCGATCTACGCCATAAACATGTATCAATTTTGTCACACGCTTGGCACGAGCACTAGAAATCCTAGTAAACTCTGACATACAGATCGTACCTGCGGATCACTAGCTGATTTAAGGTCTTGTCCACACATTGCATCATGCTTGTAGTAGTAGGTTCGCATGCCATCTAGCAGGCAGAACCTCTTTCCAACCGGGTAAGTTTAGTCAACCAAAGCTGATAACGATGGCTTTTGGTTCAGCTTGATACCTAGTTCGCCTAGCACGAGCCTTGATGGTTTAGGAAGTGGGAGTCTAATCCGCGCTACTACACCTGGTGACGACGACTCGCTAGGGATCATTGCCCCCTTCCAAGTCAATGATCGCCGAACCCAATTAGGTAAGCCTAGCTGATGACGACTAGCAACGAAAGCTTCTGATCAAAGCCCAGACCTATAGCCCCCACTGCGCAGGTGTAGATAGTTTAGAAGATGGGAGCCTAGTCAGTCCCGAATTGACTCTGATGGCTTGCCATGGGACCACTGCTTTTCAGCGTGGTCCCCGAATCACCAACCCTGGACTTGTATCTCCCACTGCATGGGTGTAGATAGTCTAGAAGGTGGGAGCCTAGTTAGCTGCGAACTGATTCCAACGGCTTTCCCCAGAACCACTGCTTTTCAGCGGGCTGCCGAAAACTCCCAAATTTGTACCTTGATGCGCATGTAGATGGTTTGGAAGGTTGGAGCCTAGTCAGTCTCGAACTGATTTTGACGGCTCGCCACGGGACCACCGCTTTTCAGCGTGGCCACCAAATTACCAACCCTAGACTTGTAGCCCCCACTGCGCAGGTGTAGATAGTTTAGAAGATGGGAGCCTAGTCAATCTCAAACTGACTCAGACGGCTCGCCATGGGACCACTGCTTTTCAGCATGGCCGCCAAATTACCAACCCTGGACTTGTAGCCATCACTGTGCGAGTGTAGATAGTTTAGAAGATGGGAACCTAATCAGTCCCGAATTGACTCCGACGGCTCGCCATGGGACCATTGCTTTTCAGCGTGGCTGCCGAATCACCAACCCTGGACTTGTAGCCCCCATTGCGCGGGTGTAGATAGTCTAGAAGGTGGGAGCCTAGTCAGTTGCGAACTAATTTTGACGGTTTGCCGCGGGACCACAGCTTTTCAGCGTGGCCGCCGAAAACTCCCAAATTTGTAGCTTGATGCGCACAGGTGTAGATGATTTGGAAGGTGAGAGCCTAGTCAGTCCCGAACTGATTTCGACGACTTGCCACGGGACCATTGCTTTTCAGCCTTGTCGCCGAACCTTTTTTACTCGAACTTGTAGCCCCTACCGCGTGGGGCGGGTGTAGATGGCTCGAAAGGTGGGTGACTAGTCAGTCCTTAACTTATGTCGACAACTCGCCACGGGGCTACTGCTCTTTGGCATAGTCGCCAAACCTTCACTCCCAAATCTGTAGCCCACATTGATCGAGCATTAATGGTTCGGAAGGTGGGAGCCCCAAGCAGCTCACCACTCGATCACTGCTCTCCTTCAAAACAGCGGCTGCCTCACGCCGATACAAAGATCGTACGACCAGTGCCCAGATAAAAACTATTTAGGATGTCAACCCGAGCTTACGTCGCCTGACTCAGCATGAACACTCTGACACATACGCTCGAGCAGTAGTTGCAGATGACCAATCATTTAAGTAAAGCAAGCCTCAAGCAGCTTGCCTTGGGGACAAGACACAACTCGAGCAACTAACCCTCAGCTAAACTGTCCAACATGCCAACTATCGGACATGACTACACAACGATGACCCTGAGTCATTCGCAACGCAAAATGATCGAGCTCTCTATCAAAAACAGACCACTTGACGTTCTATTGGTTCAACCAGCTTATGTCAAAGCATGACGACAAGGCAAAACAAAAGACATGCAATAGATACAACAACCATAAAACGAATAAAATTGTTTTCATTAACGGTCGACAAAATGGGTACAAGAATACAGTTCACTCCTCATCGGGAGAAGGTATTGAAACAATAGAGCTAAGCTTGATGAAAGAAGGAGCAGGAGCTTCGTCCACACGTGCCACAACTTGGGCATCAAGGCCCGAACTGTCCTCCTCGTCCGATGACGCAAAGGCAACAGACAAGTCTATGTACGACATCTTCTTATAACGACCGAGATCCCAGTTCGAGTGCTCATTCTTCATTAGCGCCAGCAGCTCCAGCCTGCCGTGTACGACCAACGGAACTCGTACTTGCCCTGTTCCTGCAGAAGTTTTTCCTCTCGCGCATTCGAATCAGCAAGTTCATGCTCCAACTTGCTTATCAGCACGTCAACTTGGGACTGTTCTGTTGCCAGACTACTCTTCGCATCACTAAGTTCATGCCATGCCAACTCAAGCTGGTCCTCAGCCTTTCTTGCCTCTCAAGCATTGAACTCCACATCGGATTCCAGTTGTTGCTTTTGAGCAGCCCAGTTAGCTTCCTTCAAAGCACTCTCTTCAACAAGAGACCACAGTTCAGAATACTCCTTAGCTGCTGCTTCTTGTGCTAGCTCTGCATCTCAGTGGGTCCAGCTCAACTTCTGCTTGAGTTCGTTCCTCTCGGACACTGCCTTCGTCAGACCACGCTCAAGGGCCTCCAGACGAGCCCTCTGAGTCTTGGCAGCAACGGACGATTGCTCCAACCCATTTTCCTCAGCTTATTTCTACAGCTGCTCAATTTCATCAAGCGCATCAAAATATAACGCCTACATGTGCGAGAAGACACTCCATGGTGTATACCCTCTCACGAGCCACCTCAACTTTCGTCCCAACAATGACCACCTGGCTCAAGTGAGACATACCCAGTATAAGGTACTTTAAACCCTTGTCCATACACCCTTCCAGCGTATCTTTCTCGGGCTTCGGAGCACAATCCATCAGCCAGCTATGACGCCTGCATATATGCTTCCTCGAAGAATACTCAACGTCAACCTCGTAGTGCCAGACCTGAAAGCTCATCCTTACCAAGTCTGGAGCAAACAGGCTTATCCACGCATCCGGATGAAGCATTCCTGGATCAGGAATCACACCGGCACCACCCTTCACAGTCGCCACTGTTCTCAGACTCTCATCCACGACTTTTCCCTCATCGACAGCCGTCGACCCTTTATTGTGAGACGGCTCGACGGGATCCGGAGGGAGAGGAGGAAGCGAATTATCCAAAGGACTCTCCAACACTTCTAGCTGTGGTCGGGAACGAGACGGTGAGCAATGCGGATTACATGAAACTTGGCCTGTGCCACCACAACCACTTTTAGACTGCACGCCAGCGAGACGATCAGATTCCACAACATCAGGCGGGTCTTCATAGAGGCCTTCTGTCAGAACAACCCCGCGTGAATCAGCAACAGCAGAAGCCACCATTGCGACCCGCACTAGACGATCATTCAAAGCTTCGGCCTGCGCGTCATTGAGATTCGACCTGTCTTCAACCTCTGCAAACCACAGGTAATCTTTTTTCAAGCCGGATACATCAGTCTCCACCCCGACAGACTTAGCAGACTCGCGTTCTTTTCTCACTAGAGTGGGTCATGTTGAAGGCAACCCATTTCTAACATGGGAACTCTTCCTTACAAAAGAGGCAAGCGTTTTAGATGGCTTCTCCACATCTGACAGAACAAGAGCTTTGGCCCCAACAACCTTCATCTTCCTTGAAGGGGCCCCATATTCCAACTTAATTCACAATACTCGGTTTAGAATAGGGGCAACGTGCCAGTTGTCCCACAACCCACTACAGATGAAGTTGGAAACTCTTATGACATCGACCACGTTCTTTTTGACAAGCCGCAGAACGTGTCCACGGTGTTTTGCTCCTCTATGGTAAGAGGAGTAGTGGGAAACCTTCCTGTGAAGAAACAAAAGCAATGATTAGTCGGCCCGCAATCAAGCATATCAAAGTCACAAGAAAGGGTTAAACATATGAAGCGGCCTAAACTCTCACTCGAGCGAATGACCCTTGCATCGAAAATACTTCGAATCCGCAGGGGCCAAGAAGCAATACTTTTGCCAAAACTTGAAATCATCGGGCAGGTTCGCAAAGCAAGCTGGCGATGTCATCTTACAAACAACGTTACCCTTCAACCAGGGGAAAAGTCAACAACCGAATTACTCACGGAGTCACGCTGACGCCGGCTTCCTTAACATTGATCAGAATCAGGAGGATGATCCTATATCCATTAGGCCCCAATTTAGCAGGAGGAATCCCCAGAAGATCCAAGAACTCCCAAATCATGTCCAGAACCGAAAAACACACTCCAGTTTGAAGCATCCCATGATGCAAGCAAATGAAATCGGTCGGAGGTGACATTGGAAATTGTTCGGCAAGACCAGGCTCGGACAACAACTTGTCTTCCAAAAACTTCAGGCCCTTGGCCAAAGTTGTGTCGTCAAGAAGGCTTTGTTGAGCCATGAAGAAGATGAACAATCTTTTGTAGTCAGAGCGGTATCTTCAACATCAAGGAAAATAAAAGAGTCAGACTCTATATTGCGGATGACCTAAATAGGGATTGGGTTCCCGCTGGACCGACACACGTTCAATTAATGCATTGCGCGGCTCAAGCAACGATTCAGACTCAATCATCATGAACGGCGCATCCCTTCAAGAAATCACTTAGCGAATCGATGTGAGCCCCACTAACTCAGGGGGAGCAGCTGATGATACATAAAATTGGTCACACCCAAAAGCCATACACGTGTCAAGATGATCTCGAGGAACTACGGGCCTAGCATCAGCCCAACACTGATCCGGCCAAATCGGTTCTAAGCCCGCCCAATTTAGTCCACTAGACGGACCCGAACTCTTACAGCATGCTAGGCCTACACGTCTCCCAACTATCCTCAATACCCGTAAGTCCTACTAAGGTAAGTATCTCGAGGATCAGCTTCAGACGGGCAACTACAATAGCTTTATGTTTCCAACTAGGAAGCAAATACCAGAGTACATTCCACATAGGGAATATTCCTTCTACGGATTGGTCTCGTATTGGGAACTATCTTCCGTGTATCTACGAACACAAGGCTAACATGGAACATCCCTTCTACAACACGACTCCTAATTAGAGAAGAATCTCCACGAAGATCTCCTTCCTAAACTACGCATTCGATGGCCTGGAAGAACTATCCTTGCACTATAAATAATAAATGAGGGTGATAAGCTAAGGTACGCTACAAATTCCTTGTTTACAGCATTACGCATTCCTCAAATCCTTGTCTGACTTTAGCATCGGAGTGCCATCAGCCACGACAACGGAGGTTCGTGGCTCACACGTGTTATTTGTGTAGGTCAGTAGGAGTAGGTCAAAGCAGGGAACGAAAAATGACTGCATCAGACACTATAAGCAGTGTTGGCCCAATAAAAGTTGGGGCCTGAGCGATAGTGGATTACGAGGCCTATATCTCAAAGGATTAGAAAACTAATAGTTTCGTATCTATTTTTATATATATTTCTGAAGATCAAAACATATAACATTAAATTGTCATAGGAGAATTTGTAGATTTTTGTTTCACTTAAGATGGATAATATATATTAGTAACTTTGAAATTACAAACGAAAATTTTGTGTTTTTTCTACACAAAACGAAATATTTCTTAAAATTAGAGGACCATAATTGTCTCAAAAAATTAAATCAAAATCATTGGATTTTGTGCTCTTCCGATTGCATGGTTGATTATCATCATTGGTGTGCGTGGAAGCATATTTTTTATATGGGTATAACTGACTACATGGAGACACATGTGGAGTTACACTGCAGAGCCATCTCAGACAGGCAGAATCCAGGTTCGAAAAAGGATCTCGTCCGTGATTGTAGTTGAGACTGGGCATATGGGTGATTAGTGTCTCATATGTCATGATGACTAAACTTGTGACGATGTGTTGATTATCATTTTTACATGTCAACATGCATTCCGTGTTGATTGCATTAAGGAATGGGTCAACACATCTTCTAGCCACCCTGCATGCCATGCATGTAGAGGTTATATAGTTTATGATGAGATTGTATGACTTAGATTACAATTGTTGTTAGAGTATATACATTGGTTTGAATCAATGAATGTGCTTTATTTAAATATGTCAAAATTTCATGAAATATTTCTCATTTTGGAGTTACCGAAATATCTTTCGTAATTTGAAATATTAATTTATTTTCATCAAGGTAATACATTTTAACCTAATTTTATTATTAAAAATTTGTTTTGTGAGTGATTGTTATGTAATACATTGTTTGCATGACACTATAAGCAGTGTTGACCCAACAAAATTTGGGGCTGAGCGATAATATATTGCGGGGCCCATATCTCAAAAGATTAGAAAACTAATAGTTTCATATATATTTTTTAAGATCATAACATATAACATTAAATTGTCTATTGAAAATTTGTAGATTTTCGTTCAGCTTAAGATGCATAATATATATTGTAAACTTTGAAACTATAAATGAAATTTTTATATTTTTTCTATACAAAACGAAATATTTCTTAAAATCAGGGGAACGAAATTGTCTCGAAAAACGAAATCACAATCCTTGGATTCTAGTGCCCTCCCGATTGCATGGTTGATTATCATCATTGGTGTATTCAAAGGCATATTGTTATATGTATATTATTTACTATATGGAGATACATGTGGAGTCACACTGCCGAGCCATCTCTGACAAGCAAGATCCAGATTCGAGAGATGATCTCGCACCTGATTGTAGCTGAGACTGGGCATATGTGTGATCAGTATCCCATATGTCTTGACGACTACATTAGTGACGATGTGTTGATTATCAGTTTTGCATGTCAACATGCATTCCGTTTTAACTGCATCGAGGAATGAGTCAACACATCTTCTGGCAGCCCTACATGCCCTGCATGTAAAGGTTTTATAGTTGATTATGTGATTGTACGAGTTAGATTACAACTGTTGTTAGAACATACACATTGTTTTGAATCAAGGAATGTGATTTCTTTATATATGTCGAGATTTCATGAAATATTTCTTATTTTGTAGTAACCGATATATCTTTCAAAATTACAAACAAAAGTTTTATCTTTAGAAAATTTTTAGATTTTTATTTAACTTGAGATGCATAATATAGATTGTTAACTTTGAAATTACAAACGGAATGTTTATGTATTTTTCTTCAGAAAACGAAATAATTCATAAAATCAGAGGACGATAATTGTCTCGAAAAATGAAATCACAATCATTGGATTCTAGTGTCCTTCCGATTGCATGGTTGATTATCATCATTGGTGTGTTCGGAAGCATATTTGTTATATGTGTATTACTGACTATATGGACATACATGCGGAGTCACACTGCAGAGCCATCTCCGACAGGTAGGATCCAGGTTCAAAAGAGGAGCTCACTCATGATTATAGCTGAGACTTAGCATATTGGTGATCAATGTCCCATATGTCTTGATGACTACACTGGTCACGATGTGGTTATTATCATTCTTGCATGTCAGCATGCATTCCATGTTAATTGCATAAAGAAATGGGTCAACGCATCTTCTGGCCACCCTAAATGCCATACATGTAGAAGTTATATAGTCGATGATGAGATTGTATGACTTAGATTGCAACTGTTGTTAGAATATATACATTGGTTTGAATCAAGGAATGTGATTTCTTGAAATATGTCAAAATTTCATGAAATATTTCTCATTTTGGAGTTACCAAAATATTTTTCGAAATTAAAAATATTTTAACCCAATTTAACCTTATTTTATTATTATAAATTTGTTATATGAGTGATTCTTATGTAATATGTTGTTTCCATGACACTATAAGCATTGTCGACCTAATAAAATTTGGGGCCTGAGCGATAATGTATTACGGGGCCCATATCTCGAAGGATTTGAAAACTAATAGTTTTGTATATATTTTTGAAAATCATAACATTTAACATTTAACATTTAATTGTCTTATTAAAATTTGTAGATTTTCTTTCAGCTGTAGATGTATAATATATATTGTTAACTTCGAAATTACAAACGAATTTTTTAAGTTTTTTTTCTATACAAAACGAAATGCTTATTAAAATCAGGGGACCAAAATTGTCTCAAAAAACGAAACTACAATCTTTGGATTCTAGTGCCCCCCGATTGCATGGTTTATTACCATTATTGGTGTATTCAAAGGCATATTTGTTATATGTGTATTATTGACTATATGAAGATACAAGTGAAGCCACACTGCCGAGCCATCTTCGACCGGCATGATCTAGATTCAAGAGAGGGTCTCGCACCTTATTATAGCTAAGACTGGGATTATGGGTGATGAGTATCCCATATGTCTTGACGACTACACTGGTGATGATGTGTTGATTATCATTTTTGCATGTCAACATGCATTCCGTGTTGACTGCATTGAAAAATGAGTAAACACATCTTCTAGCTGCCCTGCATGTTGAGGTTATATAGTTGATGATAAGATTGTGAGTTTGATTACTACTGTTGTTAGAACATACACATTGTTTTGAATAAAGGAGTGTGATTTCTTGAAATATGTCGAAATTTCACGAAATATTTCTTATTTTGTAGTTATCGAAATATCTTTTAAAATTCAAAATATTAATTTATTTTTATCAAGATACATTTTAACCCAATTTAACCTTATTTTATTATTATAAGTTTTTTATATGAGTGATTCTCATGCAATAAATTGTTTGTATGACACTACAAGCAGTGTTGGCCCAATAAAAGTTTGGGCCTGGGCGATGTGGATTACGGGGCCCTTATTTTGAAGTATTAGAAAACTAATAATTTCGTATATATTTTTTCTCTATGTTCCTGAAGATCATAACATATAACATTAAATTATCTTATGAAAATATGTAGATTTTCGTTAACTTAAGATGCATAATATATATTGTTAACTTCGAAATTACAAACGCAAATTTTATGTTTTTATTACCCGAAACGAAAAATTTCTTAAAATCAAAGGACCATAATTGTCTCGATAAACAAAATCACAATCATTAGATTATAGTGCCCTTCCGATTGCATGGTTGATTATTGTCATTGGTGTGTTCGGAAGCATATTTGTTATAAGTGTATTACGGACTATATGGAGATACATGCAGAGTTACACTGCAGAGCTATCTCTGACAAGAAGGATCCAGGTACGAAAGAGGATCTCGCCCGTGGTTGTAGCAGAGACAGGGCATATGGTGTATCAGTGTCCCATATGTCTTTATGACTACGCTGGTGACAAGGTGTTGATTATCATTCTTACATGTCCTTGTTGATTGCATCGAGAAATGAGTCAACACATCTTTTGGCCGCCCTACATGCCCTGCGTGTAGAGGTTATATAGTTGATGATGAGATTGAGTGACTTATATTACAACTGTTGTTAAAATATATACATTGGTTTGAATTAAGGAATGTGATTTCTTGAAATATGTTGAAATTTCACAAAATATTTCTTATATTAGAGTTACTGAAATATCTTTCGAAAATAAAAATATTAATTTATTTCATCAAGGTAATACATTTTAACCCAATTTAATCTTATTTTATTATTAAAAATTTGTTATATGAGTGATTCTTTTGTGATATGTTGTTTGCATGACACTATAAGCAGTGTCAACCTAATAAAATTAGGGGCCTGAGCGATAATGTATTACGGGGCCCATATCTCGAAGGATTAGAAAACTAATAGTTTCGTATATATTTTTGTATAGATTTCTGAAGATCATAAAATATAATATTAAATTGTCTTATGAAAATTTGTAGATTTTTGTTTAGCTTAAGATGCATAATATATATTGTTAACTTCGAAATTAAAAACAACATTTTTTTATGTATTTTCTATACAAAACGAAATATTTCTTAAAATCAGGGGACCGAAATTGTCTCGAAAAATGAAATCACAACCCTTGGATTCTAGTGCCCTCCCGATTGCATGGTTGATTAACATCATTGGTGTATTCGAAGGCATATTTGTTATAGTGTATTATTGACTATATGGACTATGGAGATACATGCATAGTCACACTGCCAAGCCAACTGGGATAGGCAGGATCTAGGTTCGAGAGAGGATCTCGCACCTGATTGTAGCTGAGATTGGGCATATGGGTGATCAATATCCCATATGTCTTGATAACTACACTAGTGACGATGTGTTGATTTTCATTTTTGCATGTCAACATGTATTCCGTGTTGACTGCAGTGAGGAATGAGTCAACACATCTTCTGGCCGCCCTACATGCTCTGCATGTAGAGGTCATATAGTTGATTATGAGATTGTATGAGTTAGATTACAATTGTTGTTAGAACATACACATTGTTTTGAATCAAGGAATGTGATTACCTAAAATATGTCGAAATTTCACTAAATATTTCTTATTTTGAAATTACCGAAATTTCTTTCGAAATTAAAAATATTTATTTATTTTATCAAGGGAATGCATTTTAACTCGGTTTAACATTATTTTGTTATTATAAGTTTTTTATATGAGTGATTCTCATGCAATATGTTGTTAGTATGACACTATATGCTATGTTGGCCCAATAAAGTTGGGGCCTGAGCAATAGTGGATTACGGGGCCCATATCTCGATGGATTAGAAAATTAATAGTTTTGTATATATTTTTGTATATATTTCTGAAGATCATAACATATTACCTTAAATTGTCTTATAAAAATTTGTAGATTTCCGTTTAACTTAAGATGCATAATATATATTGTTAACTTCGAAATTACAAACGAAAATTTATGTTTTCCTAAACAAAACTAAATATTTCTTAAAATCAGAGGGCCATAATTGTCTCAAAAATCAAATTCACAATCATTGGATTCTAGCGCCTTTTTCGTTTGCATAGTTGATTATCATCATTGGTGTGTTCGGAAACATATTTGTTATTTGTGTATTACTGACTATATGGAGATACATGCGAAGTCACACTGGAGAGCCATCGGCGACAGGCAGGATCTAGAGTCGAAAGAGGATCTCGCCTGTGATTGTAGCTGAGACTAAGCATATGGGTGAACAGTGTCCCATATGTCTTGACGACTAAAGTGGTGACGAAGTGTTGATTATCATTCTTGCATGTCAACATGCATTCCATGTTGATTGCATTGAGGAATTGGTCAACACATCTTCTGGTCGTCCTACATGCCATACATATAGAGGTTATATAGTTGATGATGAGATTCTATTACTTAGGTTACAACTATTGTTAGAATATACACATTGTTTCGAATCAAGGAATGTGATTTCTTGAAATATGTCGAAATTTCAAAAATATTTTTTATTTTAGAGTTACCGAAACATCTTTCGAAATTCAAAATATTAATTTATTTTCATCAAGGTTGATGTAGTCATTTTTCGCTTCTTTTACTTGACCTGGTAAGTTCGACAATCAGTCGCGTACTGACTAAGCTTACTTGGTAAGTTTGGCAATCATTGTCTGTTGGAGAGCAATGATCCCTTGGCATCGTCTTAAGGTGTGTGAGCGCTGACTAGACTCCCATTTCCTCAGCCGTCGTGGTCTACACACAGCGGACTAAGCGTTGGGTACTAAAAATCGTCGTCATCAGTCGCGAACTGACTAAGCTTACCTGGTAAGTTCGGCAATCGTTGTTTATTGGAGAACAATGACCCCTTGGTGAGTCATCGTCATCAGGCGTGTAAGCGCTGACTACACTCCTATTTCCTCAGCCATCGTGGTCTGCGCACAGAAGACTAGGCATTGGGCACCAGAAGCCATCGTCATCAGTCGCGAACTAACTAAGTTTTCCTGGTATGTTTGGTGATCATTGTCTGTTAGAGAACAATGATGTGAGTAATGACTAGACTTTCTCTTCCTCGACCGTCATGGTCCACGCACAACGGACTAGGCGTTGAGCACCAGAAGCTGTTGTCATCAGTCGCGAACTGACTAAGCTTACCTGGTAAGTTCGACGATCATTGTCTGTTAGAGAGCAATGATCCCTTGGCGAGTAATCGTCATCAGGCGTGTGAGCACTAACTAAACTCCCACTTCCTTGGCTGTCATGGTCCGCGCACAGCGAACTAGGCGTTGGGCACCAGAAGCCGTCGTCATTAATCACGAACTGACTAAGCTTATCTGGTAACTTCAGCGATCATTATCTGTTGGAGAGCAATGATCCCTTGGTGAGTCATCTTCATTAGGCATGTGAGCTCTGACTAGATTCTCACTTCCTCGGCCGTCGTGGTCTGCGCACAGCGGACTAGGCATTGGGCTAATATTCAAGTCTGGCCATAGCCCGGATGGTCGGGGGATCGCAACGGACATCAATGGAAGTTTTAGTAAAACAAATATTTTATTGATAATATTTTTTGAGATGTTTTACATTCCATGGCGGTTTAAGCCCGTCGCCGTCTACATCTTCCAACCAGTACATCCCTGGCCTGTTGACCTTGGTTGCTCTATAGGGTCCTTCCTAATTTGGGTTTAGCTTTCCCGCGCCAGCTTCTTTGGTGTTTTGTTGGGTCTTCCTGAGTACCCAATCTCCCACCTTGAATTCACGTGGCTTGATCTTCTTGTTATAGTATTGCGCCATTCATTGCTGGTAGGCGGCTATCTTGGCAGAGGCTAGACCACACTTTTCATCGAGGAGGCCTAGCCCAACGCGCAAGGCTTCGTCGTTACTATCTAGTCTAAACTCTCCCGTTCGGAAGGTTGGCACCTTGAGTTCTACCGGAACCATAGCTTCTGACTTGTACGCCAAGGAGAAAGGTGTCTCTGTGGTAGGGATTCTTTTAGTTGTTTGATGTGCCCAGAGTATTCCTGGTAGCTTTGGAACCCCTTTTTCTTTGGCTGGATCAAACTTCCTTTTGATCGCCTCCAGGATTGTTCGATAGGTAACCTCCGCTTGGCCGTTGGCTTGGGAGTGTTCTGGCGAGAAGAAGTGGTGTTTAATTTTCAAACTTTTGCACAATTTTTAACCTTGATACCTTCAAACTGCGTTCCGTTGTCACTGACTAATACTCTGGGGATGCCAAATCTAAAGACAATAGTGGCCCATATGAACTTTTCTATCTGGACCTGCCCTATTTTGGATAGGGCTCGCCTTTGACCTGCTTGGTGAAGTAATCGACAGCCACAAGAAGGAACCTTTTATCGATTGATGCTTGGAGCGGTCCGATGATGTCCATTCCCCTTTGTGCGAATGGCCATGGACTAGTAATTGGCGTTAGCAGCTGGGCAAGCATATGTGTCTATGACACGAACCTCTGACACTTGTCACACTTGCGGACAGTATCTTTGGCGTCTCGCTGCATGGTCGACCAATAGTATCCTAGAGTTAAAGTTTTGTGGGCGAGGGTTCTCCCACCTGGATGATTTTTGCATATACCGTTGTGGATCCTTCTCAGGACCTGATTTGCTTCTGAAGGTGATAGACACCGGAGCACGGGCCCTATCACATATCTCCTGTATAACTTGTTGTTTAGTCGAGTGTACCTTGCTACTCTGTTTTAAGCTTTCTGGATTTGACCTTCTAGATTGGTAGGGTTTCGGTTACAATGTATTCGAGTATCGGAGTCATCCAATTTGGTTTTGCAAGTCTGCAGCGCAAACATCTCTAGGTTCTTCTTCATCAAGGCTTGATTGCTCTTGGTATTCAATGAGGCTGCTTGAGACTTTGTCAGAGGCTGAGGCCTCCCTAGCTAGGGCGTCAACTCTTTTGTTGTCTACTTGAGGGCATTGTACGAGCTCGCACCTCTTGAACCCGCCCATTACACCAAGTACCTTGTCACAGTAGGCTATCATGCGAGGTTCATTGTTGTTGAAATCCGTTTTGACCAGGTTGACTACCAGTCTTGAGTCACTATATGCCGTTAGGCGATCTATCCCAATCCCCAAGGCTAGTTTTAGGCCAGATAGGAAAGCTTCATATTTGGCCTCGTTGTTTGAAGCGGGAAAGCCAAACCTGATTGCTTTTTCGAGAGTGAAGCCGCTAAGTGATTGAAGTGTGATTAGGGGTGGGCATGGTTCGGTTCGGTTCAAAATTTTGAGGAACCTAACTCGAACCGTTTAAAATTTTAACGGTTCCGATTCGATCGGTTCCTCTATTTTGAACGTTGGAACCGAACCTAACTCGAACCATTTACAATGGTTCGATTCCTACGGTTCCTTGAAACAAATAATCTCATTTCATTAGGAGAAGAAAAATCCCATGAGAAATTACCATCGTTTATCTCAATGGCAACCTCCGAAATGCCTCTAGGAATTTTCTCTATTATATCAGATTGCAGATCATTGAGGCGGAGGAATGAAAAGAACATAAAAAACATAAATCCCCATTTAAGACATTAACAATCAGCTAGGTAGAAAATCAACCAGGGGAGAAAATGGGGGAAACTATTGGAAATGTAAGAGCCCACAGGAAGATGGGTCTGCCCAATCATCCAAACTAGGTCGGCACCCAGGGGAAGCCTGCACAGCTCCTAAATAAGATTGCAAATGCATGAAGGGATAAGGTAGTCATGATCAATCAGAACCCATTACTCAATTGTCCACACTACAGAGATCCTGTGACCAAGCATGAAAGCTATTTACTCAAGAAAACGTTGAGCAACGAACAATACATTTAGAACCATAAAAACTTGGGGTTAGGCAGAATGTTTCAATTGAACTTTAGTAAAGAAATTCAAATTTTTTTCATCATTTTTCGAAGGCAGAAATAGCTGTAGATGAGAGATCACAATTTGAAAAGGACCCATATACTTGACAAAAACACCTTCTTGCAGTAGTATGACAATAGTGGAAACCACCAATTTGGTTTGTAGTAAAGGGCATCAAAGCCAAAATTGACACTCCAATCCAAGGTTGCATCACCCTATCTCTTGCATTTTCTTCCCTCCCTTCTCATCCCTTCATCTTTATGCATCTGTTATTCAAATGGATCCACTGAATGCTCTTGAACCAGTTTTGAAGTTGTGAAATGCGCATGTTGCCTCTTTGCTCACAGGATAAGGAAATCTATGAAACCTACAAAGCAATGTGAACATCTTGAGACAGAAGAATGAACTCATCTTGAGCAGCGAGATCTTCCTTCTTCCCCCACTCGTCCTCTTCCACTTCATCCTCCCCGCCATTTGCTGCTGCTGCTGGTGGTGGTGGCTTTCTGCTGCTGCTGTTGCTTCTTCTCGAGACAGAGACAGAGAGAGGAGAGGGAGCTGCTTCTGCTTCTTCTCTTCGACAGAGACAGAGAGAGATCTGCTGCTGCTGCTGCTTCTCTTCGACAGAGACGGAGACAGGAGAGGGAGCTGAGGGAGCTGCTGCTGCTTCTTCTCTTCGACAGAGACAGAGAGAGGAGAGGGAGAGGGAGATCTCGCACAGAGACAGAGAGAGGAGAAGGCCCAGATCCAGATATTTAGGTTTTTAATTGGGTGTGGCCGTATGGTATGGGTATATGTAAATTTGTAATCGGTTCAAAACGGTTCGGTTCCGAACCGTTTGAAAAAAAAATTGGAACCGGAACCGAACCGTTCTTAAATGGTTCCGGAACCGAACCGAATCGTTTCACATTTTTATAAATTAAAATCGAACCGTTTGGAGTAAAACGGTTCGGTTAGGTTTGGATCCGCAGTTCCTCGACCCGTTTGCCCACCCCTAAGTGTGATCCCAGCTCCACTTGCTCTCCTTGTTGATGATCTATCGCAGCACAAAATCCACTCCTGGATGCTTGAATCCGAGGTCTTGTTATCAGTCTTTGGCTCTTCTCTACCAGTGAACTTGGCAATGAATTCCACCAGCACTTGGGCTTTGATGGCGGTTCTTGGGGCATAGCTTATGTCAAACTGTCCAAGTTCTACTGACCATTTCACCATCCTGCCAGATAACTCTGGTTTATGCAATACCGAGCGAAGTGGATGCTTGGTCAGAACCGTTATAGAGTGGGCCTGAAAATAGGGCCTTAGTTTCCTAAAGGATATGACTAGTGCCAGAGCTAACTTTTCCAAGTCCGAGTAGTGTGCCTCCACTTCCACGAAGGTTTTGCTGGCGTAATACACTAGTCTTTGGGTCCCTTGGTTGTCTCATACGAAATTGAGCTGACAGTATGCTTGAAAACAGACAAGTACAGGTAGAGTGTTTTCCCCATCGCATGTTTTGACTCCCCATGTATGCGTTCATGCTCTTAAATACTTGTTCGCACTCTTCATTCCAAGAGAATCATTTGCTTCCTCTTAGTATTTTAAGAAATGAAGGCATTTGTCGGCCGACTTAGATATAAATCTGTTGAATGCTGCTACCCTCCCAGTCAGGTTCTGAACGTCTCTGATGTTGGCGGGGGCTTTCATGTCGAGAATGGCCTGAATCTATTTTGGGTTAGCCTCAATTCCCCTTTTGTTCACTATATAACACAATAATTTCCAAACTCAACTCTGAACGTAATTTCTGTGGGTTGAGCTTCATTTGGTATTTTCTGAGCTGGTTGAATGTTTTAGTCTGCAGAGGCTCTTAACCAACATATCGTCAATGTTGACCTCTATGTTCCTGCCAATCTGTTATTTAAACACATCACCCTATAGAAATATATCCCTCATTTAGTTACGAAGGAGGTTTTTTCTTGATCTGGGGGTGCATCAATATTTGATTGTAGCCTGAATAAGCGTCCATGAAGCTTAGTAAGCCGAGCTCGGATGTGGTGTCCACGATCTGATCAATACGAGGAAGTGGGAAGTTATCCTTCGGGCATGCTTTGTTCAGGTCCGTGTAGTCTACGCACACTCTCCACTTCCCATTTTTCTTAGAAGAACGGTGTTTGCCAGCCAGTCTGAGTATCATGCTTCCTTAATCATGTCTGCATTGAGTAAACGCTGCACCTCCTCATTTATGATCGCGTTTCTCTCAAGCGCCACGAGCTTCTTTTTCTATCGTACGGTTTTCCTTGTAGGGTCCACGTCTAGGCGATGGGTGATTATTGATGGGTCAATTCCCACCATGTCTCGCATGGTCTAGGAGAAGATGTCTTGGTTCCATTGTAGCATTTTCATGAGTTGTTCGGCCAAGTTTTTGCTCAATCAGAAACCTATCTGGATAGCCCTACTGTTGAGAGGGTTGTCGAGGTAGGCCGTGATGGTTTCTTCTTCCAGTTGGCTGGTACTGGACCTACCTCGAGGGCTTACTGGAGCCACATCATCTAGGATAGGTTACTCTTCCTCTGCTTCTCGGGCGGGATAGAAAGTCAACTTAGTCACGGGGCCATCCGCCAACTGAGAATTTCTGGGTGGCAATGCCATCATGTACTGACATTCCCTGGCTACTGCCTGGTTGCCCCTTAACGTATCGACCACTTGGTTTGTCGGATACTTGATGCACTGGTGTAGAGTGGAGACTGCCGCTCCCATTTGGTGTATCCTGGGTCTCCCCAAGATCGCATTATATGTCGAAGGTGCATCGATCACTATCAATTCTTGAAACATGGTTTTTTTTAGTTGGCTTCTCTCCCGCTACTACCATCAGTTGTATTTTTCCCATGGGGAAGCGCTTTTAGCCGCTAAAATCGATCATCGAACGGTTATCGGGAGTCAATGTTTTGTCCTTTAATTGCATGCCATGAAACGTGCGGAGGAACAAGATGTTCAATAAGCTCCTAGTGTCCACCAAGGATCTCCTTACTTCCCTACTTGCCAGAGAGATCGTTACTACCAAGGTGTCATTGTGCGGGAGTTGTATGCTCTGGTGATCTTATTCCGTAAATGCTAGTGGCACGTTGTGGTCATGCTTTTGAGCACGTGGTGTTAGTTACTCGCCGCTTATTGCTAGGATCCTCATACCTCGGAGAGCTTTTTTCCTGGACTTGTTTGATAGTTCGGACTCGGAATGGGCTCCATGCAGCACGCATATCCTGTCGACCGATTTCTCTCTTGGCCCGGCTTCGTTCCTGGTTGCCCGTTCTTCTTCTAGGGTGACGTAGCCTTGCACTTCCCTTGCCAGGTTTGCCATATTTGCTGGTGGGTCCAGAGTTAGGAAGTTATAGAACTTACCCTTCCCCAGACCTGCAAACCTGCACAAGGAATACACGTGAGCCACGAACCACCGTTGTGGTGGTCGATGGCACTTCGATGCTAAAGTCGGACAGGGATCCGAGGAAGGTGTAATGCTGTAAACAGAGAACTTGTGACATACCTTAGCTTATCAACCTCATGTCTTATTTATAGTTTAGGAGTCATGGTTCAACCAGGCCATCGGTGGCGAAGTTTAGGGAAGAAGATCTTCATGGAGATCCTTCTCTAATTGTGAGTTGTGTTGTGAAGGAAAGTTTCTCTGTTGGACTTGTGCCCCAAAATACACAAGAGATAGTTCCCAATCAGAGTGTTGTCCATAGATGGAAGTTTTCATGTGTGACGTATACTCTGGTATTTGCTTTCTTGTTGGAAGCAAAATGTTGTTGTTTTGTCTGTCCGAAGCTAATCCCCGAGATACTTGTCTTAATAGAGCTTACGAGTATTGAGGATAGCTGTGAGACGCGTGGGCTTAACAGGCTGTCAGAATTTGAGTCCCTCCGGTGGACTGCATTGGGCGAGCTTGGAATCGCTTGGACTGAATCAGTGTTGGGTTGACGTTAGGGCCTGCTATTCTTCAAGATCATCACGACACGTGTATGGTGCAGAATTAGGACCACTTTGGTGTATCATTGAAGGCAATACACTTTAACCCAATTTAAATTTATTTTATTATTAAAAATTTGTTATATGAGTGATTCTTATGTAATATGTTGTTTGCATGATACTTTAAGCAAATTTGGGGTCTGAACAATAATGTATTACGTTGCCCATATTTCGAAGGATTAGAAAACTAATAGTTTCATAAATATTTTTGAAGATCATAACATATAACATTAAATTGTCTTATGAAAACTTGTAGATTTTCGTTCAGCTTAAGATGCATAATATATTGTTAACTTCAAAATTACAAACGAAACTTTTATGATTTTCTATACGAAACGAAATAATTCTTAAATCAAGGGATCGAAATTGTCTAGAAAAACCAATTCACGATCTCTGGATTCTAGTGCCCTCCCGATTGCATGGTTGATTATCATCATTAAATCTAAATTACTGAAAATTTAAACGAGAAGCTTTAGGGATGAGAATCCCTTGCTTACACCGAATATGTGATCGTTAAAATCCAATTTAAATTATATCATGTTTTTGTCAAACATTAACAAATTATTTCAAGCAAATACGCTCTTACCAAGTATTAAGTGTCTTTTTAGGGCACACTTAATCAAAGTTTAAGCTTAATATTTTTAGCACATGCTTTGAATATTGATAAAGGGTAATTCTAACTACCAAACATATCAAGTTTAATTTCTCGAACATGAAGGGTGAAAGCAATTTATCAAAAATTCAGAAATAAATTGTAATTAACAATTAAGCACACAATTCAGTAAAATAAATCAAAATGAATTATGCAATTCCTTTGGTTTGACACAAACTCGATGTGGTGGTACTCAGCAGATCAGCAAGTGATCTGAACATGAATCCCGAGACAAATGGCTGCAAATGCTCTGTGGTGGTACAGAGCAGAAATCGGGGCGTGAATAGCCAAAAACAGTTTGACTCGGTCTCCCGCCCTCGCTACAGTGCACTACAGTACCACCTTCGTCTCCAGCGAGCAGCGGCGCTGCTCCGCCTTCCTCCGTGCTCCTCGCGAGGGTCCTCGTCCTCCAAATGTCTCCAGAACCTGCAAAAGAAGAGAGAAGGTGAGGAAACAGCGAGAAAACTACAAAAAAAACGAAGGAGGACGAGGAACAGGGACTCCCTGTTTCTGCTTGCGAGCTCTGTCTCACGAGGCGACGTGGTGGTGGTTCTCGATCTGTTGTGATGGTGGTCGTGAGAGAGGGAGGCAGGAAGGAGCTCGAGACGAAGAGAGGCCGAGAGAAGAGGAGGAACAGGGCGCTGTGGCGAGGCGGAACAGAGCCGCGGTGAGGCTCTGTTTCGGGGCGTGGTGGTGGCGGTGCTGTCTGTAGGTGATGGTGGTTGATGGATGATGGACAGGGAGAGGGACAGAGAATGGTGGCGGAGTGAAAGTTTGACACGAAACAGGGTTGTCACGCCCCTGTTTCGTGGTGGTGGCGTGATGACGGTGGCGGAGCTCGGTGGTGGTGAGGTGGAGCGAGACAGGTGAGGACAATTGAGGATGTGTGTCTGTGGATGGGGTTGTGTGATGAAAATCACAGTGAGAAAAGGCTTTAATTTTCTGTATTTTCTTTTCCCTTCTCTTCTCCCCTTTTGTGAAGGAAGAGGATTTGATCTTCTAATGATTTTTTACTTCCCTTCTCTTCCTCCCCCTTTTTCTCACCCTATTCTCTTCTATTTATAGAGAAAGATCAAAGTGAATAGGGATGAGATAAAGGGAAGGTTCATCAAGGTATAAATGAGAGAATATTCTTTAGGGGTAGGATTGGGTTTGGGGTTATGGGTATGTTTTGGGTTTAGGTTATGGATCATCTGCTTTGTACCACTGCTAGAATCGACCAATTGTCATTCCTTAAATTGTCGCCTTAATACGATTTCATCATTCACGCTCAAATTCCTACAAAGACATGAAAACAAAATAATTACTATAAAATATAATAATCGAAACACTAACATGTATAAATTAAGGGATATATTATGTAATAATTATGTGAATATCAAATACCCCCAAACCTATATTTTGCTAGTCCTCGAGCAAAACAATAAAAATAAAATTCTAACTCACTTTCGCAGGAATCATCGGTTGCACTTACATTAAACGTGCAACAAGGCTTTGAACCCCTAGATTACCTCTAGTGGACGAGTTATAGTCTCGTGAGGGTTTCCAGAAATGTTACCCACAAACATTACTGACTCAAAAAAAACTTGGTCAAACAGTGTTTATTTTAAAACTTCAAGATATGCAAGAAACCAACAGTGTCATTTTAGTGTATCAATAAATCTCAAAATAATTTAATATTCTCCAAAGATTAGAAAAAATTCACAATCATCCTCAACTCAATGTGTGTGTGTGGATAGCACTATCAACATAACTTTTCATTTCAGAGTAAAACAATGACTAAATCTCCTGTAGAAAGTTTGTTTTGACTTCAAACCTCTCATGTCACTCACAATAAAGCACTCAGAGATTTGGTATTTCACTCAGTTTATATGTGAGGAAAAGAGTAAATAATGGAAAACAATCATCTCACATATAGTAATATGAAGAACGGACTTTTCAAGAATGGAATGAACATGATCTCATGGACAGGAATATCAATTACTTTTGGGAATGTTGAATCAAACACCATAGGTCTTGGTTATTAAATCTCCACATCTACAGAACAAACCTTTACCTAAGATCAACTAGGACTTTGTTGGGTTGTAATGGCGCTTGGGTAATAGTTAATAAGGAATGTCAAAGGATTCTAACAAAAATTTCTAGGAATGTATACACCCATTATACGAACAATTAGGGCTGTCAAGAATAAACCAATGTTGCGCACCATTAATTTTTTCTTCATTTTCACATCTTTATCCTCATTGAAGAATCAATTTTTTTTTTTTTTATTTTTACATAGAGGATTTATGAAATATCTCATATTTTGCTCTTTAATGCCCTTTTTACACCAAATATATTCATCCGTACACATGCCCAGAAAAGTTGGGTAAAGGTTAATGGGTTAACAAATAAAAGTTATTCTAAGGCTCAAAAGGCTACAAAAAGGTTAATGTTATGGGTAAGTTAAAAGGCTAGTTAATGGTTTAAAGAAAAAAATGCCTAGATCACTTCTTAAATTTGTCAGTATTATGACATCTCAATTGAATAAGCCAAGAAGTTCTAGTGTAATAATTCAATTTTGATGTCATTCCCAAAGCAATTGATCAGAAAAATGAGAATAATGAGATCATCAACGAGATAATACGGACTCAAGAAAAATCAGAGCTTATGTATAACCCTCAGAAAAATAGAAAGGTTCAAAACTTTCAGGGTTAAGTCTCCACTATTATTCTAAGGTTTTCTAGCATATATTTCACTCATCAACTTCAAGTTATGCTAACATGGCTCATGGTGCAAGATAATTGAGTTGAAAAATCTCATGAACTAGATCTAACTTAAGGATCATACTAAACTTTCAGTCTTTATCAATATACCAATATGTCAAGTTAGCTTGCATTTTCTTGAGCATAAAACATTTAAAATCCATTTTCATACTCGTAAAAGACCAAGTTTTCTTGACAGAAAAGCAATTTTTTTTTTTTTTAAGAATAGGAAAAGAAAACACTACGAAAAAATGAAAAATTCACCGACTCATGAACCCTACCCCCAAACCTAATCCAAACATTGTCCTCAATGTTTAATAAAATAATTCTGACAAATGAATGAAGTAAGTACATGAGAGGAGGTTAGAACAGTATTACCGCGGTGAAGATTTTACCAATTTCCAAGAAGTCATCCATCAATGAGGCTCACCAATATAAGAATCATGGAGTTTTCATTAGAAATCGATAAACTGTAGAGTCGACACTAACAAAGAAAACTAAAAAAAAGGCAAGTTGTAAGTCAAAACTATTACGGAGCTAACGAGTATGAGTGAAACACAACTAAATAGGGTACTCGAAAATCAATCCAGACTAACAGCAAAGACACACAACTAAAGCTAGGCTGCCTCGAAAAGTGGAGAGGAAGAACATGACAAACACTTAGTCCATGGTCGTATATCAACAACCTAAACAGTTGAGGATCAGTCCACCAAAATATAGCAATCACATGGGGCACCAAATACACTAGGACATCCCAAAAGTGACCAGTAGTCATACTCAACAGAGGATTTTTGCGTGCTCCAAAAATGGAACATCCTATGTCTGGTTCCAAATCAGAAGATTGAATAATTTTCACAACAGGATGGTGAAAACTGAAATCCTCACTACAGCACAAGGGATCAGTGAAAGTAGCCATAGTAAATGGGAATGTGATGCAAGTAGATGAGACGATGGATATATCAGGTGGTACAGGCTCATCACATGAATCACATAGAGATATTGGTCTAGACAACTCATCACCTGAAAATGCATACCTGAGGGTGTCAGGTAATTGTTTAAGGTCAAGCTCAGGTGGCTCAACTGATGGGACTAGTTTTGACTCACTGAGTGGAAGAGACTTCACTTTAGACTTCCATTTATAACTAGGATCCACAATGAGGACCGAGTCAAGCAAATCATTGACTTCCCTAATGGAATCATCAACATCAAAGTCTAAACTAAAATGAGTCAAACAAGTCTCTAAATGGTCATGTGTATCATGAAAACAGTCAAGGGGAGACTCTAAAGAATGTTCACAGTTTGATTCGATGCATGAGTCACTAGGGAGGCATGCGTCAACATGGGAAGGAGATGTCTGTAGTGTCTCAGAATCTACAGGTTCATCAATAAATGAGGCTTTATCATCCTTCGTATGAGAGGAGGATGCAACCTGTGTAAAATTGGGTGAGGATATAGTAACACTTATGTCAGGCATTCCTACCTGATTGTCAACCAGTTTTCCACTCCTAAGGGTAGTAGTGGATTGGACATCTTCACTGTCCTGCTCAGATGTGCCACTAATTTCAAATTGACCATTTGGGTTGGAAATAGGTTGGCTAGAGAATTTTTCTGACTCTATCTCAGGAAGTGACTCAGCTATTTGACTCAAAGTCATCTCAAGTTTCTTGATAGCATGAGAGTTTTGTCGATAAATAACTGTCAATTCTGTGATATCTTGAGAATTTTGCTCAAGAATTTCTCCTGCTCGCTGCATGACACGAGTTAAGGCATCCTCTAAACTAGATGTGTTAGAATGAGGAACAACTCGATGAAATTGAGACTCATTATCAGGAATGAAAGCTTGAGGAGTCTGAGGAGTGTCTAGAGGTCCTTCATGGTACTGACCATGAGCCCATGAGAAGTCAGGATGATAAGCTAAACCTGAGTTGTAATAATCTAAATATGGATCATAATCAGGTCGTCGCATGTCATAAAATGAATTGACTTGCTCGAAAAAATAGGCTGGATAATCCCTTGTGTTCATTTTTTTTTTTTTTGAAAGCACTAACTCTAAAAATATACACAGGCTCGCACGCAATCAGCAACCAATAAATGCACAAGAAACATGCCTCCCTAAGCAATCAACATTTTTGAGATCAATTATCTTTTTATATTTGGGGGACAATTATTTCTTATGTAATCTTTATTACAGATCAATGGGTGCTACAAGATGATCCTAAGAGTGTATACTTTACACCACAAAGTTCAAAATCAGTAGGCTAGAGTTTTGTTTCAAAGAAACCGGATTATTGCACAAGAGAATGAGGTCACAATGGTCCAATTAAGTACTTCCTTGTGCTACCGCTCTGTAAGCCAATAGATGTGAGAACGATGTGATGTTAAATGTACACTTGAGGCCTGTGTTCCTAACCCAAAACTGTTAGTTACACCAATTCTTCTTGTGGATCGTAGCTTAGTTGTGACTCGGCGTACCGGGTAAATTACCTTTGTGGCAGTGGCCTCTTGGAGTTCATTGAATGATTAAACCCATCGTCACTTTTAGCTTGGGTCAACACAAAAATTATTGGATTCACCTTGGTCTAGATTGTCCTATGAACACCGTACCTAAAAGATAGCTCTATCTAATTTGCTAATTGATTTTAATTATGTTTGGCTATTGGTTGCACACAGCTGGAGTGATGAGGTGGGGATATCAAGTCCCACCAGTTTCTATTTAGAAGCTGGGTCTGCTTATTATGAATTACTAAAGTTTAGCATCCACAATTACAAAAATTAAATAACCAATCACACAATTTCAAACAATTACACAAAGCACCCGGGCCGCTAATACGTTGCGTGTGATAGAAATACTTACAGTGTGCGTATTCCAATATGCACAAAAAGTTAGCGCAATTCAAAAAAAATGTCCGACTTTTTTTTATCCGTTTCACTCAACACACAAGCACATGCAAGTAAATTTACTAGTCTTGGTCTTAGAAGTCGGATTTATAAATCACAAGAAATTATTGGGTAACAATTAAAATTGTTTCCCTATATTTTCTTTTGACTTAGAGAATTTTGGGGTTTTTTTTGGGTTAATAAAAATGAAAAACAGTAGAGTTTAAAAATTATTACACCACACACTCGTAAAACGAGGTGAAAATAAAATTAAAACTCTCTTCACAAAATTAAAAAAAAAACTTTGCTTGATGTTTGCAGGATCGTCCAATTTTCTCGAGAAGCATGTAATCTGCAAAATCAAACACAAAATGAAATGAGTGTAAAAAGAACTTAGCAAAATGAAAATAATTTTTTTGTTTGTTTTTTTTTTTATTGAAATTTTGTTTTTGTTTTTTTTTGAATTTTTTTTTATTTTTTTTTATTTTTAAACTTAGTGAAAATAAATTTTAAATTCAATTACACCGCTACCTTCCCCGGCAACGGCGCCAAAAACTTGATGCGAATTTTACTAACCTAAATAAATAGGTTAATTTAACCCACTTGTAATAACCGCAAGTGCACGGTGCCTAACTGGTAGACAACGACAAGTACGGGTCGATCCCACGAGGAAAGTGAGTGCAATTGAATTTTAGAAATTATCTAAACTAATTTAGAGAAAAATGGGGTTACAGTGTTTTTAAAACTAAACTAAAAATAAATTAAAAATATGAAAAATAAAATAAAATAAAAGATAGATGAGATGAGATGAATTTTGTGGGCTTAGACTCACCAATGAGTTAGAAAAAACATTTAAATCTAAATTACTGAAAATTTAAACGAGAAGCTTTAAGGATGAGAATCCCTTGCTTACACCGAATATGTGATCGTTAAAATCCAATTTAAATTATATCATGTTTCTTTCACACATTAACAAATTATTTCAAGCAAATACGCTCTTACCAAGTATTAAGTGTCTTTTTAGGGCACACTTAATCAAAGTTTAAGCTTAATATTTGTAGCACATGCTTTGAATATTGATAAAGGGTAATTCTAACTACCAAACATATCAAGTTTAATTTCTCGAACATGAAGGGTGAAAGCAATTTATCAAAAATTCAGAAATAAATTGTAATTAACAATTAAGCACACAATTCAGTAAAATAAATCAAAATGAATTATGCAATCCCTTTGGTTTGACACAAACTCGATGTGGTGGTACTCAGCAGATCAGCAGGTGGTCCGAACACGAATCCCGAGACAAATGACTGCAAATGCTCTGTGGTGGTACAGAGCAGAAATCGGGGCGTGAATAGCCAAAAACAATTTGACTCGGTCTCCCGCCCTCGCTACAGTGCGCTACAGTCCCACCTTCATCTCTAGCGAGCAGCGGCGCTGCTCCGCCTTCCTCCGTGCTCCTCGCGAGGGTCCTCGTCCTCCAAATGTCTCCAGAACCTGCAAAAGAAGAGAGAATGTGAGGAAACAACGAGAAAACTACAAAAAAACGAAGAAGGACGAGGAACAGGGACTCCATGTTTCTGCTTGCGAGCTCTGTCTCGCGAGGCGGCGTGGTGGTGGTTCTCGGTTTGTTGTGATGGTGGTCGTGAGAGAGGGAGGCAGGAAGGAGCTCGAGACGAAGAGTGGCCGAGAGAATAGGAGGAACAGGGCGCTGTGGCGAGGCGGAACGGAGCCGCGGTGAGGCTCTGTTTCGCGGCGTGGTGGTGGCGGTGTTGTCTGGAGGTGATGGTGGTTGATGGATGATGGACAGGGAGAGGGACAGAGAATGGTGGCGGAGTGAAAGTTTGACACGAAACAGGGTTGTCACGCCCCTGTTTCGTGGTGGTGGCGTGATGACGGTGGCGGAGCTCGGTGGTGGCGAGGTGGAGCGAGACAGGTGAGGACAATTGAGGATGTGTGTCTGTGGATGGGGTTGTGTGATGAAAATCACAGTGAGAAGAGGCTTTAATTTTCTGTATTTTCTTTTCCCTTCTCTTCTCCCCTTTTGTGAAGGAAGAGGATTTGATCTTCTAATGATTTTTTTCTTCCCTTCTCTTCCTCCCCCTTTTTCTCACCCTATTCTCTTCTATTTATAGAGAAAGATCAAAGTGAATAGGGATGAGATAAAGGGAAGGTTCATCAAGGTATAAATGAGAGAATATTCTTTAGGGGTAGGATTGGGTTTGGGGTTATGGGTATGTTTTGGGTTTAGGTTATGGATCATCTGCTTTGTACCACCGCTAGAATCGACCAATTGTCATTCCTTAAATTGTCACCTTAATACGATTTCATCGTTCACGCTCAAATTCCTACAAAGACATGAAAACAAAATAATTACTATAAAATATAATAATCGAAACACTAACATGTATAAATTAAGGGATATATTATGTAATAATTATGTGAATATCATATATATTTCTGAAGATCATAACATATAACATATAACATTAAATTGTCTTATGAAAATTTGTAGATTTTCGTATAACAAAAGATGCATTATATATATTGTTAACTTCGAAATTACAAACGAAATTTTTATGTTTTTTTTCTAAACAAAACGAAATATTTCTTAAAATCAAAATACCATAATTGTCTCAATAAACGAAATCACAATCATTGGATTCTAGTGCCCTTCCAATTGGATGGTTGATTATCATCATTGGTGTGTTACGAAGCATATTTATTATATGTGTATTACCGACTATATGGATATACAAGCGGAGTCACACTGCAGAGCCATTTTCGAAAGGTACAATCTAGGTTCGAGAGAAGATCTCGCCCGCGATTGTAGTTGAGACGTGGCATATAGGTGATCGGTGTCCCATAAGTCTTGACGACTACAGTTATGATGATGTTTTGATTATCATTCTTGCATTTCAACATGCATTCCTTGTTAATTGCATTGAGGAATGGGTCAACACATCTTCTGGCCGCCCTACATGCCCTGCATGTAGAGGTTATATAGTTGTTGATGAGTTTGTATGACTTTGATTACAACTGTTGTTAGAACATATACATTGTCTTGAATCAAGGAATGTGATTTTATGAAATATGTCGAAATTTCACGAAATATTTCTTATTTTGAAGTTATCGAAATATCTTTTGAAATTCAAAATATTAATTTATTTTTATCAAAGGAATACATTTCAACCATATTTTATTATTAAAAATTTTGTTATATAGTGATTGTTATGTAATATGTTGTTTGCATGACACTATAAGCAATGTCGACCCAATAAAATTTGAAGCTTGAGCGATAGTGGATTATGGGGTCCATATCTCGAAGGATTAGAAAACAATTAGTTTCGTATAAATTTCTGAAGATCATAACATATAATATTAAATTGTCTTATGAAAATTTGTAGATTTTCGTTTAACTTAAGATGCATAATATATATATTGTTAACTTTTAAATTACAAACAAAAATTTTATGTTTTTTCTACACAAAACGAAATATTTCTTAAAATCAGAGGATCATAATTGTCTCGATAAACGAAATCACAATCATTGAATTCTAGTGCCCTTCCAATTGCATGGTTGATTATCATCATTGGTGTGTTCGGAAGCATGTGTTATATGTGTATTACTGACTATATGGAGATACATGCGGAGTCACACTACAGAGCCATCTCCAACAGGCATGATCCAGGTTCAAAAGAGGATCTCGAACCTGATTGGGGCTAAGACTGGGCATATGGGTGATCAATATCCCCTATGTCTTGACAACTACATTGGTAATGATGTGTTGACTATCATCCTTGCATGTCAACATGCATTCCTTGTTGATTGCATCGAGGAATGGGTCAACACATTTTCTGGCTGCCCTACATGCCCTGCATGTAGAGGTTTTATAGTTACTGATGAGATTGTATGACTTAGATTACAGCTGTTGTTTGAATATATACATTGGTTTGAATCAAGGAATGTGTTTTCTTGAAATATGTCGAAATTTCACAAAATATTTCTTATTTTTGAGTTACCAAAATATCTTTCAAATACAAAATATTAATTTATTTTCATCAAGGTTGATGCAGTCGTTTTCGCTCCCTGTTTTGACCTAATCCTATTGACTTGCACAAGTAACACATGTGAGCCACGAAGCACTGCTATGGTGGCTGATAGCATTCTGATGCTAAAGTCAGACAAGGATATGATAAAGGTGTAATGATGTAAATAGTGAATTTGTAGCGTACCTTAGCTTACCAACCTCATGTCTTATTTATAGTGTAGGAGTCCTGGTTCTACCAGGCCATCGAAGGCATAGTTTAGGAAGGAGATCATCATGGAGATCATTCTCTAATTAGGAGTCGTGTTGTAGGAGGGAACTTCCCTGTTAGCCCTGTGCTCCTAGATACGCGGGAGATAGTTCCCAATTCGAGAGCAATTTGTAGATGGAGGTTTCCCTGTGTGGAATGTACTTTGGTATTTGCTTCCTAGATGGAAGTGGGGAGCTGCTGTAGTTGCCTATCTGAAACAGATCCTTGAGTTACTTACCTTAGCAAGACTTATGGGTATTGAGGATTGTTGTGAGACGTGTGGGCTTAGAAAGCTATATAAGTTTAGGTCCGTCTAGCGGACTGCATTGGGCGGGTTTTGAACCGTTTGGGCCGACTCAGTGTTGGGCGACACTGGGGCCCGTAATTTCTCAAGATCATTATGACACGTGTATGGCTCAAGGATGTGACCATTTTGGTTTATCATCAGCTACTCCCCCAAGTTAGTGAGCCATCACATCGATTTGCTAAGTCTTCTCTTAAAAAGATATGCCGCTCATGATGATTGAGTCTGAATCGTTGCTTAAGCCGCGCACTACATTTATTGAATGTGTGTCAGTTTAGTGGAAAAGCGGCGGGAACCTAATCTCTATTTAGGTCATTCGTTGTGCGGAGACGGACTCTTCTATTTTCTTTGCTTTCAAATATATTGTTTTGTTCATCTTCTGTTTGAAAATATTGTTCATCTTCTTCATGGCTCAACAAAACCTTCTTGATGACGCAACCTTGGCCAGGGGCTTCGAGTTCTTCGAAGACAGGTTGCTTTCTGAATCTGGCTTGGCTAAAATTCATACGAAGTTTGGGGTCCCTGAGGACATGCCATTGTCTGTTCTGAAGAGTGACCAGACGCCAATATCGCCACCGGCGGGGTTCATCTGCTTGCATCGAGAGATGTTTCAAATCGGAGTTCACTTTCTCGTTCTGGATGTGATTTGAAAATTCTTGGACTTCCTTGGGATTCCTTTGGCTCAGTTGGGGCCTAATGGATACAGGATCATCCTTCTCATTCTGATTAGGGTGAAGGAAGCTGGCGTCCACGCGACTCCATGAGTGATTCAGTTGCTAACTTATCCTCGATTGAAGAGTAACGCCGTCCGTAAAATGACGCCGCCGACTTGTTTTGAGAATTTGCCTGATGACTTCAAGTTCTGGCAGAAGTATTGTTTCTTGGCTCTTGCGGATTTGAAGTATTTCCAGTTCAAGGGTCATTCGCTCGAACTAGAGTTCAGGCCACTTCGTAAGTGTGCCTTTTTTTTCTAACTCTGCCGCACTTGATTGCATGTTTGCTAATGCATGTGTTTCTTTGCAAGACGATTTCCCAACACTCCTCTTACCCTAGAGGAGCAAAATACTATGGAGACGTTCCACGGCTTGTCAACGAGAAACGTGGTGGATGTCATATGTGTTCCCAACTTCATTCGCAGTGGGCTATGGGACAACTAGGCACGTGGCGTCCACTCTTTACCGAGCATCTTAAGTTAAGTCGAAAGATCAGGCCCCTTCTAGAAAAAGGAAGGTCATAAGGGCCTAAACTCTTTTTCAATCTAAGATGTTTGCCTCCTTTGTGAGTTCAAAGAGGTCACGCGTCAGAGCTTGATTGTCTTCAAACCGACCTGCCCCGGTAAGTAAAGAGCTCTAGTCTGATCATCCCATCAAGGTGGAGGTCGATGTATCTGGCTGGGAGAAGGACCACCTGCGATTAGCAAGGGTTGAAGACATGTCGAATCTCAACGTCGCGCAGGCGAAAACCCTAAATGAGTAGTTGATGCGGGATGTAATGGCAGCTTCTGCTGGCGCCGATTCATACGGGACTACTACGATAAGAGGTTCCTGTGAGGATCCACCAGAGGTTATGGAATCTGATCGTCCCATTGGTGGGATGTCTGGTAGTAGCCGGGGTGACACAAGCCAAGTTTCTCATGGTCTGCAGTACTTACTATCCCATTCTATGCCACGTCTCGAAGTATTGGAGGGTCCGCTGGATAACTCGCTTCCTCCTCTTCATCTGGACCCTGTCAAGCCATCTCACACTAAAGGGTCGGCTATTCGGGAAAAGGAAAAGGCTGCGGAGGAGAGCTTGGGAATAGTTGCAACTACGAAAGATGGTGCCGGTGTGGTCCCTAATCCGGGAGAGCTCCATCCGGATGCATGGATAAACCTGTTTGCGTCTGACTTGGTAAGGATGAGCACTTAGGTCTGGCACCAGGAGGATGTCGTGGAGTATGCTTCGAGAAAGCATATAGCAGGCGTCACAGTTGGCTGATGGATTACACTCCAAAACCAGAGGACGATACACTGGAAGGGCATATGGATAAGGGTTTGAAGTACCTTATGCTAGGAATGTCTCACTTGAGCCAGGTGGTTGTTGCTTGGACCAAAGTCAATGTGGCTCATGTGAGGGTGTGTACCATGGAGCGTATCTTCTCGCATATGCCAGTGCTTTATTCTGATGCACTTTACAAAATTGAGCAGCTGCAGAAGTAGGATGATGAAAATAGGCTGGAATAGTCCATCGTGGTCGCTGAGACTCAGAGGGCTCGTCTAGAGGCCCTTGAGCGTGATCTGGCAGAGGCGGTGTTTGGGAGGGACAGATTCGAGTAAGAGTTGGACCGGACCCACCGAGATGTGGAGATTGTGCAGGAAGTTGCGGCTTATGTGCGTTCTAAATTGCGATCTCTTGCTGAAGAGAATGCCTTGAAGGAGGCTGACTAGGTTGCTCAGAAACATCAATTGGAGTTCGATGTGGAGTTCGACTATTCGTTTTGTTCTCGTTGTCCCTATTGTGTCTTTTCTATTCCATCTTGTCGTTTTACTTTGGCACATGCCGGTTGGATCAATAGGAAGTCAAGTGGTCAGTCTACAGTAGAGGGCTTGATCGTTTGCGTTGTGAGTGACTCAGAGTCGATGTTGCATAGTTATGTCCGACAGTAGGCATGTCACGGACAGTTTAGCCATGGGTTGTGTCACTTGGGTTGTATCTCGTTCTTATGGTAAGCTGCTAGGGGCTTATCTCGCTTGTCCAATTAGTCAGCTGCAGCCGCTGTCATAGGCGAGTTACGATAGTCGAACGTAAAGCGTTAGACGTTTGTAGCGAGTCAGGCGTCGTGAGCTCGGGTTGGCATTCCATGTAGCACTTGTCTGCATGTTGGCTGGACAATTTATGTGCTGGCTTGATTGGCCTTTGTTGATAATAGAATGCCAGCTCATTTGAGCATGATGACGTTGGCTGAGCTGTGATTTATCTTTGCGGCTGTTGTTTTGGAAAGGAGCAGTGATTGCGTGGCGAGCTACTTATGGCCCCCACCTTTCAAACCATCTATGTCCCAATAGAGTGGACTACAGGTTCGGGGAATAATGATTTGGCGACCATCCTGAAAAGCAGTAGTCCCGTGGTGAGTCGTCAACATCAGTCAGGGACTGACTAGTCTCCCACCTTTCGGACCATCTATACCTGCCCAGTGGGGGCTACAAGTTCGAAACAAAGGGGTTTGGTGACCAGGCTGAAAAGTAGTGGCCTCGTGGCAAGCCGACGGAATCAGTTCGGGACTGACCAGACTCCCATCTTCCAAATCATCTATATTTGTGCACATCACGCTACAAATTTGGGGGTTTTCAGCGGCCATGCTGATGAGCAGTGGTCATGTGGCAAGCTGTTGGAATCAGTTCGGGATTGACTAGGCTCCCACCCTTTAAACCATCTACACCCGCGTAGTGGGGGCTACAACTTCAGGGTTGGTAATTCGGCGACCAGGCTGAAAAGTAGTGGTCCTGTGGCAAGCTGTCGAAATTAGTTTGAGACTGGCTAGGCTCCCACCTTCTAAACCATCTACACCCGCGCAGTAGGGGCTACAGGTTTAGGGTTTTGATCAGAAGCTTTTGTTGCCAATCGTCACCAGCTAGGCTTACCTGATCGCACTAATTAGACTCCCACTTCCTAAACCATCGGGATCCGCGCTAAACGGACTAGGTGTCTGGATGAACCAGAAGCATCGTCATTAGCCTCGGGTGACTAAGCTTACCTGATTGGAGAAAGGTTTCGCCTGCTAGAAGGCGTGCGAACCTACATCCACAAGCATGGTGCATTGTGTGGACAAAATTACCTTAAATCAACTAGTGATCCGCAGGTATGATCTGTGTGTCAGAATTGGCTAGGATTTCTAGTGCTTGTGTCGGGCATGTGGTAGGATGTTGTTGGCATAGTAGGCTGAGCCCATGGGCTCGCAGAGGAAGGGCTAAGGTTCTTCGAACAAATTGCGCTATGTGTACGGCGTAGATCGCGCGGTAGCATGTGTACAATGCATGTTGCAGACATTTGAGTATCGGTTACTCCCCCTCAATTTATAGGGTTGCGTGTAGCACCATTAATTGGACGAACATGGTTTGCGCAATTTCCTTGGGAACCGTCGTCTCTTCATTTCCCATAATGTTTTCAATGCTGATAGTTAATGCTGAAGTGCCCGTTTGGTGAACCATCATGTCTATATAATGGTGTTCCTCAATCGTTGTAGGCACTATCTTCTGCAGATGGTATCTCTTGTAATGTTCTTGCTTGAAATAAATGCTTTGGGTTTTCAAGGCTGAAGGGAGATCTCCATCACAAAAGTCTTCGAATGTTCTAACATTTGCATTGATCGGGCACGATGATAATCGTTGTTATGCGTGGTCCCCTGTTCTGGGTGGGCACGTAGTTGATCTACTAAGATCTCATAATTTTTTCTCATATTGCGGAGAAGTACGGATTTCCTCCCAAGGGAGGAGCCTCGGTGTTACCTTGTGCCGTTGCGTCAACATGAACGCGGTTCCCACTGTTAACTTATGGCTAATTGAAGTGTTAGCGGATGCGCGATGTTTCCGAGTGTGGTAGCTCTCAGTCACCCCGAGTACCGCGTGGGAAAAGTGTCCTCGCTTGACAACATTATGAGACATGGATTGCTTCATCGCTTGCGGCCATCCTCATCTGCCTTCTTCTATCCCCCTCAAGAAGCCAAAATCGTTTGAAGAAGTCAGCAAGAAGGTAGGATGCCTTTCGAGTAAGTCGGTTGTCTGTTGTAAGGTCTGTATTGCTGTTGATGGGTCATTTTTTCGGGGTGATTCGATGGAGCAATCGGCTGCTCTATGGTTTCAGCCCCCTCTGCTACTTTGTCCTTGATATTGGGAAGGGGTCGAGCGAAGTTTGTTTGGATATCTTTGTTGTTGCTTGCGGATAACTTGCATCAGAGAGTTTTCATGGCCTACATCGGATACCTTTGCTTTCTTCTGATCTCCTCACGTAGTTGGATTGTCTAAGTGAGTCTTTACTACATGTCGTATTGGATTCAGATGCTAGTAGTATGTAGTTTTTTGCATCCGCCTTTGAGCGCCCGTTGTTACATTTTTCCAGTAATCAATAGAGTTTGTCTTCGTAATTATTTCATTATTTCTTAAATGATTGCAAATTACATAAGTTTTTAAGAACTAAAACTCTACATTGACTATGGAAAGGGAAATAAACAACTGATGTAAACTGATTGTTGACGGAGAGAAATTGATCCTGGCCCTGAAGTGAATCAGACAACCCTTGTGGATCGTTGGTATTCTCAACGAACTATTGAGTTTCGCTAACGTTTATAGAGGTTATTGAAGAGTAAACCTAGTAGGGGGTTAATCTCCGCACTGACTGAATGTCGGGGGGTTGTTCTCCGCACCGACGGAATGTCGGGGGGTTGTATTCCCGCTTGCCTTGGTCTCTCTGTTCCGTTGGGCTGAAGAGAAGATTGCTCCTGTATCGCTTGAATGTTTTATTTCTCCGTAGAGAATCATCGTTGCCAGGGTCTCGTGTGAGTGGAGTGATGCGTCTACAGTCACTAGGCCTTGCTCTTGCTCAGCTTGCTCCATGTGGCCTGATTGGATCTAGGAACATTCTATTTGTTTTAGTGCGGTAGGTTGGTATCCATGTATTGTTCCTTCAGAGTGGTTAGCGGTATATTTAACGCACTGGTGAAGGGTAGAGACTACTACTTCCATCCGGTAGAGCCATGGTCTTACCAAGATAAGGTTGTAGGTAGACGGCGCGTCTACCGCCATGAAGTCTAGAAATAAGACCTTTCTCAGTTGCGCCTCAACTACCACAACTGCTAACATTATCTTCCCGATCGGGAAACATTTCTTTCAGCTGAATCTAATTAGCGGGTAGTCTGAAAATTTTCTTGAAATATGTTGTTAGAACTACTGTTGTTAGAACATATACATTGTTTTGAATTAAGGAATGTGATTTCTTGAAATATGACAATTTTTTTCTTATTTTGAGGTTACCGAAATATCTTGCGAAATTCAAAATATTAATTTATTTTTATCAAGGGAATACATTTTAACCCAATTTAACCTTATTTTATTATTGAAAGTTTTTTATATGAATGATTCTCTTGCAATATGTTGTTTGTATGACACTATAAATAGTTTTGGCCCAATAAAAGTTGGGGCCTAAGCGATAGTGGATTAAGAGGCCCATATCTCGAAGGATTAGAAAACTAATAGTTTCGTATATATTTATGAAGATCATAACATATAACATTAAATTGTCTTATGAAATTTTGTAGATTTTCGTTTTATGCAAGATGCATTATATATATTGTTAACTTCAAAATTGCAAACGAAAATATTAAGTTTTTCTACATAAAACAAAATATTTTTTAAAATTAGAGGACCATAATTGTCTTGAAAAAAAATCACAATCATTGGATTCTAGTGCCTTTTCGATTGCACAGTTGATTATCATCATTGGTGTGTTCGGAAGCATATTTTTTATATGTGTATTACTAACTATATGGAGATACATGCAGAGTCACACTGCAGAGCCATCTTCGACAGGCAGGTTCCAGGTTTGAAAGAAGATCTTGCTCGTGATTGTTGCTAAGGCCGAGCATATGGGTGATCAATGTCCCATATGTCTTGAAGACTACACTGGTGACGATGTGTTGATTATCATTCTTGCATGTCAACATGCATTTCGTGTTGATTGCATCGAGGAATAAGTCAACACATCTTTTGGCCGCCCTGCATGTAAAGGTTATATATTTGATGATGAGAATTTATGACTTAGATTACAACTGTTGTTAGAATATATACATTGGTTTGAATCAAGGAATGTGATTTCTTGAAATATTTTGAAATTTCACAAAATATTTGTTATTTTGGAGTAATCGAAATGATTTTCCAAATTCAAAATATTAATTTATTTTCATGAAGGTAATAAATTTTAACCGAATTTATTATTAAAAATTTGTTATATGAGTGATTCTTA
This sequence comes from Berberis vulgaris, assembly GCA_963556465.1. Classification (NCBI taxonomy): domain Eukaryota; kingdom Viridiplantae; phylum Streptophyta; class Magnoliopsida; order Ranunculales; family Berberidaceae; genus Berberis; species Berberis vulgaris. Next base: position 18,898,233 of record OY747131.1, read on the forward strand.
TGTAATATGTTGTTTGCATTAGGGGTGGGCACGGGACGGGATGGGACGAGATATACCCATCCCTATCCCATCCCGTTCATACGGAATCAGGACGGGACGGGAAAAACCCCATCCCGACCTCGTCCCATCCCAAACGGGTTCGGGACGGGACGAGACCAGCGTGCTAAACCTCCTTTACAGCGGCATGGTTATCCCTTCCACTGACTTGAGCATTTTGTCATAAACCTCCTTTACAGCCTCTGCCACCAAATTAACTCCAAAAATTCAATCAACTCAATATACTTCGCTCTTCACTAATATATTATAGTAAATACTTTCAAACTGAAATGTGTTGCATAGCAAATTTTTCCATAAGCGAATTCGAAAAACACGCAATAATGTAGAGTGAGCATGAACCTGTAGGGCCTCCATCTGAGGCAGTAGCTTCTGCTTCTTTTACCGCTTCGGCTTCGGCAGCAAATGAAGCTCTTTGTATCATTTGATAAAGCCTTAGATTTTGAGCATTGGCGATCTCCAACAACCTAGTTCCATAACTAGGACCTGTACACAAAGATTTCAAATTACATTATAAATTTCAATCAAAATCAATTCTAACGAATCAAAGAAAACCACAGAAAGCGGCCGAGACGATGTTGTTGACGTTATTGCTCAAACAACATTAAATCGACGAACAAAAAAAAAGTAAAAAAAGTCGTATTCAATGAAATGTGAAGAAAGAGAGGTGAAATTGTACCTTGAAGATGGAAGAGTTTAGAAGAAAAGCTTATGTGATTCTGCCATTGATGAGAGGTGGTGGAGGAGGGAGATTGATCGAGATGATGTTGTTCGGTGCAAGAGAAGAGGAGACGTTGTGGTTTGATAAGGAAGGGAGAGTTTAGAACCCTAGAGAGCTTGCGAGATGTTGAGGCGACTTGCATCGTGAGGGTTTGACAGTGGTTATGGGCCTTATGGCTGGATAGAATTGTTGGTAATTGAAACTTGATTTGCATTTTGCAGTAGCAGTGAAACTTGACAGTGGTTATGGGCCTTATGGCTGGATAGAATCGTTGGTAATTAATATTAAGTAAATAAGTAAATGTTCATAAAATAAATAAATAAAAATATTAATAATTAATATTAAAAAATTAGTTCGGGAAGGGACGGGATTGGCGGGATTGAAAATCTTCATCCCATCCCATCCCATTCTAGATCGGGACAGGACGGGATCGGGATGAAATTATTCAATCCCATTAAGACCCGGAAAAATCGGGACGGGACGGGATCGGGATCGCGGGATGGGATGCCCACCCCTAGTTTGCATGACACTATAAGCAGTATCGGCCAAATAAAATTTGGGGCCTAAGCGATAATGTATTACGGGGGCCATATCTCGAAGGATTAGAAAACTAATAGTTTCGTATATTTTTGTATATATTTCTGAAGATCATAACACATAACATTAAATTGTCTTACGAAAATTTTTAGATTTTCGTTCAGCTTAAAATGCATAATATATATTATTAACTTCGAAATTACAAACGGAATTTTTACGTTTTTTCTATACAAAACAAAATATTTCTTAAAATCAGGGGACCAAAATTGTCTCAAAAAACGAAATCACAATCATTGGACTCTAGTGCCCTTCCGATTGCATGGTAGATTATCATCATTGGTGTGTTCGAAAACATATTTGTTATATGTGTATTATTGACTATATGAAGATACATGCGAAGTCACACTGCAAAGTCATCCCCGACATGCAGGATCCAGGTTCAAAAGCGGATCTCGCTCGTGATTGTAGTTGAGACTAGGCATGTGGGTGATTAGTGTCCCATATGTCTTGACGTCTACACTCGTGACAATGTGTTGATTATCATTCTTGCATGTCAGCATGCATTCCGTGTTGATTGCATCGAGGAATGGGTCAACGCGTCTTCTTGCCGCCCTGCATGTTGAGGTTATATAGTTGATAATGAGATTGTATAACATAAATTACAACTGTTGTTAGAATATATACACTGGTTTGAATCAAGGAATGTGATTTTTTAAAATATGTCAAAATTTCACGAAATTTTTCTTATTTTTGAGTTACCGAAATATCTTTCTGAATTCAAAATATTAATTTATTTTCATCAAGATAATACATTTTAACCCAATCTAACCTTATTTTATTATTAAAAATTCTTATATAAGTGATTCTTATGTTATATGTTGTTTGCATGACACTATAAGCAGTGTCCATCCAATAAAATTTGGGGCCTGAGCGATAATGTATTACGAGCCCATATTTCGAAAGATTAGAAAACTAATAGTTTCATTTATATTTTTGTATATATTTCTGAAGATCATAACATATAACATTAAATTGTATTATGAAAATTTGTAGGTTATCGTTCAGCTAAAGATGCATAATATATATTGTTAACGTTGAAATTACAAACGAAAATTTTATATTTTTTCTATACAAAACGAAATATGTCTTAAAATCAGGGGACCAAAATTATCTCAAAAAATGAAATCACAATCCTTGGATTCTAGTGCCCTCTCGATTGCGTGGTTGATTATCATCATTGGTGTATTTGGAGGCATATTTGTTATAAGTGTATTATTAACTATAAGGAGATACATGCGGAGTCACACTGTCGAGCCATCTCCGACAAACAAGATTCAGGTTCGATAGAGGATCTCGCACCTGATTGTAGCTAAGACTGGGCATATGGGTAATCAGTATACCATATGTCTTGACAACTACACTAGTGACGATGTGTTGATTATCATTTTCACATGTCAACATGCATTCCGTGTTGACTGCATCGAGGAATGAGTCAACACATCTTTTGGACGCCCAACATGTCTTGCTTGTACATGTTACATAGTCGATGATGAGATTGTATGAGTTAAATTATAACTGTTGTTAGACATACACATTGTTTTGAATCAAGTAATATGATTTCTTGAATATGTTAAAACTTCACGAAATATTTCTTATTTTGAAGTAACTAAAATATCTTTTGAAATTCAAAATATTAACTTATTTTTATCAATGGAATACATTTTAACCTTATTTTATTATTAAAAGTTTTTTGTACGAGTGATTCTCATGCAATATGTTGTTTGTATGACACTATAAGCAGTGTTTGCTCATTAAAAGTTGGGGCATGAGTGATAGTGGATTACAGAGCCATATCTCGAAGGTTTAGAAAACTAATAGTTTCTTATATATTTTTGTATATATTTCTGAAGATCATAACATATAACACTAAATTGCCTTATTAAAAATTGTAGATTTTCGTTTAACTTAAGATGCATAATATATATTGTTAACTTAGAAATTACAAACGAAAATTTTATATTTTTTACACAATTGAAATATTTCTAAAAATCAAAGGATTGTCTCGAAAAACGAAATCACAATCATTGGATTATAGAGCCCTTCCGAGTGCATGGTTGATTATTATCATTGGTGCGTTCGGAAGTATATTTGTTATATGTGTATTACTAGCTATATCGATATGCATGCGGAGTCACACTGCAGAGCCATCTCCGATTGGCGGAATCCAGGTTCGAAAGAAGATCTCGCCCGTGATTATAGCTGAGACTGGGCATATGGGTGATCAGTGTCCCATATGTCTTGACGACTACACTAGTGACAATGTGTTGATTGTCAATTTTGCATTTCAACATGCATTTTGTGTTGATTGTATCGAGGAATGGGTCAACACATCTCATGGCCACCCTATACATGCTCTGTAAGTAGAGGTTATATAGTTGATGATGAGATTGTATGAGTTAGATTACAACTGTTGTTAGAATATATACATTTGTTTGAATCACATAATGTGATTTCTTGAAATATGTTGAAATTTCATGAAATATTTTTTATTTTGGAGTTACCAAAATATCTTTCAAAATTCAAATTATTAATTTATTTTCATCAAGGTAATACATTTTAACACAATTTAACCTTATTTTATTATTAAAAATTTGTTATATGAGTGATTCTTATGTAATATGTTTTTTGCATGACACTATAAGTAGTGTCGGCCCCATAAAATTTAGTCAAGGGTTGACCAAATCTTTTCAGTTGTTTTCTGCAATGACTCCCTCAGTGCAGGCTGACTAGCGCTGACTTTTGCTTCCATTCCTTTAGTCGTCGCGATCCACGCGGAGCGGGTTTGGCTTTGCATGTCAAGAGTTGTTGTCACTAGTTTCAAACAAATTAAGCTTTATTGGTAAGTTCGGCGATCATTGTCTGTATTGAGAGCAATAATCCCTTGGTGAGTCGTCGTCATCAACAGACAAGTGCTGACTAGACTCCCACTTCCTCAGCCGTCGTGACCAGCGCAGAGCGAATTAGGCTTTGGGCACTAGAAGTCGTCATCATTAGTCGCGAACTGACTAAACTTACCTAGCAAGTTCGGCGATCATTATCTGTATTGAGAGCAATGATCCCTTGGCGAGTAGTCGTCATCAACGGACAAGAGCTGACTAGACTCCCACTTCTTCAGCCGCCGCAACCCGGGCTAAGCAGAATAGGCTTTGGGCACCAGAAGTCGTCGTCATCAGTCGCGAACTGACTAGGCTTACCTGGCAAGTTCGGGGATCATTGTCTGTATTGAGAGCAATGATCCCTTGGCGAGTCATCATCATCAGTGGACAAGCACTTACTAGACTCCCACTTTCTCAACCATCGCGACTCGTGTGGAGCAGATTAGGCTTTGGGTACCAGAAGTCATCGTCATCGGTCGCAAACTGACTAAGCTTACCTGGAAAGTTCGGCGATCATTGTCTGTATTGAAAGAAATGATCCCAAGGTGAGTCGTCGTCATCAGCGGACAAGCGCTGACTAGACTCCCACTTCCTCAGTCGTCGCGACCCGTGCGGAGCGGATTAGGCTTTGGGCACCAGAAGCTATCGTCATCAGTCGCGAACTGACTAAGCTTACCTGGCAAGTTCGGCGATCATTGTTTGTATTGAGAGCAATGAACCCTTGGTGAGTAGTCGTCATCAGTGGACAAGCGCTGACTAGACTCCCACTTCTTCAGCCGTCGCGACCCGCGCAGAGCGGATTAGGCTTTGGGAAAATGTTCGAGTTTGGTCGTAACCGGGGTTATCGAGGGTTGTAACGGACAGTAGTGGAAGTTTTGGTAAAAGCAAAATATTTTATTGATAATATTTTTAAGATGTTCTACATTCGATGGTCGTTTTAACTCGTCGATGTCGGCGTCTTCCAGCTAGTATGTTCTCGGCCTGTTAACCTTAGCAACTTTGTAAGGCTCTTCCCAATTCGGATTTAGCTTTCCCGCCCCAGCTTCTTTGGTGTTTTGCTGGGTCTTTCGTAGTACCCAGTCTCCCACCTGGAATATGTGTGGTTTGATCTTCTTCTTGTAGCATTGCGTCATTCGTTGTTGGTAGGCGTCTATCTTGGTGGAGGCCAGATCCCGCTTTTCATCAAGGAGGTCTAGTCCCACGTGCAAGGCTTTGTCGTTACCATCTGGTCTGAATTCTTCCGTCCAGAAGGTTGGTACCTCAAGCTCTACCAGAACCATAGCTTCTAACCCGTATGCTATGGCGAAGGGTGTCTCTCCGGTAGGGATTTTTTTGTTGTTCAATATGGCAAGAGTATTCCTGGTAGCTCTGGAACCCATTTTCCTTTGGCTGCATCAAGTTTTCTTTTGATGGCTTCTAGGATCGTCTGGTTGGTAACTTTTGCTTGGCCGTTGGCCTGGGGGTGTCATGGCAAGGAGAAGTGGTGCTCCACTCCCAGGCTTTTACACAGTTCTTTGACCTTGCTACCTTCGAACTGGGTTTCGTTGTCACTGACCAATACTTTGGGAATGCCAAATCTGCACACGATGGTGGCTCATATGAATTTTTTGATTTGGACCTGCCCTATTTTGGATAGGGGCTCGACTTCGACCCACTTGGTGAAGTAGTCGACGGCGACAAGAAGGAATTTTTTACCAGCCGATGCCGGGAGAGGTCTGACGATGTCCATTCCCCATTGCGTAAATAGCCATGGACTAGTCATTGGAGTTAGTGACTAGGCCGGCATATGGGTGTATGGTGCGAACCTCTGACATTTGTCGCACTTGCGGACTTTATCTTTGGTGTCCCGCTACATGGTCGGCCAGTAGTACCCTAAAGTCAGGGCCTTGTGGGCGAGGGTTCTCCCACCTGGGTGATTCCCGCATATACCGCTATGGATAGCTTCCAAGACTTGGCAAGCCTCTGAGGGCGATAGACATCAGAGTAGTGGCCCTGTTATCGATCTCCTGTATAACTTTTTGTTTAGGATAGTATACCTTGTTGCTCTGTTTTTAAGTTTCCATGCTTCAACGTTATCTGTCGATAAGGCTCCTGATGTTATATATTCTAGTATCGGAGTCATCCAATTGGGTTGTGTCTCCGCGGCACGGATATTTTCGTGCTCTTCCTCGTCGAGGCTTGATTTATCCTTATATTCGATGAGGTTGCTAGAGGTCGAGGCTTCTTTCGTTAGCTCATCAGCCCTCTAGTTATTGTCTCGGGGGCACTGTGTGAGCTGACAGTCCTTGGACTTGCTCATTACGCCAAGTACCTTGTTGCGGTAGGCTATCATGCGCGGATCTTTGCTACTAAAATATCTTTTGACATGGTTGACTACTAGTCTTGAGTCGTTGTATACTATTAGGCGATCTATGTCGATCCTTAAAGCTAGTTTTAGGCCTGACAGGAGAGCTTCGTATTCGGCCTCATTTTTTGAAGCGGGGAAATCGGATTTGACGACTTTTTCGAAGGTGAAGCCGCTAGGGGAGCGGAGAGTGATCCCGACTCCACTCTTATCAGTTGAAGATTCGTCACAGCGCAGGGTCCAAGCTTGGACATTGGATTCTGTGAGTTGGTAGCCTACCTTCAGTTATTCTTCACAAGTGAATTCAGCAATGAAATCCGCATGTGCCTGGGCTTTGATGGCGGTTCTTGGAGTGTAGTTTATGTAAAACTGCCCGAGTTCTACTGACCATTTAACCATCCTGCCAGATAACTCAGGTTTATGTGATACCGAGTGAAGTGGGTGTTTGGTCAAGACAATTATGGAGTGGGCCTGAAAATAGGGCCTCAAATTCATCGAGGATATGAATAGCGCCAGAGCCAACTTTTCCAGGTTCGGATAGTGTGTTTATGCTTCTACAAAGGTTTTGCTGGTGTAGTATATTGGCCTCTGTCATCACATACGAGGGCTGAATTGACAGCGTGTTTGGAAACAAACAGGTACAAGTATAGTGTTTCACCTATCACGGGCTTTGAGAGTAGCTCTTGACTCCCCATGTATGCTTTCAAGTCCTGAAAGGCTTTTTCGCATTCCTCGTTCCACAAAAATCATTTGCTCCCTCTATGTATTTTGAAAAAGAGGAGGCATTTGTCGGACGACTTTGATATAAATCTGTTGAGTGTTGCTACCCTCCCAGTCAGGCTCTGAACTTCTTTGATATTAGATGAGGACTTCATGTCGAGAAGAGCCTGAATCTGTTTCGGATTGGCCCTGATTCCTCCCAGACTCGACTCCGAACGTGCACTTTTGTGGATTGAGTTTCATCCGGTATTTCATGAGTTGGTCGAATGCTTCAGCAAGATCTCGTACATGGTCGGGGCTGCGAAAACTTTTGACCAGCATGTCGTCGATGTATACTTCCATATTTCTACCGATGTATACTATATAGCAATATATTCTTTTTTCCAACACGAAAGAGGTTTTCTCTTGATCTGGGGGATGCATTAATATTTGATTGTAGCCAGAATATGCGTCCATAAAGCTGAGGAGGTTGTGTCCTGATGTGGCGTCTACGATTTAATCGATCTAGGGAATTGGGAAACTGTCCTTCGGGCAAGCTTTGTTTATATCGGTGTAGTCTACGCATACTCTCCACTTCCCGCTTTTCTTTTTTACGAGAACGGTGTTTGCCAACCAGTCAGGGTATCATGCTTCCTTGATCATGTTTGCGTCGAGTAAACGTTGTACTTCATCATTTATGATAATGTTCCTTTCAGGTGCCACGACCCTTTTTTTTGCCTGACAGTTTTCTTCGAGGGATCTACTTTGAGGCGATGGGTGATTATTCATGGATCAATCCCCACCATATCCTGGATAGTCCAGGCGAAGATGTCCTGGTTACGCTACATTAGCTTCGTAAGTAGTTTCGCCACTTCCTTGTTTAAGCGGGAACCGATCTAGATGGTCCTACTGTTCTGAGGGTTATCGAGGTAGACTGTTATGATTTCTTCTTCTGGTTGTCCGACATTGGGCTTGCCTAGAAGGCTTACCGGTGCTTCATCGCCGAGTGTCGGTTGTTCTTCCCTCAGGCTTCGAGTTGGGCAGAGGATAGTCCCGGCCTTCAGGTTGGCTACCAGTTGAGGACCGTCGGATGGTGAAGTCGTCATGTATTGGCATTCCCTCACCACTAATTGGTCTACTCTAAATGTACTGATCGCTTGGCTCATAGGATACTTGACGCACTGGTGCAGGGTGGAGACTGCCGCCCCCATCTGATGCAACCAGGGTCTGCCGAGAACCATATTGTACATCGAAGGCTTGTCGATCACTATGAACTCTTGGAACAGGGTTTTACGAGTCGGCTGCTTTCCCATTGTTATCGTCAGCTATATATATTTCCTACGGGGAACTGTTTTTCACCACTGAAGTTGGTCACTGGACGACTATCGGGATTAAGGCTATTTCATCCAATTGCATGCTGCGGAGCGTGTGGAGGAACATGACGTTCATCCAGCTTCCAGTATCAACCAGGGATCTTCCTACCTCCCATCCCGAAAGGGAAACTGTCACCACTAGGGCGTCATCGTTCGGAACTTGTACGCCTTGGAGGTCCTTCTGCATGAATGCCAGCGGTGCGAATGAGCCTTGCTTCTGACCATGTGGCATTGGCTGCCCATCGCTTATAGCTTGAATCCTCAAGCCTCGTAGAGCTCTTTTTCTGGACCTGTTGGACAGTTCGGACTCCGAATGCGCTCTGTGAAGCGCATGTATTCTGTTGACCGGTGGCTCCCCAAGTTTGGTCATTTTCCGCTCTTCTCTCTGGATGATGAAGTTTTGTGCATTATTTGTCGTGTTGGCCAGAGGATCCGGTGACAAAAGGTTGTCAAACTCTCCTTTTCGCAAGCCGTTAATGAAGGCTAAGACTGATGTTGCATTGTCGCATGAACATAGGGTGTTTAACTCATTGTTGAATCGGGTTAAATATGTCTCTAGCATCTCGTCAGGTCTTCACTTTATTGATATGAACGTTTCAATCATTAACTGATCCAAGTGTGAGAAGATATAGTACATCCGGCTCGTGATTCAACGATGTTGTCGTGTGCACGGTGGTGCGATTTGGCTGCCTGCGCTCAACAGGAACTGCTGAAAGAGGCATTACAAGGATGGCCTTAGCGCTGGACGCGACGTCTGGTTTTTCGTTGTTACGTGACCTAATGGTCACCATCTCTTTTGGATTTGGTAGGAGACAATGCTTAGTATAAAGTTAAGAACTATGTCGTCCCCAAAGACAGCGCCAAACTGATGCAGTCATTTTTCGCTCCCTGCTCCAATCCGATTCATGTTGACCTGTTGACCTGCACAAGTAGCACATGTGAGCCACAGACCACCGTGGGGTGGCCGATGGCACTTCGATGCTAAAGTGAGACATGGATCTAAAGAAGGTGTAATGTTGTAACAGGGAATTTGTAGCGTACCTTAGCTTACCAACCTCATGTCTTATTTATAGTGCAAGGAGTCCTGGTTCAACCAGGCCATAGTAGGCGTAGTTTAGGGAGGAGATATTTGTGGAGATCCCTCTCTAATTAAGAGTCGTGTTGTAGGAGAGAAGTTCCTTGTTAGCTCTGTACTCCTAGATATGCAGGAGATAGTTCCCAATCCAAGAGCAATCCGTAGAAGGGAGTTTCTCTGTGTGGAAGATGCTCTGGTGTTTGCTTCCTAGTTGGAAGCAGAGAGCGGCTGTAGTTGCCTGTCCGAAGCTGATCCTCGAGATACTTGCCTAAAGAGGGCTTATGGGTATTGAGGATAGTTGTGAGACATGTGGGCCTAGCATTCTATGAGAGTCTTGGGTCGCTTGGCAGATTAAAGTTGAACGGGCTTAGATCCGCTTGGGATGGATCTGTATTGGGCCGGTGCTTGAGACCGTAGTTCCTCGAGATCATCATGACACGTGTTCGGCTCAGGAGTGTGACTGTTTTTATGTATCATCAGTTTCGTATATATTTCTGAAGATCATAACATATAACATTAAATTGTCTTATGAAAATTTGTAGATTTTCGTTCAGCTTAAGATACATAATATATATTATTAACTTAGAATTACAAGCGAAATTTTTATGTTTTTTTACGCAAAATGAAATATTTCTTAAAATCAGGGGACCTAAATTGTTTCGAAAATCAAAATCACAATCCTTTGATTCTAGTGCCCTCCCCATTGCATGGTTGATTATCACTATTGGTGTGTTCAAAGGCATATTTTTTATATGTGTATTGTTGACGATATGGAAATACATGCGGAGTCACATTACCGAGCCATTTTTGCCAGGCAGGATCCAAATTCGAGAGAGGATCTCGCCCGTGATTGTAGCTGATACTGGGCATATAGGTGATCAATATCCCATATGTCTTGACGACTACACTGGTGACGATGTGTTGATTATCATTCCTGCATATTGATGCATCAAGAATCCATTCTCTTGGAAGTATGATCTGCAGAACAAATATTAGATTGCCAAAGACCACCTTTTTGGTGGCCGAAGGCACTCCGATTCTTAAGTCAGTAACTCAATTGGAGATGGAGATAAATATGGACAAAACTTTGTTAAAGTTGCATACCTTTATCGAATGTTCCATTTACCTTATATAATGGTCGTTGTTAATTTCCTGCGTGATTTAAACATGTGAGGCGCAACAAGAAAATACGTTCCTCGTAATGCTCTCCTTCTTTATGAAGATACGTCCTCGGAGGCGTAACTCCCTCCCCGTCTATTTTTCTCTGTAACATTCCTCCTCTTTAAGGGAAAACTTTATGGGCCTGGATTTTGGCCTTCAACTATGGCTTATTCTGATGGGCCTATTTGGGCTTTTATGATTGGGTTCGCCCTTTTGGGGCTTTATGAATTAGCCTGGTTTTGGGATACTTGATCCTCGTGATGGATGATTCCTACCACGTGTACGGCTGTGATGTCCGTATTATTTGATTTATCATCGACAACTCCCCCTTTAGTAAGTCGGTATGCTGACGTGGCCACTAACTCGACGACGGTTGGAATTTTGATTTCATCATTGCCTCACATTTAATGTTGTTAGCAGCTTTTGGTGGGTTAGTATCTCGATCTCTTGTTCGTCCATTCGTTTTCGCGCGTATTTTGGGATTTTATGCATTCATCATATCTTGCACGTTGTCCTATAAGCAGTCTCTTCATTGCTCGGCTCTATAAAGGGGGTGTGACTGATTTGTTTCTCTCTTTACACTATCTTTGAAATTAGGGCTTATTCTTCTCTCTTCTTCTTCGTTTTTCTTGTTCCTCCATTCCTTTACGATGTATGTTGATGATATACTAGACGGCAAGGCGCTTTCTGTTTGTGAAGCTTACTTCTCGCCCAAGAAGGCTTCTTAGGCGACATTGGACAATGTTCATTTTGATTATATCTTCCATCCGACCTCAAGAACGAAACTCCTTGTCGTCCAAGGTCTGGGTATATTGCACTCTATCTGTGCATGTTCTTGTCCGGCATTCGATTCCCAGTTCAAGAGTTATTTTGGGAATATCTAGATTTTTAGGGAATTTCTCCTGCTCAAATGGGTCCTATAGTTGGAGGGTTATGGTTTCTACTTATGCAAGAGCCATTCTCTCTGGCATTCCCTTGATTGTTAATTCTGCATTCGGTGGTTGGCCTGCTGGTAATCAAGGACATTTGCTTCCTCCGTTCTCTTGTCTGTTTTGGGAAGCTCAATGATGAAATCAAAGACTGGTCGAGATTCTGGTTTTGTGCAATCATTCTGAGTCCCTAACAAACGGAGGGATCTGCAGTTAACTGTGGAAGAGCGGATGATTAGTGACCATTTTTTGAAGTTTCATGTGGTTCTCGTGAAGGCATTTATCTATGAGGACATCGTGGAGTGTAGTGGCTTGTACACTATGAACGAGGCAGAATAGGCTTTGCTTATTGAATCACGAGCTGAGGAGATTGTTGCTTGCATTGCTCCTGTTGGTGTTAGTGATGCTAGCGATGGGGAAGTGAGCTAGGGCAGGGATGTTACGAATCTCAATGCTTCTGTTAGCAATTGGTGTTGCTAGTCCGACTTCCAGGAAAAGGAAGTTTTCGAGGCCTACTAGTCCGTTGAAACAATTGTTGATAAGTCCTGGACGTGTTCTGAATAAGAAACGACTTCTGATTCTTCTTGTGGTATTGTTCTAATTGCTCCTCGTCCGATTTCTTCTGATAAGAAGGGTGTGAAAGAGGATTGCTTATCCCTCAATGAGGTCAAGGAGATGAATTTGGCACTGGAAAGGAGTAAGAAAGAAATTAATCGTCCGTTGGATGATAATGAAAAAAGGCTCATTTTCTCCTATGGTGTGCCTGACATTGTTGAATGGTCTAACGATGACCCTCGAGTTATCGATGACAGGATGTTCCAGCTGGTGATGGAGCAGTCTAAGGAGGTCGCTGACTGTGGAAAGAGTTTTGAGGTTCTTCCTACTCGATCTCCTTCCATTCGTGTTGATGATGCAATAGAGTTCTTAGTTTCTTCTCCCACTCGTCTGTATTCTTCTACTTCTGCCGCTTCGACTACTTTTTCTACTTCTGCTATGACCACTCTACAGCAAGAAGGCAAGAGTCATTTTTCTGTTATTACCATTTCTACCTGCTCTTCCGACCATTGAGGGTGGTTCCACTGTGCTTCCGGATCACCGCGTCCTTCATCCAAGGATTAGTTGGAATGAGCCCAACCCGGAAGACATCCGTATAAAATGAGAAGTTTTGTTGGTTTACTCAATTTGACGTGCAGGATGGTGCACGTAGGTTGATCAATAAATGGCATAGACGGGCGATGAAACGGCCTTCAATGCATGTGTTGGATCCTAGCATTCATCTCGATTATGGTCTTAAAGCAGATAATGGACGAGATGAATCACCTCACTTATGTTGGGGTGATGGGGTCGAAGTACAGGGCTAGTCATGGCAAGGTGGCTGCTCCTCGAAGAAGTTGGCGGGCTATTGTTGGTGTTTTTCACGTCCTTCGTCAGTTTGACGTTGTGGAAGCGCAATACGCAGAGCAGGAGAGAGCAGCTGGGGCTACTCTGGCCTCTCTGAGGGAAGTGGAAGTTGCACGAGATCGATCTGCTATGGAGCTTGAGTCTTCGACGACTGCTTTGGACGGGGTTTGCGCACTACTGGACGAGTTGGAAATGGAGTTGTTTGTCGATAAAGCTATCCATAATGAGGCCATGCATTCTGTCATTGAGCAATCTGTCAGCCGTAGGATTACTAAGGGGCGGGGTGGAGGAGTTAGTAATTGCGCTCGATGAGGTTAAGTCGGATATCTCCACCATGTTGACCACCGTTGAAGGGCAACTTTTTTCAACTAAAAATGAGCTTGCTGCAACAAAAGACTAGCTGAAGATTGTAAAGGTGGAAGATTGGAAGAGAATTGTTGGTGGACATGTGGAGCTTATCAACTATATCGAGTGGTTTGGCGTTGATTTGTCCGAGTATCGTTATTTGGTCGATCAAGTCTTCGAGGATGAAGATGGTGAGGAAGGTAATTCGGATGCCCCAAGCGATCCTATAGATGAAGAACCATCATTCCCTCACCCTTCTGATCTGGCTCCATCACCTACTATCGCTATTGAAGGGAAAGCCTCGTCTCCTCCTTCCACTAACGTTGTTGCCTCTCTTCCATCAGATGCTCTTGTTGCTTCTACTGTTTTTTCTCCGAATGTTCTATCTTCTTATTCAGATGTTTTATTTTCTTCTCCGGATGTAACAGAGTGATTTTATGAATGAAAAACATTTCCTTTTGACAATTTTGTATTGCCTTTTATATTATTTTCCGCTTCGCATGTTTTCTCGTTGAAGTCGTGATTCATCTTGGATCATTTGTGTTGAATCATTGTATATGATAAGTGTACTCACCTCATTCTCCATACTCTGGTAATTTAGGTATTTCCGTATTTATGTTTTTGCATTTGTTTGTTGACTGTCCGAAGCTTTTTGTTTCTTTGACCTTGTCAATTGATGGATTTTCTCGTTCAGATCTTCGCATATTCGTTTCGTGGTCGGATGTGTTGTTTGCTCCAGTAGGTCTTGGCTTGTATGCCAATGTGTTTCGTGTTCTGAAGTATTGGCTGGATTGGACGGTTTTGTGAGTGAATTGGCTCGTACCTTTATACTTTTAGGTTCATCATGGTTGTCGCAGTAAGTCGTCTTGCGTATATCCAGTTTTTGCTTCTTGGTCTGATACTTTGATCGGCCAGAAGGCCTCTACAACTACATCTTGATTTATATGTCCAGACTTTCTGATCCGATATATAGTGCTGAATAAGTTGACTTGCTCGTACCAACTTTGTTGGTCTGGCATATTAGTCGACCCGATGTTTATTCATGTAAGTTGACTCGTTCGTCTCAACTTTTACTTCGTTGGTTTGACACGTTGGTCAACCCGAAGTTTATTCTGAGTAAGTTGACTTGTTCGTCCCAACTTTTATTTCATTGGTCTGACGTATTCGTCGACCCGAAGTTTATTCGAGTAAGTTGACTCATTCGTCTCAACTTTTACTTTTGTTGGTCTGAAGCATTGGTCGACCCGAAGTTTATTTTGAGTAAGTTAACTTGTTCGTCTCAACTTTTACTTCGTTTGTCTGACGCGTTGGTCGACCCGAATTTTATTTTGAGTAAGTTGACTTGTTTGTCCCAACTTTTACTTCATGGTTGATCGGACCAGAAGTTTTGCGTCTGCTTATGCATCTTGACCCATTGTTTGTGGCTTGATATGCCCAACTGCTTCTCATTGTCTGGCTTTAATGCCTCAATTTTATTGCTAGGGCGTAAGATGGAGAGTTTTGAACTTTTATTGATAACCTCATTTAGGGTGTTTAACAACCTATAGTAGTAGTAGTCATTCCTTTTTCATAATGTTGCGCTATGTTGTAGAGTCAACGTTGCATCTTTCTGACTGCTGCTTGATTTATTCTACCTTGAGTGGTCTTAACTTGTTCGTTGTAACTTCTTTTTTCATGATCCTCTGTAGTTTTTTTGTTCATATATTGTTGTCATGAGGTAGCTAATAAACTCATAATGGTTCTTGATCGAATCACTGGGTGTGTGCCTTTGACAGCTTGGCTCGGTCAAGTTGAATATAATATAGCCTCGAATTTTCCAATCATGCTCACATCAGTACTTGCTCCCAAGGCTTCATTTGTCGGATCAAATTTGTTTGCGTCAATTTTGTTGTCGATAATGTAGGAGGCGTTGTTGGCCTTGTCATGGATAATATGTGTCAAGCTTGTATTTGTCAGTAAGGTCTTCGAACTATGTCAGTTTGTTGGCCCCCATTTGAGTGCAAATTTCTTTGCGTTCCTCGTTCTGAGTTGTCGTATTGGTTTATCTGGTCTCATTTGATGGCATTGGCGCTCCTACTTCAATATAGATCAGCTCGAGTGGGCAATGTTATTGGTTGTTTCTTCGGTTGGCTTGACTGTTTGCTTTATCCAGCTGTGTAGTGTAAGGCATATATCAGTTCTCTATGGTTGTTCTTTTGATCCCGCAGTGGTGTCCGCCTTCTTTTTCCCCTTAGGTTGTTTATCAGGCAACCCGATGAATTCATCGAGCCGTCATCTTTGAACGCAGTGCTCAATTTCATCTTTCAGGTTGTAGTAGTCTTCGGTGTCGTGCCCGTGATCCTTGTGGAAAAAATAGTATTGCTCTTGTCTCTCCCTTTTTGGGTCATTTTGAGTGGCCAGTTGACATCTTCCTATTTCACCATGGATTTTAGTATGTTCGTTCGGCTTGTCTTCAAGCTCGTGTATGGTTTGTATGTCTTTTTTACCGCGCTTGTTACCCGCTCATGCATGGGCCTTGCTGATTGCAACTTTTTGGATTCTTGCTTGTTGAATTCGGGCCCCTCGTTGATCCGATGCCTCTTTGACTGAACATTTTCCTCCTGGGGTATGTCGTCTCTCCTTCTTTCTTCCTTCCTTTCTCACCTCTTCGGGTAGGCTTTTCTCCTTCTTTCTTCCTTCCTTTCTCACCTCTTCGGGTAGGCTTACTTCTCAGATTCGTTCTTCTTCCTGGCAGTTATCATCTCCTCAAGAGTGATGTGTTTTTTGAGCGATCTTAATAGAATTGCCATGCTCTTTGGGGGTTCTAGGTTCCGAGCATAAAAAAATGGTCATAATTTCAGTCCAGCAGTGAAAGTAGCAATGGTCGTGTCGTCGATGCATCCGTCGATCGTTGTCAACTCGTTTGTAAAACGAGTGGCGAATTCCCTTATTATTTCCTCAAGCTTCTGTTTGATATGAAGTAAGTAGTGTGGCCCTTTCCTCATCCGTTGACTGCCGATGAACCTCGTGATGAAGGCGGTGGCTAGCGCCTGGAATGAGTCTATCGACCTTGGTGGTAGGTTGTTGAACCAATTCATCTTTGTGGAGGTGAGACTGGTTGGAAACGTTCTGTATAAGATGGATTTTGTGTACTCCTTCAACATCATTATGTGGTGAAAGTGTCGCAGATGGTTTGTTGGATTAGTGGTGCCATCATACGCTTCAAACTTTGGTGGGATGAACTTTTTTGGCATATGAGTCACCATGAGTGCGTCGAAAAATAGTGGTCTGGATAGTTCGTACAATACATTAGGATTTGTGACTCCGATCCTGAATGAGATTTCAGCAAAGGTCCCATGTTGAAGTGGTTTGCTGTTTTCGAGATTCATTTGTTGAGGTTCTGCATGAACTTTGTTGGTAGAGTTTTGTTGGGGGCGGTGCTTGGACGGGGTCGGCGGATTGAGCATGCTCTTGAGTGAATTTTTCCACCATTTTGATCATACGATCCATCTGAGCCATGAGTAGATCTACACGAGCGTCTGTGGCAGCGTCGCCAGACGTCTAGGATGTTTGGACTATTGCGTGTTGTGGCTCTCCGTTGTCGAGCATGATCGGCCCAGTGTTTGTCATTGGGTTCGAAGTGTGCATTACCGGCAGCGCATCTTCACCGGTGGGAGGATTGTTTTGATTGTTGTTGGGTTGCATGTTTGTAGAGTGTTTAATTTGGTCTAAGGGTTTCTTAATCGTCAATTGTAGTTGAGGAAGTTTGCTACTATAGATTCTCTTCTTGAAAGAAAAACTTGTCGTTTCCCACAGACGCACCAAAGTGACGCGTCCAAAATTTGTTCTCCTATAAGTATGACCTGCAAAACAAATGTTAGATTGCCAAAGACCACATTTTTGGTGGTCGAAGGCACTCCGATGTTTAAGCCAGTAACTTAGTTGGAGATGGAGATAAATCTAGACAGAACTCAATTAAAGTTGCATACATTTGCCGAATGTTCCCTTTACCTTATAAAATGGTCGTTGTTAATTCCCTGCGTGACTTAAGCATGTAAGGCGCAACGAGAGGAGACGTTACTCGTAAATGTCTTTTTTTTTATGAAGATACGTCCTCGAAGGCGTCACTCCTCCACGACTCTTTTTCTCTGTAATGTTCTTCCTCTTTAAGGGAAAACTTTATTGGGTCTGAATTTGGGTCTTTAACTATGGCTTATTCTGAAGCCATGTTTGGGCTTTTATGACTATGTTCGCCCTTTTTGGGCTTTATGAATTTGCCTAAGTTTGGGATACTTGATCCTCGTGATGGATGATTCATGCCGTATACGGATGTGATATCAATCTTATTTGATATATCATCACATGTCAACATGCATTCCGTGTTGACTTCATCGAAGAATGGGTCAACACATTTTTTGGCTGCCTTGCATGTAGATGTTATATAGTTGATAATGAGATTGTATGAGTTAAATTACAACTGTTATTAGAATATACACATTGGTTTGAATTAAATAAATGTGCTCTCTTGAAATATGTCAAAATTTCACGAAATATTTTTTATTTTGGAGTTACCGAAATATCTTTCGAAATTCAAAATATTAATTTATTTTTATCAAGATAATACATTTTAACCCAATTTAACCTTATTTTATTATTAAAAGTTTGTTATATGAGTGATTCTTATGCAATATGTTGTTTGCATGACATATAAGTAGTGTCGGCACAATAAAAATTGGGGCCAAAGCGATAGTGGATACGGGGCCCATATCAAAACTAATAGTTTTGTATATATTTTTTAATATTATAACATATAACATTAAATTATCTTATGAAAATTTGTAGATTTTTGTTCAGCTGAAGATGTATAATATATATTGTTAACTTCGATATTACAAACGAAATTTTTATGTTTTTTCTACACAAAACGAAATATTTTTTAAAATCGGAGAACTGAAATTGTCTCGAAAAATGAAATCACAATCCTTGGTTGAAGGCATATTCATTCAAGGGATATAGCACAATCCTCAATGAATACTCGAGGCGAGGGGATGTTCGTACCTATCATCGAGATCAATCCAATTAGCATATGCATCATATCACCCCAAGCAATGTTTCAACACTAAGGAAACGGTGTTGGGCAATGTCCCAAAGGAATTGTCCAGTAGTGCAGAAAAGCATAAACTAGGCACGCTCAACCCATAAGAACAATATGAGATAGTATAATACATCGGGGCAATGTTTAGACTAGCTGAACAGCGTGACCCAGTTAATTGTGATTTTACATTGATATATTTTTGGGTTTATCTATCCAGAGATCCAATAACAACAACTTCTTTTTAGATTAGAGGTGTTTAATTTTCTTCTGTTTGTATTCAAATATGTGTGGCTATTTCGAGTTTCAACATTGTGATGTTTTGGAAACAGCACAAAAATTCAATAACGCCTAACCCGAATAAGTCATTGCATATATCTTCGGGATAACATGGAAGCCATATGAAATAACTCGCGACTAAGAGAGTAGAATTTCTGAAATAAGCCATACGAAATAAGTCTAACAGACACTCTGATAACAGACACTCTGATATAACATACTGGTCATGAAACCATTCAGCATACTAATGCTCTGCCTACTGATGCTCTGCCTACTGACAATGGTGCTCAGCATACTGATCAGGATCATGTTCAGACTCTTCCTGGACCTGGACACCCGATGATAACTAGATCCAAAGTAGGTGTGTACAAACCTAAGGTGTACCTAGCTCAGGCTGAACCGACTAGTTTGAAGGAGGCCTTATCCACTCCTCATTGGTTTGCTGCTATGCAAGATGAATACTTGGCTTTGATAAGGAACAATACATGGTCATTGGTTGATCTTCCACATGATAGATCTATAGTAGGGTGTAAATGGCTATTTAAGGTCAAGGAGAATACTGATGGATCTGTCCACAGATATAAAGCCAGACTGGTTGCTAGAGGGTTTCAACAGAGAGCTGGTTTTGACTATGCTGAGACCTTCAGCCCAGTTGTGAAGCCTACCACTATCAGAATTGTATTGTCATTAGCTGTCACATATGGATGGGAAGTGTCTCAATTAGATGTCAATAACGCTTTCCTAAATGGAGATCTTCAAGAAGAGGTATACATCATGCAACCCCCTGGTTTCATTGATCCTTCTCGTCCCAATGCAGTGTGCAAACTCAATAAGGCATTGTATGGTTTGAAGCAAGCTCCTCGTGCCTGGTTTGACAAACTAAAACATACTCTATGCATGCTTGGTTTTGCCTCTACCAAGTCTGATTCTTCTCTCTTCATTCGACATTCTCCTTCTCCCATATTTCTTTTAGTCTATGTGGATGATATACTTGTAACTGGAGCCAATTCATAGGATGTATCTCAGTTGATTCTTCAACTCAATAACCAGTTCTCTTTGAAGGATTTGGGACCTGCTCACTACTTCATGGGTATTCAAGTTCAGAAGACTGACAGTGGTTTGTTCTTATCTCAGTCTAAGTACATCAGTGATCTCCTATGCCGTGCCAAAATGCAGTTTGCAAATGGTTTACCTACTCCTATGTGTGGTGGGGAGAAGCTATATGATACTGGCAGTGATCCAGTTCTAAATGTCCAGCAGTATAGAAGTTTAGTTGGGGCATTACAATACGTTACAATCACAAGACCAGAAATTGCATATTCTGTCAATAGAGTATGCCAGTTTATGCAGAGACCTCTTGAGTCCCATTGGAGAGTGGTTAAACGTATCCTACGCTATCTCAAAGCAACTAGTGGTTTTGGCCTACATATACTTCCAATTCAGTCTTTCAAAATGACTGGATATTGTGATGCTGATTGGGCATCTGATCCCACTGATAGGAGGTCCACATCTGGCTATTGTGTCTTCTTAGGTGCAAACATTATCTCTTGGTCATCAAAGAAACAGAGTACTGTCTCTAGAAGTAGCACTGAAGCCGAGTACAGATGCCTTGCAGCAATTACGGCTGAACTCACTTGGTTGCAGTCCCTTCTTTCTGAACTTAAAATCAGTTATCCCACTCCCATTATCTGGTGTGATAACAAAAGCGCAGTCATGCTTAGTGCAAATCCAGTTTTGCATTCTAGGACCAAACACATTGAGATAGATACTTATTTTGTGCGTGAGAAAGTTGCTCGAAAGATTATTCAAGTGCATCATATTTCAGCAGCTGATCAGATTGCAGATATACTTACTAATGCCCTTGGTAGATCCAGGTTCTTATTGCTCAGAGACAAACTAAGCGTCGTTGATGCCTCCAAGCTTAGTTTGAGGGGGAATGTTAAGTGAGATATTCAGTTTGTAATATCAGAGTGTCTGTTATCAGAGTGTCTGTTAGACTGTCTGTTAGGATATTAGTTCCTACATTAGTTTGTTAGTATGTTTGTTAGGTTGTTAATAACTTGCCACCTAGGCATTGACTGGCCTATATAAAGAATGTAATAGGTACTTGTATCAGATATGAAATACAGAGCATTTACTTCATTAGTTCTGTTTTCAAGAGTTGAGCATGGAGATTTTTTCGAGTCTTTACAGAGGGGTCAAAACAACACTCTTTTTCCATGGGTAAATGTAAATGGTAATGTCGTATAACCAAACCCCAAGTGGTGATGTTTGAAATCACGATAAAAATTTCTTCAGAATGGTTGTCTGAAAGGTCTCGGATTCAATCCCAATTTACATGCAAGAAAACTCACAAGTGATGGAAATATCACGTCACAAATTGCTCTTCTCGATTGCTGAACATTGGTTAATTCTTAATTCGGTCCTTAAACGAAGATCATGATATTTTGTTTCACGAATGAACTTGACTTGTGGCAGCAAAAAGTACTCCGAGACTGAATCAAGGTACACAGCAAACCTTGCACAGTTGCACCTCATTTTATCTCCCTCCCAAGCTAACATGTTCTCTGCTTGATCTCTCCATAGATTGTCCTACCACTGGCCAAGCAGCACCACCTTCAAAAGCAAGATAACTTTGATTTCTGATAGTTCACAGACATTAGAAGAATAACGTCACACACGCACAACATTTCAAACCATAGAAGGGAAGAAAACATCAAGACATGTCCGGCAAAATAAGAGAATGTTCTTTCAACTAATATAACTTCTCTTTATATAATCTGCGGAGTTTACAGAACAAGTCCTAACAAGATAGAGTTTGAAATCTTCCAGAAGAAAAGTATAACAGTGATTAAGACAACATTTAAATGGAAATTTAACAGAACTAATATACAAATTTGTTGCTCGATGAACAAACAATGGTATGTCAAGTTGTAAAAAAGACTGGTTCTACTAAAACTTGAATCGCAGTTGAGCCATCAAAAGTATTTCCGTCACCAAGCTCGATTGTGTAAAATCTCTTCTTGCAAAAGACACTTTGCCCTGTGGATGTGTAACTTCTTCAGTGAGTTCCACAGTGAAGGCTGAAATGAGGAGAGAGAAAATGCTTGTGTACGAATTTGATGGAGAAATGTGGCTTAATCCCATTAAGACATTGCTATTATGTATGTATTGTATCTTATACTACAAGAACCCAAGCCCATCTCCATTCAATCCTTCACCTTCCATCATTGGACAATCAGTTGCTTCATGACCAAACTGTCCACAGCAAGGCACAGAGCAACGTCTTCGTTTCCTGGAGAACTCAACCCCA
Source organism: Berberis vulgaris (assembly GCA_963556465.1). Classification (NCBI taxonomy): domain Eukaryota; kingdom Viridiplantae; phylum Streptophyta; class Magnoliopsida; order Ranunculales; family Berberidaceae; genus Berberis; species Berberis vulgaris. Next base: position 18,920,471 of record OY747131.1, read on the forward strand.
TCTTTTGGTCTTCTCTCTTTTAGCTTTCCAAAAGCGATAGACTCATGAGAATGCCCAGCTGTAAAGCTCTGAACTATACCATCGGAATCCTCTACTTCTGGTAGCATTAATGAGCCAGATTGACTGTCATAAGCAATATCATTTCTGCCATGTGTCTGCATAAGAGGAAAATCTTTAATGTTGGTTAATGCCATGGAAATTTGTTCACAAGCATATGCAAGACGATCTTCAGTTTCGACTGATTCTGCAACGAGGTTTGATACCATAGACTGCAACACATGAATTCTCTCTCCGTGTTCCCTTGGAGTAGTAGATCTAAAGGGCTTTGTGGAATATGGGCTGAAACCTCGCCAACGACTGGGCAGATATCGATCTGGAATATGGAAGCAGTTGTTTGTTGACAGGACACGCAGAACATGTCTACACAGAATTCCTGAAAATTCAAACTGTTGGCACTCACAGCTAATAAGCTCTTCACGAGGGACCCAAATCACTTTGTACCCTCCATCCACTTGGGTATGGTGCCTCATATGGAAACAGCCATCATCTATCTGAAATGACGCATATTGTGGGGCTAAAGCAAGCTCTTCTTGGAGCTTGCAAAAGGCATAAGGTGTAAGAACTGTAGCAGCATGTGATTCAATGGGTGACCCTGTCTTCAGATGGACTTTCTGGAGCTTCCGCTGCATCTTTTGTTTTGCACCAGCTTGATCTCTGTAATCAACAATAATAGACACCTGAAAATAAAATCTCAACAAGGTAAGCCATACTTGCTCAATGATAACATCGCAGAAAACTACAAAAAATTCGAGGAAGAAAAAGTGTGTATACTTGCTCCACAAAATGATCAAGTTGTGACTGCACACTCAAGAAACGTTGGATGAAAGCATTTATTGTATCCAAATGAAATGTACTTGTCATTCCTGCAAAGAAGTAAGGTCTCAAGAATGGTAGTGCCCAATATGCCCGAAGTGCATACAAACCAACAATGTGTTTGTTTCCAAGTAGGGCATATGTATTAATCATATCATTCCACCCTAATTCAAAGTCCTCGATTCTGTTCAAATTGTAGAGCCGATGGAACTCAGCCTTCCAGTTGTCATATTCTGACCCAAGTTGTACAGAAAACCAATCTGAGAATTTTCCAATGATATGCCAAATGCAGAAGGCATGTTTAGTGTTGGGCATTTCAGCAGCAATTGCATCTTTCAGCCACGTGTTTTGGTCAGTCAAGATTGTTTTTGGAGTCTTCCCCTTCATGAAGCCTAGAAATGTCTGTCATAGACATGCAAAATATTAGCATCGCCGAATATCAAGAAATGCACAAGATATAAAAATGGTCATTTAGTTCTAATAGAGAGGTATTAAACAAACATGGTGCCTCTAGATAGAAATCTCTTAAGACCAAGGATGCATGCGTGTCGTGTCGGACACAAACACGACACATTGACTCGGCAATTTTCCAAAAACTAGAACTCGAGAACACAGTAACACATCATACTTTTTTTTTATAAGTCATATGAACATAAACAATAATCTAATAAAGAAATAATTGAAGTAAAAAGGAACAAGAAGTACGAAGATGAAAATGTAGTGCAAATTGTGCTGAAAAAAGAAAAAGAAACAAAAAAGAACATGAAGAAAAAACATAAAGAAGAAAGAGGTAAAAAGTGAAGAAGATGACATTTTGTTGCAAGAAAAAATTAAAGTAGAGGACATAAGAAGCAAAGGAGAGAATAAAAGTTTTTCACTTAGATGACTACATGTATGCTTCATCGCCCTCTTTATCTTGCATCGTAATTGAAAGTTTTTCACTTTAGATGGATTAACAACCTTCAAATTAGGTGATTGTATGCACCCATCTAAAAGTAAAAAATAAAATAAAGTTGGTTGTTGAGTCTTACTTGTGTTCTAACCAAGTTTTGGGTGTGTTGGAGGCGTGTCCGACACGTTGACTACACTGACTATGTGTTTGACACCTGCCAACACGTTGACCATGTGTCCGATGCGTGTCAGGCGAGTGTCGGTGTTGGATACGTGTCGGACACGGATACAACAATTTTTCCAAGGAGGTCCTGTTTCTTGGAGCATCTCCAACAGTAGTCTCATACTCAAACTCAAATGGCTCAAATAGAAGGGCAAAATAGGAACTTAAAAAATATAAATAAATAAAAGAGAGAACCTTCTCCAATGGTAGAATTGTCAACGAACTGACCAAATTTTTCATCTCACGAATATGATAAGCTGACCTCTTTTTCGCCAGTGCTGACGCAGTGCGCACGTAGATAAGGAAAGCATAATCCCAGTGGGGGGGAATGGGGGCACCGCATGACCGGTCATTGCGGTCATTCCCAATACCACGTGAAGCGCGTGATCACCCATATTCCTACAAGCGTTATATATATATACCGGTTACATTTTCCTATCTTCACCTCCAACTTACAAGTTCTCCTTACTACCCCATCTAATCGAAAAATGCCTTTGAATGATCGTAATCGTCGACAACACAATCTCGATGAAATTTGTATGAGTATTGGGTTGTTAGATTGGTTAGCCTGTAGAGGAAGTTCCGAAGGAGAGTGGCCTAAATGGACAAGCGAGGTGGTTCGATTCCCGGTCCCCATCTTTATTCATCGATCCGGGTCGTCATCTCTGCCGAGGTCGAGCACGCAGGGACTATTTCTCATATGGCAATTTATTATTTTATTCATTTACTTATTTTTTATATATGAACTACGCACTCAAAAAACTGCACTCCACATGCAAAAACTCATTGGAATGGGTAGCTCTAGCCATTTAACAACCAAACATACTTTCTGATGACGTGTTGTGAAAAAACTCAAACTCGATGGGCCATGTGTTGGAGCATGAAAACATGTCATAGAGCTCAAGAAAACATTTGAGATCGTCCATTGGGGATGTTGTTACAACCTCTTGTTAGGTATTGCCTCCATTTACATATTACCTCTTATTAGGGCTTAAACAATTAGAAAAAACAAACACTCCCCAATTGTTGTACCCATAAATATGCAATAAACAATCTACATGAGCAATGCATAAAGTGATAAAACATGACGATGCCATCAATTCCTTCAACAATGCCGACTATATAGTAAGCTCTTACCTTCATTGCCCAGGAAAATGATTCCATGTTCTCATCCCGCAAAAGCACACAGCCAAAGAAACAATTCATTCCATGATTGTCCACTCCAAGCCAGACGCCTAGAAGCATATCATATGCATCCAGACGGTGGGATGTGTCAAAGAGCACAGCATCTCCAAAATCCTCATATGATTGAACTGACGAAGCATAAGACCAGGAAATATGCTCCAATCTGTTATGTGCATCAATCTTGAATTCGTATCTGAAGTTGGGATCTCCATCCTTGATTTTCTTGCACATAACAAGAAGATCAATAGCGTCATTGTCACGATCCACATTTCTGAAGGATTGAAGGAGGTTTCTTACATCTATCTCCGTGAATGGTAAACAACCTAACTTCACGCCTTTCTCTAGCTCCATCAGTCTCAACATTTGACGTACAGACATCCCAGCTTTTGCAAACATACATATGCGACTCTTATCATCTGCAGAGATGGTGCAATATGCAGGAAGGAGACGCACTTCATTTGACTTCAAGAGTTCATGATTATGTACATTGCTAAACCCTGTAATACGCCATTCAGGGACATCAAAATCGGCCTTTTTAACTATCCTCATGTATGATGGGCAGCCACAACGTGATGATTTCCTGTTCCGTTGTAATTTTCCATCATCAGATGGCTTTAACTGGGGATAGCCACCACGATGGCAGGTAAAATCCCTCCTCGTAATCCCTCTACCAATACCATCTTTTCCTCGAGTGCGATGTCGTCTGATTGAAAAACCACACTGTTTTGCAAAACTGCAATAAAATTCATATGCAGCATCTTGAGAAACAAATCGCTGCCCTATAAATGGAACAAGATTTATTGACGTTTGACGTGATAGAATTGTGTCCTCAGGCATTTCCTCTATAGTCCCAGAATCATCAGCTGACAAATCTGTGCCATTTTCAGAAGATTCAATGACCAAACTTGTCCCTTCAGACATCTTTTGTGTTATACCTAACTGAGACTTTATGATACCTGTGCGTAATGAACAAAATATCAGTCAGTATTTTGACAAAATTTTCAGGCAAACCAAACTACAAATGAAAACAGAGAAACATGATAAGGATGCATAACTTTCCAGCCAAACCATATCGAGTATGGCATTTAATAGAAAATAGCAGCACATTTCACTTCCTGTCACTCTTAATATGAAAAAACTCCTACAAATGCGGTTGTATTTTTACTTCTAAATACTATTCAATGGTATACAGTCAAAACCCGTACATCAACTTTAAGGAAGTGATTCAATTACAACTGTTAGGAAATATCAACAAAATTCATTCTCATTTCATCTGAAAAAGATGTTAAGTTGTTAATTTATTAAAAAGGTGTTTTAAAATGGTAGGTTGTGAAATTGAATAATGCAAGTAATGAGAGTCTTAACAGTCAAGAACTCAGAAATCCCATTAATAAACGTATAATGAATGATTTCGAATGTTGGAAACTCCAAAGGCCATGGAAGTAGGTCGACATTAATAAATAAATTTTCCTATAGTAAAAGATGGTTAACAGTTCCAAACACTCTTTTTATATGCATACCGATACCAAATTATTGATCACAAATTTCCCATGTTAAATAAGTGAGTGAGTTGGTTATTTATCATGTCATGGTCCAAGTGAAGAATGCTACTATAGATGGTGTCTCCAACAAACAGTCTATAAACTCAGTGGTGACCTCCAAACACAAGTGGGACAAGGGAACTAAATATAAAAAAAACCTTCAGATTGCCTCGCTAACTATATCCCATTTCACCAAAAGATTAAATTCTTTGAGACACGTCAGCACACATATTTTGAATGTATGAAATGGGGATAAAAATTAAATTACTAATTTTGATAAGAACTTCCTTTTCTCCATTCAAGTCAGGATACAACTTTCTATATTTCTCACAACGGTTGGAGCTATTCTAAGAATAAAGTGATAGGTGTAAATTAAGGAAGAACGACGCTTGACGATGTCAATATTAACAATGCAACTGTCAAATATGATTCTTTGTTGGAATTATCCAAAGGATATTCCTGACCGACCCATGTTGGAGTTTTTGGGTTTGTTATCATGAACACATGGACATATGTTAAGCCAGAATGGGGTGTTTCCAACATGTGCACAAATCTAGGGCCGGCGGCATTCAACAATACTCTCCTATTAGGGTTAGAAATATGATAGGAAACTTCTAAACCCTAAAACTATTAGTTATATATAGGACCATAAGTCCCTCTCTGTGGCAAGGCCATATTACTCACCCATTGTAGGCGGTGCGAGCAGAGGGAAGATTTCTCCGTGTTGTGCATATTCTTCTTTCTTCATTGGATTATTGCGATCAACAAGTAAATGATCTAAACAAGATGTTCTTTTCTTGTTTATACTGTTCATTTGTATATTGTTCCTTCTTCATTAGATTGTTGCAATCAACAAGTAAGTGATGTAAAATAAGTTTTTTGTTCATTAACTAGTAGGCCTTTTGATTGTAATTTTGCATTTCAATCTTGCGTTCTCTTCTTCAATTTCGATTTATAACCTAAATCCAACCTAACAATGGCATGAAATCCATGATGTTGATCCAATTCATCTGATGGAATTCTTACAAAAAATGAAGAATATCATGTGCAAATTTGCATTCAACTTAACCACCAGCAACATCACACACACGCCCTTCTCTATATATATATTTTTTTAGTTATCAAACTATCTTTACATTACACCTTCACATTCACTATCTATCAACCATCGAATGCACGAATGTCATACAAAAGTATAATTTACTTAACACAATTCATTCGATCCAATCAAAACCTGAAACAAATTTCAATTTAATCAACTTGTATGAAATCTGATTAGAAAATTTGAATCCAAATGACTTACTTGAAAGCTAGCTTCCGGCATTCAAGTGTGATCTCCAAGTGAATTGAAACCCCCGAAGCTCCAACAGTTCATCCGATGAAAACACCCTAAAAGCGCATTGTGATCTCCAATTGATCTCAATTCGACAAAATCAAAACCCTAAACCTAAAAGGAGAGAAAATTTGCACGAAATCGGAGTGAGTGGTGAGTAGATCAACAATAGAAACCTAATAAACTTGGATAAATTGAAGAGCGAAACGAACGAAAAACGAGAAGAAAAGGCTACCGCGAGATGGATAAAATGGCGATATGGCGGGAGATGGGAGCCGTTGTACGGAGGGAGGAAGATTTGTGAGAGGGGAGGAACAACGCGCATCCTTGGAGAACGATAGCTACTTATAACCGGGATGGGCTATCGTGCGCTAGGAGGTTACATAGCCCTATCGAGCGATTTGCTTGCATTCTAGCCGTTGGATTTGCTTGGTGGTGTGACTACGGTTTGGTGAGAGAGCGGAAGGAGTAGAAGATTTACGGTGAAACATAGAAACACGTGGCGTAATTAGGTTCGTAGTGCATGATAGACGAACCCTAACCAGGAATGCTATTTGGTCCGGAGGTAAAAGTGAAAATTACAAAGCCCACCTCCCCCCAAACCATAATAATAATAATAATAATAATAATAATAATAATAATAATAATAATAACGAACTAGTGTCTTTGATTTTTTGGAAAATTTTTCTTTTTGAAAAAAAAAAGGTTCAAATTTTTTTGTGAAAGAATTGTTGAAGAGAATTGAGGAATTGTTCAACGAGTCTTTGAACATTTAGACGTTAATTCTCTCTAGAGCTTTGAGTCGAGGATAGAGTCGTCGGTGAGTGAAAATATCGGACAGGGAAAAGTTTCTTAGAGGGAGCCTAAACAAAGTTTTCCCGCTTCAAGCAGGAAAACATTTCACTGGCCGAAAATTTTTCTTTTTCTAAGAAAATTCAAACGCTAGAAAATTCAATTTTTGTTTTTAAAAAAAATAAGTTATCTTTTCCAGAAAACACCTAAAAACAAATAATTGATTTTCTGTGTGAAGTTGTGGTTTCATATCCTTAAAACGATGAATGATGATGAGGAATAACGTCCCGTACGAAAGAAAAATAAATGGGAAAGGACATGACAAGATGGCGGACATGTAGGTTTTTGGGGCTGGATGATAACATAGTCATTTAAACGTTATACATCTGACACCTATAACAAATCCTGGTGTTCCCTATTCAATGAACAGTGTTTCGCGACTTTGTATGTAAATATTTCTAATTTTCGAGAATGGCCTTTATAGAATGATAAATTACTCTTTTGAATCAAATCTTCTGAACAATATAATGAAAATATGAATTTGCACAATATAACAAAAATTGAGTTTTATTGTTGGATGAACAGTGAATTTGTGTTTATGCCCGTCATGTTAAACTTTCGGATTTTCGAAAATGCCCTTTTCATAAAATGATAAACTACTCATTTGTATACAATAAATTAAATTTAATAATTAAAAATATTTTAAGGTTTTTTTTTTGTAATACAGTGTGTGAATACACTTTTCATGCTCAACTTTAGGATTTCGAAATTGCCTCTTAATAAATTAAATATATTATATAATGATTCTTCTTCAAATGATCAGTGATATATACATCTTCAACTCTAAATTTGTTTTTCTCGTTTTGTCCACCATATACTTAATAATTACATGTGAAGGCAGGGGCGGACCCAGGATTTTAGTCGATGGGGGGGGGGGGGGGGGGATGGAAAATACTTATTAGTTGATAATAGTAGTTAACAATGGTAAAGCCAATTTTTTTTTTTTACCTAACTAGTAATTAATAAAAAAATACAACTATCAAAAATACATTACATATACCAAATTTGATCTAATGTAGTCCAATTTTAAGCCAAAATAAGGTCACTATCGATAACCTTAGCAAGGAGTAAACGAGCATAATAACTAGAATATATAACTAATATCGCAAAATAATTATGATAAGTATCTAGTTTAAGCTAAAAAAAAATTTAATTTGCGAACCTAATATGATCATAATACAATTTCATAGAAAAAATAGTTTATATGAGACTCAAATTTTGTACGAGTTGACTAATGGTATATATTTTCATTGAATTCTATAGTTATTATTTTAGATATTAATTTTAAATATTTTTTTTGTTGGATGTTTTATACAATTATACCACTTGTGAAAAACAATTCATTTATTTAATGTTGATAAGTTTTTATTAAATTAAACATTTTTGCACTCGAAGAGTATCGAACTCAGGTATTTTATCAAAAATATTAAACCTACCCAACCACTTCACCAACAAATATATATTTAAATATTTGTATAAACAATTGTCATATTGTATTCTACATTATATAATCAATTTTTTTTAAGACTAAAGTATATATGCTAAAAATATTTTAAAAGTTAGGGGGGGGGGGGGGGGGGGAGTTGCCCCCTCTCGCCCCTTAGTAGGTCCGCCCATGTGTGAAGGAATAGACCAGTGATGAGTGTCAATTATTTTTGTCTTTTAATTGAAAAATACTCTTGCACATTTTGACCATTTTACCCTTTTCATATTTGTATTATTATAATCAACACTAGCCCCCTGTAAACATTCATTAACTATACCTAAGTCCTAATATAATTTATCTGAAACCCTCCAATTATTTATAAATTATACAAATGCACTTACATGAGTTACATCTAACATTTTCCATTTGCTATCCATATTTCATACTTTTACAATCAAAATTAGTTTCTCTCAAACATTGATTAATTATTACCGTGCATAGGGATTGTGATTTTGTTTTTTTGAGTTAATTTCGTTCTCTTGATTTTAAGAAACATTTCGAGAAATATTTCGGTGTGTAAAGAAAAAGTAAAAATTTCGATAATACATGAAATATATATAATGAATTTCGAGGGTATATGAAATATGTGAAAAAATAAGATGCAAATAAATAAATCTATTAAACACATTAAATTAAGCCTAAATATCAAAAAATAAAATAAGCATGAAATCTATATATAATTAGAAAATTATGGGGTGGTTTCAAAAATCAATATACAATTGGAAGAAATGATAATTAGAAAATTAGGGAAGTGATTTCAAAAATCAATAAACAATTAGAAGAAATTATAAGGGTTATTTCCCATTTGGCTCATATTAGTTTATGACTATTCCTATTTGACCCCCATTAGTTATTTTATCATAGTCTAACACCCATAACCATGTATTCAACTACGTTGACTAACAAATTTCATACAATTTTTTCAAAAATACCAACATGCCCTGTGTGAGACCCTAAGTGGGCGGACCTGAGGTGAGGGTGAGGGTTGGAGCCCAACAGGCCCAACAGGCCCAATAGGCCGAGAGAGGTTGGACGAGCTACAAGGGGAATCATAGTCCCATGTTGCATGGGTAAGGGAAGAGGATGATCCTTATATGTGCAGGGTCAGCTCCCCATTGTATCGAGGTCTTTTAAAGCCGTGAGGCCCGGATGGTAGCCCAAAGCGGACAGTATTGATACAGTGCGGGAGGGGGGTCATCACACCGTACGTATGCTTTTGCACATGTTTTTACTAAAATCACATAAATTATGTTTATTGATGAACATGTTTGATCCAACAGCTAAGAAAAATAACATTTGATTTTTTATTTATTTATGTGATTTTAGTAAAACATGTACATATGATTTAGGTTTGTATATTTAATTGGCACCAATCTTCTTGTTAAAAAAATTAAAATTAAAAGTAGATCCAAATGTTATTTTCCTAGCCGTTGGATTAAACATGATTTATGCGATTTTAGTAAAACTGTGCATATGATTTAGGTTTTTATATAACTTTTAATTGGCACCGATATTCTTTGTTAGGAAAATTAAAATAAAAAATCGATCCAAATGCTATTTCCTAGCCGTTGAGTCAAACATGATCATCAAGCAACATGATTCATGTGATTTTAGTTAAACATGTGCATATGATTTAAGTTTGTATATAATTTTTAATGGACACTCATCTTCTTTGTATATATATATCCAAATGTTATTTTTTCAGCCCTTGGATTAAACATGATTTATGATATTTTAGTAAAACGTGTGCATATGATTTAGGTTTGTATATAATTTTTAATTGACACCCCTTATTGTTAAAAAATTAAAATAAAAAATAGATCCAAACACTATTTTCCTAATTTGATGGACACCCATCCAAATGTTAAAAAATCAAGCAACATAATTTATGTCATTTTAGTAATAAAATAAAATAAAAAACATGTGCAAGTACATGCATGGTAAGTTGTTTTTTTTTTGAAAAATTGGATTAAATTTGTTAGTAAAAGTAATTGAACACAAGGTCATGAGTATTGGACCAGGATAAAAGAACTAATGAGAGTCAAATGGGAAATAACTCAAATGATAATTAGGAAAAAAAAAACTCGAAATTTACAAAAAAACTCTGAATTTTTTTGAAAAAAAACTAGAAAAAATGTAACTTTTGGTAGTTGGTTTTTTTAATTTCTACCAAATTTACGAAAAAAAACACCGAAATTGACGGAAAAGCCTCGAAATTTTTCAAAAAATTCCTCGAAAAATTCTAAAATTACATTTCGCCATTTTTCTTTTGGAATTCAAAAAAACAAAATTATCGGTGAGATTTTGCAAAATCTCATTCCTTGCCGATACCCTTAATATAATTTATTTGAAGCCACCTATTTATTTATAAACTATACATAGGTCCTTAAAATTATATAATTATTTGTTTAAAAATTTAATAATAATTTTTTATTATTATTGAATTATTGTAATAAAGTAAAAAAAATACCAAAGCGCGTAGACACCCTAGTTAATTATTAACATTTTTTAGAGGAGAATTAAAACATACATTTAAAACATACATTGCATGTGCCACCGCTCACTCCACTTTCGTATTGGACATGCTAGCTAACAGGTGAAGCAACTTTTGTTGGTATGTTTTTTTTCACGGTTTGCCTTGAATGTTATTTTCACTGATTCAACTTATAGATTTATACCACTAACAAATCCATTGCATCAACCGCTACTAATTAAACTCAATAGCCACTGCCACCTCCGCTACATCCCAATACCGCCACCAATACAATACGAATATTCAATCATTGGGAAAAAAAATTCATGACAATAGCGAAAATTGAAAGCTCAAAGAAAAATGTAAATCATGTACGTAGGCGTTAAGCGGCATATAGAAATATTAATGATTGTACAAAATATTGGATAAATGAACTTTATTTTTAAATGAGAGGCAAGCTAAATTAGGTTGCAAGTCCCTTTTCCTTTGTTAATACATCTATTTACTTCAGACTCCCCCCTTCCGATGAAATATTACTTTCAAGTCGCCTTCCACCAGTGACAATTTAAGTTTATTTATTTCGACCTTATCCGTTTGGCAATGAAGATTGAAGGCTCCGTTTGTTTGGCCAAGTCAAGAGACTATTCCATACTCCCATCAACATCAAAATAAATAAAGAAACAGTTAGTAGTGTCAAGTGAAATCAAAAGTTAAAAATAGCCATCCACTTTGGCTTGTGGGCCACAAATAATCTTCTCGTCCCTAAAATGGCAAAATGGATTTGTCTCCAATCCACTTGTCTTTCTCAAAATTAGATAATCATTTAAAACTTGGTGTTAATGACGATTCTCTAATGAGAATGCTTCAAAATTAGTGATTTAGATAGAGTATTGGGACACATAAATTATAGAGTTTTACTAATAAACTGCAAAATATAGAAAATGTGGTGCGACATGTTTTTGGAAAGCAACCACTCTAACAAAAGCTAAAATCACAAACACGTGTGAAAGTGTTGGCCACGCAAAAAACACAGTTCTCCTGTATTGTGGCAACTACTCAACCATAAAATAATTTCGCCATTTAAGATTATGTTTGATTACATCCCATTCCACAAAAACATATGTAAAAATATTGATCATTTTTTTCAGTTAATGATGACTTTTAAAGTTTTACTTACCGAAAGTGCATTTGACCATATATCAAGTACTGCATTTCAAGTTTTACTTAATCATTTGACCATAATATATATATATATATAACAGAAAAATAACATAGTCTTACGAGTACCCTGCTCGTGCAATTACAATTTGAGGGACTCAAGGCACTCTAAAATCATTGTGTTTGCAATAAAACACAACATAAAGAGTCTTACGAAAAGTCCGACTTAGGCCTTGTCATAGAAGACGCCCTAGGCTATACCCCAACAACAACATCGAAAGCCCTAAATTTTTTTGGCTTTGTATCAACTTCTATTTGAGAGATGAAAAATGTGATTTTGAGGGGCGCGTTTCCTCGCCACCCTAGAAGGGTCTCGAGATGAAAATGTGATTAACAAACAAATATGAGTTTAATTCCTTGGAGTAGACTCAATGTACTTACTTGTACCTCATTTTGGAGTGCAGAATCAGAAGAAAGCAGACTCAAAATTAAAAAAAACAAAAAAATGAAACCAAAAACCCTCCCTCGCACCAAAAAAACCACCCTTCACTCTCTCTTCTCTAGGACTCTGTGTTTCTCTGAGAAACTAAAAGAGGGACCTCGGGTGCGTTTCGCGTGCAATGGTGACACGTGCGCAAAGTATGAGAACTCACCAACAAAAAATCTGTTTCATGAAACCAACAACAACAACATATCACATTTTACAGAGAGACTCTCAAAAGAGAAGAAACAGAGAAGAAGAGAGAGAGGTCTGAATCAAGTCAATCTTGAAAGGTGAACAACCTCTATCTTCAGATTTTCATTCTTGTTTGCTCTAAAATCTTGATTACCTTTGCAATCAATTTTGTAGCTGTTTAGCCCAAAAGAAATGTGTCTGGTTGATTTTGAGTTTCTGAGAGTGTTTTTTTTTTTTTTCCTCTGTTGAATAATGCATGTTGAATCACTGAAGCAAACTAGTTGAGAGGCAGAAGACGGAGTTTCTGATTTGATTATTTTCTTCCTTATTTTGGAAACGGAGTTTAGTTGTTTATCCCCCAAACGAAGAGTTTTGGTTGATTTTGTGTTTGAAGAGTGATTTTTATTCATAAACAAGAAAATGCATGTGTTTGATCAGTCAGAGTGAACTTTGTTTATTTAGAACCTGAGTTTAGATTTTAGCCAAATAGTGAAGAGTTTTTGTTGATTTTGAGTTTCAGTTCTTAGAATGCTTTGTCTTCATAAATGAGAAATTGCATGTTTAATCAATCTAGTTGAATGGATAAATGTTGAAGCAATAGTTTTCGCAGCAAATAAGTGGAGATGTGTAAGATTCCACTTTGGATTTTGATTATTGTTCACAATCTTTTGAATCATAGTTTAGTTGTTTTGCCAAAAAGATAAAAGAGTTTTGGTTCGTTCTGAGTTTGTAAAGTGAATTTTATTTTATTTTACTGCCTTTAGAATCAGAGTTTAGTTGTTTATCCAGAAATTGAAATTTTAGTTGATTTTGAGTTTGTAAAAGGGGGCATTTGGAGTTAACGGACAAAAATTGATTTTTACTAGTTTTCATTGTAAATTGACCCTATTAAGTTTTAAAAATCGTTTCTTATTCATTTGAGCTGTAATTTGTACTAACTAAACAACGTGCTAAACTTTCAGGCAGTTTCGACACTGTTCCTTGAGAGACCTATTTAGGTCTTTGCTATTAAATATCTAGATAAACGGTATTTGTGAGTGTTTTAAGGACCACCCTTTCGGATGATCTTGTATCGTGTCCAAGGTGGGCTCTAACTCACTTCATGATATTAATAGAGAAATTTCTTTTATCTCACTTAACGCGGATCTCGGGGCACATGTCAAAACGAACTGAAACTTTGAATTGTTTTTGTTGTTGGTCTTTAATTTTCTCAAAATTTCAGTTTTCATTTAGTCATGTATGTAAGGTCTTTAATTAAAATGACATCTAAGGAGGTCCCCTGGGTTAGTAAAAAACCAGTTTTTGGTACTAATATGCCAATACCTATTTGTAAAATGATTTTTCTTTTATTTCCATCATCAATGAGTATTGCACGTGTAAGATACTGCTCTGATGTCTCCACGGTGATTTTATTTTATTATTTTATTTTTTTAGAATCAGAATTGAATAAGGTTCTCTAGCTGTCTCAATGTGGATTTGATTCTTTTTTCCTTTTAATTTAGTGTAAGTTTTTGTATCAAATTGTATCTAACTAAATGCTGTAATCATTAGGTTTTCATGTTAATTTCGAAGAAGCTTAGTTTAAATGTGAATAACTCACCGGTTTTGTTTCTCATTTGTTTTCAGTAGCATTGTTTTAAGATATTGTTTAATTTCTATCAGTGCACTGATTTTTTTGTGGGTATGATGTTATAAGAGGAAATCATATTTATCAAAATTGCCTTAAATTCATTGATTAGAATTCCAAAACTTGTGTTGTCAATAGTGTCATCAATGTTAGCTGACACAACGGCCCAATGGATTTTGCTGGAATTTTTTCAATTCTCACTTTTAAAAGATCTAATACTGTAGCACATATTAAGTTTATGCTCATCCACTTAAGAACTTTGTAATGCACAATAAGTGTTCTCATGCACGTAAGAACTTTGTAATGCACAATAAGTGTTGAATATATTAAATCTACCTGGTTTAAATGTTTGTTTTGCTACAAGTTTGTTGTTGTTTATCCAACTCAAGTGGGTAATTATCTCCATGAGATATGGACTGGATGTGATGTTAATGAATGAAACATTTGCGATTATTCTTTTATTAATTAACAATTGCCAAGTTTTATTATTTTTGGAAAAATCTTATTGGCGCTCATGTTATGTTCTCTAGTGTTTTGCTACTGCAAGTACCATGCAACTTGATGCAAAATTTCGAATTCTATGGTATGTGTTTATTCTTGTTGCATGTTACTCAAAAAGGAAAAAAGTCTGATGCGTGTTGGATATTTGGTCGGCTGTCTCAATGTTGGAGTCTGTGGGTATATCTCTGAAAGATTCCATGATAAATTTGTGGAGTGTTATGAATTGCGTTGTAACTGTTTATCACGATTGCACACTGTTTGTTGGGTACTTGCTAGTTGTCATGTTACATTGTCCCCTCGTGGTAGCTTTTCCTTTTCAAAGTGAAGTAAAGTAAAGAATTTGTATGCCGTTCATGTTTATCTAGTAGCGAACAAGTTGATGGAATGCTCCCCAATGATACTTTTCACATGTACTTTGCATTCCTTCCACTCCTCATCAATTTTTTTCACTTGTGGACTTGTGTGGTATGTCGTTCATGTTTGTCTAGTTGTGAATAAGTTGATGTAATACTCCTCAATGACACGATTTACATATACTTTGCATTCCTGCTCATCAATTTTGTCACTTGTGGACTTGTGTGGTCAAAGAGATTGCTTGAGGAATGCGTCATCAATGCTCTGAGTGAGACGTTTCTTTAGTTGGTGTATCATCATCGTGTTAATTGTTGAGACATGTTGTGCTCTTCTCGAGCGTGTCGTTTGGCTTACATCAGTAGTCACAATCTCTCTTTTTTTCACCCTTTATTATTATTATTTTAAATATCATTATTCCTTATTTTCATTTTTATTGACATTGATGATATTTATCTACTGCAGAGGGTCACCACTTGCTCTTGCTATGGACTCGGAGGAAAGCCTTGGGACAGTTCTGGCAGATGTATACAGTTCTCATGAAACAAGGACTCTTTGTTTGCATGCTTTCTCGGATTTGTCTCACGTTCCACCAGCAATATTCGTCTACCTTTTGAAAGAATGTTATTTGTGTGGTAATGTCTTCTTATTCTTTGCATTCAATGTAAAATTAGCATAACTCATGCACTTATGATCTAGGTATTTTGAATGAGTTTTATCACTGTTCATTATCTACATGTATCAAAAATATTGGATACTCAAACAAATTTAAAAGAAGAAAATAACCTGGATATGCATAATCATTTATAGAAAAAGTTCATTACCAGAAAAACCTCATCTTAACTCTTCGGAGTTGGATAAACAAATTATTTGTATTATTGATCGTGCAAACAGATTTACTTGGTTTAACTTCATATATGCCTTTTGATTTCTCAAAATCTCAGTCCATTTTCCCTATGATTAATACATGAATAGGCTCTCCCATGATTAATCAGTGAAAGAATAAATAATGAGATACTCTTTAAATTAAAAAATGCTGGAGCAGGTTGATGAGGGTAAGTCAAACTCTTTGACAGTCACTCACTTGCCTTTCCTATTAATATACCCACTCTTGGTATCATGAAAAAGAACCCCTCATTGTGCCTCAAGATGTTAAACCGTATGGTCATGTCACAACTCATGTATAACTGACTTGTATGACCTTTGTTCATCTAATGACGTTGGAAATGAGGTATCTTGAATCAACTCTTACCATCGCTGTTGGATCTGGAAGACTCGGATAAGCCTAATTATTAACTTCTTCATATCATTTGGTTCAAATAACCTTGGAAGTTGTGCTTTAACCACTAATGGTTGTTAATCACTGTGCAACCTCTTCCATTTGTATTGCGTTGCAACTGAAGTTTCTTGGATCAATCCCGACTTCCTGTATCTTTTTGTAACATGTTTGACTAGCAATACAATACAAGGATCGACTCTTTTATCACACTACTAAATTGACACACCTTACATAATATAGTACTTCGTAAGAACTTAAGCTGTTAGGCTTCTTGTCATGTTGGTCTTAGCTGTGAATTATGCAACCTTCTGACATGGTGGTGTGTTTCTCGTTGAACCCTAATTTTGAAGGAACATGCAAAGCCACTGATAAGTTCCGTGCTCTTCAGAAACAACTTGTAATGATATTGGAGAACTCCCCTCAGCCTGGACCTGCTACTTTTGTTGTTCAATGTCTTTATGTATTTTCCATACTTGGCCATCCCTACACAGAAGGCTTCAGTCACTTGTTGATCTCATCTCTTCGTCGTTTACAACCTGTTGAGACAATTGAATTAGATTTTCTTCTAGCGCAAAGCCTTGCTGCACAATTGTTTTTGGATGCCACTGCTGGTTTGGTGATCCACGAGTTAAATGTTCTCATAAAATTGCTTGAGGCTTTCAAGGTGGGGTTGCCGAGTATAGGAAAAGCTATACATGGCTTGGAATTGAAGGATGCTAGTTTGGATGTAGCGCAGGCATATGTAGAATCATACATCAGTGAACTTATAGAAAAGAAATTGTATTCTAGTGCTGTCATCCTCCTAGAACACTTTGACATCCATTTGTCTGATGACTCCTTCCTGTCAAGATTGATGCAAGAAAACCAACTAAAACCAGCAGAGAAGTTGGCAACTTTCATGGGAAGGTCTATGTTGTGTAAGGTGGTCGAGAAGTATATCGAGATGAAGATGCTTAAAGATGCTTATAGGGTTATGAAGACTAACAATCTACAACAGGAATTTCCGCATGTATATCAGATGTACAAAGAAAGGTATGCTGTAAAAAAGTTGTGCTTCTTACGGATCATTTTGTTTGAGAATTTTATCTAGTTATATGTTTATCACAATCAAACAGTTAATAACAATTTTCTTTTCTTTTCTTACTTTTTGCAGCTCATTGAAGGGACTAGCAGAAAAAGCGTGTTGGGATGTTGCTGAGGCAAGGACCAATGGCAATAGGAAGCTTGTTGAATACCTGGTGAGATGATCATTTAATAACAATGTTTGTTTTGTGTAAATACACTAGATTTTGGGGGTTTATAGTTTAAATGGGATTCATTATTTATATTGTACTACTTTTTTTTTTTTTTTTTTTTTCAATTTTAAATTTCACTGCAGCTCTGTCCCAAGACTGCATAGCTAAACTTTTTGACCCTGCTTTTCTGATAGGGCATATTGTCCTTCATAGAAGAGATTTTGTGTGCCTGATGCTGGGTGGCATTGATCTTCAAAATCCAGTATAAAAATTTAATTTTCTAAAACGATATTTCTGAACAACCAAACTTCTAGAGTATGATACAACATGTCTTGGAAAGGGTTCCTTGCTGGCTGCTGCACAGAGAAATTTCTAACTTCAATAGCAAGCTTTGTAGCTTCAAATAAATGATTATTATCATTCATCGTTGAAACCTAAAAAAACATAATAAATAGAAAGAAAGAAAAAATATATATAACAACGCCATTTTCAAATAAAACAAACATGATGGGGAGTGTCGAATGCACGACCTAGTGAATAGGGTGGCATGTCGAAGGCATGACACGGTAGCCGTGTTCGTAGGCATTGGTAATACACTAGTTCATATATCTATATTATAGCATTTTATCTTTTAATTTATATTTATTCTTTTCCACTGAACTCGAAAGCCAACTCACAAGCTGCCAAACTCACTCCTAACCTCGTAGCCTCTAAATACTCATCCCACTATCACTGCCAGAAACCACCACCATAGACCCTAGTAGAGAACATCATCACAATGCACCTGAGCACCATTGGTATAGATACATCAAGTATGAACTACTGAGTAATATTTATACTTTAGTTAGTTGGTGAGACCTTTAATTGTTTTAAAAACCTAGCATATATGATGTTTGACAAAAAATTGTTTTACTTGTTGACAAAATAAAGGTATATCTTGCATTGGAAGCGGGATACTCTGAGAAGGTTGAGGAATTGTGTGAGCGATACTCCCTGGATGGTTTCCTGAACAACAAAGGTACAAAAAAGTATTTGTATAGTTTATATCTCATAGTACTCAAGTATTAGAATGTGTCAATTCCACTGATATTGCTGGTCTAGAAACTAGATGTATGTTTTAATTTACGGTCCAAATCATGGCATATAGTTTTACTTTTATTTTAGGAAAAAAAAAAAAACTTGATTTTATTTTAAGGTGGAAATTGATATACTGAGATGCTATCCTGTGGCTGAGCTCTCTGACCATTTTGTCTGACTTGCTTCAGGTTAGCTAGCAATATAATTGATTGATAGATACGGAATGAAATAACAATAAATGATTGATTCCATTGTTGAAGTCATCAAGTTAATTCACAAGTTTCCGGAATTGTGTGTGCCAAGATATGAATGACTCTTGTAGAACCTCTTTTAGTTGTATCGAAAATGGTTTTCACCTAAAAGCTGTTTTTAGGGTGTTTGATAAGCAACGGTGTGAAATTTTGTTTGGATGTGTTAACTCAAGTATTTTTAGCACTCAAAGTTTGAATATGAGGTTTTTGAAGTGCTGTAAGTGTAAGACCTACCACTATATACAACTAAGTGTGTGAAATATAAGGTTGGGATGTGGTGAGAACTAATCTCTTGCCAAGTAGTTTGACTGACCTACGTGAGTTTTGGTGCTGTTGACTTTTGGTAGATGTAAACTCCTCATAGGTGAGATCATTCCCGTAAAAAAACAGCACATTCCAGTATCTCTAAATCCATTAGACGTATTTTGAAAACAGTGGTGAAAACCAACGACCTGAAATCATTAGTTTATATATAAATCACTCAACAAGTTATTGTATCCTCATTGTGACTGTTCTATTACATTGTTAGATTATAATTACCTTAATTTGGAAATCATGATATCTAGTGATCTCAGATTTTGTTCATGCCTCTCTTATATACAAAACATGATTCTATGTTTGCATGACACAGAACCAGGAGCATGTTCTTCAAGTTCCCTACAGACCCATT
Organism: Berberis vulgaris; assembly: GCA_963556465.1. NCBI lineage: Eukaryota > Viridiplantae > Streptophyta > Magnoliopsida > Ranunculales > Berberidaceae > Berberis > Berberis vulgaris. The sequence continues at coordinate 18,940,153 of OY747131.1, forward strand.
ATTTAAATACAGATGCATTAGCTGTTGATCGTATTGTATGGGTTGATCAAGTTGAAGCGTTGCTTAGCGCTACATCCCAAATTGAGGGTTGTAAAGTTATTGGTGTGGATTGCGAATGGAAACCCAATTATGTAAAAGGTAGCAAACCAAATAAGGTAATCATCGATCTCGTTTTCTCCTCTTAGATGAAACCGTTCTCTTCATTATGTTGTAGATTTCTATGTTCCATAGCTTGTAATTGTTTGTTGAGAATAGAAGAATATAATAAAATCAACTGTTGAATACATTAGTAACCATTAAATCACTTTGGCTAATTGTCAATAATTATCATAATTTTAAAATTATATATACCTTATTCAGTCCACAAAAAAGTCCGATGATCCGTTTAACACTGCATCATTTCGGGTTTGAGGTGTTCCATATAGATACTGATGTTAGGACATTAAAGCTTTTTGGAATTGATAGTCTTCCACTCATTCGTTTTAGGAATGCAGGTAGGCAATCCTTGAGTTAACTAACTTCTTTACCGTCTGTGCCAGATAGGATGGCTTCATGGATCAGTTAAATTGGAGTTGGTCACTTGGTTGAAATGATTAATCGTGTAAAGAGTATCTCTTGATAGTTTCTTTGTGATCGGGAATATTTTGTATTTGAGTGTTGTACATATGCGACACTCAGTCATTCACTCTCTAACCATAAAAAAACTTTTTGTCCCGCTCATAAAAAACAAGCATTTCAACTTTTTGAATAAAAATTCAAGCCATAGGCATACTTGGTTCTAAGTCTACAAGAGTGAAAGATGTGTTCCATAGGTTGGCATTGGACAAAACTGTTAGGTATAAAAACTTGTCAACCAAATGAGATAATAAAGTCCACTCCCATTAGTTTTTGTTAATCAGATTCTTCAAAGCCACCTCTTCATATATATTCAAATCAATTTTATTGTCTGCAACCTGTTTTTCTGCATGCAACGACGATCCTTCAAGTCTAAATGAATACGACGTCGCGAGAGACAAAGGATCACCGAGTGATGGGATCATAACAACGATATCCTTTTTGAGCATGACTATGCACCTGCACCCCGACAATTTGTATATGATGCAGCAGAGGGCATTTCAGCTGCATGGGATATGTTAGGATTGTACTTGGAATCCAATTGAGGGGATGTCGATGAAGGATTGAGAATCCAGGAGACAGGATGGAATCAGATTGGCAGAATTCGGTCTGATGATTTTGGTTTGATAGCTAGTGCACAGAGCAGTGAGCTTTCAGATTAAGATGTTTAAGGTTGTGATCAGGTTTTGATAGTGACCGAGACACTGGGAAAGGTCGTAGGTGAAAAAAATTCTGGACGCCCTCTGATGGTAAGAGAGGTTTGGAGGATCTTCAGACAGCCCTCTGAGGTTTAGAGTCCTGCTAGCTACTATATGGCTCATCTGGGAGGAAAGGAAAAAAAAAAAAATAAGAAGGATCTGGAGATGCAGAGATTAAATCCCTTGTTTGGCACTGGGGCAACATGTGGGGGCTGATCAATGACATTGAGTTCCATGTTTGTATGTTTGACTGGGTTATTATGTTAAAACTGTAGTAGGTTTTTTTTAGTTGCTTCTTTGCTGCTTGTGACCTTCACAGTCACTTCCCCCTCTTGTGCACTATCTTGTTTGTACCCTTTCTTACTTATTGTCATTATGTTGCCTGCTTTTGATTGGAAAAAATAAATGGCATATCACATCACTTAGCTACTTTGCAACAACCTATAGGAATCAATGTATTTGCTAGTCCTTTTGATTGAGATATATAGAACTTATACTGTTATACATGTAGATCCTAAAAAAACACTGTACATTAGAATGTAACTGGCTTTAGGAATAAAATTCGACGGGGATCAGGTAGTCTATTGTCCAGGTACATAGAAGTGTTATGATGCATGTGTACAAATTCTCAAATATAAATAGTTGACTGTCATCTTCTTTATTTCTCATTGGGGACTTTGTTTATTTATTGTTGGTGAACTTTGTTTCAAATACCAAAACTGGATTTTCTGGTGCAGGTATCCATCATGCAGATAGCTGCTGATAATGTAGTTTTCATCATTGACATGATAAAGTTATCTATGGATGAGCCCAATATCCTAAACAGTTGCTTCAAACGCATTCTACAGTCTCCTAGCATTCTTAAACTTGGTAAGCAGCTGTCCCGATAGCATTACTCATAATCTTTTTCATGTGTTATTATTCATGATTATTCTTCCAATTAAGGGGTGCTCCATAATTCCTGCTTTCCCTGGCCTACTGTGATTCAGTAGCCAAAAAGAGGGAATGGAGGCTTCCTTCAGATGGCCTGTGTTCTAAATACTTTAGATAGGATTATGTCAGAGCATTAAACTTGTTAGGTTTCTTTTTAGTGGGATATTTACATAAACCTCTCATGGCGTATTGCTTCCCAGACATGTCATTGCTAATGTTTATGATCTTGCTTTAAGGTCCCTTGTATCAAATCTCCAAGCTCAGTATCAAAAGACATCGGTCCCTTTGTCATGTTGTACCATGTGACCTTTGTGTGCTTGTATGTGTAGAAATCATATGATTTTTATCATATAGAAAGAGTGGGGGAATTAATTTTTCTTTTTTTTAATCTTTTTAACTGCAGATTCAATTTATTCAACAAAGCGACAAAAATAATGAAGCCATTGCCCCACTAGTCCGATTACTAGAAATTATTGATCCACTATGAAACTCTCCCAATACAATGCGAAGAAGACATATAGCAAAGAAGTCCCAAGGCATCCATCACAAGTTATTAGGAAGACTTGAATCCACCTTGAAAACACATAGGGTTGTTCTTATTTTCACAGACAAAACAACATGCTAATAAGGTTTCAATTGTGGTTTTTGTAGGCTACAATTTGCAGTGTGATTTAAAGCAACTGTCTCATTCTTACAAGGAGCTTGAGTGTTTCAAGCATTATGAAATGCTACTGGACATCCAGAATGTGTTTAAAGAACGTAAGGGTGGTCTTTCTGGGCTTGCCAAGGTGAGATTAATTTAATTTGTACCCTTATCCACTTCAATTCTATGTTTTTCTAGGGTAGAATTCACTTGTAGATTACTTTCATTATGCTTTCTTGTGTTAGTGATCTTTGTTAGACAGATCCAATATTTCTGATACATAAAGTGCTATTGCTTTCAGCATCTGGCTTTTGTCCAATCTCAGTGAACAATTTAACTTGATTTTGTTTTTTTCTTAATCAGAAAATATTGGGATCTGGACTGAACAAGACAAGACGGAACACCAATTGGGAGCAACGGCCTTTGAGTCAGAATCAGGTATGTACTGTCTTTCCCATTATATTCTCACGAGTACTTGGAAATGGTGATTGTAACTTATTCATGGACTAGAGCTCACCCACGCTTTTAAGGTGTCCTATTCATGTCTTAGCATGTATATAAAGAGTGAGGCTAGGGAACCGGGTTTTGCAACCAGGATGCATCATCAGAGGATTTTTTTTACAACCTCGAGATACATATATACACTTTGGAAATTTCATCATTCTTTCAAGATCATGCCACGTCACCCTGGTTGCAAAAACCCGGTTTCTTAGTATTTTCGATAAAAACTAATTATATCACCTAGGGTGCTTCTTGTGATATAATTATTTATGAAACCATAACATGTCAGAAGACGATGTGGGTTTTTCTTAAAGTTTTTCAATTTGTGGTTTTGTTTTGATTGTCAAAGTAAATAAAGATCCTGAAAATATTGTCTTATAAAATAGAAGATTAAGCATCTTATCAGGTTGCTTGTTTGGATTTCTTTAGAAGAGTGTCTCCTGTCTTTTATTTGTTTGCTGTTAGGAGAGTTTTATCATGCTTGGTGCCCTATGTGTCCTCAAGTTTCCTATATGATAGTGTTTTTTTTTAAACACAAGGAAACCACATTGGGGATATAGAAACTCTTTAAAGATTAATGGATTGGTTAGAATTATTTACTGATATCATGAATTGCTGTAGTAATAGATCTGACCTACGATTTTGACAAATAATAAAGACTGTAAAATCTCCTGTCCTTAATAGATCAATTTTGTAAGGTCAATTCATCCAATAATTGTCCCTAATTTTCAGTGTGCCCTCTCACCAGACAATATCATATTGGGATCAAATGCATGACTAAGTGATAATGAATTTGCAGATGGAATATGCAGCTCTAGATGCTGCAGTACTTCTTCGAATATTCTCTCATGTCGGCGACCAGAAGCAGTCCTCAGAGGGCAGTGATAAGCAGGCTGAAAAAATTGAATGGAGATCATGCCTTGTAAGTTAAAAATAGAAGCTGTGTACTTTCTCCATTTTAACATTAGCTGCAATTTGAGTTGTCTTCTAGTAACTAAAGTGTGACAAAAAGCGAAATAGAGATGCACCACCTTAGCAGAAAGATTTAGGTTTTTTTTGGATTTTTGTAGTCCACCCCATCGTTTTATCTTTAGACTTATCTCCCCCACCAACAGTCTGGTTTCTCCATGGGGTAAATGCAACAATGAAAAAACCTGTAAGGGTGTTATCCATAGCTCACATATGACAGGTGGAAGCTTAAGTCCAAAGATGTAGCTATGAAAAACTCAAAAATATCACTCCAAAGATATGGTTACCATCATCTGTTGGCTACTCGTGTCCTTATTTATTCAACCTGAAAGAAAAGTTGAACATCTCCCTTTGCTTAGCAGACAGAAAGTCAACTGACGAGTATTCTTTGTTTCTGATTAATCACACAGGTTTCTCATCTGGATGATAAGCATAAGGCTCCTAAACCAAAGAAGAAACCCAAAAGTAGAAATGCAGTTGGAAGCGGAAGTGCGGTGTCGGAAGATTCGAGTTGATTACATTATATTCTGATCAAATTCTTCCTCCCACCACAGTTATCTTTTCTTAATTTTTTGAAACTCAGCGAGGGCATCTGTATATATGTCACATTTACAAAAACTGGAAATGGCCAATAGGACTCTAGGCCAGTTCAGTTATCTTAAAATCAGTGTACAGTTTGGAATGCTCTGAATCTGGGATGGTTTGAGGCAATTTTTTTTTTTTTTTCTCACAATGCTTAGTGCATGTTCTGGATGTGCATGAGGTCCCAAAATCACAGTTTTATGTTCACTTGCAGATGAGATGATAGTCTTATGTAGTGGCCATGATACATTTCTCTTCTTTGCCATTGTTGCTCCTTTCTCAGAATCTATAACTAACAATTGACAAGAATATTTACTCCGATGTTAAAATCATCTCTAGTACTTTTTTTTTAATTTTGTATATGACAGTGTTGGAAATGTAAATGCTGCAAATTAAAACAAGAACGAAGTTACCAATTTTCTTGGGTTGAGTCGCGGACTAGGTCATTCTCTTTAAGACGTTTCGCGGCTCTGCCCAAGATTGTGCAAGCAGTCTGATAGCCTTGTCGTCCCCAGGATAAAACAGCCCAGAATTTTGTATCTGTCTCGTTCAATCACATGCACGAACGGAATTCTATTCACCATTTACTTCCTTTTACTCGGAATCACAAAAACAATGAAATAAAAAAGACTCTGAAATATGAAGTGATTTACTAAAAAACAAAACTCTGGAATCTCTTGCGTAAAATCTCTGAAATATGAAGAGTTTACTAGAAACAAAACTCTGGAAGAACTCTCTGAGAGAATGATTCGAAAGCAAAAGTGTTTTTCAAATTTTTTTTATCCCAGAGTTCTCTTGTATTTATAGGCTGAGAGAGGATCTGCAGTGAGTAAAAATGCTTGTAATCGCGGCGGAAATCGTGGAGAGAATCAGGAAAAAATCGTGGGAGAAGAGACTGGGTTTTCTTTTGACCCAGTAAGTCTTCTTCTCTGCCTTATTTATTAATTTTTTTTTTTATTTTTCAAATAAAATTTCAGCAAAAAGAATGTTTAATCCCGACCCGGCTTGACATTTCGGACAGCGGCGCGTGCGTGGACCAACATTGGTCTAACTCTCCCCTCCTTCACAAAAGTGTGGGCACCCCTTGGGGTCCAAGCCCAAATCCAAACACTATCCTTATTAACTCCTCCACAATGAGTTACATAGAAGATATGAGACTAAATAATAGAAAGAGAGAGTTTCAAAGTTCAAAAACCATTTTTGTTTTAAAAATTCAAACTCATTTTTTTCCAACAATCCCCCACTTGAACTTTAAAAAAAACATTTCTTCATCGAGCAATCTATAAATATAAATTGTGCATAAGCAAAAAAGACTTTCAACTTGAACTCTTGCATAGTGTTCATGATTTATATTATACTAGAGTAACTCGTACTTTTGAACTCTATCTCTAACAACATTACACGCACAACATTACTAGGGTAAAGTCTAAATAAGCCCGTGCTTTAAGGCCATGCACGTATATCCCAGTGTAGTGAAGGCTCTAGGAAATTTGCCCACAAATTCCATAGGAAGTGGCCATACTTCCACAATCACTTAGGTGAGTAGTTCAAGAGTACTCATGTAGCTAGGTACTCCATTCCACATAGAGTATAGATCTCATTAAGAGTTTTTAACTCATCCTACTATCGCTTCAGGAACTCATGCTTCAATCTAGGAATGGAATTACTATAAGGTCAACATGATTCACTTCATATCATTCACGACTTGTTATTACCCATTGAACCTATTTCTTGGGATCTCCAGTCTATAGATTGGATTACCATCATGAATAACTCATCAATCTAAGGGCATAAGTCCCATTCCTTTCGAGGTTTTGAAAACCTTCTCTCTAGCTAATCCTTTCGTCAAAGGATTAGCCAAGCTCTCATCAGTACGTACATGATCCACTCTCACGGCACCAGTAGATAAAAACTCTCTAACTGTACTGTGCTTACGACATATTTGTCGTCTCTTGCCGTTATAATAACAGTTATGTATCTTTGTAATAGCCGCAGTACTATCGCAATGGATCAAGACAGCTGGTATCGGTATTTCCCATAAAGGGATCTCTGCTAGCAGGTTTCTTAACCAACTTGCTTCCTCACTAGCCGTGGCTAGTGCTATCATCTCTGACTCCATCGTGGACTGTGCCAGAATAGTATGTTTCTTTGATTTCCAAGAAACAGCTCCACCAGCTATATTGAAAATATAGCCACTGGTGGCTTTGGAGTCATCTGAGAGAGTGTTCCAATCATCATCGTTATATCCTTCAAGGACAGCGGAAAACTTCTGATAGTGTAATCCGAGGTTCTTAGTCCTCTTCAGGTACCTCATGACCCTTTCAATAGCATGCCAATGTTTTATACTAGGTCTACTGGTAAATCGGCATGGTAGTCCCACAAAATAAGCTATGTCGGGCTTAGTGCAATCGGTAGCATATCGTGGACTACCAATGATGCTCGCATACTCAAATTGTCTAATACCGTTACCGGTGTTCTTGAACAACTTTACACTAGGATCATTAGAAGTACATGCAGGTTTACAGTCAGAGTAATTATATTTCTTTAGGATCTTCTCAATATAGTGTGATTGATCCAAAGAAATTCCATTTTCAGACCTAGTAATCTTAATATCAAGGATTACACTTGCCTCTCCAAGGTCTTTCATATCAAAGTTCGCACACAATAAAGATTTCACTTTATTCACGACATGAATATTAGAACCAGAGATAAGGAAATCATCCACATATAGACATATAATAGTGCAAATGCCATTTTCAGATTTATAATAAATGCATTTGTCACTTTCGTTCACTTTAAAGTCACGTGAGATAATAAGATTATCAAAATTTTCATGTCATTGTTTTGGAGCTTGTTTCAAACCGTAAAGAGATTTATCTAGTTTGCAAACTCTATTTTCTTGCCCTGGAATTACAAAACCTTCAGGTTGGTCCACGTAAATTTCTTCTTCCAAGTCACCATTAAGAAACACAGTCTTAACGTCCATTTGGTGCAATACTAGATCGTGTATTCCAGCAAGAGAAATTAGCACTCGAATAGATGTAATTCTGGTAACAGGAGAATATGTGTCAAAGAAGTCAACATTTTCTTTCTGTCTAAACCCTTTGGCTACAAGGCGAGCCTTAAACTTTTCAACATTTCCATCGAGTTTCATTTTCTTCTTACATACCCACTTACAAACCTATTGTCTTGCAACCTGGTGGCAAGTCAACTAAATGTCAGGTTCTATTAGACTCAAGAGAGTCCATTTCATCATCAATAGCCTCTTCCCAAAAGTTGGCATCTATAGAGGATAAGGCTTCTTGAAAGCTAAGGGGATCTTCCTCGATTGTAAAGGCATAGAAATCGGGGCCATAGTTTTTAGAAGTTCGGTTCCGTTTACTTCTCCTAGGCTCAGATTCTGTGGCTTTAACATTTTCATTCATTCTAGTCATAGACACGTTATTAGAGGGTGTACCCCTACTATTCCTCAAGATAAAAGGAAATCTATGTTCATAGAAATCAACATCGTTCGATTCTATGATAACGTGATCACTAAGGTTATAGAATCTATAGGCTTTGCTGTTAACGACATATCCTATGAATACACACTCACATGCCTTACTGGCAAACTTGTTCCTTTTAGGATCAGGTATTCTAACACAAGCTAAGCAACCCAAAGGTTTGAAATATGACAAGTTTGGTTGTCTATTTTTCAAAAACTCATAAGGAGAAGTTTAACTTTTCGATTTAGGGACTCTATTTAACACGTAACAGACCGTTAAAATAATCTCTCCCCACCAGTGCGATGCAACACCGGAGTTAAGTAGAATGACAACTACTAACTCAGTAAGAGTTATATTTTTCCTTTCAGCTTTGCCATTCATCTCAGGAGAGCACGGTACAATTTTTTCATGAATAATTCCATGAGAATTATAAAACTCTATGAAACCACTGCTGTCATATTCCGTGCCTCTATCACTCCTAAATCTCTTTATTTTCTATTAAACTGATTTTCAACTTCCGTTAAAAATATTTTGAACATGTCAAATGTTTCACTCTTATTTTTCATCAGAAAGATGAAGGTATAATCGGAGCAATCATCAATAAACGTAATAAAATAACGTTTTCCATTTCTAGTCAAAACACCATCAAGTTTACATATATCTGAATGTATTAAATCTAAGGGTTCAGATTATCTAACAACAGATTTATATGGTGTTTTGGTTATTTTCGCTTGACTACAATAGTTGCATTTTTCAAAGTCATTTAAGGACAATTTTGGAATAAGTCCTAAGTTACTCATGTTTTTAATTATTCGCTTATTAACATGACAAAGTCTAGCATGCCAAATATTAAGAGAACACAACATGTAAGCAGAACTAGAAATTTTATTAACATTCAATTTAAACATACCATCAGTGGCATACCCTTCCCCAACAAATACATTGTTCTTAGTGATGGTATACAAATCAACCCCTATTATTTGAGTAAACCCAGCCTTGTTTAGAAGGTAACCAGAAACTAAGTTCTTCCTCATCTCTGGAGTATGTAGGACATCCTTCAGGATGACGGTCTTTCCAAAGGAAAACTTCAGCTCTACTTCGCCAGTTCCAGCAACGATAGTGGAGTGAGAATCATCCAACAACACTTTATTGTCCTCAGCTTCAGAATAGGACTTGAACATTTCTCGATCATAGCAGACATGTCGAGAAGCACCAATGTCAACCCACCATCTCTCGGATCCACCAACAAAGTCGATCTCAGAGACCGTGACAATAAGTTGGTATTTGGTTAGGTTCGCCTGCGGAACAGGACGAGATCCATTCCGGCAGTTTCTGACCATATGCCCTGGCCTACCACAGGTATAACATAGGAACTGTGCTGATTCATTTCTTGAGGGGTGTTTTTGTCAATTCTGATTTCGCGGAAGATTTTGATTCTGTTGGTTGCGGTTTTGGTTGTTCCGGTTCTGATAGTTCCGATTCTGATTGTTTCGATTTTTATTGTGTTCATAGTCTTTCCACCGGGTTCCAGAGCCACAGGGGTGGATTTCTTCAAGTTGGAAATAATCAGAATTTCTTCTTTTTGATCTTGTTTCCGAGCTTCCTCCTCAATCCGAAGACGGGTAATCAGACTTTCTAGAGAGAACTCTTTGGTTTTATGCCTAAGTGCATCCTTAAAGTCTTTTCAACTAAGGGGCAATTTATCTATCACAACAGCTACTTGAAATTTCTTATCTAAGGTCATGTCTTCATATATGATTTCATAAGCAATTTTCTGTAGCCCGTGAGATTGGGTTTTCACAGACTTATCATCAATCATTTGGTATTTCAGATAACGACTGACGACATATGTCTTTGTGCTAGCCTCCTCATTGTCATATTTTTTTCCTAAGGGCTTCCCAAATATCTTTAGCAGTTTTTTCATAACAGTAATAATCATACAGTTCATCAGAGAGACCATTCAGAATAAAATTCTTACACAAGAAATCATTTTCAATCCAACAATCTAATTCCTTAGTGCGGGTTTCATCAGGTTCAACAGGTAATTGGTTTTTCAGCATTACAGATATAAGCGACTTTTTGCGTCATTAAGAAAAACAACATTTTTTGCCTCCATCTTGTTAAGTGTTGACCCTCAAAACGAAAGGGCCTGTTTAGGTCCTTAGCAACAAGTTCAGTAATAGTAGACATGGCAAATATGTAACGTCTTAAAATTGTTGGAAATATAAATGCTGCAAATTAAAACAAGAACGAAGTTACCAATTTTCTTGGGTTGAGTCGCGGACTAGGTTGCTCTTTTTAAGACGTTTCGCAGCTCTGCCCAAGATTGTGCAAGCAGTCTGATAGCCTCGTCGTCCCCAGGATAAAATAGCCTAGAATTCTGTATCTGTCTCGTTCAATCACATGCATTGTTGACGAACGTAATTCTATTCACCCTTTACTTCATTTTACTCGGAATCACAAAAACAATGAAATAAAAAAGACTTTGAAAACAAAACTCTGGAAGAACTCAAAAGCAAAAGTGTTTTTTTGATTTTTTTTTATCCCAGAGTTCTCTGGTATTTATAGGTTGAGAGAGGATCTGTTGTGAGTAAAAATGCTTGTAATGGCGGCGGAAATCGTGGGAGAAGAGATTGGGTCTTCTCTTGACTCAGTCTTCTTCCTCGCGTAGAGTGGACCAACATTGGTCTAACTCTCCCATCCTTCACAAAAGTGTGGGTACCCCTTGGGGTTCAAGCTCAAGTTCAAACATTATCCTTATTAACTCATTCACAATGAGTTACATAGAAGATACGAGACTAAATAAGAGAGAGAGAGAGAGAGTTTCAAAGTTCAAAAACCATTTTTGTTTTAAAAATTCAAACTCATTTTTTTTTTCCAATAGATAGTTTTGAAATCATTAATATGCTTTGAATTTTTTTTTCTAGTATCATTTTTCATTACCTAAACTCAACTCTTAACTTCATCTTTCAAGGTGTGAAATATGTTTGTTACCTGTGACTCTCTCGGTCTGATTATTGATAACCGTTACTCATCAGCAGGTAAAAGGTATGTAAAGAATTACCTCTTCTTTATTTTGCAATAGCTGATTCAAGTTTTGAAATAGACAAAGTTCCAATTCTGGTTGTTTAGGAATAGAGATACTCCTCGGGGCACCATTATAGATTTATGATGTATGTTCAGTCCAATGGCGAGGAAGCTCTTTTCTCAGTTTTCTGGAGCAGTGCACTGATCATTTTTTTTTAAATGATAGGAGATGCTTTCGAGACTAATAAAGTGCTAATTTTTATGAACTGCTATCTCAGAAGTTTGTCTCAAGCTTCTTGTACAATACTCAAAAGGGAGGAGGACAATGTTCCAAACCCCCAAACAAAAACTTGTCTCGACAACTTTGAGTGACTTCGCCATCTTCATCCTCATATTCATGTCTTGTTCCCATCTTCCACTTCTCGATCTGGCTTAGTAGGATGCTTAGGCAATGCTCGGGTAGATACATTTCTTGTGGGATCAGTGGCATCGGCATAGTAGGACTTCAAGTTACTTGCATGGAAGACAGGATGGGTGAAACGGAGCCAATGTGGTAACTTGACGCGATAGGAGACTTTGTCGACTTTCTCAATAATCTGTACCAGTCCCTCATACTTGCAAAACAGATTGTTGTGTGCTCTAGCTGTCCTTTTATACTTGTTGAACATATCTAGCTTCACCAATACCAAGTCCCCGACTTCAAAAGGATCAATCCGTCGTTTCTTGTCGGCCCATTTCTTCATGTGACGGGAGGCTTTCTCAAGATAGGCTCGAGCAACTTCAATGTTTTTTCTGCCAGGCTTTGACAAATTCAAGAGCTCTTGGGCTGGGTCCTTGGTATCCGGTAAGTACTATATGTGGTGTCAATGGTTGCTGACTAGTAACCAACTGAAAGGGGCTGGAGTGAGTAGCTGAGCTCTTTTGTAAGTTGAAACAGAATTGTGCAACATCAAGTAGTCCCACCCAATTTTTCTGGTTTGCACTTACAAAATGACGAAGGTATTCTTCGAGCATAGAGTTAAAGCGTTCAGTCTGTCCGTCAGATTGGGGATGTTGGCTTGTCGACATATTAAGTTTGGATCCCAAGAGCTTGAACAACTCCTTCCAGAACTTTCCTGTGAAGCGAGCATCACGGTTGCTAACAATGTTTTCGGGCAGTCCCCAATACTTCACTACATGCTTGAGGAACAATTGCGCCGTATCTTCGGCTGTGCAAGTCAGTCCGGTCGGCACAAAGGTCACATACTTTGAGAATCGGTCAACAACTACAAGGATACACCTGAAATCCTCCACTTTCGGTAACCCAGTAATGAAGTCCATGGAAACACTTTCCCAAGGACGAGTCGAAACAGGCAAGGGCTCTAGTAAGCCTACTGGTCGACCTCTTTCAACCTTATCTTGCTGGCAAATAAGACATGTTCGAACATAGGCCATTACATCCTCCTGTATCTGCGGCCAATAGTACCCCCTCTCTAGCAATGCAAGTGTTCGTCTCCAACCTAGATGTCCCGCCCAATGGGTGTCATGGCATTCGCTCAAAAGGTCTTTCCTCAAACCAGAGGTTCTTGGAACATAGAGGCGATTACCAGTTGTGAGTATTGCTCCAACTTTATCCAGAACCGTCGAGTTTTGTCCTGCTTGATCAACTCAGTAATCGCCTTCACTTGTGGGTCTGTCTGTAGGCCTGCTTTGATCTTCTCCAAGATGGTGTGACTCGGACCGGTATGGGTTAGCACTGCAAGGTCTGATCTGCCCTTCTATTGAGTGCATCAGCTACATTGTTAGTGCGCCCTGGCTTGTATTCCAATACTAAGTCAAATCAAATTCTGCTAATTTTTCCTGCCATCGAGATTGCTTGGAGGTTAGCATCTTCTGAGTAAGGAAATGGCTTGCTGCAGCATTATCCGTTTTAACAAGGACTTGAGATCCCAAAAGGTAGTGTCTCCACACCCGTAAACAATGTACAATGGCTAGCAATTCCTTTTCCTGAGCTGAGTAACGGGACTCTGTATCATTCAACTTTCGACTCTCATATGCTACCGGGTGACCATCTTGAAGCAAAACTCCCCCTAAGGCATAATCAGATGCATCTGTTTGTACTTCAAAGGGCTTGGTGATGTCTGGCAAGGCCAATACTGGATCTTTCATCACGGCCAGTTTCAAGTCTTGGAATGAAGCTTCACACTGCCTATCCCATTCCCATGTTCGGTCTTGTTTCAACAAATTTGTCAGTGCAACAACTCTCTTAGAGTAGTCCCTTATGAAGCGACGATAATAGTTTGCGAGTCCAAGGAAAGAACGTAGTTGAGACACGTTCTTAGGAGTGTTCCAATCATGGATTGCCTTGACTTTCTCCATGTCCATCTGAATCTTGTCATTGCCATTGCCAATAACATGACCCAAGAAATTGATCTGGGTCTGGCCGAATGCGCACTTCTCCTTCTTGACAAAGAGATGATTATCCCTAAGGATTTGGAACACTTCTCGCAAATGATGTAGGTGTTCTTCTATAGTCCCACTATAAATCACAATATCATCAAGATAGACAACCACAGACTTGTCCAGAAGGTGACGAAACAGGCCATTCATAAGGGTGCAAAACGTAGCTGGAGTATTGGTCAAGCCGAAGGGCATTACTAGGAACTCATATGACCCATATCTAGTAGAACAAGCAGTTTTGGGTTCGTCGCCAGCAGCAATGCGGACCTGATGGTAACCTGATCTCAAGTCGAGTTTTGTGAAGTACCTGGCGGATCCAAGTTGGTCGAATAAGTCTGCAATGAGCGGTAGCGGGTATTTGTTTTTTATAGTGACTTTTTTCAAGGCTCTATAGTCAACACAAAGGCGAAGACTGCCATCATGTTTTCGCTGAAAAAGAATAGGTGCCCCATAAGGTGCTTTAGAGGGCTGAATGAATCCCGACTCCAACAAGCCATCTAGTTGTTTTCTCAATTCGGTCAACTCTGGAGGGCTCATGCGATATGGACTACTTGCGGGTGGCTTGGCACCAGGCACTAACTCAATTTCGTGATCAATGAGCCTTCTGGGAGGTAGATTCTTTGGCAATTCATTCGGCATCACTTTGCTGAAGTCAGCAATAACTTGGGCAACTTCCTCGGGGATTTTGCTAGTATCATCTTCCATCTCTAGCTTTGCCACAACTAAGTATGTATCTTCTCCTTTGGCCAAACCTCTCTTGACTTGGAGCGCCGACAATATTCTATCATGAGTTGTGGGTCGAATTGAGGTTGGTACAATGCGTAGTCTGGGTCCGAAAAAACCCAAGGATTCCATGAAAGGTAGTGGTCCTGCTGCAGCTCCTCAGAAGAATTCTTGGCCAAGAATCACCTTAAAATCATCAAGTGGGACGGCCAAGAAGTTTGATCTTCCTTCCCATGGACCAACCTGTAGTGGCACAGCTCTAGCCACACCATTAATAGAGATTGCTTAATTTGAGGTATCACTCCACATCCATAATTTAATTTTGTGATCAATAGTGGGAATATAAGTCTCATGAACATGAGAATCACATGCTTTAGTAGACTAAGAAGTGAGATTCTCATCTTCATGAAACTTTTATTCCCACTATTGATCACAAAATCAAATGGTAGATGTGAAGTGATACATCAATTTAATCTAAAATGTAGGTGTCCCCTCAACCCTCATAAATTTTCATATCCATGCAACCAAACACACCCTTTACTCATTGTCCAGCTAGTATTAGGCATTATCCCCATGATAATACATGGCCAGCTAATGCTACCAAAGTTGTTTGTTGGGATGAGTCGTATCAAGTCCACATTTCTTCTTTATCATATTAACGTTATTCACTATGAACATTATTCACGGTTGTTGAGCTCTTCTGGGAAATGAGGTGCCGATTGTCTCCTTTTGAAATTCATTTCTCGACCATTGTGGCTATCAAACTTGAATATTAGCTATTAGTGAAACTTATATGATAAGCTAGCTATACACAATGTTTTTATTTTAATATAAAATTTTGGGATCCTTCAAACACTGCACGCTTCGGAATAAATAAATTGCTTGCAATTATATTTTATGTTTCGATCAAACGTTACACATTGAATAGAGTAAACTCGGGGTAAGCGTTGTCTGCCTCTTGAACCAACGATCTCTAACAACAAAAGTTTGGTGAGCAAATTTTGGGTTTGGTAGAGCTTGAGATGTCCACGACATTAGATGATACTTTAAGCGTGTTACACACATACACGACACATTTTAAAACAATTGTCTTTGTGGCTTGTTTTTACTAAAGATGAAAATTTTCCAAAAGTAGTTCACCTTGAATTGGTAAAAAAAAACATGCAGAGTTTACTTTCTTGTGCTCCATTGAGCACATCATCTGCCATGTCAACCTGTCCACCTAGGAATCCTAATGTATCACTCTGTCAACAGTCCACAATTCAAAACCATTCCACATTCCAAGTTTTCACACAGTCCACCATATTATTATTATCCAACACATGGACCATAAAATCCAGGGAAAAAAAATTTAATTATTTGTTGAAAATCCACCACTCAAAACGGTTACAGTACAGAAATAAAGAAAAATGACTGAAGGGCCGCCCGTAATTCTCTCAACACCTCTCAATACAAATATTTTACAGTACAAAACACATCAACACACAAAGAACTAAGAAAGCAAAGAAAAAAGAAAAAAGAAAAAAAAACTTTCTCCATTTCATCCAATTTCCTCTCTATACAAAACCCCAGAAAAATCAACCCTTCTTCTCTGCTGATCATCAAACATGGCCGAGTTCCGGTCCTACTACGGAGACCGGAGTCTCGACGTAGTAAAAGGAAGAACATACAGGGACAACCAGGTGTATGCAGACCGGACACGGTCAAGGTCTCTGAGTCCACCACCACCGGTTAGAAAGACCACGTTTACAGTTTCGAAAACTCCTAGTTCTTCTTGGCGCTTCAAAGACCCCGAAATGAAGAGAAAAAAGCGCGTCGCAGCCTATAAAGCTTACACTGTCGAAGGCAGGGTTAAGGCGTCGTTTTGGAATGGGTTTCGTTGGATCAAGAACAGTTGTAATAAAATTGTTCGTGGGTATTAGGGAGAGAAGAAGAAGAAGAAGATGAAAGTTGGTAAGAAAAATAAAATAAAATAAAATTAGAGAATGAACGTTTTGTTGTGTGTTTTTGGTGACTGAGAAGGAATAGTTTTCGTGTTGACGAAAATGCCCTTCGATTTGGGAAGGTTTCCTTCCCGTCGTGGGGTTTAAGAGGAGGAAAAGGTATGGGTGATTATGTTATTTATGAAGAAATGGGTGTGTTTATTAATTTCTTTTCTGGACAGAATGAGAATTTGGTGGATTATTGTAAATTAAATTAAATGGGATGGTTGTGTTTCAAGAAAGTTTTACATTTTCATTTGTTTTTTCTTCTTTTGAGATCATATCAAACTGAGGATGGTATAAAATTAATGGGCTTTTAACAAAAATAAAAATAAAAAAATTTGTTTTAGCTATTTTCCTTGTTATGCTATTTAGTTGTTTATTTATTGACAATAATAAATCAAATTTTCATAAAATTGTTTTTTACTACTCACTCATACGGATTCAAGTTCGAGGAGAATCCATAAACATGATTTCAATTTTCATGCAACCAAACATATCCAAAGTTATTTATTTATTTCAAATAAACAAACTAGGCTGAAAATTATAGGTATTCGCTGCTGCAACCTGAAAAATGTTTAATTGTCTTTACTAGATAAAACAAACGAAATGTGTTTTGAAACAAACATATGAACACTGCGCCAAAGAATTTACATTGTCTACACTACACAACACACTGTTCAACAGACTAAAGTTTTGAGTAGAATTCTATTAAAGTTGGTTGTTGTTGACTTAAGAGTGTAACCTATGGCCATGAAATTTCAAACTTTAGAAAGTTGAAACAATCAAAGTAGCTAGAAACAAAGAAAGATAAAGACCCCAAAGAGGCATTGTAAAATTGTTCAGATAAAGTTGGATACAAAGGACCCCAAAATTCAAAATCGCTTTTATGTAAGGGATGAAAGAAACAAAGTCTGGTTTTGAAAATTTTGTGGTGTTTTCTGTTCCACGCCAACTTTGTATCTCTCGAAAATACAAAATTCAAAGAATGGTCTACAAAATCAAAAGTCTGTCTTCAATGTTTCATTTTCACCATTAGCGAAGGTTACGCATGAGACCATGGGATATACCCAATTTCACAAATTGTTATCGTGGGACATCCAACCTAGTGTAAATTTCACACATTGTTATTGTTTTCATGTTTTAGTGAGGGACCATTTTTGCGCATAGATAAACACTAAAAGTTCGACATAAGGATCTTGTTAGTTTATAAATAATTAAGGACTTCAATTACATTATGTTAAGGGTTTAGGTACAATTAATTAATGTTTAAGAATGGTTGGTTTTTATTGTAAAAAAAATAGAATGTGATGGGCAAAATGAGAGTAAAAATTAAATATAAGGACATATTTATAGTTTACATATATGATTAGAGGTTTAAAATAAAATTATATTAGAGCTTTGATTATAATTAAGCAATATTTGAAATGAACTTATTTTAAATGTAAATTTAATTAAGAGAGGAGGATGGTTTGTGGTTTCTTAGTTTTAGTTTTAGTTTTAGTTTTAGGTGAAGGCACTTTTGGGATAAAAAATTGTGCAAATTGTGCATGACAGATTTACAAACCCATTGTCGTTACAAAGTTAGATTTTAACTTTCCCAATCCAAAATTTTTCAACCATAAAATTTCAAGTTTATAATGGTCTTTTCCGCTATAGAAAATGCATCACTATTCCCATTAGGCCATTACAAAACAAAATTTTGACAACAAGTCTAATCTGCAAAAGAAAAACATCCGTGGTGGCAAAAATAGCGAAGCATTTTCAATGCACCCTTACCAGACCAAACTCAAATAAATAAATAAAAATCATGTGCCAAGCAAAGTGACTTTCCTGAAAAGCCATACATCTGCATGAAATTCCCACTACACACACAGCCATTGGTTGTAATTAGAGGTGGGCATCCCATCCTGATCTAGTCATGTCTTATCTCCATTTTTTTTGGGTCTTTTTGGGATCGATCGAACTCGTTCTGATCCTGTCCCATCCTAATATAGAGTGGGATGGGATCGGGATGAAGATTTTCAATCTCGTTCCGTCCCGAATTATTTTAATCAAACTGCTCTTCTAAAAAAAAGTTTAGGATGTGTTGAAATTAAATCAAAACATTTTATGTTTAAAATTTTAAAAGCATGACTTGATACTCTTTATTTAGATAGAAACTCTAATTTGAATATTTTAGATCAAATAGAACTCATAAAAATTTATGTTTTGTTTTACATTTTGGATTAGTTATATATAAGACAATTATTCATGTAGAAAATAAATGCAAATGATGGTTTGAGATGGTTTTGCACTATAAATTATATAGTTGGAGATTTGGTCAATGAGTTATATTTTTCATTTTCAAACTTATATTAGTTTTGCAAAAAGATGATGCTTGACATAAAACCATAAATTCATTGGACCATAAATTTTACATGATATTTAATATTGTTATGATGAAAGTTATAAGTTCATAAATTTAGGATTATTGGTGTTTGAGCAATGTGAGATGAAATTATTTTGTTATTCTTCATTGGAGTGCAAAAAGATGTACCTTTGTGCATGTTATTTGCAGATGATATTGTCTTAATTGATGAGACTAGTGCAGGTTTAGGTCAGAAATTAGATAGGTGGCGAGCGACTTTAGAGAGTTAAGGTTTTAGAATTAGTCGTTCGAAGACAGAGTATCTAGTGTGCAACTTTGGTTGTGAACCACGAGGGAGAAGTAATGCAATTGAGATCGAAGATGTAGAGGTCCCAGAGTGTGAGGCTTTTCGATATCTAGGATCTATAATTCAAAAGAATGGGGCTATTGGAGAAGATGTAAACCATAAGATTAAAGCTGGTTGGTTGAAATGGAGAATGACGTCAGGAGTATTATGCGATAGAAGGATGCCTGCAAGGATAAAAGGGAAATGTTATAAGACAATTGTTCGACCAGCCATGCTATATGGTTCAGAATGTTGGGCTACTACGGGACAACATACACATAAGATGGTAGTAGCAGAAGTGCGTATGTTGAGGTGGATGTGTGGTAAAACTCGTAAGGATAAAATTAGAAATGAAAGAATTAGGAGATACTTAGGTGTAGCGCCCATAGAGGACAAAATTAGATAAAGACGTTTAACTTGGTTTGGTCATGTGCGAAGGAGACCAAGCACGGCGCCAATTAGAAAATGTCTAGATTGACAAGTTAATGGAGGGTGTAGACGGAGGGGACGACCGTTGAAAACTTGGATGAAGGCGGTGAATGAAGATATCATTGAGCTTAGATTAAGCAAAGATATGTGGAAAGACCGCATTGCTTGGAGAACCAAAATCCATGTAGCCGACTCCAAAAATATCGAGAATGGGCTTTGATGATGATGATGATGATTCTTCATTGGAGTCTATTTAATACATGTTCATCCCGTCCCGAACCCGTTTGTGATGGGATGAGGTCTATCCCGTTTCAATCCTGAATGAACAGGATGGGATAGGGATAGGGATGAGGTCCATCCCGTCCCACGCCCACCCCTAGTTGTGACTTTTTGACACGATCACTTTCCCTATTTGACACCACCACAATTTTTTTTATTTTATTATTATTTTTTTTTACACCCTACTAACTAACACCGCCAAGGTTTTCCACCTTATTTTCTCTTTTTGCCTTATCTACGGACCACAACATCTCTCATCATTTTCCTGCGTGCATCTGCGATCAACAACCACAATATCGCGCGATTCCTCCTCCTCCAGTTATCACTTCCCACTTGCCTCATTTATTTTCCAGCTTCTCCCTCTTATTTTCCTTTTCCCCTCTATGTGTGTCAGAGACTGTTAAATAGAAACCAAAGCGACAACCTGCGCTTTGTCCTCATCCGGTAAGCACTTCACATATGTCCTCTTTGAGCAGTTCTACGCTGCTTGGTGGTTCATGCCTGGATGGTACTAGGCACGTGCCTGGTGATGAGATGGCAACCTCATCAAAAAAAATATATATATAGAGTGAATTAAGTGTAAAAACAAAGTGAAAGAAACACAAGGAAACCTTAGGGCTCAAAACGCGTGAAGATCATATCCGCCTCCTCCACCTCCGCCGTTGTCCTCCATGCAATCACCTCTCATCACAGAGTGAAAGAAACGCAAAGAAACCTCAAGTGTAAATGCAGCTTCTATTTTCCAGAAGTGTAATATCCAACCAATGCCCAACCAATTTATCACAATCACTGCCCAGGGAAAGAAGGACCCCAATCAGAACACTGGGATTTCGATTCAAGATTGTGTCATCGCGCCATTGGGTACTGTAACAGCTAAAATTTACTTGGGTAGGCCATGGAAGAACTTCTCAACCACTGTCATCATGCAAACATATTGATGTTCTAGTAGACCCTGTGGGCTTGACTCCTTGGGTTACAAATGTTGTGCCTCCAAGTAGCATTTTCTATGTTGAGTACCAGAATCATGGACCGTCTGAACATGTTTTATCAAAACACCCCAAGTAAAAGAAGTTGGGGAACATTATCTTGTATATATTCCCATCTTTTGGGGGGGGGGGGGGGGGGGGGGGGGTGGATTTTGTGATCAAGTTGATTTCATGTAAAATGAGGTTTCTTTTGTTTGGCAATCAACATTTCCTTCTGAAAACAGGGTTGAAACTAAACTTCTAGTGTTTGATAAGTGAATACAACTCGGGGTTATGTTCTTGGCTGCAAGGACAACTTTGGTTATGTAGATTTGGTATTTCTGTCAAGCTTCCAAGAAGAGAATTTGAGTTAGAGAAAACTCAAGTTAAAATCCCCGCGGGGGCGTACTCCATGCATGCAACAAAGAAGAAGACAAGAAGAAAACCACAATGGACATCTGATGCACCAACTTGTATATGTAGTTGCAATATATTTTGAATTCCAAGTAGGATGGTGTGAGCAGATTTTCAATATTGTATTGTGGTAGGAATTGTAAACTAATATTGCTTCCCTTCTCAATCTTCTTTCCTTGTAAGTTGTAACCATGTTCTGTTTGGATGTTATAATCCCCCAATGTATGTATGTAGCTAGGTTTTAGATATTCTAATTGCACCACTCCGCATGTACTCAAGGGTGCGGCAATTTTTTTTTTCTTGCATTCATTTTTAATTTTCATATGCTTGGTCTAACTAATAGGTGCTACCAACAAATCAACAGGAGTAGCAAGGCAATGAGTCCTATTTTGAGAATGCCCCCAAGACAACTGACTAGCTAGTACTATCAATAGAGAAAATTATGGAGGAGTGTAATTACAGTATGTATTAGGACTCGTACGAGTAAGAAAAATGAGACCAACCCCAATATGTTCTAGCAACAGAAACAGATAAGGTTGTGAACTTGTGTTTTTGCCTTGGGGACATTTTTAAGGCTCTAGTTCTTACTTGGAGATGCACAAGCATATTATATATTTACAGCAGAGAACAAATTAGGTGTTGTAGAGCATGTAGGATAAGGGTGCCAGACTACCAATTAGTATGACAGAGATGGAGTGCCCATTAACTAGCTAGATTAAACAAAAAAAGGCTCCTAAGGTTGGAGGTTGAAGTGAAATGGAGCAGCTTAGCTGATTGTCCAGGCTTTTCAATCATAAAAATGAATAATTGGCATCTATCAACTCAGTAGGGTTTGTTTTTTCTCCAATGGAGCTTGCTATTCTTCAAACTATATAAGATTTTAATAGTGGTGCCGATTAATTAACACCTGAATATGTTAATTACTGCCGAACTTTTTAATCAATTCTTGAACTTAACATGATATATTTTCATGTTTAGATGGAATTGAATTAAGATGTTTTACTTTAGTTAGAGATAACCAACAGTAACTTCTGAATGAAAATTGACATGATCACAATGATTTGTGTAGGTAACAAAACTCTGGGAGTTTGTTGGGATGTTGATGGTAGATCTTTATTGTTTAGAAGTTTTCTTCGATGAAAGTCTTTCATTTGTGGTTTAGCATTTGTCCCATGGAAGTGTTCTCACACAATCCGGTTCAAAGTTTGGGACTTTATGCCTCAAAATTCGATTATCCAACAGTTAAAACAACAAAAGTAAAATCACTTTATTTAGGATCACAGAAACAAGAAGTAAAATCTTTTGCAGAGCGATACACATACAAGCCAAAGGCGTGTCAACTGTTACAATAACAAATTCACTTCAGTTTTTCAAAGACTTGTCACAAGATGTGGAAACAATGAACAACAACCTTTCTCAACAATGCCCACAACAGCAACAACGAATCTGACGTTACAATCTTAGGATTTCTAGTCATGATTTTTGGGACTATAGTCTGTTCTGTCCTCAATCCCTCTTGGTGGTAAAGTAAAAGTAGGAAGACAAAGGGGAAGTGGGAATCCAAGGAAAAAGATGATGGAATGGTAAAAAGGAACGAAGAAAGGAAGAGGATAGTGCAGTGGGAGATGTAGAGAGTGGAAAACTGCAAATCTGATATAGTCTGAGGGAAATTTTTGCAAAAGGATGCAAGTCAGGAAACAAAGTGAAACAAGAGACAAGTGGAACATGCATGAATATCAGCTTATCCTGCTTAAACAGAAATAAGGCCGACCACTTGAAATCATCAAAATCCAGGTGTAAATCGATGAATTACTTTATTTCACTAAAATTTAAATGCTTATGCAGAAGCAGTGCAAATAGTTATATATTGAACATCACTATTGTTTCCCAAAAGAGAGATGCAACGTTCTTGCTACATGGGCTTCTCATCTTGTTCATATTTATGCCATTTGAAACAATGTACCAATACCGTCCAAATAGATTCACAGAAGACAAACTTCAATAGCTAGATATTGAAAATCAAAAATTCTAATTACAAAGATGTGATGGAAGCTGACAATTTCACAATGCTTACATGATACAAAAAGAAACCTTCCCTCCAATGACAAAATTGGTGATAACACAGAGATCTATGACAAGGCGGAATCTGAATGGCGACAAAATTGAATATTATTTACATTTGCTTACAGGACGAAATTGGATGCCATCTCTTCTTGCCATTGTAGTAGAGCTGATCCTCTTCCTCTTATTAACATGATCTGCGAATAGACAATGTCTACCCAATGAAAGAGAAAGGAGTTTAGTAATGCTAATCACCTAAGACTCAAACTGGATAACGTCTGCAATTTATATAGAAGACACCGGGGGAGGATCTACTATCCAATAAATTAACTTGGTTATTTTATAACCTCAATCTAATTAATGACTTCCTCAGATATTGAAAAAGGTAAATTCAAGAGACTACAGAGATATGATAGTATCATCTGACCCACCTTCACAAAAAAGGACCAACAGATCATCAGGAAAATTAGAATCCTTTGACATAATTTGGCCAATGTTCTCCACGACCTGGGATACAATAACACAATTGATCAGTAGAAATTAATCGGATTCGATGATATACAACGTAAGTGGATCTCATTGAGGTATCTTGCTTAAGAATTATTTATTTGTTACCTTTTTAATGCCACATAAGGTGTATCCCCCTCCACTTTAGACTTTCCCTTCACTTATAATTTACATTTCCTTTTACAACTGCACTTAGGTTGAAGTTCCTTCACCTAATACATTTAAGCTGCACTTAGCAAGTATTTCTAACAACAAGGAGTTTGGGCAGTTCTACACTTTAGAAATTTTTGAATTGCAATACTCCCAGAACAAACACAACTTTTTTACGCTCTTAACAGTTGCAACACGCAATCACTTCATTTTGCAATAAGAAACTTATGAAATGTAGAATTTTTAGCTACTTTAAAGTGTGCTGAAAACATGAACTTGTCCCAACTCCCTGTTGTTGTCCCAACATCACTTACCTCTTATCATGTGCCTGGTTGATGAAGAGTTGAGCGAACCCTACTCCATCTTCACATACAGATACTTCGTCAATTGGAGGTGGAGGAGGACGACAGCACCAGGCAACGACAGATCTGATCTTCGTTTTGAGCCCTAAGGGTTTTGCCTTGCAGACAGTCTCGAGTTTCAGATCCCTTTCTTGGCAAATTAAAATGTGTGTGAGGTTTTTTTGTTTTTTTTTGTGTCAAAGGTAGCCACGTGCTTGGTACAATCCAGGCATGGACCATCAGGCAGCGTAGAATTTTCGATCCCCTTTTTATCCTATCACCCTTTCTCATTATTACTTCCATGATCTCTTATGTCTCATCTATTTCTATGTATCAAAACAAATGGGTTCCCCCAAATCTTTAGTTGGTGTTGAGAGCGGGAAGGGATTTCTTTTATCTTTTAATCTCGCTATGGCCTTTGCAAGGATGAAATTCATTCTAGCAGTAGCCAGAGCGAGATCGCAAAAATTGCGATCTTTGTTGAAGAGGTTTACTTAAGTCAATATTCAGTGCGCTCGTGAGATCTGTAATGGCTTTAAAGAAATTTCTAGGGAACTTCTTATACACTACAAAATGGAGAATTTGTGGATGAGTCTTTGTGGGGGTGGTAGAGAGAAGACCTTCTTGATGTCTTTTCATAAAAACTTGCTACACCGTGTCTCATTCTAGGGGAATTCTAATTGTCGAGGAAACCAGCGAGGAAACGTGTGAGGGAGATGGGTGGAACCCTCCATCCCCCTCGAGATGCATGACTGCACACATCTCAAGGGGGATGGAGGGTCCACCCCCTCCCTCGCGCGTTTCCTCGCTAGTTTCCTCGCCAGTTAGACAAACCCCTCATTCTATGCTTGCTTCGCCTGATCAGCATTTGAGCGCCGCTGCAACCATGGTCAAACCATCAGCAAGAATTAAGAATTGCAACCTGCTATTGATAAGAAGAGAAAATAAGAAAGAGAGGAAGAAAAAAAAAATGACAAATAAGACGGAGCACGCAAGTAATGCAGGCGGTATAGCGGGATGGAAGAGAAGCGATGCTGTTGTTGTTGTTGTTGATGTTCCGTGGAAAAGAAAGCACGTGAAAAATATTGATAGCGGTGTGGGATAAAAAAAATGGTGGCTATAGAAAAAAAGAAAAAAGAAAAGAAAATAAAGTGGGGGTGTCAAGATGGGAATTAGAAGTGTCATACAGTCACTGCCAGGGCCATTTCAGTTACTCACCAAAAAAAAACTCCACCATAGAAAAACCCAACTGTCTCCCTCTCATTCTGGCGGGCTTTTTAATCCTGCAAAAATCTCATTGAGCGGGAGAAGCATCATCAAATGGATCTGGACGTACAGAAAGCTCGACTCCTCAGCTTAGCTCTCGATTTCGGGTTTGACGAACAGTCAGCGAAAAATTGTTTGGATCGGTTGATTCATCTTTACGGTAGTCTTACGAACCCTAATCTAATTTAATCCCCATTTCTTTCTTCTTCTTCTTCTTCACTTTTCAATCTCGTAAAAAATCCTTGAAAATTTGCGCCTATGAGTGGAATTTGAACGAAAGTTGTGTAATTTTGAGACCCAATTTTGTGGTTGTATGTGTTGGTGTAGAAAATTGAATAAATTTGAAAGCCTTATAGTGAAAAAAGGTTATTTTTGTTGTTTGATTGGTATTGGAATTTATCAAGATTTTATATTGTTGAATGGGAGAGATGGTTAGGATTTATTAATTTGGAATTTGTTATGTTGAAATTTGGTGAAATTGTTAAAATTTGTTAGAAATTGGTGGTGGGGTTTATCAAGAATTACCCTCGAGAAATGATTCATTTTGCAATGAAATAATTCCAATGGCAGATAGGTTTCTAGCTGATCCACATTGATACCAATATAAGTTGCGTATTTTTTTATATTTTGTTATTTGACCCTTGGAAAATGGATCACGAGTCAGTAAATTGCTATATCTTTACATGTTAAGAAACTGTTTATTCTAACAGTTTAAGCTATTAGAAAGGGTGGATCTACCATATATCAAGCGTTGTTGAGGCTTGGTATTTACAATGTGTGGGCACTATAGAATGATACTACACCTTTTTAAAAATTTTGGGTTCTACGAGTGTTACTACATCGTAGAGATATTTCAAGGGAATTTGACAATCTGTTTAGATCAACATTCACAACTCACATTCTATGATAGTTGCATGTTGCAGACTTTCATAGAATAGTTTGGTCATTAGTCGTTACAGAGAGGAACATTGTATTAAACCAAATGTTATAGGAGTCAATTGTTTGCTGCTCACCTATGAAAGTATGCTTGATTGCTAACAGTTTCCTTTCTGTCTTTTTACAGGAGAAGATGGAAGAGAATTTATTACTGTTGAGCATTGTGGCGATGATTATCTTGCTTCATTGGCTGAGTTTGTGCAGGACACTGAAGACTGGGATGATTTGCAAGCCATGGAAACAAAAGCTTGTGGAGCTTTAAGTAGCATGTTTAATAAAGAAGATTTGAACGACCATGCTATAAATGGGAATAATATGGGAAACCATTTCACTGTTGGTGGATCCCATGAACCTCAGAGTCGGGACAATATAATGGAGGTAGATTCTTCTAGTGATGATGATGACCCAGATTTCGAAATCACAAATAAGAAGATGAAATCATCCAGACCCTTTACTTCTCTTGACAGAAAAAGCATGCCAACTTCCTCTCAAAGTTTGGGCAAAGATTCTTCAAGGTCGACTGTAAGTGATTCTTAACAAAACCTGTGAGTAATTGAATACTTGGATGCATGTTCATCCTCTGTTTATGTGTGCCTCGCTGTAGTTAACATAAAACATGAATCTAACTTTTAGATGTTTCTCACGTTACATATTCCTCTTTGTTGGGCAAGCTAGGAAAAAAGAAAGAAAACAAAAGTTTGATTGGATCTTTTGAAAGCTTGAACCTTAAATTGAATTTATTTTCATTTCAGGGGTGTAAAAGCAGCATCATTCAAGATTCAGTTTCATCAATATCAAACAAGAGCTTATCTACAGGATTTTCAAAATGTGAACCCAACACTCTGAGATATGAAGATTTACAGGCTTTAGATGATATTGAGTTGGCCAATGTGGTAATTTTTGGTAATAGAGCACTTCGAACCCTGCAGCATGAGGCTTGTGAAGCAGCTCTGAAAAAGAGAGACTGCTTCGTTCTCATGCCTACAGGAGGTGGGAAAAGTCTATGTTACCAGGTAAATCACCTATTGTAGTTTACTACTCTACTTTTCGTAGAGCTAATGCCTTTTTCTTTTGTATTTTCATCTCTTCTCCCGGTTCCACTTTCAAGTTGAAGCTCTATTTGTTGTCTTTTATTTCATTTTTTAAGGTTTTATTTATTTATTTATTATTTATTTTTATATTTAATGATTGATCACTAGTCAAATGTGTTTTTTTAGTCGAACAAACATTTTTTTAGAGGTATTGAATTTAAAGAACTCCTTACTAAGTTATTGAAGATGATGCATTTACTTAATCCTGTTCACGTATTCATAATCTTCAGCTGGTAACAAGGAGTTTGAAATTGTTATTGAGTATTTTGTCTTTCTAATACAAAATGTGTCCAGTAAAGTTTGTCAAAATAGCTCCTGATATAATTTCTTTGAGTCAGTTCAATTGAGCTCAGACCATGTCACGGGGTATTATGTATTGACTGTTGATTATTACATTGTTTCCTTGAAAGCATTTATTGACTGTTGTTTTTCAAAAAAATTGTTATATTCAGCTTCCAGCAACTTTGCATCCTGGTGTTACAATAGTCGTGTCACCTCTGCTTTCTCTCATTCAAGATCAGATTATCACACTGAACATCAAATTTGGGATACCAGCAACCTTTTTGAATTCTCAGCAAACTGCTAAACAAGCAGGAGCTGTCCTCCGAGAGCTAAGGCAAGGCCCTTTAACATGTTTGAGTACCACAGGAGTTTTGAAATCCTTCGTATTTGTCAATGTTTTCCTAGATCTTGTAACAAGAACATGTGTATACTCGAGAAGCAGTTAGAGGTTGCAGCTTTGTTGGCAACTACTTGATCACTTTCTAACTTTTTATTTATGGTTATATGCTTCCTATTTTTATTTTTATGTATCTTTTGACATGCTTCCTATCCATGTCAATTAATTATTCCCCTTTGCAGGAAAGATAAACCATCTTGCAAACTTCTGTATGTCACTCCTGAAAGAATAGCTAACACAACATTTCTGGAGATCTTGAGACGCCTGCATCAGAATGTCAGTTCACAACTAAGTTTGATGTCCCCTTGTACTAAGTTCCATGTTTAGTAGATTTGCTGTTATATGTTACTCTTTCCGAAGTGTTCATAAGAATGATTAACCATTGTTGCTTGCTTACAGGGACAACTAGCCGGTTTTGTCATTGATGAAGCACATTGTGTAAGGTATGTTCTTGTTATGTAATGTAACTGACCTTGTAGTTTTACTAGCCTGGGGTTTGTTTATCGAGACAAAAGGATCTCAGTACATGGACTTTACAGTATCTTTCTTTTATTAGAGTAATATCCACTATTTCTGAACCAAGTTTTGTCTTTTCCAGCCAATGGGGACATGATTTTCGTCCAGATTACCGAGGATTGGGATGTCTTAAGCAAAATTTCCCGAGTGTTCCAGTGATGGCATTAACTGCAACTGCTACTAAGTCTGTTCGAAAGGTGGTAACTGTTTTGCAGATGCGTTAGTCTTGGTTAATTTAGGATATTTTACTAAATTTGATATAATTCTTGCAGGATATTCTAAGTGCTTTGAGGATTCCCCATGCACTTGTTCTCGAGACAAGTTTTGATAGACCAAACCTGAAGTATGAGGTAACGGGAAAGACTAAAGATCCATTGAAGCAGCTCGGTCAACTATTAAAAGACCATTTTCACAACCAGAGTGGAATCATTTACTGTCTCTCGAAAAATGAGTGTGTAGATGTCTCCACCTATTTGAATGAGAAATGCAAGGTAAAGACTGTGTACTACCATGCCGGTTTATCTGCTCGCCAAAGAATTGCAGTACAACAGAAGTGGCATACAGGGGAGGTGCATGTTGTATGTGCCACCATCGCCTTTGGAATGGGAATAGATAAACCTGATGTTGTGAGTCTGAATTCTATAGCATTTATTTTGTGGTTTCTTTTCCTTTTCGATTTGTTGAGTGACTTGTATTTCTAACTCTCAAGTGAATATATAACCTTTTCAGCGTTTCGTTATCCACAACACCTTGTCCAAGTCAGTTGAAAGCTATTATCAAGAATCCGGTCGAGCAGGAAGAGATAATCTTCCATCGGTGTGCATTGTTCTGTACCAGAAGAAAGATTTTAGTCGAATTGTATGCATGTTACGTAACGGGCAAGGACATAAAAGTGAAAGCTTTAAGCTAGCCATGGATCAGGCACGCAAAATGCAGCAGTACTGTGAACTGAAGGTATTGCTACTTAGCTTTTCTTCCTTTTGAACAGAATGCTCAAGCCAACAGAACAAAGATACTATGTACTTAACTATTTATCTTTTTGTGAATTTCAGACTGAGTGTCGAAGGCAAACTCTTCTCCAACATTTTGGAGAGTCTTTTAATAGAAGCCGTTGTATGTATGGTCCCAATCCCTGTGATAACTGCCTGAAAGCTTCAAAATGAGCATCCGAATGCTTCATTATTGTCTGAGATGGGCACATTTTTGGCAATTATATAAAGCACAGAGATGTTAAAATGACTTCTAAGAACTGGAAGAAATGTTCCCATTCAGGTTTCCTTCTTTCGAGCCTTCAATAGATGCATACGTTTTTAGTTGGGTATCATCTGAAAGCTGCTTTTTGTATGGATTGCACTATTTTGTACTTAAGTTCAAGTTTATATTTGTGTTCTTGCATTCATACTATTCTACATTTAGTAAAATTTTGAAACAGCCTATCACAGGCATGTTTAAACTTTGAGCACCGGTATTAATAAACCCGATGAGATTCAAAATATAATAAATAAAAACAAATATAAAAGTAAAAATTAAAAATAAAGTAAAATAAAGAATAAGAGGAGATACTCCTTGTTTAGGTTGGCGTATTACTTTCTTGAGATGTTAATGTGCTGTCCAATTGAAGTAAGTTCCAAATATAGGCAAATGACTTTTCATGAAGTATGTTGTGTGCCAAACAATTTAGTTGATCTAGCAGCCTTTGTTTCAGTATGAACATATTAGTACGCGCTTGCATTATTGTTGATTATCTTGAGCACAGATCATCCTGATTGATGATACTTGAGTTGTTTGCGAACTAGATCATGTTGCATCACTTATATTGTTAAATTATGTTTGATTTCTTTTGCTTGGCAGATTAGCACGCATATCTACAATATTTTTGAAGTTATATGAACCCTCTGTATTCTTAGCTTTTAGATTGTGAAATCCTCAGAATAAGTAATACTACAACATAGAAAAATAAAACAATTGCAAGGAAAGGGATCTTATTGTTCTAACCATTATGTACAAATACAATAACCATCGAAGGACAATGAAAGAACCATCACAGACAATGAAAGAAGATTTATGTCGCCCTATGATACACAGAAGAAAACCCTAATGAATGGAGAAAGGTGAGACCTTGGATAATTAGGACTTCATTCCATGAATCAGATAGCATTCATCTTTATGAGACTCTTCTGTTGCATTGTCGGATGTATTGCTGGATACAGAAGAAAACAAAAAAAATGAAATAATGAAAACAAAACCCTTGTGCTCCAAAAATAAATGAAAAATGAAACAAACAAAAGAAACTTATTGCCAATCTTGTTTCCTTCCTCTCTCCCTCTGTTTTTCTGACCGCTCCATTCGTCCACCATTCAATAAAACTAACCTGTTTTCTCAGGTAAAAAAATAAATAAATAAGAGAAGAAGCAATAAAAATGCTTAGATCCCATCGTGTGCAAACATGTGTTTGCACCATTACCTTTACGACTTTACGATACCCACTCAGTGATTCAGTCGGATTGTATTTTTGAGTGGTATCCTTCTAGCCTCATCTTCTCATAGAAGCTAGCAATGAACTCCTCCGCTCTTGCATCAATCATCACGTCCCCATCTTCATCTGGTTCCACGCCCTCAAACTCAGAACTATGTTCATCACTCACATCAAGCTCCTGCAAATTCTGAGCTGAAGCATATTGGCTCATAATGTCACTAACCTTTGAAGAGATTGGTGAATCTGGTGCAATTTGCAGGAGTGTTGATGGAGGCAACACATTGTCATGAGTTGGGGAAGGAGGAGCAGATGTCTTTCCTTCTGTTATCCATTTGGGTTCGTGGTCTTCATATTTTAGTAGGCGGACAGAGTTGACAAGCCTCTTCCATGGACTCTTGGAAGCAATTTCAACAGGTACAGTTGTTTTGGTTTTTTTATTTGATCGGTAGCGGAGCATAAACAAAGTTACCTTGAGCATGTGGAATGCGCCACTGCTGCGCTTCCTATGAGTTGGCTGATTGGCCCTGTTGTTGTTGTTGTTCATGACTTCTGAATCCATGGGAGCAGGCATTTCTATGATGTTTTTTGAGTTTTTATCCCCCTTGTATGTGTTTTTTATTGGTTGTTCTCTCCCTGAATGTGGGAGGTGGGAGGTGGGAGAGAAACAGAAGCTATGAGCTTCTTGAGCAATGGTATATATATATTGTTTGAAGGCATGGACTCGACCACAGAATATCTAAAGATAGGCGAAATGACCGAGTTACCCATACAGCTAGCAACGATTTGTCTCACTGAGTCTTCCACTCCACCTTCCTCTCATCGTTATCGTAACACACTATACTTATAATTTGTTCTTGATTCTTAACAATTTTACTTGTCATATCTTACGTTAGTCATCATCTAGGAAAATTCTTTGCTTTTCGGGACTGTCAAAAGTTCTGAAGGATTGTGTATCCTGATAACTCGAATAAGTTGTGAGTCCTAGTCCCAAAGCTTGCAAGCTTTTGTGATGTAAAAATTATGACACTTGATATTAGTTTTAGCTATAGGAATTTAATGATATGTCATAAGATCTCAATCCTTCGATTCATGACCAACTCTGTGCTAAATCGCTGAGGCGATTCTGAGTTATAAGATATGGGAAAAAAGTGGCAAATTAATAAGGGTATTATAGTGAATGAAACTATAGAGGTGGGAGCTTCAATTGTGGCTTGAGAAATGGTAAACTATTGTTAGAAAAGCTTGGCTATGGTTTCCTCCTTACAGACAGGTCGGCCAGACGCCAGTTGCGCCTCCTAGTTTGCAAAGAAAGAAGCAATGGCTTAGCTTAAATCTTTGTGTCTCTCACGTCTATTTTTCACTTGATTTATTGTGGTTTGGTTTTGACATGTGTTGTTACAACTTACAACACATCATTTTGGCAGACCTTTTTCTTAGAGGCCGCGACAAGCCATTACATTTCTGTCTGCCCCTATTAACCCGGTCACATAAACTTAATTGTCAATGGAATGGGGTGCATGAACTTTTGACTTTTTTTTTCATTAATAAAAATTGTTTAAATTACATTTATGAATCTACCTACATCTGAGGTCAATATCGTCTCCAAGCCTTCGATCCATCCGAAAAATTAATCTCGGATTCAAGACAATACTATCATCTCTAATCCAATGCACATTCATATAGGATCTGAGATCATAACCACATTTCAAAACATTCATCCCCTCCATTAGGGTATCAAAGCCAATGTGTGCATAAAAGTTGTGGTAGATACAAAAAAAAAAAAAAAAAATCTCAAATTAAACTAAAAAAAACAACTTTGTCAAAAATTAGTGTATTCAAACTCAAACGGTCAGAAAGGAGCCCACAAAAGCCTCTTTCACCCAAAAAATGATGGGCCCATCAAAGATGAAAGATTCAAAAACTCTACAAATGGGCCCATCAGAATAATCCTCCTTTGGGCTTGTCTTTAATCTTCACAAAAAGAAACCCATCTTTAAACCTTTAAGGGAACCAGGGTCTCTAAGGGCCCCCCTACGCACCCTCTCTCTTCTATTTGAATTCCAAATCTCTCTCCCTCCTCAAAAGAGCCGTTATAACATTTTTTTAAATAACCATTATTTTTCAAAAAATACATTTTTTTCGATTTTAATGAGCTTCTCTTCTCGATCTGTTGCGCATTTATTTCTCCCAACAACACAAACCTTCTCTCTTTCTCTCTCTGTGTCCTTCAGTTTCTGCACGAAAAATTCGATCTTTCGCTTTCTTTTGGTCTTCTCGAAACCCTAACCCTCTCTGACTCAGTCGACATTCATCAAGACTGGAAGGGAAGAGTCCAACGGGATGGAATGAGCGGTACTTCTCATCATCACTGCTAGTTGTAAGTTCTTGGTTTCAATTTAATGTTTCAGTCTTTTGATCTGTAAGGGGGGGATTTCATGAGTGATTTGGGATGCTTCAAGTTTGTGTTTTTAGTTCGGTTTACGGTATGGGGTTTTGAGATCTTATTGTTCTAGTAGGAAAGTTAGTAGCTTTGAAGGAATTATGAAATGGGGTGCTTCAGAAATGATCAATTGAGAACCAGATAAGTTCATTTTGGCATTCTGAGATGTTTTAGGTTGTTAAATTGGTGTTTTTACTGATGATTTTCAGCTGCTTGAAGTTTGAATTTTAGGTTCTGCAGAAATCTGTTCTGGTTTCTGTAGCTTTGAAGGAATTAAAAAAATGGGGTCATGAAAAAGTTTAAACTTTTTTTTGGGTTCAATTTAGAACTAGATATGTTTGATTTGGTAATTCTGAGGTGATTTTTGATGCTAAAATGACTTTTTTTATTTTATTTTTTATGTTAGCCTCTTTGAGGAATTTCAGCTGTTTGAAGTAAGTTTTTTCTTACATTGTTAGGTACTGTAGAAATCTGTTTGTAGAAATTTCTTTCTTCTTGTTCACTGTAGTACTAGTTTATTAGGAAAGATCTCATCTTGTACGAGCACTTGAAGGTAACATGGACTATGGATTTGGTTATAATCAGTTCCTGACTTTATTAGTTATTTTGATGAATTTGAGCTGCTTGAAGGTGCCTGGGTGAGTACTTGATGATGTATGGGATCTAGATACTATAAGATTTCTTGTTTGAGCTGCTTGAAGTTAGTATTTCTTTTGCATTGTTTTGATTCAGGTTGGAGAGGAATCTGTCTGTAAAAGTCTAATTGTGTATTGTTTTCCACGTAAATGCAGATGCATTTAGGTCACTGGGTCTGGGAGTAGTTACATTGATTTTCTGCTAACCACCAAAAAATCTTGGTCTTTGAAAGAGAATGGGGTTTGATAAGCACAGTTCAAAGGGTGGAAGTGGTTATTCAGGTGGATTTCTGCAGTTGTTTGACTGGAATGGCAAGTCGCGCAAGAAGCTCTTCTCCACGAAGTCTGATTTACCTGGTACTTGGGTCCTTCTACTTTAGACTTAATGTATCATATATGTTTTTTTTTTTTTTTTTTCCTTTGAAGTGTATTTTTACATACATTGGTGGTGATTGGTTTTGTTCTCGTGGTGCAGAGGGGTCAAAACAAGGAAAGAAAAGCAACGGGAATCTACCAATGACACGGTTTCAACTGGTAAGTACATGTCCCTGCGCCCGCGCCCACCCCCACCCTATCCCTCTTAATCTCATTCAGCAACTAAACATTGTCTTTTCTTTACTTATTGCCTTTACAGAATGATGATGATATTGGAGGGTCAAGCATCAAAGGAAGCAGTGATTATAGTTGTGCTTCTTCTGTGACTGATGATGAAGGAAACAAAAGTAGAGGTCCTAGTGTAGTTGCCAGGCTTATGGGTTTGGATTCATTGCCAACTTCAGATTCTATGGAGCCATATTCTACTCAGTGTTTTGACACCCGGTCTCTCGATGATGGACCGAGCTATAGAACGACCCCTGATTTTTACTATCCAAGTAAAGTTGCACATTCTGGTATCCAGCCCACTACACTGGAAGCTTTACCTAGGAATCATGTAGATTCAAGCTCACAAAAGAAGCCAAATAGGCCAATCGATAGGTTTCAAACAGAAACATTGCCTCCAAAATCAGCAAAGTCAATCCCAATTACTCAACATAGGCTCATGTCTCCAATCAAGAGCCCTGGGTTTATCACGACTAAGAATCCAGCTCATATTATGGAGGCAGCAGCAAAGATTATTGAGGCAAGGCCTCAGACAAGTACCAAGGCGAGGACACCATCACTTGGATCTACCTCGGTTCCCTTAAGAGTTCGGGATTTGAGGGAGAAAATGGAAACTATGCAGAGATCATCCTCATGTTCTGAAACATCTAGAAGACCCATTGAGTCCGTCTCTCGTACTGAAGCATCTCGAAGACCCGTTGAGTCCGTCTCACGTACTGAAGCATCTCGAAGACATGTTGAGTCCATCTGTCGTACTGAAGCATCTCGAAGACCTGTCGAGTCCAATGCTGCCAAGTATCTTAAAGGGCAATCCATGAACAAGAGTTGGAATGGCTCGGAAGATGTACCAAAGTTTAGGTCCTCTCCAGATTCAGAAGTAATTAATTCTGTAAATAAAGGCAAATCCATTTCTCTTGCAATCCAAGCCAAGGTCAATGTTCAGAAAAGGGAGTGCTTGAGCACGAGTAGGAGTTCTCTAGGACAGAAGGAACGTAACGAGTGCAAGTCTAATCAATCATCCAGAAGCCAACAGAAAATCCAAAAGACCATTCAGAAGAAATCCTGTAATCAGAATGCATCTGGTGTGCTCAGGCAGAATAACCAGAAACAGAATTCCGCAACAAACAAAGACAAGTTGCCTTCAAAACCTTCCGTTCCAAACAATCAAGCCAGAAAAACTACGTCTGCTGATTCTTTCATCAGGAATAAAAACTCAAATAAGGTTGCAGAGAACGACAGAGTTGGGTCTAAGAAAGCAGGCTTAGGGACTAGTAGTGTTGAGAAAAAGGGTCCATTATCAAGCAGAAAGAATCTCTCTGGACAAAAACGATCTAAAGAGGGGGACGGCCCCTCTGATAGAGGTGGTTTTGTAAGAACCACTTCGAACGATAAAGATGAAAGGCCACCACAACGTAATGTCGATCAAGATGGTTACCTGAAATGGAAGGAGGAGGACAGAAGAAAAGGCATGGATGTTGTATCATTTACGTTTACGTCTCCCATGATTAAACCCAAGTCCGCATTCCAATCCTCTCAACAGTTGTTGGACAAAATAAACAGCTTTTGTGAGAATTCTCGCAGCAAAATATGTTCTAGTGATACAAAACCATCTTCTGTGGGAGTGAATGTGGTTGGTGGAGATGCTTTGAGTATTCTTTTGGAGCAAAAGCTCAAAGAACTGACCAGTCAACGATCTTGCAGCGACTCAGTGAATCCAGTGAGTGGCGCCTCATCATCCATATTGCAGGATTTGGTGTCTGTTCTTAATGCAGGGAGCACAACACTTGGGGATAATGAGAAGCGGTCTCAACTTGGGTTACAGACCAACAACTTGAGTAAACCATATAACTCAAATTGCTCTCCAAGTCATGCACGGCTTCAAATGAATCATAGCTTACAGGTATGTTTGGTTTATATGAAAGTATAATCTATTTCCTTTCTGAGATTTTTTTTCCAACTTTCGATATAGTTACATGCAAGCAAATACGCGTTGTTCCACTTCCATGAATTGATGGGTTCTTAGCCTTTAGATGAGTTGTTTTTTCCACAGAGAAGATCAGGAGAATATCGACGAGTTTATGTCTTATTCAACTTCTGAAACACATAATCTTTAACTTCTATAACATGTACTTTCATTTGCAAGAACAAAACTCATAAAGCAAAGAAATGAAGAAGAGCTTAAGTATTTGTCCTGTTTGTTGTATAACGCATAAAACTGAATGTGCTCCATCCATGTGATGTAGTTATGAGATAAAATGTCAATTTGGCATGATGATATGATAGTAAATGGATTGTTCAGAGGAAGTCGGAAGAAAATTAGGCATCCTTCTAAACTAAGCACGAAAATACTCGTATGTACTAAACTTTAGACTCTCAGATAATTTTTAGTTGTGCTACCGATGTAGTTGAACTATAAGAAAAGCACAAAATTGCTACTATTTTACCCGAGAAAAATCAAATGCATGGCCTAGGGAACTGAGAAGTAACTTTTTATCTTAAACGTGATGGAGAAATCGCATAAAATACCTCCCAGAAATATTAACAAAAGGAAAAGATACACTAGGGTTGTTGGAAGTGGTAGAATGGATATTGACACCCATTTAGGATACTCTTTCATACAATTTTGGCAGTGAAGGATAAGATTTTTGACATATAGAATTCATTATGCTCAAGCTTTTTTGATATCTTTATGACTAGGGAAGGGATCTGCTGCCTAAAGTTTTTATACTCTAAAACTCTGTTGGAAACTACTTAGAACTTATGACCTCTATCCTCTTTATCATGTTTGTCACTTCCATAATATACAATGCATGCTGATATTTGAAACCCAACAGAGGTCCATCCATTTGACCATTATCTTGGAGATTAGATGAGAAATTTCAAAGGAGGCTGACACTTTTGGTTCCTGATACCTTTGCCATGCTAGAAGCTAAGTATTAGATTTATTTTTTATTTTTTTCATGACAAACTGTTTTACGGGACATTCAGGGCACCTTAGTTTGACACTGAGGGTGTGTTTGGTTGCATGGAATCTTATTCCATGGGATTCCATGAGGGACCACCTACATTTAAGCTAAATTGAGGAAACACTAATGATCCACCATTAGATTTTGTGATCAATGGTGGGGATGGAAGTCCCATGAATATGGGAATCACATGCTTTGGGGGAGTAAGGAGTGGGATTCACATGTTCATGAGACTTTCATGCTTACCATTGATCACAAAATTTAGCGGTGGATCACGAGTGTTACCTCAATTTAGCTTAAATGTAGGTAGTCCCTCATGGAATAAGATTCCATGCAACCAAACATACCCTTAGTTAGCAGATTTGTCCTAATTTTTGGAGCTAAAGTTAATGCTTTATCACTTGTGTTTGATGAGAAATTTAAAATTTGTAACTTGATGATTTTTTAGGTTGTCGTGAAAAGTACGTGTATTTGTTTCATTGGTGATCTAAGGAGTTGTATAATGGAACTGTTATTTCTTTCCTTTTTTGCTAGTGTTACACTTGGCAATGTCTTATTTTAGTGCATGCCTGACATTCTTAACATTTTCAGGACTCAGAAGAGTCGGGCGAGTATAGCAGTTGTAACAGTGAAGTCACAAAGGATCATGACTACCGACATCCCAGTCCAGTGTCAGTTCTTGAACCTTATTTCTCAAGTGAAGGTTTTAGCGCTTCAGATGGTAAAACCACAAACCGTTTGCTTTCTTTGCTCGTTTATATTTTTCTCTTCTATTGCAGTTCACTTTTGCAATGGTACTATTCTCTAAACAACAATCCTTTATATGTTCCCAGGCAGCCAGCAGTGCTCCTCTACTCTGACTGAGCAAGAATCTGATGGAACATGTCAAACAGAGAAGTCTCAACTAAGCCAACCTGAGATGGAGCTATCTGATTCAGCATCTTCTTCCCTGGCAACAACTACTGATGAGGAATGTGTATCAAGGCTCAGAATTGAAGATAACAGAAGACCGGACAACTGGAAAAAGGAATACGTGACAGAAGTACTAAGCAATGTCGAATTAATGTTTAAGGACTTCTCATTGGGTCGAGCTCGTGAGATCATAAATCCTCATCTATATCACCAATTGGAAAACCGAAAAACCTGGTTTACAAGCCATGAAGTGGACAAAAACTCTAGTTTAGAAAGGAAAGAGTTGTTTGATTGTGTAAGTGAGTGTTTGGACTTGAGATGCAGGCGATACGTTGGTGGGGGAAGCCAAAGATGGGCTAAAGGGGTGGCAATGGTGCGAAGAAAGGAGTGGTTGGTTGTGGATGTCTGCAAGGAAATTTCAAGTTGGGGAAGCATGGGAGATTGGATGGTGGATGAACTTGTCGATAAGGACATGAGTACACAGTATAGTAAATGGAGTGATTTTGAAGCTGAAGAATCTGAAATTGGATTAGATATTGAAAAGAGCATATTGAATTCTCTGGTTGATGAAGTTGTCGTTGATATCTTTGTTGGGCGTACCCAGTTTGTTTAAGTGTTGTCTTCGTGCAAGTGTTTATTTGTTTAAAGATCCAAAATCTTTCTATTCAATTAAATGAGAGGTGCGCAACTCATGTATAATGCAAAGGCTTCATGGGAGACATTAATCTTTTTTATTTAAAAATGCAATGCCTTTAGATTCAAGTAGCAAAACTACCAATGTTTATGGATACTCAAATGCCTCGCGACTGCCCTAAATAGACCTTACAATTGGATTCCCTGCAACCGATCTTTTAACGAGGAATAAATAATTACAGTACAATTTTTTAGGGTTGTCAGTATTGCATTGTAAATATTGTTTAGGGTTCGGACTTTGGACCCTATTTTGGCGCCCAACAATTATCAGATTGGCCGTTGATATGATAAAGACTCGAACGAAAATATACATGACTTACTAATGGTGACATAAATCATCTAGAAGAAATTGGTTAGTTCAGTATCGCTTTCTAACCAACTAGTACCGGGGAGTATGTGTTTGTATATTTTTGCTGGTTCGAGCTCCAAGGACAGGTGATGCTCAACATTTCATACATACTAGCAATAATCATGTTATATTCCTGATATTAAACTGCACAATTCCTCATAATTTCAGCTGAACTTAGAGACGTCAATAGAAAATAGTAATGGATTTGATGTGTCTAAATCCGTACCTGTTGATTTTCACCTGTAAAGATGAATAACGGTGAACAAAGACCACCATTGTAGCAATCAAAGGTACTCCGATAGTAAAGTTAGACACTTGAACAAGGACGAAGATATACTGACAAAATTAGGGTTACATGTGTGTACTTTTCTCATCCATTTTGTTTTCCTTTTATAATGATAGTGTTTCACATCTTCATTGACTCTACCTGTGAATGCATGATGAAGGGAGGAGATCTCGCTTAGGATCTTCCCTCATTAAGTTATGTCTATGTGAGGCTCTTCACCCGTCCATGACCGATTCTTCTTTGGCACTTAGCTTTCTTTAAGACTCAATGCTTGATTAGACC
The DNA here is from genome assembly GCA_963556465.1 of Berberis vulgaris. Taxonomy (NCBI): domain Eukaryota; kingdom Viridiplantae; phylum Streptophyta; class Magnoliopsida; order Ranunculales; family Berberidaceae; genus Berberis; species Berberis vulgaris. The sequence continues at coordinate 18,980,719 of OY747131.1, forward strand.
AAGAGTAGCATAAGTGAGCTTAGGCTTGCTATAGTTCAGGGGTTTGTATTCGGGCATTATTATCATAGCCCAAACTCCGAGATTTATACCATATTGGGCTCGCATAATCTGGGTTTAGGCGCCTTACTTATGAGTTGAATAGAAATGAACGTGGACCAGTTCGGGCCTTCTCCTATTAAGGTTGACCTATGATACGTGTTTGGCTGTGGTTGGATGACTGTTTTGATGTCTCACAATGATTTATGATTGTGGGTGTCTAAAGTTGGATTGAGGGGGGGTCATGCGCAGGAAGCACAGGACGTCATCCTGTGTACATTTCTCAGATCCGACGGCTCAGATTCATGGATTTCAAAAAAAAAAATTTGAATTTAGTGTACATTTTGCAAATAAGAAGATGATCAGGAGATGTTGAAATTTCGATATGATACAGGAGCACGTGCAACGACTTTTCTTCATAGTGGTGGGTCTCGGACTTCACCAAGAAACAGAATGAAATAAATATGGACAAGCCCAGGCCCAGCACGTCATTTCGCCTGAAGAGGATAAACAACTGTGGCTGAATGTGAGTGACAAAATAATTTAGACTGGGACATCTCTATGTTCCATGTGGAACTCTCTCAATTCACTAATTTCTCGGACGTGTTTATTTTCGTCCCTACTTAAAAAAAAAAAAAAATTCCAAATATTGCTTTAATCTTATCTTCCCAATTTAGAGTGACAAACACTAATAGAACATAGGATATCCGCACTTAATTTTTTCGATTCCTTGCAAGGTGTTCAAAATTGAAATTTATGTTGAACTTTGAATGGCTGTTAACACCCCTAAAAAACAAAACAAACAAACATGCATAACTAAGCACGATTGGTAAATCTAGTGTGCATTAAGGGTTCATCTCAATAATACACGCCCATGTCAAGGAAACGCCATATTTTGTTCAATCGTGTATTTTAAGTAAGAATGATTAACAATTGTAGCTCAGTCGGTCACCCATAAATTTCATAAAGTTAATTTATTTTAAAATAGAGTTACATTTAATTGAATTTAAATTTCAAAAATTTAGGATTTTATTTGTGAAGTTAAAGGGTGGGTGCACTCATAATTTTAGTTGGGGCGAATAGCCACTCACAATTTAAAAAAAAAAACCCTTTATTTCATTCTTCTCTTGTGCAACCCTCTTATCCTTCTTCGGTGACGGCAACTAACGTTGGGATGTTGCCGCGTCTTTCTTTGCCCAACCTCCCTTCCGTTCTTTCTTTTCTCCATTATCTATCTTCCCTTTCAACCCCTTTAGATTTTGGTGTCAAAAATAGGTTCGCAGGCGAGGGATTTGGCGGTGTGTGGTGTTGCGGCAGATAATGGTCGATGTGGTGATGGTTAGCGCGTGTTCATTCGTTCGCCCGCCTATATGTTGATTGAGTTTCGATTCTCTGATCAAAGGTGAGTTCTTTTTTTTCTTTTTTTTGAATTTTGGGTGTGTTTGTATATTTGCAAAAATAATTGTAAGATGGATGTTGGCATGATTTGGATTTATGAGGTTTGTCTATGAAATGGACTTTTGATTTAGTTCATGTTCTTGAAAATAGAATAACCCCGATTTATAAAAATACAATGGGTTTTATCTGTGAGTTTACAATCTCTGTATTTCTCGATCACTATTTTCATTTTTTTTTTTATATATATGTGCTGTTTTTTTTTTATAGTTAACAATGTTATGAAGTAATTATGTTTTTATTTCATAGCTTGAATTAGACTCAATAAGGAGCTGTGATTGAAAATGTGATGTTACCATATTGGTAGGAACTTGAATCCTCTTATTGGATGGGTTTGATCCCGCTTTGCTATATAAAAAATGTGTTTACAAAAATGTTATGTTTTCCCAAAAGTATGGGCGGAGATTGTGGTGAATCGATTTATGAATGACAAAATGTCGTTATGGAGGAATTCTGAAATATCAAAAATAAATGATATTGATAAACTTTTATTCCTGAAAATTTAATCACCTGAAATTGTATCACTTAGAACTACCACACATATTTTTGTTTATTATTTCCTCTCTCTTATAGAAAAACTAAAATAACATTCGGGTTGTCTTGCGGAGGTGGGGCGCCTATTTCTTATAGAGAAACTAAAATAACATTCAGGTTAGTCTTGCGAAAATTGGGTGAATTTTTATGTCGAAGATATGCTTTGATATTTATCCATAAAAAATGTGACGTGACTTTATGCGCATTGATAGCCCAAAAGTGGCTTTTGTTACTTATATAGTTAGGAGTATCCGGTGATGCATGCATGTATGTGATGTGTCCCCACTTGGGCATGGATGATGGAGAAGTCCTCCTTTATATGAGAGAGGCATACGAGCATGTATGTTCGGCACGAAGGTGGTGCAAATGTGGCATCGTCTAAGTTATCAATCCGTTAAAAATGAATGATATATTTAAGTCAAATAATGTACGAAGATAACTGTTTTAATTAATAAATTACATTTATATTGTTTATAACCCTTTTCATGCAGAATGGCAAGTCCACTAATATTTTTGCAGATCAGACTTGTCATAGGCAACATCTAGAGTATAAGTATAAATCAATACATATTTACTTATTATGGTGACATGATTGCCTCGTTGAGGAACTAAATTCTTTGAACTATGTTTTTCTTGCATTACACATTTGCCTCATTGAGGAACTACCTGTTGGTGTGGTTGTTTATTGTTTGTGTTTAGTTTGATGTTATCACGTGCGAATTTATTGATTTTGAGATGAATATTACTCACACCAGCTTTATTGCTGACACAAGTGAACTTTTGCTTATTGAACAACGTTACTGGAGTTTTGAATGTAGCCGATTAGCCTTTCAGGTTTAGAGACTTTTGAACAGCGTTACTAAAGTTTCGCTAGTGGGGCTAGCAACGTCAGAGTCTTTCCTGGTTAGAGTTTTTTTTTGTTTCAGTAATTAAATCATGTTTAAGTTGTTGTTGCTGCTAAATGTTTATATTGTTATTAAATTTCACGTCCCGAGTTTTGGGGAAACGGATAATCCTACGTAGATTTTGGGATTTTCGTTTTCTTCGAAAAATCGGGACGTGACACGTGGGTTCGAGATTCACTAGTTAGAATTTTGTGAGTTTTCGCCCGATCATTAGGAGCATATGTGCTCCATTATTGATAAAGTCTTCGAGTATTGAATGCAACTATTTAAATGGACTAGACCGGATCGAAGCGAAAACAAGTTTTCATGCAAGTTGAAGGCGATGGACCGGAGCAAAAGCAAGTCTCCATGCAAGATGGAGGCGACATTGACGAAGATATTAGGTGGCGAACAATATTTTAGCTATTTCGACCCCGTGACCTAGTGATACCATCCGTCACTGCTCAACCACTGAACCATCACACCCTATAGAGTCAGTCATGTTGCCTTCAAGCATGGGTTATAAATAAAAAGGATTAACAACACAAATTTTAAAAATATTTTAAGTAAGAAAATAAAGAATTAATTGATATATTGAAAATAAAGAATTAATATTGAAAATATTAATTGAATGAATCCTAAATTAACTTAGATTTAGGTGGTCCTTTGTAGATTCTCATGACATAAAATCCCATGTAACCAAACACACCCTTGTCTATCTCAATGTTGTTGAGGTTTTTAAAATTGAAATGATCATTTTTTTTTTCTGTAATCTTTTTAATTGTGTTTCAATAATATTGTCTAGACATGGAGGTCGGATATTCTAATGGAGCAATCAATTTTAAATCATGCCGTAACCTCTGTGGTGCATGGATTAATGTGAAGCAAAGCTTTTTGTAAACTCGAAGTCGAATGTTATCTTAATCAACAAAATTTAGTGCTAATAAACTCCACCATCTCGAACAAGCTGCTCTGCTCTGCTCTGCCATAAACAAGGTTTGTGTTCACCACAAAATCAGTTTATCTTAATAAAATTAAATCAAAGATGACAACTATGATGAATGACAACCCCATCTCCATCTAATCCTTCTCATAAAGTCTCAAACTAAGGACTCCGTTTCAATGTCTCTCTGTACGAGTAGTTGTTGGTACGAATATGTGTATGTACTATTACTATGTAGTGGTATGGGAAGCACGTGCGAGCACGTCCAGTGACATCAGAAATACAAAATCGCCGAACGTGCCGCCCTATCTCTAATCGCTCTGTCTTTTCTCCTTTTCCTTCCTTCCATTTTTTGGTAACCCAAGTCACTTTTACTTTCAATCTTTTCAAGGCATCACGATTCTTAATCCCCAAATTACCCATCTCATCCCCCATTAATCACAATCTTGCTTTACAACCACTTGTGGTCTGCACGTGCGCGGTACGTTTTTGCCTTTTTCTTGAACGCCTGGTTATTATCTAAGTGAGATTTTGAAATAAATTTAAACAAAACGTACCAATTATATATTATTCAGTCTACTATGATTTTATTATTTTTGAATATATTTATCTGAAAGTTTGTGTTCATTGTTCTTTTTACACAAGATATTAGCTATGCAAAAATTTTAAATCATTTTATTGTTATTAGCACGTATAATATTACATATATTTTATTATTTTTCTTTTCCATTCATCAGACACTATCCAGTTGAGTATGACATATTTTCTAACCCCCTTGCTCTCTCTCCCTTACTACCTAGCCTTGCTGTTTTCTAACATATATTTATAATCTTATTTATTTTACCTTTTTTATTTTTTATTTTACTAAGATAACAATTAAAATGTCTAAATACAAATATAAAAATATAGTGTATATACCAAATTGAATCCAATTTTAAGCAAAAATAAAGTCACAATATCGATAATATTATCAAGGGGAAAACGAACTTAATAGCTAGAATATATAACTAAAATCACAAAAAATTATGATAAATATCTAATTAAAGCTAAAAAAAAAATTGAAATTTGTGAATATAATAAAATCCTAATACAATTTCGTAGAAAAAATGATTTATATGAGGCTCAATTTTGTACGAGTTGGCAAATGGTATATATTTTCATTGAATTACATAGTTATTATTTTAGATATTAATTTCAATTTTTTTTTTTTGGAGATTTGATACCACGTGAACAAACAATTCATCTCTTTAATATGTGCAATTACATGTAAAATTGCATTGGAAACAAAAAAGTAGGGCAAGTCACAATGACAGAAATATTAATTGTCAATAGTATAATTGATTAAATCAATTGAAATAGAAATATGTAGAAATGATTGAATGAATATTTATCATATTATATTATACATTGTATAATTGATTTTTTTTTGTAAACCTGAATTTATATTAAAAATATTTTGAAAGTTGAAGGGCAGGGCAGTTGGCCCATAGCCCTTTAATAGATCTGCTTCCTGCTAACATTGACCGAGACAGTCAACGTGAATTTGAGGGTTAAACCCAACTATTTTAAAAAATGAGGGTCATAATCTATTAGATGTCGAGTGCCAAACTAAAAAAAAACCCTATTTTAATTTTAGACAATTGAGTATTGGAAACATTTTTGCATTTGAGCAATGTAGGAGTAATAAATGAAATCTAAAACTTTTGATGTCATGTGAAGCGTCATGTTTTGGCATTATATTATAGATACATATACTTAAAATACTATAAAAGTGTATTTTTAGTGTATTTAAGTGAATATGACAAGTCAAGTACCATTTATCTTTCTACGTCTTGGATGTCATTTATGATATTTTGATCCACAGCTTAATATCTTGCATAAGGTTAAAGAGTTGACATGTTACATCAATGAATGAAAGTGGTATACAAGTCAATGATCTATTTGTTGACATTGGCCCTATTCATACCATACTTTTATACACCCGTATGATGACAATCATACTAACTTATTAAATTGCTACAGAATCCATATTATACATGATTAATTTTTTTTTAATACGTTTGAAATATAAATTTGCCTTGAATTCTCGAGTGGTTGAAAGATCTTCATATCCGGATCTGCCTTTCAAATGACAATAACTTATCCCATAAAACTATTCACTTGTCCAAGACAACAGTTAAGTTATGGTATCAAGTCCTGTCGCTACACAACTTGATTCCATGACAAGGACTTACAGGTAAATTGTGTAATTATCCACACCATTTAGATTTTTGAGAAAAACTCTCTCAAGGCTAAATGGTATGGTCGTAATAACCTCACAAAAACAGTGGCATTTACTACCTCTGCAACACTGCATGAGACCCCTCTGTATTTTATTCACTCTCATCGTTCAGAGAGCCTCCAGAGTAGTGCATTATTATTATTATTATTGCGTGTTCAACAACAATCCCAAACAAATTCCCTTCTTCTCTCTCCGCCTTCGTTCTTCTTCAATTCAATGGAGTTTCAAAATCCCAACAAGAACATTGAAAACCCTAACAATGGCGACCACCCAATCGCCACCTCCTTTGAAGACATAGACAGCACTTGCTCCACACCTTACGTTAGTGCACCATCCAGCCCTGGCCGTGTTGCGACCAACAATGGCTACTTCTTCAGTGCTCCAGCAAGTCCAATGCACTATATTCTCTCATCAACTTCGTCTGATTTTGTATCCGCTTCTTCGGATACTACTACTACTTCGTCATCGTCTAAGTCGTTCGAGTTTGAATTCTCAGCACGCTTTTCTTCGAACAATTTGTGTGCAAATGGAGTATCAATGAGCTCTGCAGACGAGTTGTTCTTCAACGGCCAGATCCGGCCGATGAAACTCTCGTCACACTTACAGAGGCCTCAAATGTTGGCTCCACTCATCGATCTGGACGAAGAGGATGAAGAGCGGAATGAATTAGCCCAAGATTCGATGATTCGAGGGAGAGATCTGAGGTTGCGGAACAGATCCCTCCACCGAAGAGCTAGATCTCTGTCTCCTCTTCGGCTCACGTCTGCGTCTGCATTTCAGTGGAATGAAGAAGAGAAAGATGAAAATATTACATCTGTTGGTGCGAATGATATTGAAGCGGAAGTGGAGAGAATGAAAACAGTTTCTTCGACTGAAACAACTCCTTCGGTCTCAGCCTCGTCTTCAAGATCCTCTTCCTCCGGAAGTAGACACTCTAAGCGATGGGTGTTCTTGAAGGATTTTCTCAGGAGCAAGAGCGAAGGCAGAGGCAACTCGAAAGAGAAGTTTTGGTCTTCTATTTCTTTCAACCCTTCGGCCAAGGATAAGAAACCAATAACCTCCTTCAATCCATCACTTTCATTTCAGGAATCTCAAAAGCAAAAACAGTCTCCAAAACTTGCCACGAAGAAGACTAGCTCTGTTAAGCCAGCTAATGGAGTTAGTAAGAGGAGAGTCCCTCAGTCTCCACATGAGCTCCATTACACAACCAACAGAGCTCAAGCTGAAGAGATGAAGAAGCGGACTTCTTTGCCTTACAGACAAGGCTTGTTTGGGTGCTTAGGGTTCAGTTCGAAGAGCTATGGTGCAATGAATGGATTTGCCAAAGCCTTGAACCCTGTTTCTTCAAGGTAATTAACAACTTTTTGTTGTTTAAAATTATAGTTTATGTACAGTAAATTTGTAGGATTATAATATATATAAAATGGTAATTGGAAACTTAGTATCTGTAATTTTTGTTGTTCATTGTAATAAATAAATAGAAGAAGGAAGTAATTAATTAATTAAAGAATATATTTTCTTCTTCTTCTTCTTCTTCTTCTTTTGCAACTGTTTAGGTTTGATGATGAGTTCATTCATGGGAGATGAGGTTTGTTTCATGAATGGAATAGAAGGTGCGTTCACAAATCTTGCACACACAGATTTGTTTTGATTGGAAATGTAGGGGTACATAGTATATTGTAAACACAGAAAGACCTTATAAATAATCCTGACCCACATTTTGGTTGTGTGTGCTCTGACCCACATGGTTTTGTTGTTTGGTGAGGGATGGGTCACATTGGCTCTGATTTTCTTTGGAAAATAATAGTTAAAGTGACCCACATGGGGTGGTGGACTATGGGGAAGGGATGTTTTGGTAGGGTGTCCTATATGTTGTGACCCAAATTATATGTGCAAGAGTAGTGTGTCCAAGATCACTAACCCTAAACGAGCTTTTTGTTTGTTTGTTTGTAATGGGGATTCAAGGGTTTGCTCATGTGAGCTTCTGCATTGATTCATCATTGGTTGTTGGTGGTTGGAATGGTGTGATTTTGGATGTTGGGGTTTCTATTATTTGCTCATATTTGAGCGACGCTATGGAATTAGGTTTTGCAATCATGTTTAGGATGATGCGGCACGGTCAGAGGAGTTTTTTTTACAACCTCGAGATACACAATAACTTTGAGAATTTCATAATTCTTTCAAGATCATGCCACGTCACCATAGTTACAAAAACATGGTTTCTTAGCATTTTCGTATTTCGGAAGGTTGTATAGTTTGAGCTGGGAACTAGGTCAATTTGGAAAATGATAGAGAATTAGGTTTTTGGCAACCAGGATAACTTGGCGCTTGGGGGATGATGGCTTATTCATTTTGAGTGTAGCTTGAGGAAGTCATGATCCTTCAACCTAGTTGCCCAAACCTTGTTCTTTAGCAAGGTCAAGTCAATTCTGTGTCCTGTAAATTTGATCCTGTCAATCTCTTGAAAAGTTTGATCGAATTTGTAAGACAGCAAATGTAATCCGTTCCACAACATATCAAGTGTAAGCGAGTGCGAGTATAACCTATATCAATAGGTATCATTAGTACAACTACATTGAAAATTCACATGGGATTTCCGTGCATAATAATGATAATAAAAATAATCGTGTCCCACTCAAAATAATAATAATCTTGAGAGATATATACATTATATACAGTAGTGATAACTCGGTGTAGTTGGTTGGTTTCATGGTTTCCAAGTTTTAGCGCTCATTTCTAAAAATGTTGCAACATCAATAAATTGAAGGACAATCCAATTCAACAAGATTGTACTAGCTTTTGAGTGTTTTGTTACTTAGATGATGAATTGAGGAGCATTTATGTAAAGGTGGGCTTGGAATTTGTGGTTTTGTACAAAATATTAGGGGTGAGCAAGAATCTCGGTCCCGACCCATCTGACCCGGATCGGTATGGTCCCAAATCGATTTAAATCAGGACCAATTGGTTTATATAGTTTTTATCCCGGTCCTGATCCTGGTTGTGGGATCGATTTTCACTAATTTTGTCTCGGACTGTCTCGATTACTTCAGTAAGCCCAAGCCCAATTAATTTTTATCAATTCTAAGCTCAAGCCCACATCTAACCAACACCACATCTCACCACTTCCATAGAATATCTCATAAACCAAATCTCACACACTTACAGAGAATATCTCATAAACCAGCAGAGCGAGATCAATAGCATCAACTTCCCCACTCCTCTTGTGTTTTCCCTTCGTCCTCCTCCCGCCCATCCTCACCTACTCAACCCCAACCCCAGTCATTATAATAACCATCGAAGCCAGCACCAATACAACCAGATCGAGCACTTGCAACAACAACAACAACCTCACAAAGCTAGGAGCACCAGCAATGGAGCTTCATCAACAACAACAAATGGTAAATCTGTAACATCGAACAATTGCGAGATAGAAAACAGAGTAGGATTTGATCTTCATCACGGGGCACAAATCTTCTTCAATTACAGCCAACACTGATCGCAAGGCATCTTCAACCAAACCGACATGGATCCAGTCTTCATCGCAGATCATGGGTCGTCTTCAATTACATCACAGTCGGCAACGAGATCAACACCACCGCTGACAAATACCAGTACACCATCAGCTAGCTCCAGCCCCTACACTTGAACCCGGTAATGCACGCACCACATCGATGAGGAGAGCTAGCCACCGAGCAGATCAAATCAATTGCAAGCTAGTAATTTGTTGCTTAATCGTGTATATCGTACAAGCGAATAACATGGTGGAAGTTCCAAAGTCACTAGTGAGCGCCTCCAGATCTATGCAAAAAAAAGCAATTCCATCGGATCTTCCAAGTGGTGGAGATTCCACAACTTTCTCCACAAAAAAGACATGGTCTCTCTCATTCTAGAATCTCTCTTTGGGCTTAAATCTATAGTGGGCTTTGGGTTATGTTTGGGCCATTTGATTGTGAAATTTGAATCGGGATAGAATGGTCCCGACCCGAATCGTCCCGGTTCGGGACCAATCAGGTGTGCTCAAGACAATTTCGTATCCCAAACCGTTTCGGTCATGTTTCATTGGATCGGAATTGGGATCGGGACAAGCCCAATCCCGGGCCGACCCGGACCGTGCCCACCTCTACAAACTGCTTCCGCCTGTGTGTTTATTGTGGCCTTTGGTAGGGATGGCAACGGGGTGGATTTGAGCAAACCCATCCCCGTCCCGCTGAGGATTTCGGGTCTCCAAAATCGCCCCGCATATCCGTTTATCATTTTTTTTTAAAATCATCCCCGCTTGAACGGATAGGCAGATATCTGCCCCGCCCCATTTAACCCAAAAAAAAAGATAATTGAAACCCAAAAAAAAAAAAAAAAAAGATCAAGATGAAGATCTGAACCCAAAAAAAAAAAAAAAAGATCGAGATAAAGATCTGAAACCCATAAAAAAAAAAAAATCTGAAGATGAAGAAGATCGAGATGAAGATCTGAAACCAAAAAAAAAAAAAGATATGAAAATGAAGAAGATCGAGATGAAGATCTGAAACCCAAAAAAAAAAAAGGATCGAGATGAAGATCTGATCATTTGAAACTCAGAAAAAAAAAATCTGAAGATGAAGAAGATCGAGATGAAGATTTGAAGAGACGGATCTCAGATCTTCATCTTCCTCGTTCTTTTTTTTTCATCTCTAAATTTTCAACGAACTCTTCTTCCTTCTTCTTCAAAAAGGTCTTCTTGAACTCTACCGGATCTTCACCTCGTTTCAAAATCGTTCCATTTCTTCAGATTTACAAAAAACAAGTGAGAGCTTGAGCTTCGAGTTTTTTTTTTCTCTGCTTCGAAAGTGAGTCTGAGAGTGAGAGATGTAACTGATCGAATGGCCATGTTTTTTTTTTTTTTTTCCTTTTTATAGGGCCAGGGGTATTTATGTAAATTTCATACTTAAACGGATATCCGTGGGGCAGATATGGCCAAATCCGTATCCGCCCCGAATATTTGACGGATATTGTTTGGATATCCGTATCCGCCCCGTAACCCGTTTAGCCATATCCAAATCCGTTCCATACAGATTGGGTGGGGCGGATATCCGTGAAAATCCGCCCCACTGCCATCCCTAGGCTTTGGAACAATTTTTGATATCTGATTTGGGTAATGAGCGTTTATAAAATGGTGGGCTTTGGATAGGTGGTGTATACCAACCCAACATTATGGCAATGGTACACTGGTAATATAAAAATTTGGTACTATTATCACCCCTAATTCAAATTATTTGGATTTTATTATCGTAAAATGATTTTTAAGGCCTAATTTTTTCACAAAATAGAATTTAGATACCATAGTTGATGTAATGGCTAATTTATGCATAGTTTTATACTTTTATGACCAACAAAAATAATTTCATTAACCCATGTTAACTCATAAACTTATAAGACATTTTTTCTTCCTAAACAAATATAAAGTCTAATTTTATATTTTTGTGACCAACAAATACTATTTATTAATAATTTTAATTTAATTTTTTTTTGTTATTTTTACTTTTTTTTAACCCCTCCCACCTTATTAATCATCATTTTTTTTGTTAATTTTTATTTATTTTTTATGTTATCTTGTTATTTAATTGCAGTTTGAGTAATTATTTGATGACATTTGTTAGCTACAAATGATTACATTAATATTTTCATGTTAACATTTTTTTTTTTTGAATGTTTTGTCAATCTGAATGTGTTTGATTTGACTAGTTGTGAAGGGATATCTGAGTTTGAAGAGCAAATATTTATTTATTTTTTTGTTTCAATTAATGGCCGCTTCAATTTATACTATGATTATGTTTTGTGGTAGATAGCTTGTGACTAAATAGCGACAGTGAATAAATATATTACTTTACAAGTACTAATGCATTGAAGAATAAGAAATCAAGTTTCGATAGTGAAAAAATTGATTTTATTATCTACATTATGAAATAAGAAGAGTAATACTACAGTGCACTGGTATCTTGCCTGGTGCTACCAGGCACCATAGGATTGCATTGAGATAAATGTTATCACTTATCTCGATGCAATCCTACGGTGCCTGGTAGCCACCAGGCAAGTTACCAGTGCACTTAAGAAAAACTGAATAAGAAACAATGATAATTAAAACCAAATTTCTAATCATCATTAAGAAAGTTAATGTACGAGTAACTGTAAACTTTTCTAATAAAATTTATGACAAGTTAATTAAATTGATTTTAGTAAATAATTAAAATCAATTTTCTAATTATCATTAACTAAATTACGAAAAGTTTACCAAACTTTAGCATAATAATTTGATTAACTTGTTGGTCAATGAAAACTTATAATTGGCAGCTCATAATTAGAATCATTAATATCGATACCTACCAGTGGCGTGGGGTTGGAGGAGTTAAGGGTAAAAATAAATTAGAATTATTAATAAAAAATCATTTTTGATCATAAAAATATAAAATTATGTTTTCTATTTATTTAGGAAAGGTAAAAATATCCTATAATTTTATGATTTAACTTGAGTTAATAAAAGAGTCATTGTTGGTAATAAAAATATAAAAGTAGGAACAAATTAGCCATTACATAAACAACGATATATAGATGGTCTATTTTGTGAAGAAATAAGTCTTAAAAGTTATTTTTTAATTTTTATTATTATTATTATTATTTTGCACAATGGAGCCATTGTAAACAATGAAATGAAAAATAGGAATTCTTGGGTGGCATCTTTAATATTATGCAGCCACTCTGTGAAGTTATCAAGTTAATGGCTCAAAATGTTTGACTCGAATGTTATCACCCACATGTGATTGATAGTTTCTCCGTGCCCGAATAATCACGTAAATCACTTGCAGTTAATTCAACTAGATTAATCTAAGGTGGAAAAGTGGACCTAAATAAATTTGAAGACTACCAGTCATCCCATCACACGATCCGCATTTTGATTTTTTTGGAGTTCTTCTGGGATTGATCAAATTCATTTCGATCTATAGTGGAATGAGATCGGGATAAAGATGTTCAATGTCACTCATTCTGTCTCATCTCGAACTTATTTATTTATTATTATTAATTTTAATATTTGTTAACTCAAAATTTTGTTTCAAATTAAGTGTGGTAGATGAAGTTTTGAGGAGTTGTGTAAACTTAACATCACAAATAACTATCTTATAGTTTAAATAATAACATTTTTCTAGATAACTCCTTAATATGGATAATGACAGAAAATAAATTATGGTATTTGTCAATTGATGACATAAATAAGAACATCAATAGAAACCTACAAAAACATAACCTAGCATATTCTGAAACAAAAACACTTTAATGTGTTTAAAATGAGAATGGATTGATCTAGTGTGCTTCAAAGTGTCGCCCCACTCTTATTGGATTTGGACATTGTATAGTTGCCTAAATTATATTTGAACCTTGCTCATACTTATTCTGAGTTTGAAATAAGTATACCTAATGGGAAGTTTTAATAAATATAGGATTATCTGTTAAATAAACACATAATAATAACCTAATAATAAGTTCAGCTTATACAAAAATGCAATCATGCTCATCCTGTTTCGTTTCAAACCTGTTTGAAATTGGACGAGGTCAGAAAGATGTATATTCCGTCTTGATCTCGTCCCAAAAGTTAAACAACGGGATGAAATCATAACGAGGTTTATCATGTCCCGTCCTGAATTCATTTGGAATGAGACGAAGTCGAGATGAAATAGATCTTGACAATTTTTTATTATATCTAATTGTGTTTAGTCGACATTAGGAAGGCGCGATACAATCTCCCCCGCTCTTGTGTTATGTCCCACCACTGCTCCATCTATGCATATTATTTTCATTTTTCTTTATCCATTGGAATCAACTTCTAAAATTTTTTACTCCCGCAATCTTCAGACGTCCTGGCGCCAGTTTTAGTCTTTCAGCATTTGGCAAGAATTTGTTATTCAGGGAGCAAGTTAGCTTGCATCACTTTACTTTATTTATTTGTTTCATTTATTTTTTAATATTTATTTGGTCAATCAAGCATTGGCAATTTGGTTGGATTTTAATGCCCACTCTGTCTTTGACGGATATTGATCCAAATTCTTGTAAGCAAGGTGACATCTCTTCCAATTTCGGTTGCTTTATCTTTTTTTTTTTTTTTTTTGGTATGATTCTTGTTCTTGATGGTTTGGACAATACAACAATTGTTATGTGCGTTGCATTGCCACCGCGATGCCCAATGTCAACTAAAATTGTTAAGGTGTTGGATATTGAAGCACCAAAAAAATAAAAAAAATCAATACTTTGGTACACAAATTTGGATATTTGGTACATTACTAAAAAAATTATCACCTAATGTACATCAACTTATCACATGGTATATATAAAGACTTACCATTGTATGATAAAAATGACCGCTCACTTTTTACTAATAAACGATTTCAACTTTTGTTCTTTTGGCGTGAAATTGATACGGTGATTTGCTATGTAACATGTCCTTTAGGTGGACAAATAATTTATGTTCATTTTTTTTTCCTTTCTACTATACCTCATTGTAGAAATTGGACCTTTGCCTAGTATTTCCATTGAAAACTAGGGTATGCAAGGAAACATGCATAAAAATTGAAACCGATGACCCCCATAGATTTCAATTTTGATGGGGAGCAAAAACTAAGATTCTTATGAGTGAGAACTATCCGCGTGTAGAATTGATTTCCCGTTGCCTAAACAAACAAGCAAACCACAAAAGCTCTACTTGACATGGGATTTGAAATCTATTTTTCACCAAAAATGGGCTACCAAACGTACCCTAATAAATAAATATATATATATATATATATATATATTTTTTTTTTTAATTCAAAATTCTCAATCCATATGTTCACGATAAATGAGCTACCAAACATAGCCTAATAAGTTAAAATAATAATAATAATAAAAAAATCAAAATTTTCACTTAAAATTTTGTGGATGCTCTACATGTACGAATTATTTAATCAACCAAAAACTCCAATTAAAATTTGGATAACCATTAAAATCCCCATGGATAATAGTGGCTTGGTTCCTCCCCGCCCCCCATGAAAAGACCGAACCAAAAACTACTTTTTTTTTCTTCTTTTTTTTTTGTGTGTGTGAGCGAAGTGGAAGAAGAAGCTGAACGGACAATTTAATTTCTGTTGTCTCTCTGTCATCAAGACACCATTTTTAGTTGGAATCTCTTGTTGATGAGATGAAAGACACCCTGGTTTCTGATTCTTCTCCGAATCACAAGCGAAGCAGAGATCCAGAAGATGAGGTTTACCTCGACAATTTCCACTCCCACAAACGCTACCTCAGCGAGGTTTGCAATTTCCCTTCTTCTCCAATCATTCATTTTGTGTTTTTTTTACGACTGGTTTCGTTGTTTGGCACCGTGGGGTTGAAGCTTTTATATTATTTGGTGACGGGGTTGTGTAAAAGTTGGATCTTTATAACAATTAGCGTTGAAATGGGGCTTCATTCATTGTGTATTATTGGTGAAATTTGGATTTTTTGTTGTTTGGTGCAACGGGGCTCTTCATTTTGGTGTTTGTAATTATTTTGGAAGACTGGGTTTTTACTTGTTTTCTTTTTTGATTTTTTTTTTGGTGGTAGATAATGGCTTCTAGCTTGAATGGATTAACAGTGGGTGACTCCTCACTGCCTGAGAACCTCATAGAATCTCCAGCAAGATCTGAATCCATGTGCTACTTCAGGTAACATCATCGTATGTAATCTAATGTAATGTATGCTTTATGTACTGAAATTGAGTTTAATTGCATCAAGGAAGAACTTTGTGTAAAGGGGAACCAATTATATTGTGTCACTGCTAACTAACTAAATGGTAAAAGGAAACAGAAAAAAAAAATTCTTAGATGTCCAATATTGGAGTTCACTAGCTGTGTTAATTGATGTTCCTCCATCATAAATGTATTTAGTAACATCATTGGCACTTGTTTTGATAGTGAATAGATGATATATGATAAATGAAGTGTGGATTATTATGAGTAATTTGTAATTTCATTTGGAGAGGCTATTCCAAATTTAAGGGTGTCCATACTATTAAATGGAAGTCGATCGACTTCCTAACCATGAACAAAGTGATATTCAGAAAGCGTTTGTGAAATATGGGATGGAAAATGAGAGTTTGTGGAGGAAAATTATCAACGGGAAGACGGGATGATTCAAATGATTGGCTTATCATTTATCTCAAGGTGACATATGAGGAATTATACAGTATTTCAAATCATAAAGGGGAGTTTTGCAGGACATAACTTTGAAGGTAGGTCATGGTGACAGAAACAAAATCCTCCTTAGTCAGTTTGTTATAAGCTACATGAGACGGTCTTTTGATTAGGGGTATGAAGTGGTGAAGGTGTGTGATGGGTGTGTGGTTGAGGCTAACATCCATCATCTCTTATCGTATTTTGTCCCATGAAGTCTGAATTTATTTATGGCTCGGTTTGGAGTTGGATGGGCAAGGACCAACACCTTTGTGAATATGTAAACTTCTTGGAGAAATGCACATCTCTTTTCAATATCGAGAAAGGTTATTTTTTCATCTGCAGTTGTCTCGGGTTTGTGGCTTTAAAGAAATAAGTCTACTTAATAAAATAAAATAAAAATTAGTAGGAGGGTAATGGTGGAATATGTTGGCTTTCATATGGTCTTGTACTACCTTGATGCTTGTTGTTGGTTGCCTCAAATACCATTCCAACGAGCTATCAAATTTTCTAGGATACCCTTATTTTATTATTTATTATTATTATTTTATTTTATTTTATTATTATTTTTTTCTAACGACTTGAGTCCCATTCTAAGTTGGTTGTATTGTCTTCAACTGCAAAATATTTTTTTTTCTTTGCACTTGTGCACCCAGTTAGCATCCGTCCTAGCCTTGCAGATGATAAAGATGCGTATGCTATAATGTGTGGCATGTATTTGGACTTTGATTGCCTAACATGGGAATATTCGAGCTGTTTTCAAGATTGGGGCTATTTAGAAAAACCTAATAAACCATACATTATCATTTAGCAATGCACATTCAAACTTGAGGGATCAATTAGAAGTTTGATTTGCTATTCTAGATTCAACAATAGTAAAGCTGTTATCTTATTTGTTATCGACTACTGAGACATAGGCAACTCATCTTATTAAGCAATCATGTATCTGCCTTTTTGTTTGGTTTTGCTTTTATGTGCACCTCAGGGAGTTATTTGGAACAAAGTGGTGTAATAGCCTAAAGTTCTGGTTGAAAAAGACAACGCAAAGGTTTAGAACTTTTTAAGGACTAAGTTTAAGGTGGAGACGTTTGACAAGGAGAGCGACTCGACAGTGTTGTAAAACAAAGTTGTAGATATACTTATTCACGAAAGACTGTACAAGATGTTGAATGGTCTGATCTGACAAAGTGAGGAAATGGAAGGAAATTGAGTGAATGTAATTCACTTTTTGTTGCTTGTGGGTGACTCCTCCAAGTGTTCATTGAAGGACATTCTAGGTTATTTAATTTTATTGAGGTTTTTGTTCCGGCTTTGGTTATACATTGTTAACCTTGGCGGCTATGAGGGAGTAGTGTGAATTTTAGACGTATATTGTCCCAGGAAGATTACATGCAGTTTCATGCATGATGCATTGGCAATGCTGCATTGGGAAAAGTTTGGTAGCATTTATGATGTATGTGAGGAAGTTACTGATGACTGCATATATCCCAGGAGGAACTTTACGTGAAGGTTGTCATTACACAGTCTTTGTCATTTTCTAGGGCATTTCAATGAATTGAATCACAAACAAAGAAATGAAGCTTGATGGGTTTTCTAATTACAGATACGGTGAATTTCAGTTAATCCTTTGGATGTATGTGTTCCTTCAGAGGTAGCAGCCTTGAGTGAAGGATCCTTGTGTGTTTCTTTCTAATTACAGATAGAGTGAACTTAAAGGATTGTTCGAATTTCAAGTGACAGACAAGTCCATGGCATGTGTAAAACAAATCGAGAATTTTGTGAGAGATCTGAGATGTTTTTAGTGTTTGAAGGAGAGAACAAGTTTCTCCAATGATATAGGCTCAGATAGTCACCTAAAATCAAAAAATGTTGAATGGTTCACCTAATAGATAGTGTGTTGATTTGGATGGGTTTTTTCTCCAAAATTTTGTCCATAAAAATAAATAAATAAAGTGATATGTAAAATGAGTTAAAAGACATGTTCAACGTATATATATATTCTGTGAGTGGAAGATATATATTCCACCATTATTTTCAAACATTCAGTGCATAGAAAATATGATAATATGTTAGGTTGCCAACAGTTTGCGGGGTCTCCTTGCAGATTCTAGCATCTTTTTAACCTTTTAAAATGGCTATAGTTGTTGCAAAGGCTGGATCTAGGTCCTTACGGTTTGGATTTAGTATGTTTTAATCATATTTTCAAGAAAACCATTTGGTCTGCAGTGATTGCCATGGATATTCGTTTTGTGGTTATCGATGAATTTTCTTTTTGATTCATGCTAGTCAAGTTCTGAGGAAAAGTAGGCGTATTTATCATATCGGTTGCTTCATACTGCTCATGACTGTATGATCTTTAGACATCTTATTCTTCTTCATTGTTTGGAATCCAATTTCAGGGATGAAATGTCCTTGCAGTATTCACCAATGTCAGAAGACTCTGATGATGCTCGATATAATGAAGCCCTTCCGAACACTTCCATGTCACAACCAGAAAGCCGACCCACCAGTCCAGGTTCTCCTCACAGGTACTACAGACCACACAATAGCTACTCTTCGACAACCTCGACATCGTATCCGTCATTTGGCTGCCCTCCCATTTCAGCAACTTGCCCCCAGCCACGCCAACGGGGATCAGATTCCGAGGGTCGTTTCCCATCATCGCCCAGTGATATATGCCACTCAGCTGACTTGAGAAGAGCTGCATTATTGCGATCAGTGCAGATGAGAGTGCACCCACTAGCTCCACCTGCCTACGAGTTATCATTCAGTCCCGAACATGAGCCCATAGAGAACATGGAAGCTCAAGAGCATCCTTGCTCATGTGTAAAATCTATTGTCAATGACTGCGAGTGTCCGCATCCACAACAGGGACCGGATTTGTTTGCTGAAGGTTGTTCTTCGACGGGGATGTCCGAACCTGAGATAAGCAGAGAAAAACCCTGTAGAGTGTTAGATATGGATGTGAAAGAGGAAGATTCCGGGGAGGCGTTTGGGAGAGATAGGTTGGGAAGAACTGATCTAATGCCATCTTAAGAGATTGAAGTTAGAACCGTTCTTGTTGATAATTGAAAGCTAATCAGACTCGGGTTCCTTTTTTCAGTTAGCCAAGATGGGATATTATGTTTCCTTGTTGGAGTTTCCCTTGAGATAGTGTGTGGTAGCAAGCTGATTTATGCCCAAATTGTAACTTGATGTATTTATTGGATTTAATGAGTTCTGACGTACCAACCACTTCTGTTGTTATTGATCCTCGAATGGTTTCTAATTTGTGTTTATTTCATCAGCAGTTTCTGATTTAGAGACTAAACTTCTAGTTTCACATAGATTTGTATTTTCAGTAGAGAGACTCTCCAATAGAATTGAGGTCTTCATTGTTTCCATTCAAGGAACAGAATACTAGGTGGAGATTCACTTCGATGCCTCCTCACATACTACAGCACTTCAATTCCAGTTCATTGCAATATTGACATGAGATTATCCACAAAATATGTGTGCAAATTTGACATGAGATTAGACTGAAGGTCCTTCAATCTTCTGCATTTTATGCCTTTTTGTAGGTAGCACACTGCTGAATCCGGATCATCACAGCCAAAGAGAACAATAACACTTGAGCTGGAACATGTATAAGCCTGCAGAAAGTAGTATTTTCCTGACCAAATTTGTCAGGGTATTAAGAACCTTGCACCAGGGCACATGTTCAGATAGATTCTTCTTAACATCTCACTCCAAACCACTACCTTTCTAATGGAGCTAGTTGCATTATCATAGCCAGGTAGGCCAAACTGGCGGAATCAGACCTAAACTTAAAACCATTAAGTTATTTGTCATGCCATTCAGATACTTTGCAAAAGAGATAAAGCAAGAAAATTTATGCGCACATTCATTATAAAGATTAGGAGTTCCTTACAATACAAAAATTCTCACTACTGAGGCACTGTCAAATCTGAAGAGCTATTGTAAATAGTAACATCTATGCTGCATGCTCAACTGCTTTTCTTCTCTTTTCTTATCTTGCAGAAATTGTTGATTGAAATCAAGACAAACTACAAATCATTCTGTGAAACCTGCCTAAAGTAATGTCAAAACAGTAACCTCCGAGCTAAACTTGAGAGAAATCAATCATCGACTAAATGCAACACTCGTAGATCAAGCAGCAAATGTAGAGAGGATGTTCTTCTTCAAAGTGAACTCATCGGCCTTTGCAGAGCTGATGGACTGCAAGATATGATGGAAAATGTCAGAAAGGACAGAGAATGGCTCATTCAGCTAAGCAAAACACATATAGGCCTCTTAATGATATGAAGATTTTGAATGTCACCTTTTCAAGAATGCGTTGCAGACGTTCTATTTCTTTCTTTGCGTAATCGGATCCTTTCTCTAGGCAACTCTTAGCTGCTTTCTTGTAGATCTTACCGAGCCTAAAGAAAATAAATACCAGCATATCTGTTATTTTGTTGCACAGACTTTTCATCTTTTTATCCATTGAGGAGCATATGTTCAAGAAAACACTAGAGATTTTCATACTTCTAAAACCAAGTTCAAATAAGGATATTAACCTACATAACCAGAAACATTCTTTTTTTGAATTACCTTGCTGCAGAACCCTCAAGCTTGTCTGCTTCCTCCTCAATCTTAGATAGAACTGCCTTCTTCTCAACATTGCTGGCACTGATGAACTCCTTCACCAAGGTATCCAAACTTGCAACTACTCCAGCCTACATCAACCAAAAGATCAAGCATGAACATCAGAAAGAAGTAATGATTCACAACATCTGCGTATCGATAAAAACAAAGTTTCAAGTTATCTATGGACATACATTGGAAGAATACTGTCCCTTTGCATCCCGGCTAGTGCCACACTTCTCATTGATGAAAGTCACGAAGTCATCCAAATCACGGCCTCCATCATAGTCTTCACCAGCTTTGTTGCCCTTTGGGAAGAATTTCAATGTAGGGAAACCACTAACGCCATACCTGCAGAGGTAAAAAACATATTAAACACCACTCTTCCATAAAAAAGTATAATCCAATTGGGGAAGCATTTAATAGTGGTAGCATTAATTTGTTATACTCTTAGGACTCACTTTTCACCGAGATCCTTATATTTGTCAGCATCTAGATTTGCAATTACGACATCATCCTCAGATTTGAATGCAGCAGCAACCTTTTCATATATCTAAGAAACAGAAAAAAAAAAAGTGAAACTTCAATACCGTAAAAAAATAAAATTAAATAAGTGCATCTTAGGCTAGCTGCTATAATATACATGAGGGTTGACAAACTTACAGGTGCAAGGTTTTTGCAATGGCCACACCTGCAAAACACAAAACCATTTAAACATATCAATGGAGTATAATAAGGTCACTGAACTTAAAAATAAAGAAAAAATCGAAGACCACGATCTAATGGTAAAGAAAGTTGGGCACTAATGCCTACCATGGTGCATAAAACTCAACAAGAACATCTTTCTTAGCATCCAAAACAATCTCATCAAAATTGCTTTCTGTTAGCACTACTACATTGGATGGAATAGTTGCCAGCTTCACATTGGTACCTGTAATTTAATGGTTCTGTTCAGTAAATGGTAAAAGTTTTCCCGCCTGACCATGTTATGAAAACGTCAGCTTAAAATAAACAGGATCAAGTCAATACCTCCTTCAGTGTTTACAAACTCAGTCAGAGCTTCTGCTGTACGTTGACCCTCATACCTACAAATCACATGGAAAATCGTTTAAAGCAAATCTAAATGAAGCTCAAAATTTTTGGAATGGAAATTCATTGAACATGGAGTCAATACATAGACCTCCAATACAACACTTACTTTTTTGGTTCCAAGGACCCCTTTGGAAACCACTGGATGGTAGGGTAACCAGAAACTCCATATTTGCTGCAGACACCCTTATGCTCATCACAATCAACCTGTAGCATGTATCAAGCAGTGAATTTTTAAAAAACATACGATGCATGCTATAAGGCAAAGGTTCTATCATATCAGTTAATTGGAGGTACCTTTCCAATCAAAACAGACTTAGCCTTCTTAAAGCTAGCACCAAGCTTCTCATACTCTGGAGCAAGCTTTTTACAATGTCCACACCTGTCATTAAAAGCACAATCTAAGTTCAGGTTCCATAAGAAGCTTTAGGAACTTTAACAAGAAGCCAGAGTTGCAGCTCAATTTTAGAGAACAACATTTTGACAGTAAACTGAGAAGTCAGTTTCTTAACAACTTAGTTAAGTAGTACTAGAGGTGCAATTGAATTTATAAGCCACATAGATAGGCAGGGACCTACAAAAGACCACTGCACCAATGCTTCCATGTTCTATTCCCAATATATGATATCATGTTACAATTCTTCCTATCACGCAAATAGTTATAGGAAGACCGGACACTAAAGTAGATAAAGGTATTTAAAAATTTTGGAATCTGCAAGTGTTATGAACCTCTAGACAATTGTTGGACATCGGCCATGTCAAAATTCACAAAATTTGTGTATATATATATATTTTTTATAATTACATTTGTAACTTGTTTCCACCAAAAAATTCACAAAAAAGTGTTATAATCCCAGTTTTTATTCCGCAAATTATTGTCAACACAAAGTTCAACTAAATCTGTTACAAACCCCTGCCAATGGCATGACAGCTTGGCGGGGGTGGTACCACTAGGTCATGGGTTTGAACCCGGCCCGGTGGCATGTTTATCGGTTTATGTGTTGACCCAGTTATGGTCTTTGATAGGTTATGGGATGAAAACTCGCCTTCCCTTCCACCATGAGAAATGGAATATTCCACTTCACTTAATAATACTAATTTTGAATATATTCATCTTTCCTAAACTAATCCAAAATTACCACCACCACCGTGCAATCGCCTTGATATGACATCACCAGCTTCAGCTAAAACTCTAATTATTCAGATTTAAAAAACAAATAAGTTTCTTGACATCAAATCAACTCCTCATAACCATCATCAGATGGCGATCTATTCAAATCAACCAACAGATCCATCAATGATTTTCCTAACATCAACGATCATCTAGTGTGTAAAAAAAAAAAAATCTAATCACTACAGTTGTACCAAACCAAATCAAGAACAAATTCAATAAAGAAATCCATGAACCCGAAGCGAAAAGCGGTCGGTAAGAACATAGATAGATACATACCAAGGAGCGTAGAACTCGACGAGAGCAGCGCGATCTTGGCCGACTTCCTTGTCGAAATTATCTTCAGTAAGCACAGCTACATCTGCCACAGCTGAAACCAACACCAAAGCGACGGTTCCGATGGCGAACCAGATCTCAGATTTCCCCATTTTCTCTATCCAATAAGATCCAAGAGTCAGTGAGGGAGTGATGAGAGTAGTGTAACGAAACGAAACGAAACGAAACAGGAGTGTGTCAACTCTGTCTCTCTCTCTCTGATGGATCGTGATATATATGGAGGAGGACAACCTCTTCGGGGATTTATGCCTGCGTGTCATCGAATCCAATGAGACGGCTACGTGTGGCACAATTTGTTGTGTGTTGAAGCGGCAATTTTGACTTTTGTACCCTTCCGATATTGGTGGAGGAACCATAGGGCCATGTAATTGCTATTTGCCCCTTATAATAAATAGCTAAGTGAGATGTGCCCCATTCTTTAATCCCTATTAGAGTTACCTCAAAGACTAGCGGTCAACGTTTCTTGACCGTTAGTTTTCAAAATAGATGATTAAAATACCCTTGACAAATCACATGCTGAGATTGACTATTTCGTATCTTGAATATCTCATTTCGAATAAAATCCAAGAAATCATAATCGTATCTCGAGGACAATCCAATAGTTGTTAAAAAATTTGTATCTCAAACATCTCATCTCTAAGAAAATCGTAGGGTCCTGTTGAAATCATAAACAATCTCGAAAAAAATTGTAGAGCCCAAATTATATCATATACGCATATCAAGGAAAATCTAACGACTGTTAAAAAAAATCCCCCTTCTTCCTCCTCCTCCCCTTTCCTCTTCTGTTCACCTTCAGTATGTTGTAGTAATCTATCCCCGTCATAGCACTGACCCCAATTATTCATTCACTCAAATCTCTATTACAAAATCTTCAAAATGTCACCTTTATTCGATCTTTAAAAAGAACATGACATACACAATTTCCTCACTTTTTGATTGAATGAATCAACGGGGTCTCTTCAATTCCTGACTGAAAGAACTCCAATGGAGATCTCTGCATATTTCTTCCCAAATCACATCAAACACCCTGTTGTGCAATGAATTAATCAAACTAGGGTTGAAAACCGAACCGTTTTTAGTTGGTTTAAAAATTTCAAACCAAAACCGGACTGACCATTAACAAAATTGAACCGATTCTAATTTATGCAAACTGTAACAAAAAAGACCGACTATTTCAAACATATCATTTATTATATATATTCACTCAGTTCGGTTTTGTCGGTTAAAATCATAGAAATCATCAATTTTGAATTTTTTAAAATCGAAACTGAAACCGGACCGAATCGATCGGTTGAAAGTTTTGACCACTTCGATCGGTTTTTTGTTCAACCTTAGATCAAACTGTCAAATTTCTTGAACATAATCCACCAATCTAGGAAGAATTCAAGGACCCCAAATCAGTGTTTGATCGATTTGAGGTGAATGTGGAGAAGAAGGAAGGAGGAATGCGGAGGGAGGAGGAGGAAGAGGGAATTGGCAACAGTGTTGCGAAACAAACGGGGAGGAGAAATAAAAAGGAGGGAGGAGGAGAAAGGGGAAGTGGCGGCGGGGTTGCGAAACAGATGAAGAAGAAGTGGGACGAGGAAGAAGGAGGAAAAGGAAGACGGAGGACGGAAAAAGGGGGAGGCTGGTGGCGGGCTACGAAACAGATGAGGAAAAAGGGGAAGGAGGAAGGAGGAACAAAGTGGGATGAAGAGGAAGAGGGAGGGTGGTGACGGGGCTGCGGAATAAATGAGGAAGAAAGGGAGGATGGGAAATTTTTTTATAACAACTATTAGATTTTCCTCGAGATGCGTATATGATTTAATTTGGGCCCTACGATTTTCTTCGAGATTTGTTTATGATTTCAATAGGACCCTACAATTTTCTTCGAGATGAAATATTTGAGATACAATTTTTTTTTAACAACTGTTAAATTTTCCTCGCGATACAATTACGATTTCAGTTGGGCCCAAGGATTTTCTTCAAGATGAGATGTTCGAGATACGAAACATTCAAATCTCAGCCTGTGATTTGTCAAGGGTACTTTGGTCATCTATTTCAGAAACTGAAGATCAATGCACGTTGTCCGCTAGTGTTAGGGGAAAAGTGCAATACAGATTAAAGAATGGGGTACATCCCAATTAGCTATCTATATTACAATTCTGAATGGTGTTTGAGGTTGGAGATAAAAGACAACTGAGATTTACCAAACATAAAGATCAACGGATCACATAAAGGGGAGGGTGTTTTATGTCTTACCTTCAATCAACCCCCAATAAGAGTGCATGGGTTCAATTCCCAACCCAATATTTTGATATTTATTTATTTATTTTTTTTCAGCTGTCGATGGTGGTGATATATGTATGAAGGATGAAAACTTAAGGCTCAGATAATACCCTAGAATCTAACATATCACAAAGAGGGAGGTTGGAAATACATTTTTTTTTTACTTTTATGCCCCAACCAACTCTAACCATCACACATCTAAAAACTCATATTGAATTTGAGTACTGAAGGCACGGGGAATACCTTAGTTTATTATAGGGGGCAAGAAACAATTAACCTTAAAAAAGTTTTTTTTTGTTTATCCAAAACTGGGTATTAGCTGGGTTGGTAAACTTGTGGTAGATAATATCACAAATCGAGGATTCGAACGCTGTCGGAGGCTTTATTTGTTTGCTCATTGAAAATGCTCTTAGGCCATCTAGAATGGAGAGTATTAGATTGATGATTATAATATTATGTGATGGATCAATTTCTGTTCTCCCGAGCCTTAACCTGCAAAAGGAACAACTGTGAACAAAAGACCGCTGTTGTGGAGGTCGATGACACTCCGATGCTTAAGTCAGACAAGGCGTAGAGAATGATGTATTGTTTTAGATTAGGTTCTGTAACGTACCTTAGTTCCTTAGCCTTGTGCCCTATTTATCATGCGAGAGTCCTTGTTCGGCTATGCCTTGGTGGCGTGGTCTAATGAAATATATATGTTGGATATCCGTTTCTTGTTATGAGTCGTCCATGCAAGGGAGTTTCCTAATAGGAGTCAACATCTTACTGGCATGCCTGTCTTAGGTCAAACTCCTAAATACTTGCCTTATCTAGTCTTATAGGTTCTGGGTCTGACTATTTGACTTATGGGCCGGGTGAGCCTTGTTGTTTTGGGTCCAACTCCTAGATACTCGCTTCAGTGGGCTTTGAGTGATCTGGGCTTGGTCCCTTGACTTACGGGCTGGATCAGATTAGGTGCACGTCTGGGCCTACATAATGAAATCATCATGGCACGTGTACGGTCGTGATTACTGGATGACTTGATATATCATCAGCTACTCCCCCCTTAGTGTGCCCACTAACTCTACGGCGGTTGGATTTTTCATCATTGCATTGCATTTAATGTCATTGACGGCTATTGATACGGTTGTTGTTCTGATGCCTGTTCGTCTGCTTGTTTCGGCGCAATTTTTGGAATTTCGTGCGGCTATCATATCTCGCACTTTTTTTTTTTTTCCATTAGTAGTCTTTTCATTGCCCAACCCAAGGGGGTGTGAGATTTGTGTTTCTTTCTTTACGCTATCTCCATCATCAGAGCTTACTTTTTCTCTCCTTCTTTGTTTTCTTCTTTGCCCAACTCCTTTCTCATATCTACTACCAAGATGCTAAGTGGTGAGGCACTTCAGGTCTTTGAGGCATTCTTCTTGCCCAAGAAGGCATCGCATGCGACTTTGGATTGCATTCGCCATAACTTTTCTATGCCGCACGACCTTGAAATTGTCTTGCCTAGGAACGACGACATTCCTTGTCGTCAAAGGCCTGGCTATTGCGCTGTACCTTGGCATGTTCTAGTCAGGTCTCCGGTTTCCGGTCCTAGATATCTTTTGGGAATACTTGAAAATTTTTAGCATTGTTCCTGCTCAAATTGGCCCTAATGGTCGGAGGGTGATGGTTTTGACAGTGGCGAAAGCCATTCTCTCTGGGATTCATCTTAATGTCAAGATTTTGCACTCGATGGTGGGGCTCGCTATAGGCAGTAATCATATTTGCTTCCTCTGTTCTCCCGACTATTTTGGAAATCTTGGTGACGATTACAGGGGCTGGTCGAGGTACTGGTTTTATGCGTCCATTGATTCTGGCTATTTCAAGTTGGAAAATCGGCATATTATGCGATCGTTTCGAGTGCCCAAGAAGTGGAAAGATCTGTACTTGACTACAGAAGAGCAGACGATCCGTGATCGGTTTCTAGGCCTTCCCTGAGTTGTTGTGGATGCCTTTCTTGCTGTAGATGTTGTCGAGCGCAGTGGCTTGTACACTATGAATTAGGCGGAGCATGCGGCGTTGATTGAAACGCTGACCTTCTAAAATTACTATTGTTCGCGATGTCGTTGATAAGGTGGAGGAGCGTACTATTCCTGTTAGCGTTGGTGATGCTAGCATTGATGGGAAAGTGAGCTCCGCTAGGAGGGTTGTGGATCTCAATGCTTCTGCTGCTGCTGGCTCGACCACTAGAAATAGGAAACTCCCTAGACCTGCCAGCCTGTCTAAGCAACTGGTGGTTAGCCCTAGCCGTGTCCCAAAAATGAAGCGGCTTACTGGTTCTGTTCATGATGTCAATTAGACTGCTCCTCGTCCGAGATTGTCTGGGAAAGGTGATGAAAATGAGACTCAACTTGCTGCCCGATAGGTTGATGAGATAAATCAAGCTCTGAAGAGGAGAAAGAAGGAGGTGTCCCACTCGTTGGCTGATAGTGAGAGGAGCCTCGTCTCTTCCCATGGCGTGCCTGATTTTGCCAATCTGGCTAATGATGACCCTCGTGTCCTCAACAATAAGATGTTACAACTTGTTATGGATCGGTCTTGTGATCCGAATACTACGAAGACCATAGCTGACTTCTAGTTTGACCCAAGGTACAAAGAGGAGGTTGTTGACCGTGGTCAAGGTTCTAAGTCCATCCTCTTCTTTCTCCTTACCGTGCCACTGACGTGGTAG
This sequence comes from Berberis vulgaris, assembly GCA_963556465.1. Lineage (NCBI taxonomy): Eukaryota > Viridiplantae > Streptophyta > Magnoliopsida > Ranunculales > Berberidaceae > Berberis > Berberis vulgaris. Next base: position 19,009,245 of record OY747131.1, read on the forward strand.
AGTTGCCTATTTTTCCTACTGTTCGTCCCACCCCCTCCAGTGATGCCTTAAAGAACAAAGACAAGAGTGGTACGTTCGTGATGCAGATTTTACTAACCTAAATGAATAAGCTAATAAACCCTACTTGTTATACCGCAAGTGCACGACTTCCTAACAGAGTAACAGGTTCTTCAGACTTGTTTAACCAAAATTACTGCTTTTGAGAATAACTATGACTAATCTAAGGATTAATTCACATTCACAATTAATTTCAGCAAAGTTCTAAACCCTAGCATTGCATGTCTTTCTACGACATACACAATACAGATTTAACATAATTAATCAAAACATATTTCGAATATCAACAAAGAAGACTCTAACTACCGATTAGTCTAGATATTATACCAGATATAATCGGTGAAAACAAATTGTTAATATTCAGAAATCAATTATATCTAACATTGAAACATATAGAAAACAATAATTAAAATGCGACAAACTCTAGAAAACCCTATGATTTCATCTTCCCCTCGGCGCAAGGTCTAGAAACCTATGGTGGAGGTGGTCACAAAAGTGGAGGTGAAATCCATCAGTTGGTGCACATTGGCTTGAGGTGGTACATAGTAATTAGGCGGGGTGTTAATAGCCTGAATGAAAAATCAGTTATTTCCCGCCCTTTTGGTCGTCTTTCTCCTTCGTCCCTGCTTGAACTGCTGCTGTTGCTGCGTTCTATTCGTCTTCTTCTTTTCCTGCAAGAAAGAGAAGTGAATGAGGGGGGAATTAAGAGAGAACGAAGAGATGGTGGCCGAGGGACGGGCTCTGTCTGTGATGGTGAGGACGGTGTTGTGTGGCCGGTGATGGTGGCTGCGAGAAAGGGAAACATGGAGATGGAAGAGGGGGAAGAGAGAGATGAGACGAACCGAGAAGGAGTGAGGAGGACGGAGAGGTGGTGGCTAGACGGAGTTGGTGAGGTGATGAGGAACAAAGACATGGCGGTTTGAGAGGCTCTATTTCTGGCTTGTTGTGCGACAGGGACGACAAGACGAATCTCTGTTTGTGTGTGTGTGTGTGATAGGGAAAAGAGGAACAAGGGAGGAGAAATGGTTATGATATGGATTGCGAAGGTGAGATGAAGAACAGGGGAAGAAAGGAGGAGAAGGAAGGGGGACGGGTGGCTGCGCTGCCGGTCCTTCTATCGAGCGAGAATCGCAGGCATGGTGGACGTGATTAGGTGGTGTTGATGGATGGAAAAATAGGGAAGAAGAAGAGAGTCTGTGGGGGGAAAGAGAGCTGAATAAGATTCATGTTTGCCAATTATATGGAGGAGGAACTCCTTTTATTGCACTGTGAGCCTGTGACATGATTGTTGAAGGTAAACCTAACGAATAATTTTAGGGAGCCCGCGTTGGTTGCCTGGGAGTCAGTCCGGACCCTCATGAGCACGTGTCTGACAGGGTGTTTGGCACGTGAACCTCTGCTGGCCAAGCTCCTCTGCTCCGGGCCCAAATCTGCTGAAACTAGATTGTTCTAAATCTTCCCCAACACCTCCCATCTGTCACAAGTTCCCTGGTTTGTACAAGAAATAGGAAATACAGTAGAAACCTCCATGAAATCATCATGACTTGTCATATAATGATATTAATAAGCCTAACAAGGGTAATTAACAACAATCCAAGGGAAAAAAAGGACAATAAACCTTCTGTACAGAGAAACACTCCAGCATTTACAGAAAGCAACCTAGAATTGAAGTGCTACTCAGTTGTTTTGAGATAGCTACAAATAACAGAGACAATCTGGACTACTGCCAATTCCAGCTTATAACGACTACACAAAAAAGAATCATAATAGCAAGATGGATGGTGTTAAACAAAAAACTGAGCTATGTTGATATAACTGCATCTGCATCTTTAATTCCAATAAAGCATGTTAGTACAGCTTGATGCTATAACCAAGGAGGGCATTATCTACAATTCAAATCCATGAATGGTTCTCATCAACCATGTGGATTAAAGATGCTCCAGTGATGATCTGTTGATAGGCCTTCCTTGATCTTCTCAAGCCTCTTAAGGATCTTCAGGAAGGAAGGTCTCTGGTTCATGTCAGCAGCCCAGCACGCGTCTGTCAGCCTAAACATCCAAATACATAGAGTCAGGCTTAAACAGTACTTGATCTGTTGGAAACGATTGGAGTTACAAGAATATATAGGACACCAAGTTGTTGACAAACAATAAGGACTTTAGAGGGATGGTCTTCTTCTGTTATCAATTCCTAGTGAATAAAAATAATGTTCCACGGTATGCTGCTTTGTATCTTCTATTGAAGGTCTGAACCCAAGAAAAAACTGCATTGAGATCAGATGATAAGTGTTCATTGCTAACTTCAAGTTTTTTCTGGGCTTAATAAAAGAGATGGAACTCGACTTTAAATGGTTCAGGGATTTATAAAAAAACATGTTCAACAGAGGAGCTTGGCCAGCAGAGGAGGAGGCGTGAAGAGGAAGCAGAGCAGAGGAGGCGTGAGGAGGAGCGAGCGGAGCAGAGGAGGAGGCGTGAAGAGGAAGCCCTAGAATTTTTCTTCTTGGAGCAGAGGAGGAGGCGTGAAGAGAGGAAGCAGATTCGCCAAAGAGGAACCCAGATTTGGGCCTGGGTTCACGTGCCAAACACCCTCCCAGGCACGTGCCCAGGAGGGTTCGGACTGACTTCCAGGCCACCAATGCGGGCTCCCTAGAATTATTCAAACCTAACTAGTTCAATATCATTTCTTTAAGGGTCTGTTTGGTAGGAAGGAAAATATATATGGGAATTGAAATTATTTCTACGGATTCCGTTTTCTAGGGGGCTGAACTTTTGATTCCCATGAGAGACGAGAAAATTGGTCACATGCAGAATTCTTTTCATGTTGCTAAATATACAATCAAACAATGAAAAGTCATTTGACATGAGAATTGAATTGCATTTTTCATGAAAAAATGGCTAACCAAACAAACCCTAAATTAAGTCTTGAAGCAAGTAACAATAGCAACTATCGTAATGCATTAATTGTTCAAGTAATGAACTGTGTGGTACAAGTCTCGTGTGCCAATAAACTTTAATTCAGACGAAAAACACGCATTCGACAGTGTCGGGCACATGGTCAATGTGTCGGCAGGTGTTAGACACATGGGTAATGTAGTCAATGTGTCGGCAGGTATTAGACACATGGGTAATGTAGTCAATGTGTTGGACACGCCTCCGACACACCCAAAACTTGGTTAGAATACATTAAAGACTCGACAACCAACTTTATTTTCCTTTTTACTTTTAGGTGGGCGCATATAACCACCTAAGTTGAAAGTTGTTAATCCATCTAAAGTAAAAAACTTTCAATTGTGATACAAGATAAAGAGGGGTTGAAGCATAGAGGTACTCTATGTTTCTTCACTCATTTACATCTTATCTCCTCTTCTTCTCTACTCTACTTTTTTTCTTGCGATAAAGTGTCATCTTCTTATCAACTTTTTTTTTTACATCTTTTTCTCTATATTTTTTCTTCATGGTTTTTTTCCTTTTCCAACACAATTTGTATTACATTTTCATCCTCATACTTGTTATTTTTTACTTAAATTATTTATTTATTAGATTATTGTTTATGTTCATATGACTTAAAAAAAAGGTATGACGTGTTGCCGTGTCCCCGAGTCCTAGTTATTGAAAAATTGCAGAGTTGACGTGTTGTGTCTGTGTTCAACACGACACGCGTGCCCATGTCTGTGCATCCTTGCCGAGAAGCTATTAGCAGGTAGGATTCTCTTCAAGATGTCTGACATGCTGCTGCAAGTTCAACAAGTCCCGTAGATAAGTCTTCTTCACATTAGACTGCATTAGGATCTCTTCTAGACAGTTGGTCAATTGTGCCCCTGATCCTAATTGTAGATCAGCTTCGTTGACTATATCAGTTGAATTTCTGGATTCGTGGAGTATCTCAACTAACCATTGGGATTTGTCAAAAGATGTATCGTTCAACCTGATAAGAACAGTAAACATCAACATTGAAACCAGTAGATCAATAAGAAGTGCATCAACGGTCACGCATACAAAGAGGTTGGGTCAGAGTGTAGAGAACATCAAGCTTACTAAATAGTTAACACTGAAGAACTCCACAGAAGTCAATGCCAGAGACTAAAAGGCAACTATAGATTGAGAGAAAACTGAGTGAGGCTCTTGTATCTTACCTTTTAAGTATGTTCTCTCTTGCAGAGGAATCCTTTACTTTAAACAAGATATCCACAGTGCCCTCCGTTGTCTTTGGAAGTCCTGCAACTGCAGATCCATATCCCATGCATATTGTGTCACGACCCGATCCACATAAAACAATATTGTCCACTCTGGGCCAAACCTAACTACCCGCACGACTTTAAAACACGTTGTGTCATGTAGATCCAAACTCGTACATATATAACACATCTCCATCCCTCACCCAAGCGATGTGGGACATGTAGATCCAAACTCGTACATATATAACACATCTACATCCCTCACCCAAGCGATGTGGGACTATAACACCGAGGTGGCCAGTCAGCCTTTGAGCCCGCCCACACAAGGTAGTCCGTCAGCCTCAGAGCCCGCCCACTCAGGGTATTACAATCCACCCCCCTTAGGGCGCAACGTCCTTGTTGGCACACTTCTGGCTGGGTCCGACTCTGGTACCATTCTGTCATGTAGATCCAATGATAGCATTCTGTCATGTAGATCCAATGATAGCATTCTGTCATGTAGATCCAAACTCGTACATAAATAACACATCTCCATTCCTCACCCAAGCGATGTGAGACTATAACACCGAGGTAGCCTGCCAGTCTCTGAGCCCGCCCACACTTGGTAGCCCGCCGCCTCAGAGCCCGCCCACTTAGTGTATTACAATCCACCCCCTTTAGGGCCCAACGTCCTCGTTGGTACACTTCCGGCTGGGTCCGGCTCTGATACCATTATGTCACGACCCGATTCACATGAAACAATATTGTCCGCTCTGGGCCCAACCTAACTACCCGCACGGCTTTAAAACGCATTGTGTCATGTAGATCCAAACTCGTACATATATAACACATCTCCATCCCTCACCCAAGTGATGTGGGACTATAACACCGTGGTAGCCTGCCAGCCTCTGAGCCCGCCCACACAAAGTAGCCCGTCAGCCTCAGAGCCCGCCCACTCAGGGTATTACATATTGTGTGTATTTTAGATTCTGCACCAATGTTGCTAATTCTAATTACAAAGGTTTTTGGTCCGTGCTGGTTATGTATTAGCAGGTGGAGACTATGCAAGAAAATGCCTCGAGATGCAATTGCTTTCTTATTTGATTCCTCTGTCTGATAATAATAAAAACTATTTATTAGATGTGAACTTGGAGGAGCTTAAATAATTTTGGTAGCACTACGTACCTTGAATTCCACATTACTGCTACGGAGTCCACCTCTTAGTGTAACCATCGAAGCTTTGGAGATTTCTCCAAATACTGCAACTGGCAACTTCAATTGGGAAAGACTGACATTATCAGGGATATTCTCGATTGTGATAGAATTTGAACTATCAAATGCAGGAGTAAACTCAGTGCCCTTCACAAATCTAGAATCTCCTATTTCGTCAAGAAAACGAGAAACCGAGGAGGGTTTGTCACGTTTTGACATGGGGCTGTTGGACTTGAGCTTGCCTTGTCCCCTTATCCCTGTAGTTGCAGTTCTACTAGAAGCACAAGTATTCTGATTCATATTTCAATTCAAGATCAACAATATGAGGGGGAAAAAACCTAGCAGTCTACAATATCATAAAAAGGCGTATGCATACCAGAGATACATTAGGCATCTCACTTATCAAACTCAATTTTGTACTTCCTCCCTTTTGCACTGCCTCGCCCAATTCAAAGAAGTCGTCCTCCTCACTGGAGCAAGTGTCCTGTGCATGTTTCAGGTTTTGAACTCCTTGGGCTCCATATCTTGAACATGACAAGCCAGATGTCATTGGGATTCTAAACTTTTGCGATTTTCCTGAGTTATATATTGCCCTTTCCATGGATGAATCCACACCCATAAGTCTACCAAGCCACCTAAATCATCCACAGTAGCACTATTATCCATTCTAACAAAAATTTAATTAATGGAGTACAAAACAGAAATAGGATGTCAGCATTTTAAGAAAAACAAGACAATTTTCCACTCGTATTAGTGAAGATGTGCTAGAAACAACTAGTATCCTTTACTACTCTATCTTTATTTTTTTTATTTGAACTTTTTTTTTAAGGGAATACAAGATTTATTGAAAAAATGATGAACTATAGTTGGTTGTAAAAACCTACGAGAAAATAAATAAAGAACAACCACCCAGCTTGTTGCATGTGTAATGCATAGAGTCGAAATTGCATTTTCCGAATTACGAACCCCCCCTAAACGAAAAAAGGAGGCTCTAGACATTGATGATAACTTCTAAAAAACTTCCCGATTTCCCTCCAAATTATCTCTTGTTTCTTTCCAACCACACTCCCCGTTCTAATTACACCACCAAGTTCGTAAAACTTACTCCTTGGCATATTCAAAAGGTCAAAGCTCCGAACTTTAAACATCTCTTTGACAAAACTTCCCACTAACCAATTTTGGAGATGAAGGAAAAATCCCTCCATGTCCTAGAGGTGTTGAGGCAACATAACAAATTCACTAAATAGTCACTAGACCAAAGGGTTGCTCAAAAGTTGAAAACTAATAGCATAGTAAAAAGAAATAAAATAATGGGAGACTTCAGAAGGGCCATGTGAGATTCAGATCAAGCGTATGCAAAAATCATCGGTAAACAAAGGAAACCACAAAAAGATAAATTTATGAAGAGAATGGAGTTATTAAATAGATGCCAAAGGGGCTGTGGTCGATTGGTTAAGGCGTTGTGGACTTGATCCACAGATCCTTGCTTCGAGACCCACTGGAGGCATCTTTATTTCGGGGTGGTGTTCGACCCGTAGGTCGCATCTCGGGACTAGGTTACGGATCCTAGGCTAAAAAACGGGCTTGCCTTTCAAAAAAAAAAAGGAGTTATTAAATAGATACTAACATTTTTTTCTATAACCTGTACAAATGTTTAGTTGATTCTCGCTAATTTGGTGTCAACCATATTGACATCACATGTAACAAACTGGTCCATATGGTATGATATTGTCCGCTTTGGGCTTAACTAGGGGTGGGCAAAAACCGATTTAAATTCGGTTAACCGACCGAACCGATTTTCAAATTCGGTTCGATAACCGAACCGAAATATGAGTAGAAAGAAAATAATTTAAACTGAACCGAACCGATTATAAACGGTTCGAAATCGGTTTACGGTTTTGAACCGACCGATTTATAACCGAACCGACCGATTAATTAGATATATATAAATAACTAAATAACAAGTAGGTGTCAATACTTGATTAGTGCAAAAAATGCACTGCAATACACCCTGTTGCACTGAATCGCCCACTTCTCTCAAACTTTTCAATTTTGGGCTAAAAATTGGGTCTGTAAAAAAATTGGGCATGTTTTAATAAAAGTCTTTCAAGTGTTTGAGCCCGAAATTTCGGCCCAACCGATCTGAAATTCGGTTCAACCAAATTCATCGGTTTACAAATACAAAATTCGGTTTCGATTTGGGTTTTGGGCAAACCGAATGAAATCGGTTCGAAATCGATTTAAGGCTCAAAACCGAACCGAACCGACATTGCCCACCCCTAGGCTTAACCATCCTCACGGCTTTAAAACGCGTCATACCAAGGGGATCAAACCTCGTACATATATAACACATACCCTTCCCTCACCCAGACGATGTGAGACTATAACACCTAGGTAGCCTTCCAGCCTTTGAGCCCGCCCACACATCGTAGCCTGCCAGCCTCAAAGCTCATCCACACACGGTAGTTCGTTAGCCTTAGAGCCCGCCCACACAAGGCTGTCATGATCCACCCCTCCCCCAACGACCCATCGTCCTCGTTGGCACACTTTCGGCTGGGTTCGACTCTGATACCATTCTATAACGACCCGATCCACATGGTATGATATTGTCCGCTTTGGGCTTAACCACCCTCGCGGGTTTAAAACGCGTCATACCAAGGGGATCCAACCTCGCACATATATAACACATACCCTTCCTTCACCCAGAAGATGTGAAATTATAACACCTAGGTAGCCTGCTAGCCTTTGAGCCCGCCCACACATCATAGTTTGCCAGCCTCAAAACCCGTCTTCACATGGTAGCTCGTCAGCCTCTGAGCCCGCCCACTCAATAGGGTGATTGTTAGAAACAAGTATCCCTTACCTCGTATCGATGATTTGTTTGATCAGTTACAAGGAGCCGAAGTGTTTTCAAAGATTGATCTTAGATCTGGATACCATCAGTTAAAAGTTAAAGATAGCGATGTTCCTATGACTGTTTATCGTACGAGATATGGCCATTATGAGTTCTTGGTAATGCCTTTGGTATGACCAATGCTTTCGCAGCTTTCATGGACTTGATGAATCAAATATTTTAAGCTTATCTTAATTCCTTTGTGATAGTGTTCATTGATGATATTTTAATTTATTCACAAGGTGAAGAGCAACATAAGGAACATTTGTCCACTGTATTGCAGACTTTGAGAAATGAGCAATTATATGGTAAGTTAAGTAAGTTTAAATTTTGGCTAGATAGAGTTGTATTCTTGGGACATGTAATTTCAGGAGATGACATTTTTGTTGACCCTAAGAAGATTGAAGTTGTTGTTAACTGGGAGAGGCCAACTAGTGTTACTGAAATTTAAAGCTTCTTGGGTCTAGCTGGGTATTATCGTCGTTTTGTCGAAAGTTTTTTCTTTTGTTGCTATGCCTTTGACAAGGCTAACCAGGAAAGGGGTAAAGTTTGAATGGGCAGATGAGTATGAACAGAGTTTTGAAGAATTAAAGAGCAAATTGATCTCAGCACCCGTGTTAGCCATTCCTTCTGGACATGGAAGTTTCGTGGTTTATAGTGATGCATCTTTTCATGATTTAGGATGTGTATTGATGCAACATGGGAGAGTTATCGCTTATGCATACAGACAACTGAAAACTCATGAACGTAATTATCGTACACATAATCTTGAATTTGCTGCTATTATTTTTGCATTGAAGATATGAAGACATTATCTTTATGGCGAGACGTTTGAAATTTATACTAATCATTAGAGTTTGAAATATATATTCACACAAGATGGATGGAGTTGATTGGAGACTATGATTGTGCAATTCTCTATCATCCAGGAAAAGCTAATGTAGTAGCTGATGCTTTGAGTAGAAAGTCGTCAGAAAGTTTAGCACACATCCAAGCTATTCAAATGAACCTATTTGCTGATTTGAGATCTCCGACAGATGAAAATGACATAGCTTTATTGGCTACACTTACTTTGAGGACAATGCTAGTTTAGAAAATTCAAGAGGCTCAGAGTTCCGATCCACAGCTACTTAAGATCAAAGATGAAGTGAAAAATGGTTTCCAATAATATTTTATTGTTAGAAATGACGGTATACTAATGTTTGGGACTCGGTTATGTGTTCCGAATGATGATAATTTGAAAAGAGAAATTATGGAGGAAGCTCATAGTTCAGCTTATGTTATGCACCCAGGTAGTAACAAGATGTATTGTGATTTACGTGAGCACTATTAGTGGATGGGAATGAAAAGAGAAATAGCCAAATAGGTTGTATACCCGAAACCAATACAATGATCTCTGTCTACTGGTAGACCAGACAACTCATCTAGAAACACATCAGAAAATTCACATACAATAGGTATCTCTGCCAATTGCACAACCTTAGTGTCTACAATATGTGCTAAGTAACCATGACATCCCTTTTCAATAATTTTCTTGCTTTCATAGCAGAAATAAGACAACCTGGAGTAATACTGCGTTTCCCACTGAAACTAAATGGTGATTCCCTTGGTATTTGAAACATGACTTCCTTGTGAAAACAATCAATAGATGCATGATAGGAAGACAACCAATCCATCCCTAGAATCACATCAAAATCATGTATATCTAAAGGCAATAAATCAACTGATAATTCATTGCCTCCCATTTTGAGAATACAATATCTATAAATGATATGAGTCGCCACTACCTCACCAACAAGAGTAGATATGAATATAACATGATTTAATGGAGTAGGGATTTTTTGATCTATATGCATTACAAATGCTAATGATATAAATGAATGTGTAGAACCAGGATCTATGAAAACATGTGCATCTCTACCCATAATAGAGAACATACCTGTAATTACCTCTGGAGTACCTTGGGCATCCTGCCGTGTCATCGCAAAAACCCTACCCTGAGTTGCTGGTCTCGATGAGGAAACAATACCTCTACCCCGAGAAGTACTAGTCATACTACTTCCCTCAATAGGTGCACTTCCAACTGATGATACTGGAGCTTTATTTTCTGGACATGCCCTTTTTTGGTGACCTTATTGTCCACAAGTGAAATACTTACGGTTATCTATCCTTTGCTGTGTGCAATCTCTAGCATAATGCCCTTTCTGATTACAGTTATAACAAACCACATCTTCAACGCGAATGTTAGTAAAACGTCTCCATTAAGATTCAAACTATTGTTGTTCCAAAACGTTTCTTTTCTGACTAGAAGAACCATGCCCTTTATCTGACGAAGGTTTCACCTGTTCTGGAGTAGACATTTTATTTGATTTGGAACCCTGCCCTCTCCCACTTGAAAATTTAGAAGTTGTTGACTGTGAAGTGTTAGAGCGTGCCTTCTTAAATTGTTCCCTCTTTCTAGTTGCTTCTTGCACATCCCTTTCAACTACCTTTGCCTTATCAATCAACTGTGCAAACTTGTTACACTGGAATATAGAAATTCGATGTCTAATAGCGAAATTTAGCCCCATCTCAAACTCCTCACATTTACTTTGCCCGGTGCCTACTAACTTAGGTGTAAAACAAGACAAAGCATGAAACTTTGCTTCATATTCTGAAACAAACATTTTTTCTTGCCTCAATAGTACAAATTCCTTGTGCATTTCACTTTGATATGAAACAAAAAAGTACTTTTCACTAAAAGCCTTAAGAAACTATACCCATGTTATTGTAGAAGGAATTACTGGAGGTGGGGCATCATCTGGTGGAATAGTTAATGATATCTCAGTGACCTCCCACCAATGAAGTGCTTAATTAGTAAACATAAAAGTAGCCAATTTCACGTTTTGTTCATCTCTCACTTCCATGACATCAAATATCTGTTTAATCCTCTTTAGCCAATCATCCGCTTCCACTTCCTTGCTTGTTCCTGTAAATTTAGGTGGATCCATAGTTTTAAATTTTTTCAATCAACTCGCCTACCTCAGTAGGTGCAACTATTGGGACTGGGGCTCTAGGTGGTGCTACATGTGCAAATGGTTGGGTACTCAGCAACTCAAATAATCTAGCCTGATTATCTGCCAACCTTGTTAGTGCATCGTCCAACCGCCTAATTCGATCATCATTTGGTTATTCAGAAACTTGTTCTCCTTCCATATTAGGAACAAATGATGCTTCGTGTTCCATACACTCAATTCAATCAATTAAGAACCTCTGGCAATAAAATTTGGTAAAGCAAATATGCAATTCCACGCAAAACCTGATATCTAGACTAATAGACTCATAAATACTCTAAGGTCCACTTGTACAGCTTGACTCGACCAGTCTACAGAATCTAGCACTCTAGCTCTGATACCATAACTGTCACGCCTCATTTCAGGTGGTCGAATGGAACCCGCCTCTAGAATGTGACGTGATAGCAACAACAAAACTTCAATCAATATGACTTGAAAATAACATCTAAAAAATGAAATTACACTATTTACTTAGATGCAACTTTTGCTCAAACAACATCAGTTTTAATCCAATAACAAAGGGAAGATTTCCCTAACTTACAACTTACAACATTTGCACAAAATATACATGCCACTGATACAAACTAAGGAAACATAAGACACAAAACTTGACCCTTCTAAAAGACTCTAGCTGTACAGTAGACCACCTCTAGCTGAAGACCTGAAAATGGAATCATGAGATGGGTGAGTTATCCACAAGCACAGTGAGTATTTTAAAGTCATACAAGAGAAAACGATTAACACAATTTATAATTCAAATTTCAATGCTACAACATACACATACTAATCACAATTCCATTTTTAATGTCTATAATGTAAGACGATAATATAACATTTACCATTTCACTTTTGGCATTTGGAAAGTGAGACGATAATATAACAAACAATGTTCTAAAAAATGCTAGGCGGTGGGCGGGCAGAGAACAGGGGACTAGCGCCCAGAGGACTTCCGCCTAGGCGGTTATTTATTTATTTATTATAATTTATAATTTATAATTTATAATTTATAATTTATAATTTATAATTTATAAAAGTTAAGTATAATAACATATAAATTACTTCCAATTCAATGCCAAGATACTTATGCAAAATGTATAAGAAAAATAGTCTTAAATTTTTTTCTTAACTGGAAATATAAAATAATAATAATAAAAAACCTGCTTAGATCTTTTTTTAGAACACTGATAACGAATAACCATTCCCCTTTTAATGTCTGAAATGTGAGATAATAACATAACAAATAATCATTCCCCTTTTAACGTCTGAAATGTGAGACGATAACATAACAATTTATTCCACAATAAATAAATGAATACTAGTTCTAAAAAATGTCACAGTTATACTCACATTAAACCAAATGGTGCCTTACTCGATGTGCACTCTACTCTCTAGGTATTTGAGATCTAGTCGGAGCCTTTTCTAAACCTAAATGAAATGACATAGGCTCAATCTCAACATGAATCACACATTTACTTATAGAATATGTAAAATACATGCTCATGGAATAAATGAATGTATGAACACGATAAAAGATTAACCATGTTTCCTTGTGAAACACAAATCTCATAGACAACCCCTCTCTTCCTAACATAACTTGAATCATGAGTTCTAACCACCTCTCATTCTATATGTTATATCTGATACTACACTTTGAATTTCACAATAATTTCAGTTGTGTTCCAAAGTAGACATCACTAGCTTCGAAAACATATATTATATGCTTAAATTGGGTCTTTGTGGAGGGAGATCCATTCAACGCGATCCAACACATATTTGCTAAAATTTCAGGACATGACACAGTATGTAGGTCTAATTGAAACTGATGGTGAGACTTGAATATAGGTAATTAGACTTCTAAATTTATATCCATGGAAATCTCAATGTCTTTAGTTTTCAACCCAACAAACCGTTCGTAATTCAAAGTTGTGTATAGCAGATCACACCAATTTCCGTACTCAGTGTGCAAATCAGTCTGAATTTGCATATACATCCATATAAACATCGATTCATCTATACAACTCTCCATACCATCAACCTAACTCAATATGATTCCCTTGGTATGACACGTTTTAAAGTCGTGAGGGTGGTTCAGCTCAAAGCGAACAATATCATACCATGTGGTCGGGTCGTTACAGAATGGTATCAGAGCCGAACCTAGTCGAAAATGTGCCAACGAGGACGTTGGGCCCTTGAGGGGGGTCGATTATGACAATCTTGCGTGGGCAGGCTCTAAGGCTGACAAGCTACATGTTTGGGCTGGCTTTGAGGCTGGTAGGTGATAATCACATAATTATAACATTATTACCTCTTATTATATTTTTGTTAATTCTTGTTTTTATCTTATTTTAGATTAATTATTAAACTTTTGTGTTTTTTTAGAATGTGGAGCTTAATGAAGAAATAAGAGAAAAATGCAATGTACAATCCCAGATGGTGACTTCAGAGAAAGTGGAGGTGAAAATAGCCTAAGCCCATAACCTAAACTCAAAACCAAACCCAAAATCAAACCCTTAAACCCAAAACCTAACCCATAAACCCAAACCCAATGCCAAGCCCAATCCAACCCAAAGAATATTCTCCCAATTATCCCATATCCAGATTTGATTTTACCTTGATTCACTCCATGAATCATCCCTTTATCTCATCTCTATTCATTTTGTTCATTCTCTATAAATACCAGAGAAATGGATGAGAAAAGGGAGGAAGAGAAGGGAAAAGAAAACATTACAGAAAATCAAAACCTCTTCCTCACACAGTGATTCTCATCACCATCACCACCTCCTACCCCCACTACCCACCACGAAACAGGGGCGTGACAACCCTGTTTCACTTCACCTCGCCACCGTCCAACAACCACAGTCGCCACCACCATCAGACACCACTTCCATACCCTGTTTCGCACACCGACAGCCGCCCACGACTCAGCTCCACCTCGCGAGAGAGCCAGATAGACCGTCCACACCACCGAGTTTTGCCATCACCGCCCTCTCTTCGTCTCGGCCTCCTTCTTGTCTCCCTCACTCACGACCACTGTCGCAAGTGGCGCGTCAGCTAACACACCACCGTTGCGAATGGAGCAGAAACAGGGAGCACCGCTCCTGTTTCAGTCACCCGTTCTCGTCCTCTCTCCCATCTCGCTCTCTGCTCGTTCTTCTTCTTCAGCAACACAACCATCTCAGAGCAACGCGAGCCGCCAACACAACCACAACTATACAGAGGAGCAGAAACAAAGCAGTGTTCGCATCCCTCTATTTGTTTTTTTTGTGTTCTCATCGCATCTCTCTCTCTGTTCTTCCATCCCTCTCTCTTTTGCAGGTTCCAGAGTCGGTTGTAGGACGAAGGAGCTCGCGAGGAGCAGAAACGAGCGGCGCTACTCGCTGGAGACGAAGGTGCGGTGCAATGCAGATTTTTTGGTGGGAACCAACTGATTTTCTAATAAGTTGGTTATTGGCACCCCGAGCTTCTCTCTGAGCAGCCACATAGCATTTGCAGCTTTTTCTCGGGATTTGTGTTTGGACCACCTGCTGATCTATCGAGTACCACCACATCGAGTTTGCGACAAACCAAAAGGGTTGCATAATTCATTTTAATTTATTTTACTGACTTAAATGTTTAATTGTTAATTACAATTTTATTTCAGAAATTTGATAAATTGTTTTCACCTTTCATGTTTGATTAAAAATTGATATGTTTGGTAGTTAGATTCACATTTTATCAAAATTCAAAGCATGTGCTAAAAATTATTAAGCTTGAACTTTGATTAAATGTACTCTAAAAAGACACTTAATGCTTGGTAAGAGTTTATTTGTTTGAAATAAATTGTTCATGTTTGACAGAAACTGATATGATTGAAATTGAATTTTAATTATCACATCTTCGGTGTAAGCAAGGGATCCTCATCCCTAAAGCTTCTCGTTTATAATGTCAGTAATTTAAATTTAAATATATTTGCTAACTCATCGGTGAGCCCAAACCCTACAACATCCATCTTTTATTTTATTTTTCTTATTTTTAATTTATTTTTAGTTTAGTTTTAAAAACACTGTAACCCCATTTTCTCTAAATTAGTTTAATTAAATTATTAAATTCAATTTAATCCACCTTCATCGTGGGATCGACCCGTACTTGCCGTTGTCTACCAGTTAGACACCGTGCACTTGTGGTTATTACAAGTAGGTTTATTAGCTTATTAATTTAGGTTAATAAAATCTCCAACAAGTTTTTGGCGCCGTTGCCAGGGAAGGTAGCGGTGTAATTGAATTTAAGATTTATTTTCACTAATTAAAAAAAACAAAAAAAAATTATTTGTATTTTGCTAAGTTCTTTTTACACTCATTTCGTTTTATTTGTTTGATTTTGCAGAATACATGCTTCTCGAGGAAATTGGACGATCCTGCAAAACATCAAGCAAATTTTAGTTTTAATTTTCATTTTTTTTATTTTGTGAGGAGAGTTTTAATTTTATTTTCACCTCGTTTTACGAGTGTGTGGTGTAATAATTTTTTAGAACTCTACTATTTTTCATTTTGTTTAATCACCAAAAAAAAAAAAAAAACCCAAAATTTTCTAAGTCAAAAGAAATTATAGGGAAACAATTTTAATTGTTACCTAATAAATTTTTTTTATGATTTAGAAATTCGACTTCTAAGCCCAAGACCAGTAATTTGATTGCATATGCTTGTGTGCTGATTGAAACGGATAAAAATAAGTCGGACATTGTTTTGAATTGTGCAAACTTTTTGTGCAGAACGGAATACGCACACTGTAAGTAATTCTATCACACGCAATGTATTAGCGACCCGGGTGCTTTGTGTAATTGTTTGAAATTGTGTGATTGGTTGTTTAATATATATAATTGTGGATGCTAAACTTTAGTAATTAATAATAAGCAGACCCAACTTCTAAATAGAAACTGGTGGGACTTGATATCCCCACCTCATCACTCCAGCTGTGTGCAATCAATAGCCAAACATAATTAAAATCAGTTAGCAAGTTAGATAGAGCCATCTTTTAGGTACGGTGTTCATAGGACAACCAAGACCAAGGTGAATACAATAATTTTGTGTTGACCAAAGCTAAAGTGACGATGGGTTTAATCATTCAATGAACTCCGAGAGACCACTGCCACAAGGGTAATTTACCCGGTACGCCGAGTCATGAGTAAGCTACGATCCACAGAAAGAATTGGTGTAACCAACAGTTTTGGTTAGGAACACAAGCCTCAAGTGTACATCTAACGTCACATCGTTCTCACATCTACTGGCTTACAGAGCGGTAGCACAAGGAAATACTTAATTGAACCATTGTGACCTCCTTCTCTTGTGCGATAATCCGGTTTCTTTGAAACAAAACTCTAGCCTACTGATTTTGAACTTTGCGGTGTAAAGTGTACACTCTTAGGATCAACTTGTAGCACCCATTGCTCTGTTATAAAGATTACATAAGAAATAATTGTCCTCCAAAGATAAAAAGATAATTGATCTAAAACATGTTGATTGCTTAGGGATGCATGTTTCTTGTGCATTTATTGGTTGCTGATTGCGTGTAAGTCTATGTATATTTTTAGAGTTAGTGATTTAAAAAAAAAAAAAAAAAATGAACACAAGGGATTATCCGACCTATTTTTTTGAGCAAGTCAATTCATTTTATGATATGCAACGACCTGATTATGATCCATATTTAGATTATTACAACCCAGGTTTAGCCTATCATCCTGACTTCTCATGGGCTCATGGTCAGTACCATGAAGGCCCTCTAGACACTCAGACTCCTCAAGCTTTCATTCCTGATAATTAGTCTCAATTTCATCAAGTTGTTCCTCCATCCAACACATCAGGGTTAGAGGATATTTTGAACCTTTTTATAGAGCGAACAGGAGAAATGCTTGAGCAAAATTGTCAGGATATTACAGAATTGACAGTTATTTATCAACAAAACTCCCAAGCTATCCGAAAACTTGAGATGACTGTGAGTCAAATAGCTGAGTCACTTCCTGAGATAGAGTCAGAAAAATTCCCTAATCAACCTATTTTTAATCAAAAGGGTCAATTCAAAATTAGTGGCACATCTGAGCCAGATGATGAAGATTTCCAATGCATTACTACCCTTAAAAATGAAAAACTGGTTGAAAATCAGGTAGAAATGCCTGATATGGGTGTCATTGAGTTGTCTAGACCAATATCTCTATGTGATTCATGTGATGAGCCTGTACCACCTGATATATCCATCGTCTCATCTACTTGCATCACATTCCCAATTACTGATGTTACTTTCACCGATCCCTTGTTTTGTAGTGAGGATTTCAGTTTTCACCATCCTATTGTAAAAATTATTCAATCTTCTGATTTGGAACCAGACCTAGGATGTTCACTTTTTGGAGCACGCAAGAATCCTCTGTTGTGTATGATGACTGGTCACTTTTGGGATGTCCTAGTGTATTTGGTGCCCCATGTGATTGCTATAATTGGGTGGACTGATCCTCAAATGTTCAGGTTGTTGATATACGACCATGGACTAAGTGTTGTCATGTTCTTCCTCTCCACTTTTTGATACACCATTTTTTAGGAAGAATATTTGTTGGGCTGATGACGTTAAACCAAGCGCTACTGGGAGGCAGCCCAACTTTTGTTGTAAAGAATGCATGTTGAGTGTGTATTTTATCTATTTCTATTAACTAATCCACAATTCTTTTGTCTCTGAGCTCTCATCGGTGGATTACTTGTGGAAATTGGTAAAATCTTCACCGCGGTAATATTGTTCTAACCTCCTCTCATGTACTTATTTCATTCATTTGTCAAAATTATTTTGTTAAACATTGAGGACAATATTTGGATTAGGTTTGGGGGTAGGGTTCATGAATCGGTGAATTTTTCGTAGTGTTTTCTTTTCTTATTCTTATAAAAAAAAATTGTGATTTTCTGTCAAGAAAACTTGGTCTTTTGCGATTATGAAAATGGATTTTAAATGTTTTATGCTCAAGAAAATGCAAGCCAACTTGACATATTGGTATATTGATAAAGACTGAAAGTTTAGTATGATCCTTAAGTTAGATCTAGTTCATTAGATTTTTCAACTCGATTATCTTTGCACCATAAGCCATGTTAGCATAACTTGAAGTTGATGAGTGAAGTATATACAAGAAAACCTTAGAATAATAGTGGAGACTTAACCCTGAAAGTTTTGAACATTTCTATTTTTTCCGAGGGTTATACATAAACTCTGATTTTTCTTGAGTCCGTATTATCTCTTTGATGATCTCATTATTTTCATTTTTCTGATCAATTGCTATGGGAATGACATCAAAATTTAATTATTATACTAGAACTTCTTGGCTTATTCAATTGAGATGTCATAATACTGACCCGAACTTAGGAAATGATCTAGGCATTTTTTTTCCTTTTCTTTCTTTAGACCATTAATCAGCCTTTTAACTTACCCATAACATTAACCTTTTTGTAGCCTTAGAATAACTTTTATTTGTTAACCCATTAACCTTTACCCAACTTTTCTGGGAATGAGTATGGATGAATATACTTGGTGTAAAAAGGGCATTAAAGAGCAAAATATGAGATATTTCATAAATCCTCTAAGTGAAAAAAAAGGATTATTCAATGAGGATAAAGATGTGAGAATGAAGAAAAAATTTATGGTGTGCAACATTGGTTTATTCTTGACAGCCCTAATTGTTCGTTGAATGGGTGTATACATTCCTAGAAATTTTTGTTAGAATCCTTTGACATTCCTTATTAACCATTACCCAAGCCCCGTTACAGCCCAACAAAGTCCTAGTTGATCTTAGGTAAATGTTGGTTCCGTAGATGTGGAGATTTAATAACCAAGACCTATCGTGTTTGATTCAACATTCCCAAAAGTAATTGATATTCCTGTCCATGAGATCATGTTCATTCCATTCTTGAAAAGTCCGTTCTTCATAATACTATATGTGAGATGATTGTTTTCCATTATTTACTCTTTCCTCACATATAAACTGAGTAAAATACCAAATCTCTGAGTGCTTTATTGTGAGTGACATGAGAGGTTTGAAGTCAAAACAAACTTTCTACAGGAGATTTAGTCATTATTTTACTTTGAAATGAAAAGTTATGTTGATAGTGCTATTCACACACACACATTGAGTTGAGGATGATTGTGAACTTTTTATAATCTTTTGGAGAATATTAAATTATTTGGAGATTTGTTGATACACGAAAATGACACTATTGGTTTCCTGCATTTCTTGAAGTTTTAAAATAAACACCGTTTGACCAAGTTTTGTTGAGTCAGTAATGTTTGTGGGTAACATTTTCTGGAAACCCTCACGAGACTATAACTCGTCCCCTAGAGATAATCTAGGGGTTCAAAGCCTTGTTGCACGTTTTCAAAGGTAAGTGCAACCGACGATTCCTGCGAAAGTGAGTTAGGATTTTATTTGTGGTTTTCTTTTCTTTGTTTTGCTCGAGGACTAGCAAAATATAGGTTTGGGGGTATTTGATAATCATATAATTATAACATTATTACCTCTTATTATATTTTTGTTAATCATTGTTTTTATCTTATTTTAGATTAATTATTAAATTTTTATGTTTTTGTAGAATGTGGAGCTTAATGAAGAAATAAGAGAAAAATGCAATGTACAATCCCAGATGGTGACTTCAGAGAAAGTGGAGGTGAAAATATCCTAAGCCCATAACCTAAACTCAAAACCAAACCCAAAATCAAACCCTTAAACCCAAAACCTAACCCATAAACCCAAACCCAATGCCAAGCCCAATCCAACCCAAAGAATATTCTCCCAATTATCCCATATCCAGATTTGATTTTACCTTGATTCACTCCATGAATCATCCATTTATCTCATCTCTATTCATTTTGTTCATTCTCTATAAATACCAGAGAAATGGATGAGAAAAGGGAGGAAGAGAAGGGAAAAGAAAACATTACAGAAAATCAAAACCTCTTCCTCACACAGTGATTCTCATCACCATCACCACCTCCTACCGCCACTACCCACCACAAAACAGGGGCGTGACAATCTTGTTTCACTTCACTACGCCACCGTCCAACAACCACAGCCGCCACCACCATCAGACACCACTTCCATACCCTGTTTCGCACACCCACAGCCACCCACGAGTCAGCTCAACCTCGCGAGAGAGTCAGATAGACCGTCCACACCATCGAGTTTCGCCATCACCGCCCTCTCTTCGTCTCGGCCTCCTTCCTGTCTCCCTCTCTCACGACCACCGTCGCAAGCAGGGCATCAGCTAGCACACCACCACTGCGAAGAGCAGAAACAGGGAGCACCGCTCCTGTTTCAGTCACCCGTTCTCGTCCTCTCTCCCATCTCGCTCTCTGCCTGTTCTTCTTCTTCAGTAACACAACCATCTCAGAGCAACGCGAGCCTCCAACACAACCACCACGATACAAAGGAGCAGAAACAAGGCAGTGTTCGCATCCCTCTCTCTATTTTTTTTGTGTTCTCATCGCATCTCTCTCTCTGTTCTTCCATCCCTCTTTCTCTTTTGCAGGTTTCGGAGCCGGTTGGAGTACGAAGGAGCTCGCGAGGAGCATAAACGAGGCAGCGTGAGCGGTGCTGCTCGCTGGAGACGAAGGTGATTTTTTGGCGGGAACCAAATGATTTTTGAATCAGTTGGTTATTGGCACTCCGAGCTTCTCTCTGAACAGCCACAGAGCATTTGCAGCTTTTTCTCTGGATTTGTGTTCGGACCACCTGCTAATCTACTGAGTACCACCACATCGAGTTTGCGACAAACCAAAAGGGTTGCATAATTATTTTACTGACTTAAATGCTTAATTGTTAATTACAATTTTATTTCAGAAATTTGATAAATTGCTTTCACCTTTCATGTTCGATTAAAAATTGATATGTTTGGTAGTTAGATTCACATTTTATCAAAATTCAAAGCATGTGAAAAATTATTAAGCTTGAACTTTGATTAAGTGTGCCCTAAAAAGACACTTAATGTTTGGTAAGAGTTTATTTGCTTGAAATAAATTGTTCATGTTTGACAGAAACTGATATGATTGAAATTGAATTTTAATGATCACATCTTCGGTGTAAGCAAAGGATCCTCATCCCTAAAGCTTCTCGTTTATAATGTCAGTAATTTAAATTTAAATATATTTGCTAACTCATCGGTGAGTCCAAACCCCACAACATCCATCTTTTCTTTTATTTTATTTTTTCTTATTTTTAATTTATTTTTAGTTTAGTTTTATAAACATTGTAACCCCTATTTCTCTAAATTAGTTTAATTAAATTATTAAATTCAATTTAATCCACCTTCCTCGTGGGATCGACCTGTACTTGCCGTTGTCTACCAGTTAGACACCGTGCACTTGCGGTTATTACAAGTAGGTTTATTAGCTTATTAATTTAGGTTAATAAAATCTCCAACAGTAGGCTATGATGTGTGGGCGGGTTTAGAGGCTGGTAGACTACCTAGGTGTTATAGTCCCACATCGCATAGGTGAGGGAAGAGTATGTGTTATATATGTGTGAGGTTGGATCCCCTTGGTATGATGCATTTTAAAGCCGTGAGGGTGGTCAAGCTCAAAGCGTACAATATCATACCATGTGGATCAAGTCGTTACAGAATGGTATTAGAGCCGGACCCAGCCGAAAGTGTGCCAACAAAGACGTTGGGCCCCTGAGGGGGGTGGATTATGATAGCCTTGTGTGGGCGGGCTCTGAGGTTGACGAACTACCATGTATGGGCGAGCTTTGAGGTTGATAGGTTATGATGTGTGGGCGGGCTCAGAAGCTGGCAGACTACCTAGGTGTAATAGTCCCACATCGCCTGGGTGAGGAAAGACATGTGCTATATATGTGCGAGGTTGGATCCCCTTAGTATGACGCATTTTAAAGTCGTGAGCGTGGTTAAGCCCAAAACGGACAATATCATATCATGTGGATTGGGTTGTTATAGAAATGTTAAGCCCAAAGCGGACAATATCATACTATGTGGATCGGGTCATTACAGAATGATATTAGAGCCGGACCCAGCCGGAAGTATGCCAATGAGGACGTTCGACCCCTTAGGGGGTGGATTATGACAACCTTGTGTGGGCGGACTCTAAGGCTGACGAGCTACCATGTGTGGGCGAATTTTGAGGCTAACAGGCTACGGTGTGTGGACGGGCTTAGAGGCTGACAGACTACCTATGTGTTATAGTCTCAAATCGCCTGAGTGAGGGAATGGTATGTGTTATATGTGCGAGGTTGGATCCCCTTGGTATGACATGTTTTAAAGTGTGAGGGTGGTTAAGCCCAAAGCGAATAATATCATACCATGTCTATCGGGTCTTTATAAAATAGTATCAGAGTCGGACCCAGCCGAAAGTGTGCCAACGAGGTCGTTGGGTCCCTGAGGGAGTGGATTATGATAGCCTTGTGTGGGCGGGGTTTGAGGCTGACGAACTACCATATGTGGACGGGCTTTGAGGCTGGCAGGCTACGATGTGTGGGCATGCTCAGAGGCTGATAGGCTAACTAGGTATTATAGTCTCATATTGCATGGGTGAAGGAAGTGTATGTGCTATATATGTGCAAGGTTGGATTTCCTAGGTATGACGCATTTTAAAGTCGTGAGGGTGGTTAAGCCCAAAGCGAAAAATATCATATCATGTGGATTGGGTCGTTACATCACACTTATTGAGAATTCTTCTAAAACCTAAATTTTGGGTATCTCGGTAAAAAATCAGAGATAAGTTTCATGAATTCAATATCAGACTTTAAAACATATGAAGAGTGAAAACTAATGTATTTTCCCACAACTTTTTTTTAACTTGAGTGCAAGTTTGTTTATCTAATCTTGTAGCTTTACACAAAAGAGTAAAATATGAAACTAGGTATTCTAAGAAATGTAATTGTTGATGAATGTTAGCCTCGTTAAGGC
Organism: Berberis vulgaris; assembly: GCA_963556465.1. Classification (NCBI taxonomy): domain Eukaryota; kingdom Viridiplantae; phylum Streptophyta; class Magnoliopsida; order Ranunculales; family Berberidaceae; genus Berberis; species Berberis vulgaris. The sequence goes on from OY747131.1 coordinate 19,032,531, forward strand.
AGTGTGGGTGGAACTCAGCAACTAGTCCAACAGAGTTTGCCAGGTCTGGGGTTTTTTTAGTTTCTCTCTCTTGTCAACCATACAGAGATGATATATTTACAGGAAATAAACACTTCAAATGAAATTGTAAAGGGTATAAGGTTATGGTATTGGATTTTTCATTGATACTGGATGATTTCATAGACATGCTAGTTCAACTGCAATGTTCTCCGTAAAATTGGGTCCCCTAATATGTTAATGTGTTTTGCCTTCCAGCTATACTTGCATATCTTCTAGTTATTGTGCAATGCTTACTATTTCTAATATTAATTTCTCATTGTACTTAGTATGAGGAATTTCAACAAAATACATTATGGGTATCTGTCCCACAAATAGTATTCGTCTGCCGAAAACACAAGTGAACCCATCGAGGCAAGGGCAAATCTATATGTTAGGCAAGGGGGTCAATTGCCCCCTTATCTTTTTAAAATATCTCACTAAATACTCATATTTTTTACATTGCCCCCTTTAATATTTTATCTTACCCACTTTAATATTTTATGTTGCCCCCTTTGTATGCAATCTTGACTCTTGACTCCACTAAAAATTAAAACAACAATTTTTTTTTAAACTTCACCCTCACCAATCCCAATCCCACTCTATTTTTTTTAATTATTTAATTATTTTTAATTTTTTTAAAAATTTTAAATTTTAAAATTAAAATTTAAAATTTAAAATTTAAAATTTAAAATTTAAAATTTAAAATTTAAAATTTAAAATTTAAAATTTAAAATTTAAAATTTAAAATTTAAAATTTAAATTTAAAATTTAAAATTTTTAATTCTCACCCACCCTATCTCTCTAATTTTTTTTTTCTAATCTCTCTCTCTCTTAATTCCCACCAACTCATTTTAATCCACTCACCCTCTACACACAAGGATAGCAACAAAGAAACCAGAAGAGGTACCATATATGGTGGGTTTGCTTTGGGATGCATGTGATCATATTCATATTAAAATTTTTAATTGGGCTGGGGGATCAAGGAAGGAAAATTATATATCATCATTGGTTTTATTTTGTTTTGTTAAAAAAAGAAAAAAAAAAGATTTGTTACCTCAAACTTAGCTAGCATATGGTGGTAAGAGTGATAAAAGATTAGTTAACAAATTAGATTAATTGGGGGGTTAATATCTGATCTGCTTTGCTTTCTCTCTAATATCTCAAAATCAAAATCAATCATTTGGGTTTGGGTTTGGGGCGGCTAGAAAAACACAGTCAATTCAACTAAGTTGTTGTTTGTCTGCTTTGCCTGAGCTAGCCCAAAAGGAGAAAACTGACACACATATAAATTTCCATTCCGAGAAGACAAACAACAGAATAAAAAGATAAAAGAGAGCGGGTTAGTTGTGCAAATGTTATCCTCAGAGGCTCTAACTCATGAGTGAGTTTGAGAGAAAAAGAGACAGATAGATAGATAAAACAGGAGAAGAGGAAGGAGGATTCCAAAAATAAAATTGTTGTCCGACAAATTCATTTGAATCCATCCAGTCCAGTCCAGAGAAGAGATACTACCTAGGCTATTGCTGCTACTCCTTGGACTTGGACTATACCATCCCGCTGCATCAAAACAAAAAAGGCAGAAAGAAAGCCAGAAGTTTGCTCCTTCCCAACTCTCATCTTATACCACCATGCCTACTTCTCTTTTCTCCAAGTCACATAAGCTCTTAATTAACTAGTTACAATTGAATTAATCATGCCATGTATACTGTTTGCATGATTGAATAGTTGTATAGTTAAATAGTTATGTATTGTTCCCCCCTTTGTCTGCAATCCTGGCTCCGCCCGTACACCGAGGCACCGATCATGATCGAGTAATGAGTAATTCTTATAACAATAGTAATACTCCTTTGATCTTTACATCAAATTTCTCCATTTTTAATCATTCAACAACTCTATAACACTAGAATGAGTAGTCTCCACAAACTAATAAAACCCAACAAAAACCCTAATTTCCTATTTCTATTTTTACCTAGCTGTTGCAAAACAATGTTGGGGCATAGTTTCAGTAACATTCAAATAAGCAAAAACACATAAAGAAGTGAAAGGGTTACCTACTGTGACTGGAAACATGGCCTCCATTGGAGAAAGAAAGCTTGGACTAGATAGCTTCTGAAGTGTTTCTGCTTCTCTTACCACCTGAAAATTGAGAGATTTTTACAGATAAATTTTGGGTTTTTGTGAAATGTGAAGTAAAATCGAGAGACATAAAGTTAGGATTTTAGAAGTTCTTGTTTTTTGCTTACTAGATAATAGTGAGGAAATGACTTGGGGTTTGAGATTGTGTCAGGACTGAGGAAGCAAGAAAGTAGTTGAAGTCTGAAAGGAGGGAAAGTTAGTTGAAGAAGGAAGATAAGCACAATAAGGCAGGTAATTTGAATTTGAAAATTTTAGTAGCAAAATTGTAATTTACAGTGAAGATAGTTGAAAGGAGGAGGATTGACCACATGTCACCTTCTCATTTGTTACTGTTGAATTTCTGTTGTTAGTTTGTTAGGAACTCTGGTTAAATAGAGCAAATGGGGAAGACGAACAGTATTGAAGATTGTAGTGAAGAGTTAAAGGTCTTTTGTTCAAGGAACATAGAGAATGTGTAATTTTGTTCTCTGAGTAATAAAATCAATATTTCCCTTGTTTTTCTTTTTCAATTGATACTTGGAGAGTCGCGAATGTGACATTTGGTATCAGAGCAAGTTGTTGATCCTTGAACCAGTTCAAATAATGGAAACCAGGGCTAAAGAAGTAGAGACAATCTTGAGGGAAACTAAGAAGAACCAATTAGAAGCAACCGGTCAGATTGAACTCATGAAAGCTGAATTGAAAAAATTGGTTATGGCTAGCGAAGCACAGGAGAAGCGTCTGGACACACGGTTAGATCAAATCATTCAAGTGATGCAAGCTAATCGCAGAGTTCATGATGTAACTGAATCTAGTTCGACTCCATTTACTCAGATCAGTGGATCCTGTGAACAGAACCGAGGAATTTCTCTCCAAAGCTTTTTGGAGAACCAAGGTATGTTCTCTCATATGCCAAAACTTGAATTCCCTCATTTTGACGGTTGCAATCCACGTTCATGGGTTAAAAAATGTGAACGTTTCTTTTCACTATATCATGTTGTAGAAAAGAACAAAATCTGTATAGCATCTATACACTTAGTAGGTAAGGCTGACTTATGGTTTCTTGACTACCAACTGTGCAATGAAAGGCTTGAATGGAAAGTTGTTGTCCATGATGTGTGTGAGAGGTTTGAGGAGTCAGTCATGGATAGCTATGTAAGGGCTTAATAAATTGAAGCAGAAATCAACTGTTGAGAGCTATTATGAACAATTTGAAGAACTGAAATCTCTGATGATCAATCACAACAACAGCCTGGATCCAACCTACTTTGTACTCAGTTTTTTTAGTGGGCTAAAGCCTGAAATCAAGGCCATAGTACAAATGTTCAAACCTACTAGTGTTACACAAGCTTTCAGTCTTGCTAGGATGCACGAGACTTCTATTAACCAAAGTCACACTCTACCTAAACCAAGACCATACACTACCTTCCAGCCAAAGACAAGTGTTGCTGACACACCCATTTTTTTCTAGCTTTAAGCCTCAATACCAACAGTCAAATACATCCAATACATTACCTTCAGCTCGGCCTATTTATAACTTTATAAGGACCACCTACTCCCCCTCCAACAACACCACTCAACCCATCAGATTCAATGCCCCTTCTCTCAATACACCTACTCCACCCATTAAAAGACTCACTCCAGCCCAAGTGAAGGTTAAAAGAGAGAAGAGTCTCTGTTATAATTGTGATGAAATTTACAAGGTCGATCACCTTTGCAAGCAACAATTGTTGTTCATGTTAGTACTAGAAGGAGAAATTGAGGAAGAAGAAATCATGGAGCAAACAAAAACTATAGATCTAACTTAAAAAAATCCAATCTGATATGGAGGATCTGATATGGAGGTTTCTCTCCATGCTATTCATGGAAGTTTCTCTACAAATACTATACTACTCAAGGGGTACATTAAGAAGAAAGGTATCTCCATCTTGGTGGATACAAGGAGCATCCTTTCCTCTGTGGATCCCTGGGTCATTAGGGACACCAATTGGCCATCTACCTCAACTCCACAAATGGTGGTAAAAGTGGCAAATGAAGAACAGTTGATCAGCCAGGCTATATGTCCAAAATTGCAGTGGTCTATACAAGGAGTTTTGTTTGAAGGAAGATTAAGGGTATTATTACCCCTAGGAGGCGACGATATGGTATTGTGTGGGGATTAGTTGAAGCCCTTCGGGAACATCATTATTAATCTCCAAAAGCTTCAAATCACCCTTACCATCCAAGGGAAACATGTAACTCTACATGGAGCTACTAGTGAAGGGTCAGTTTACATGATGGAATCCAAGGGTTTTGGAAAAGAATTTTAGGAGACGTACTTCATATTTTATGGGCCAATTATTTTCACTATCAGAAACTTCTTCTAACCTAGATCAAACCATAGCAACTCATCCCACACTGTCCAACCTACTGAAAGAGTTTGATGATGTTTTTCAAATGCCCCAAGCCCTACCTCCCACTAGGTCTCTAGACCACAAGATCCCTCTAAAAACTGGTTGTTCCCCCCTTATCAAAACCTTTATAAAATACCATATATGCAAAAAGAAGTTGTGGAGAAATTGATTCAGGAAATGCTATAATTATAGCTCATTCAACATTCTCATAGTCCTTATGCTGCCCAATTTTTTTAGTGAAGAAGAAAGATGATACATGGAGATTTTGTATTGACTATATGAGGTTGAATGAAATCACTATTAAAGACAAGTTCCCCATGCCTTTAATAGATGAACTCTTAGATGAGCTTCATGGAGCCACAATCTTTTCAAAATTAGATATCAGGTCTGGTTATCACCAGATATTGGTCCACACTCCTGACATCCACAAAACGACTTTCAAAACTCACCATGACCATTTTGAGTTCAAAGTAATGCCATTTGGGCTTACCAATGCACCAACTTCTTTCCAAGCTTTAATGAACCTCATCTTCCAACCTTACTTGAGAAAATTTATCCTTTGTTTTTTTTTGATGATATACTCATCTACAACTCTTCCATCACTAATCATCTCAATCATCTACAAATAACCTTTTCCATTTAGGCAACATAAAGTCAATGTGAAGTTGTCTAAATGTTCCTTCATTCAATCCAAATTAGAATACCTTGGGCATATCATTAGTACCCAAGGTGTTGAACTTGATCCAACAAAAATTGAAGCTATGTCTAGATGGCCTACACCCTCTTCTCGTAAACAACTAAGGGGTTTCTAGGGTCTCACAGGGTACTATAGAAAATTTATTCAACATTATGGTCATATAGCTCAACCTCTTACAGACATTCTCAAAAAAAATAATTTGAAGTGGTCCACCCAAGCCTTCCTAGCTCTTAAAGAAGCAATATGTATTGCCCCTGTACTATCCCTTCCTAATTTTCAATATCCTTTCACCTTGGAAACAAATGCCAACTCAAGAGGTGTAGGAGCAGTACTTTCACAAAAAGTTAGACCCATAACCTTCTTTAGTAAAGCATTAGGGTAGAAAAAGCTATCAAAGTCTACCTATGAGAAGGAGGACTTGGCTATTGTGCTAGCAGTAAATAAATGGAGATCTTATCTTCTTGGTTCCAAGTTCTACATCCTGACTGATCACCAAAGTATCAGACATTTTTTATCTCAAAAAGTGACTACAAATTTTCAGCAGAGATGGTTGTCAAATCTTTTAGGATACAATTATGAAATTAAATATAAGAAGGGTATTGATAATTAGGTAGCTGATGCTCTCTCACGTTGCCATGAAGTACCAAGCCAATGTGCAGCCTCGATTACTGTTTCACCAGTTTGGCTGTAGGAAGTGGTGAAGAGCTATGCTAATGACGCCACAGTTCATGCTTATATCCAACAGCTTGTGGTCAACGAAACTTCTATACCCAATTATACCTTCTCTCATGGTATTCTCAAGTACAATAACAAAGTGTATATTGGCAACCAAGGAACTCTACGACAACAAGTTATCTATGTTCTCCATAACTCAGCTATGGGTAGTCATTCAGGCATCACTGCCACTTGCCAAAAATTAAGGCAACACTTTTATTGGCAGGGTGTGAAAACTGAACTTATCAGATTCATAATTGGGTGTGACATTTGCCAAAGGAACAAAAATGATTATGGAGGATTGCTTCAACCCCTGCCTATTCCGGAGCATGCATGGAAACACATTACCATGGATTTCATAGAAGGGCTTCCACCATCCCAAAACAAAACAATCATTATTGTGGTAGTAGACAGGTTAACCAAGTATAGTCATTTTATTGCACTATCACATCCCTTTACATCATCTACAGTGGCTGAAGTTTTTTTCCAAAATATTTACAAACTAGATGGGCTCCATTCTTCCATTGTATCATACATGGACAAGGTCTTCATGAGTGCCTTCTGGCAAGACCTATTTTCAGCATTAGACACCACCCTTGCATTGAGCACTGCCTACCATCCTCAAATAGACGGCTAGACTGAGAGAACAAATGCTTGCTTGGAGAATTACCTCCGATGTATGATTGGTGAAAACCCTTCTCAATGGGAAACATGGCTTTACCTAGCTGAGCATTGAACAACCTACCATAATAGCTTGAAAGCTACCCCTTTCCAAGCTCTCTATGGTTACTCACCACCATTGCTGGCCTTACCACCCATCAAACCTTTGTCTACACATGATGTACCAAATACCTATAAGAAAGGGATCAAATGCTACAAATCATCAAAGAAAACCTTCAAAAAGCTCAAGAAATGATGAAGTATTATGTTGATAAGAATAGACTAGACAAGAATTTTTCTATTGGGGACTGGGTGTATCTAATATTATAGTCGTATAGGCAAACTTCATTCAACATTCGACGCAACCTAAAGCTATCAACATGATTCTATGGCCCATTCCAGATAATAAAGAAGGTAGGCCCTGTTTCCTATCGTCTTCAATTGTCACCACACTCAAAGATCCATCATGTTTTTCATGTTTCCCAATTGAAACTAAAACTAGGCTCCACAAACACTCCATCTCCACAGCTGCCTATAATCGACAAGCGAGGACACTTCAAAGCTGAACAGTAGCAATATTGGGTCGTCGTCTGATCCCACGTCACAACAGGGTTGTGACACAGGTACTTATTCAGTGGTCAAATGCTTCCAAACAGGACTTGGGAGGACTTCACCCACATTCAAGCATCTTTTCCTCACTTCCATCCTTGAGGTCAATGATGTTTTCATGGGGTGGGCAATGTCAGGACTGAGGAAACAAGAAAGTAGTTGAATTCTGAAAAGAGGAAAAGTTAGTTGAAGAAGGAAGATGAGCACAATAAGGCAGGTAATTTGAATTTGAAAATTTTAATGGAAAAATTGTAATTTCCAGTGAAGATAGTTGAAAGGAGGAGGATTGACCATATGTCACCTTATTTGTTACTGTTGAATTTCTGTTGTTAGTTTGTTAGGAACTCTGGTTAAATAGAGCAAATGGGGAAGATGAATAGTATTGAAGATTGTAGTGAAAAGTTAAAGGTCTCCTGAACGAATCGGTAATTTTGTCCTCTGAGTAATAGAATAAATCTTTCCCTTGTTTTTCTTCTTCAATTGATCCTTGTTGAGTCTCGACTGTGACAGATTGAACCCTAACTTCTTCATCTCTTCTTATTTGTTAAAGAAGCGCCAAGTTTTTTTGTTGCAAAAACAAAAACAAGGAGAACACTCTTTGGGCCTAGGCCAGGCCCATGATACTGCAACCTAAACTAAAATAGCCCATTGATTCACTAATCATAAGGTGGGTGGTTTATTATTTTATATTTTATTTATTTATTTATTTATTTATTTATTTATTTTTACCTTAACCTCTCCACCCCATGTCACCGGCCGGGTTTGAATCCGTGACGTATGTGATTCCATCTACCACATCTCTACCAATTCAGCTGGTACACTTTTGGCGTGGGTGGTTTAATTCACCTTTTTTTTTGGATAAAAAACTAAATTATTTCCCCATGCTTTGATTATCCTTGTACATGTAAAAATTGTGTATATATAGGTTTAGTCCCAACTATCTATACTATACTATAAAAGGAATTATCTGATTTTGGATTTATCTTGATTAGATGTTTGATAAATCCTCCTGAAGCTATGTGTTTAAGTTGCCTTTTGTTATTTTCTGTTTGTTCTTTAAACATTTTGTTGTCTTGTCTAATGATCTGATATAGATCTTGGATTTAAATAATGTTAAATTGAAGATCTTTGTGGAAAGACAATTTTTTTTCCTCTTGTCAGTTTTGATCAAACTGGTTGAGTCAACACTCTAAAAGAGTGTGCTTTAGAAGAATGTGGCTTAGTGGAATGTAATACACTAAGGTTGTGTTTGGTTGCATGGAATTTTATGTCATGGAAATTCATAAGGGGACTCCTATAATTTAGGTTAAATTGATGTATCACTCCATATCTACTATTTGATTTGTGATCAATGGTGAGAATGAAAGTTCCATGAACATGGGAATCACACTCCTTGATCCCATGGAAATCCATCAGTTCGTGCACATTGGCTTGAGATGGTACATAGTAATTAGACTGGGTGTCAATAGCCTGATTGAAAAATCAGTTATTTCCCGCCCTTTTGGTCGTATTTCTCCTTCGTCCTTGCTTGAACTGCTGCTGTTGCTGCGTTTTATTTGTCTTATTCTTTTCCTGCAAGAAAGAGAAGTGAATGAGGGGGGAATTAAGAGAGAACGAAGAGATGGTGGCCGAGGGACGGGCTCTGTCTGTGATGGTGAGGACGGTGTTGTGTGGCCGGTGATGGTGGCTATGAGAGAGAGAAACATGGAGATGGAAGAGGGGGAAGAGAGAGATGAGACGAACTGAGAAGGAGTGAGGAGGACGGCGAGGTGGTGGCTAGACGGAGTTGGTGAGGTGATGAGGAACAAGGACATGGCGGTTTGAGAGGTTCTATTTCTGGCTTGTTGTGCGACAGGGACGACAAGACGAATATTTGTTTGTGTGTGTGTGTGATGGGGAAAAGAGGAACAAGGGAGGAGAAATGGTTATGAGATGGATTGCGAAGGTGAGATGTAGAACAGGGGAAAAAAGGAGGAGAAGGAAGGGGGACGGGTGGCTGCGCTGCCGGTTCTTCTATCGAGCGAGAATCGCAGGCATGGTGGACGTGATTAGGTGGTGTTGATGGCTGGAAAAATAGGGAAGAAGAAGAGAGTCTGTGGGGGAAAGAGAGCTGAATAAGATTCATGTTTGCCAATTATATGAAGGAGGAACTCCTTTTATTGCACTGTGAGCCTATGACATGATTGTTGAATGTAAACCTAACTGGCTCACAATATCATTTCTTTATGGGTCTGTTTGGTAGGAAGGAAAATATACATGGGAATTGAAATTATTTCTACGGATTTCGTTTTCTAGGGGGCTGAAATTTTCATTCCCATGAGAGATGATAAAACTGGTCACATGCAGAATTCTTTTCAGGTTGCTAAATACACAATCAAACAATGAAAAGTCATTTGACATGGGAATTGAATTGCATTTCCCATGATAAAATGGCTAACCAAACAAATCCTAAATTAAGTTTTGAAGCAAGTAACAATAGCAGCTATCATAATGCATAAATTGTTCAAGTAATGAACTGTGTGGGACAAGTCTCGTGTGCCAATAAACTTTAATTCCGGCGAAAAGTGAACAAAAATCCTAATACATAATTACATACCGAGAAGCAAGGAAGCACGAACTCTTCGAAAAACTTGTCGTACCCATATTCGACACTAACACGCATTCGACAGTGTCGGACACATGGTCAACGTGTCGACAGGTGTTAGACACATGGGTAATGTAGTCAATGTGTCAGACACGCATCCGACACACCCAAAACTTGGTTAGAATACAATAAAGACTCGACAACCAACTTTATTTTCCTTTTTACTTTTAGGTGGGCGCATATAACCACCTAAGTTGAAAGTTGTTAATCCATCTAATGTGAAAAACTTTCAATTGTGATACAAGATAAAGAGGGGATGAAGCATAGAGGTAGTCTATGTTTCTTTACTCATTTACTTTTTATTTACTCTTCTTCTTCTTCTCTACTCTACTTTGTTTTTTTTTCTTGCGATAAAGTGTCATCTTCTTATCCATTTTTTTTTACATCTTTTTCTCTATATTTTTTCTTCATGTTTTTTTTTTCCAACACAATTTGTATTATATTTTCATCTTCATACTTGTTATTTTTTACTTAAATTCTTTCTTTATTAGATTATTGTTTATGTTCATATGACTTAAAAAAATAGGTATGACGTGTCGCCGTGTCCCTGATTCCTAGTTATTGAAAAATTGTAGAGTTGGTGTGTTGTGTCTGTGTCCAACATGACACGCGTGCCCATGTCTGTGCATCCTTGCCAATAAGCTATTAGCAGGTAGGATTCTCTTCAAGATGTCTGACATGCTGATGCAAGTTCATCAAGTCCCGTAGATAAGTTTTCTTCACATTAGACTTCATAAAAATCTCTTATAGGCAGTTGGTCAATTGTGCTCTTGATCCTAATTGTACATCGGCTTCGTTGACTGTATCAGTTGAATTTCTGGATTCGTGGAGTATCTCAACTAACCATTGGGATTTTTCAAAAGACGTATCGTTCAACCTGATAAGAACAATAAACATCAACATTGAAACCAGTAGATTGTCAATAAGAAGTGCATCAGCGGTCACGCATACAAAGAGGTTGGGTCAGAGTGCAGAGAACATCAAACTTACTAAATAGTTAACACTGAAGAACTCCACAGAAGTCAATGCCAGAGACTAAAAGGCAACTATAGATGGAGAGAAAACTGAGTGAGGCTCTTGTATCTTACCTTTTAAGTATGTTCTCTCTTGCAGAGGAATCCTTTACTTTAAACAAGACATCCACAGTGCCCTCCGTTGTTTTTGAAAGTCCTGTAACTGCAGATCCATATCCCATGCATATTGTGTCACGACCCGATCCACATGAAACAATATTGTCCACTCTGGGCCAAATCTAACTACCCGCATGACTTTAAAATGCGTTGTGTCATGTAGATCCAAACTTGTACATATATAACACATCTCCATCCCTCACCCAAGCGATGTGGGACATGTAGATCTAAACTCGTACATATATAACACATCTCCATCCCTTACCCAAGCGATGTGGGACTATAACACCGAGGTAGCCAGCCAGCCTATGAGCCCGCCCACACAAGGTAGCCCGTCAGCCTCAGAGCTCGCCCACTCAGAGATACATTAGGCATTTCACTTATCAAACTCAATTTTGTACCTCGAGGTGGTTTCGCTTATCTCGAGGGGGATGGGTGGTTACAATCATCCCTCGCTGCCTAGAATTTTTGGCATAGACATTGATGATAACTTCTAAAAAGGAGGCTCTAGAAATTGATATTAACTTCTAAAAAGCTTCCCTATTTCCCTCCAAATTATCTCTTGTTTCTTTCCAACCACACTCCTCATTCCAATTACACCACCAAGTTCGTAAAAGTTACTTCTTTGCATCTTCAAATACCATATATGCAACAAGCAGTTGTGGAGAAATTGATTCAGGAAATGCTTCAATCAGGGCTCATTCAACATTTTCATAGTCCTTATGCTGCCCCATGACTACAAGAGGTTGAATGAAATCACTATTAAAGACAATTTCCCCATGCCTTTAATAGATGAACTCTCAGATGAGCTTCATGGAGCCACAGTCTTCTCAAAATTAGATATCAGATCTGGTTATCATCAGATATTGGTCTACCCTCCTGACATCCACAAAACAACTTTCAAAACCCACCATGACCATTTTGAGTTCAAAGTAATGCCATTTGGGCTTACCAATGCACCGATATCTTTCCAAGCTTAAATGAACCTCATCTTCCAACCTTACTTGAGAAAATTTATCCTTGTTTTTTTTTGATGATATACTCATCTACAGCTCCTCCATCACTAATCATCTCAATCATCTACAAGTAACCTTTTCCACTTTTAGTCAACTTCAACTCTATGTGAAGTTGTCTAAATGTTCTTTCATTCAATCCAAATTAGAATACCTTGGGCATATCATTAGTACCCAAGGTGTTGAACCCGATCCAACAAAAATTGAAGCTATGTCTAGATGGCCTACACCCTCTTTTCTTAAACAACTAAGGGGTTTCTAGGGTCTCACAGGGTGTTATAGAAAATTTATTCAACATTATGGTCATATAGCTCAACCTCTTACAGACATTCTCAAGAAAAACAATTTCAAGTGGTCCACCCAAGCCTTCCTAGCTGACGCCAAACATAATAGCGATTATCCTGCTGGCTAGTTCAACAGACAATTCACAAGGAAAAGATACAAGAGATTCGCCCAAAACACAGAGAAATAACTCTAATGTTCAATTAAATTATTCAAATCAAAAGTATCTCTAAATCAGCCCACAAGCCGGGCTTTATAGCTAAAACTCATCATTATTAGATTTTTTACCAAAAATAGAAAAATTCCAATAATCATGCTAAAACGAAATACGTAATAAAATAAATAATCTGCCAAGAATCTGGTCCAAATCAGGTTCAGAATCACTTCCTAAACTATAAATGAAAATTACTATAAAAGGGAAAAAAACTACTAAAATTGTGGATTCGGAAGGGGAAACAGTGGATTTGGGCCTCGAAAACATGTGCAACGAGCGTAGATTGTTGGCTATGACGCGCGCGCCAAATTTTTTTTCCTAATTGGGGTCATATGCGCGATTCTGATACCCATAGCCAAAGTTATGGCCAAAATACCGAAACACACCCAAAACTGCCCCAATTAAGAAAAAGATCACGATTTCCTGCTATCTTTGCGCTGATCTGCCAACTCATGATATCTCAGCGCCAACAATGTGCTATCTGACAACTCAGCATCATCTGACTCGGATCCTCCTGCATCACTAGCAGTTCTTCAAACATTTTTTATTATCTCAAAAAGTGACTACAGTTCTTCAGCAGAAATGGTTGTCAAATCTTTTAGGATATGATTATGAAATTCAATATAAGAAGGGTATTGATACTGATGCTCTCTCACGTTGCCATGAAGTACCAAGCCAATGTGCAACCTCGATTACTGTTTCACCAGTTTTGCTGTAGGAAGTGGTGAAGAACTATGCCAATGACCCCACAGTTCAAGCTTATATCTAGCAACTTGTGGTCAGTGAAATTTCTATACCATATTATACCTTCTCTCATGGTATTCTCAAGTACAAGAACAAAGTGTATATTGGCAACCATGGAACTCTACGACATCAAGTTATCTCTGTTTCTCCATAACTCAGCTATGTGTGACTATTCATGCATCACTGCCACTTGCCAAAAATTGAGGCAACACTTTTTTTGACAGGGTATGAAAACTGAACTTATCAGATCCATAACTGGGTGTGACATTTTCCAAAGGAACAAAAATGATCAGTCGGCTTATGGAGGATTGCTTCAAACCCTGCCTATTCCGGAACATGCCTGTCAACACATTACCATGGATTTCATAGAAGGGCTTCCACCATCCCAAAACAAATAAGTCATTCTTGTGGTAGTAGATAGGTTAACCAAGTATAGGCATTTTATTGCACTATCACATCCCTTTACATCATCTACAGTTGCCGAAGTTTTTCTCCAAAATATTTACAAGCTACATGGTCTCCCTTCTTCCATTGTATTAGACATGGACAAGGTCTTCATGAGTGCCTTCTGGCAAGACCTATTTTCTGCATTAGGCACCACCCTTGCATTGAGCACTGCCTACCATCCTCAAACATATGGCCATAGTTGCTTAGAGAATTACCTACGATGTATGATTGGTGAAAACCCTTATCAATGGGCAAAATGGCTTTACCTAGCTGAGCATTGGTTCAATACAATCTACCATACTAGCCTGCAAGCTACCCCTTTCCAAGCTCTCCATGGTCACTCACCACCATTGCTGGCCTTACCACCCATCACAACTTTGTCTACACATGATGTAACCAAATACCTATAAGAAAGGGATTAGATGCTACAAATCATCAAAGAAAAGCTTCAAAAAGCTCAAGACATGATGAAGTATTATGTTGATAAGAATAGATCAGACACAAATTATTCTATTGGGGACTCGGTGTATATAAAATTATAGCCGTATAGGCAAACTTCATTCTACATTCGACGCAACCTGAAGCTATCAACATGATTCTATGGCCCATTCCAGATAATAGAAAAGGTAGGCCCTATTGCGTATCGTCTTCAATTGCCACTACACTCAAAGATCCATCATGTTTTTCATGTTTCCCAATTGAAACTGAAACTAGGCTCCACAATCTCTCCATCACCACAGCTGCCTATAATCGACCAACGAGGACACTTCAAAGCTAAACAGTAGCAATACTAGGTCGTCGTCTGATCCCATGCCACAACAGAGTTATGACGCAAATACTTATTCAATGATCAAATGCTTCCTAACAGGACTTGGGAAGACTTCACCCACATTCAAACATCTTTTCCTCACTTCCATCCTTGAGGTCAAGGATGTTTTCATGGGGTGGACAATGTCAAAACTGAGGAAGCAAGAAAGTAGTTGAGTTCTGAAAGGAGGGAAAGTTGGTTGAAGAAGGAAGAGAAGCACAATAAGGCGGATAATTTGAATTTGAAAATTTTAATGGCAAAATTGTAATTTTCAGTGAAGATAGTTGAAAGGAGGAGGATTGACCATATGTCACCTTATTTGTTACTATTGAATTTCTGTTGTTAGCTTGTTAGGAACTCCGGTTAAATAGAGCAACTGGGGAAGATGAATAGTATTGAAGATTGTAGTGAAGAGTTAAAGGTCTCTTGTTCAAGGAACATAAAGATTGTGTAATTTTGTTCTCTGAGTAATAGAATCAATCTTTCCCTTGGTTTTCTTCTTCAATTGATCCTTGTTGAGTCATGACTGTGACAGATCGAACCCTAACTTCTTCATCTCTTCTTATTTGTTAAAGAAACGCCAAGTTTTTTTTGTTGCGAAAACAAAAACAAGGAGAACACTCTTTGGGCCTAGGCTAAGCCCATGATACTGCAACCTAAACTAAATTAGCCCATTGATTAACTAATCATATATAAGATATGTAGTTTATTTATTTATTTTAATATATTCTATATATTTATTTATTTTTACCTTAACCCTCCCCACCCCATGCTGGGGTTGGGTTCGAACCCGTGTCGTGTGTGATTTCATCTGCCACATCTCTACCAATTTAGCTGGTACGCTTTTGGCGTGGGTGGTTTAATTCACCATTTTTTTGAACAAAAAACTTAAAATTATTTCCCCATGCTTTGATCATCCTTGTACATGTAAAAATTGTGTATATATAGGTTTAGTCCCAACTATCTATACTATACTATAAAAGAAATTCTCTAGGAATTCTCTTGTTTTGGATTTATCTTGATTATGTTTGATAAATCCTCTTGAAGCTATGTTTTTAAGTTGCCTTTTGCTATTTTCTGTTTGTTCTTTAAACATTTTGTTGTTTGTTCTTTAAACATTTTGTTGTCGTGTCTAATGGTCTGATATAGATCTTGGATTTAAATAATGTACAATTGAAGATCTTTGTGGAAAGACAATTGTTTTTCCTCTTGTCAGTTTTGATCAAACTGGTTGAGTCAACACTCTAAAAGAGTGTGCTTTAAAAGAATGTGGCTTGGTGGAATGTAATACACTAAAGGTGTGTTTGGTTGCATGAAATCCTATGTCATGAGAATTCATGAGGGAACCCCTACATTTTAGGCTAAATTGATATATCACTTCACATCCACCATTTGATTTTGTGATCAATGGTGGGAATGGAAGTCCCATGAACATGGAAATCCCACTCCTTGGTCCCCCAAGGCATGTGATTCCCATGTTCATTTGACTTCCATTCCTACTATTGATCACAAAATCAAATGGTGGATGTGAAGTGATACCTCAAATTAGCATAAAATATTGGGGTCCCCTCATAGATTCCTATGACATAGGATTCCATGCAACCAAACACACCCTAAAGGGCTTGGAATGTAGAACAATGGATTTATATATGAAAGACTTTATCACCTAAAGTAAGCACAAGTAAGAGATGTGCTAAGCAAGATTTTGTACATGATTATGAATGTAGAGGTGCATATATATGATGGTTATTTTTGAGTTCCATATTTTGGGTTTTGAGTTCCGTATTTTGGGTTTAGAACCTGAAATGGATTGTAGATTGTTATGATCCGATGTGACAATCATGCTTGAGAAATACTCGTAAATAGTTTATTTTTGCTAATATATCTGCTTTGTAAATGGAAAAATACAAGTTTCTTTTTACTGATTTATAAGATTTTATATGAATTTTCTTGCGTACTTGATAATATAGGCACTATGAAACAAGGACTCAAATTTATGATTCCTTTATTTATGGATCCCAATATAACGGAAGAGTTAGATATGGACTCAAATTTATGGTTCCTCCTTTATTTATGTATCCCAATTATCCTCTTTATCTTCTTTTAAGCAACATCACGACGTGAATAAGTGCAGCGTGAAACAGTCTGTGTATAGCGCAGAAAGAGGGATTCACGTGTATGTGTAGTGTGCAGTGTGAAACAATAGCTAAGTAAAATGGTTGAAATTGGTTAATTTCGGGTATTCTTCATAGTTTCTCCAAATCTTCGGGGTTCATTGTGGGTTCTAATTCCATTATAGGGAGTAGTGAATGGAGGAAGATTGAGAAGAAACTATTGTTGATTGGGTAATCTCTAATACTTCTTCATGAAGTAGACAAAGCCGAACAACGTAAATTCTGATGTGATCTTTACTTTTCTGCACATTATTTATTACTTGCTTATTTTGTAGCATTATTATTTTGAGACATTCTCTTTCACCAATTAAGTCTCGGCATTGTCTTAGATTTACTTGCATTTACTACAGGCACAACTTCCAACGTTTCTTCAAGATGAAATAGATGACTTCACACACGAAGAAATAAGAGTTTATTGTAAAACTGAGGCTTGATTATGTGGGCCAAAATTTCGAATCATATTCATGATGTATTATACAAACCCAAAACAATGCAGTAAAGTTGCATTTTTTGTGTTCATCCTCTGTTTTTTTTTTTTTTGCAAATTTGTGGTATTATACATCCACACCCATGTTTTTATCCACTTTTGACCTTTTGTTTCAGTTGCATATCCACATCCGATGGAAACCCTTAATTTCTCACCAAATTGATCTTCACCATCCTACAAAGTTCGTCTCAATCTTGAGTATCTTCGGAAATGTGTATTAGGCCAGTCGTATGAAGTATGGTGTAGAGAATCTTTTATCTTTTGTAAAAGAATATAAATGTACATGTTGAGAGCCTTTGATTAGAATTCAATCTTAAGGATTCCTTTTGAAGGAGTTTATATCCTCAGTTCAGACCAGAATGCCTGGTGCACCTGTAATCAATTCGTTCTTGTCGAATACCATTAAACCATTTTTGATATATATCCTCACAATAGTTATTCGCTAACTAATCTACGAACAAATTAAAGGGACTACATGGCATTGAAAGGAAAAAAACAAAAACATAAATAGGACACTTGTGTGAAAAAGTATATGCATACCATGAAGTTCATCTTTTCATTTAATTACACTAACAATCCGATAGTAGTACAAATTGTTGGCGTGAGTTGTTAGAATAGAGAAATTATAGGAATCTGTTTTAATGTAAAATCCCATACTTCAAGGGACCACCACAATTTCAGCCATAGATGTTGTATTGCCTAGAATAGCTCTCTAAAATTCCTCTCTGTATCTATATATCATTGTATTCTGTTCTGAGCAAAAATATACGAAAAAACCTTCCATTGCAACATGGTATCAGAGCAGGTTCTTAGGACCTCTGCTCAACCCACCTTGTGACCAGGAAAAAACTCAAACCACATGGAAGCCATGGCGGAATCCACTGATCTGATGCAACAACTCAACCCCCAGACCGAATAAATTCTTACCAGCCTGACGACCAAGATGACATAAGTCTTGACCAGATCCAAGACCTCACCACACCCACCGCCTGCTGATTCTTTGACTGCTCCAATCGGCATCAAGTTGGATGGATCCAATTATGCCTTGTGGTCCCAAGTTGTTGAGATGTATATCT